>JBBGZY010000347.1:295000-1495000 GCA_037952925.1 Lithobates clamitans
AACATATGCAATTAAGGAATTTTACAACTGTTCCAGCGAATATGTTGTGTACTGCCTGACCTGCCCATGTGGCCAATTTTTATTGGGTAGGACTATTCGCACTCTTCGCAAGCGATTGGGTGAGCATAGACGCTTTGTCGAAGAAGGCTGTGACAAACACAGCGTCCCCAGACATTTTTTGGAAAAGCACCAACAACCCACAGCTGGTCTGAAAGTGTGGGTGATTGGAGATACTCCTTAAATACCCTTACTCCTGGGGGGGGGGGGGGTTAAATGAGGGAATTGAGATCCACACTATACTGTAAGATTTAGTTTTCTATAATATTTTAATTTCTCATTATATAGGGTATATCCCATTTTGTACAGTGGTCCCTTATGGTCTCACACATCCTGGGTATCGCATGGTTCAGATCCTTCTCTTGGGGGTGGTGGCTGACATAGTAAGTAATTATAAGCACTGCACCTTGGTATATATGGTTTATTATAATAAGGTCTACATAACATGGCTATTTTATGTTTATTTTTTATGTTTATTTTATATTATACCCAAGCTGGTTATAAATATTGTAAACTTGTTTTCCTTCCTTCTACCCCCCCCCCCCGCCCCCCTTTTGCCCCTTCTCTTTTTTCTGGTTATGTTTTGGCTTCTACTTTTTAACACATTTTTTTTAAGGTTTTAGAATTCTTAATTATGGTCAATATGACATTTCAGGCAATGTGTTGAAATCCACCTGTTGTACTTTAAAAAAAAAAAAAATCTATTGTCCATGGTCCACTGGCCGTTGTAGTCTCAAGGCCGCGGACAGCCACGCTGCTGTCAATCAAATCCAGTGACACGGTAGCCAGGTGGTGGGGCTCAGTTCTGCTGTCTGTGTCAATGTATGCAGCAGCAGGTCTTGGGAGCACGCCCGCACAAGTGCCCCCATGGAAAGTGGTTCTCTGTGAGGGAACCCCAGAAGAGGAGGATCGGGGCCACTCTGTGCAAAACCCTTGCACAGAGGAGGTAAGTATAACATGTTTGTTATTGTAAAAAACAAAGCTTTACAATCAATATAGGGAGTATTATTCCTGCGCTACCAAGCAGTGGTGTTATAGGTGGTTTTAGATAGGGAACAGCAGCTTGCACCGAATGGGGTCCAGCCTTAAACCCTGGTGTGACTAACAACTGACAAATGGGGATGGTGCTGCGCTAATCCTACAATAAATTATACTATCTAGGTGTACTGGGTATCAACTCTTGTCTTTACTGAGGTATAGGATGGTGATCTAAACCACCATGGGGAATATAGCACTATGTGGACGTGCATGCAGTATGTGAAATAGAATAAGAAAAATAGAAAAAATAATAATAAATAAAGGGTGGAGCCCACCAAAAAAACTATACATATGTATCTCTCAGCTTAAATAAAAATAAAACCATGGTGAAATCTACAATAAAATTAAAAAAAAATATATAATCTGCAACCTCCTTGGTGCAGCAGGCCAGTAGAAGGAGCTGTGTGCTCCAAGCGCATAGTCAGACTTGTCCCGTCCTCCCTGCAATCTGGGTCCGCCCATCCGGTTACATCACTTCCACCTGGGTGGTCCACGTCAGGCAGCTTGGACTTCCTGGACACTTTCTGTGTCCCAGCTCTAATCCTCACAGATACCTGTACACTGGATGAAATACTGGACAGCAGGCAGCCCTTGAGGATGAGGATTTCTTCATAGAATATGTGTGTGTTTCATTACATCCCGTAAGTGTAATTTATTTGAGCAATAAACTATGTCTTTTGATACTACACTTGGGTGCGCTTCTCTCCCTATTCCTTTTATGTTGTTTCTTACAGAGTCCTGGGACACACTCCAGGGATGGCTGCTAGCTGAATTATTTTATCATCATGCATTATTAGTTCTCCTGGATGAAAAATACTGTATACATACAGTATCTCACAAAAGTGAGTACACCCCTCACATTTTTGTAAATATTTTATTATATCTTTTCATGTGACAACACTGAAGAAATTAAACTTTGCTACAATGTAATGTAGTATGTGCACAGCTTGTATAACAGTGTAAATTTGCTGTCCCCTCAAAATATCTCAACACACAGCCATTAAAAGAGAAGTAAAGGTTGTGTTTGTTTTTTGCATATTCATACTTACCTAGGAGGATGCAGCATCGGATGTGATGCTGCATCTGTCCCCCCGCCGCCTCTGCACTGAGAACCGAGAGATCGAACACCACTGATGGCTTAGTTCTCCCCGAGCAGAGCTGCTGACTGTCAGTCAGCGGCTCTTCACTCTGCACCCCCCCTCTCCGCGCTCACTGGAGCACTGAGCTGTGGAGTGGAGTGGAGGGGCGGGGAGCTGCTGTCTCAGGCTCTCAGCGGCTCCCTAAGAGACTATGACAGGTGTCAGTCCAGGCACCTGGCGGATCCAGACTTTATTGTTGTGATGACTGATTCCAGTGATGTCTGCTCTCTGCTAAAAACGGTCACAGGAGTGCAAAACGAATTGCACTCCTGTGACCCATAGGAGAAGCCCAGCCAAACAAGCTCAAACAGGACTTCTCTTTTAATGTCTAAACTGCTGGCAACAAAAGTGAGTACACCCCTAAGTGAAAATGTCCAAATTGGGCCCAAAGTGTCAATATTTTGTGTGGTCACCATTTTTTTCCAGCACTGCCTCCATGCACAGGAGGGTTCTTGGGCATGGAGTTCATCAGAGCTTCACAGGTTGCCACTGGAGTCCTTTTGCACTCCTCCATGACGACATCACAGAGCTGGTGGTTGTTAGAGACCTTGCACTCTTTCACCTTCCATTTGAGGATGCCCCACAGATGCTCAATGGGGTTTAGGTCTGGAGACATGCTTGGCCAGTCCATCACCTTTACCTTCAGCTTCTTTAGCAAGGCAGTGGTCGTCTTGGAGGTGTGTTTGGGGTTGTTATCATGTTGGAATACTGCCCTGTGGCCCAGTCTCCAAAGGGAGGGGATCATGCTCTGCTTCAGTATGTCACAGTACATGTTGGCATTCATGGTTCCCTCAATGAACTGTAGCTCCCCAGTGCCGGCAGCACTCATGCAGCCCCAGGCCATGACACTCCCACCACCATGCTTGACTGTAGGCAAGACACACTTGTCTTTGTACTCCTCACCTGGTTGCCGCCACACACGCTTGACATCATTTGAACCAAATACGTTTATCTTGGTCCCATCAGAACACAGGACATGGTTCCAGTATACCATATAGTATATACAGTATACTGGAATATATAGTAACCAGAGGAGGCAAGTCATTGACCGCTTTGGCTCTGAGGAAGAGGGTACACCCTTGAAACACGTTAGCCGTTTGTGATACCATCTGACCCCTCCAATATCAGGTCCGGGTTGCAGGCGTTCAGAGACGCAGTCTCACCTATTGATAAGCCTCTTTTACACACTTGTTTGTGAGTATGATTATTGCTGTTTATAGCTTTGAATAAAATTTACCATTGGTAATGCACAAGGTCGGTGCGGCCTCCTTTCCTCTTTTGATATGTGTGTTTACACACACACACACATCCCCGTTCTGGCTCTCGTGCCCACGATCGCACATGGCCGGAGGACATCGCGGCCACATGCATAAGGTCCCCCGCCGTACAGCGGTTTAAAGGGCCAACCCGCCGCTTTATAATGACAGCGGCTGGTCGGCAAGTGGTTAAACTAACCACATAAAATACAGAAGCTGATCTGTGTGTAGCACCCTCTAGTGTTCTAGAAGAGTAGCACATTTGTTTTTTAAAGCAGGTAAATTTCCAGGCTTGGCTGGTAGCCAAGCCTGGGTGTGTTTTTGTGATCTGGGTTGGGAGTGACCTAGAATAGAGCTAGGTGACTCACAGATGGTGTCAATAGGACCTCCCACTTCTTTACAGAATCTTCTGGTGCTTTCTGGAAAGAGTTGGAGAGGGGAGGTGGAGCCACCTGGGGTATTCTGAGGAGCCCTGACCAATCCCCAATCTGGATTGGCAGGGGGCAGGCCTCCTTAAATACCTAGGGTCAGTTCAGTTGGGGAGGAGTTGATCGGGTGGAAGATGGAGATGGAGTGTTAGGCTGTCTGGGCCTTTCGGGAGCTCCTCAGTCTGGGGGGGTGCCCTTGGGCCTGGGCTCGGGTGTGGACAGGACACTCTAACAGCCCACAGAGGTGTCCTGACCAGTAGGTACAGGAGGAGCAAGAGGACAGCGGGAGAACACTGCCAGACAAGTCTCCAGGAGTTCCACAGAGGCAGCCAAAAGAGCTGGTGAGTGTACACACAGTCAGGAAGACTGGAAGGCATGCCTGAGAGGACTGAGATGCAGCAGTCTGGGATGGGTGCAGAGCCAGTCTGGAGGATTGTGGTGGCACAGGCAGTGAAAAGGGGTAGCTGCAGCCAGGAGGGCTGGCAGTGCCTGAAGAGGTGGTGCTGGGAGCAGTAGCCACAGGGACAGCTAGCACTGGGACTTTTCTATATTTTGCTACACTATAGGGGCCCGCGGTCCCTGCCTGTAAAGGACATCTGCTTTAGGCCTGGCTGAGCCAGTGTCAGGCCTACAGTGCTAGCTGATCCAGGAAATGCAGCAAATGATGTGTTGGAGGAGTGATATTCTGCGAACAAGGAAGTGCAGGAGGAGAAGATTAGATTGTACAGTCAGGTCCATAAATATTGGGACATTGACACAATTCTAATCTTTTTGGCTCTATACACCACCACAATGGATTTGAAATGAAACAAACAAGACTGCAGACTTTCAGCTTTAATTTGAGGGTATTTACAACAAAATCAGGTGAACAGTGTAGGAATTACAACAGTTTGTATATGTGCCTCCCACTTTTTAAGGGACCAAAAGTAATGGGACCGATTAACAATCATCCATCAAACTTTCGCTTTTTAATACTTGGTTGCAGAGGCGTAACTAGAATCTTCAGGGCCCCGGTGCAAGAAACCATGAAGGGCCCCCACCAGTGGCATTGCTAGGTCTACAAAAGATCTCGGGCTAGAGCCCATAGCAGCTAAGTAAGAAAAGTCATACACTTTGGCGGGCATACACATATATATATATATATCTATCGTTACATATCTGAATGCAGATCCCCCACTTACATCAGGGTCCCCAGGGATCCACCACCTACATCAGGGTCCCCAGAGAGCCCCCCTTACATCAGGGTCCTTAGAGAGCCTCCCCCTATATTAGGGTCCCAGGAGAGCCTCCCTCCTTACATAAGGGTCCCCAGGGATCCCCCCCCCTTACATCAGGGTACCCAGAGAGCCCCACTTACATCAGAGTTCCCAGGGAGCCCCTCCTCACATCAGGGTCCCCAGAGAGCCCCCCCTTACATAAGGGTCCTTAGAGAGCCTCCCCCTATATTATGGTCCCCAGAGATTCTCCCCTTAGATCAGGGTCCCCAGAGAACCCTCCTTACATTAGGGTCCCTACAGAGCCCCAAGAGAGCCTCCCCTTACATCAGGGTCTCAAGAGAGCCTCCCTACTTATATTAGGGTCCTCAGAGCCCCCCTCATTACATCAGGGTCCCCAGAGAGCTCCCCTTAACATCAAGGCCTCTGACTCATCAACATTGTAGCACGGTTGCACTCATGCATTTGTTTAGTTACCAGGATTAGCGCAGCACCACACCCACTTGCTAGCTTATATCTCTATTAGGGGCCAGGTTGGACCCCATCCTGTGCAAGCAGCTTCTCCCCTTAGTACTATACTGACTACATGATAGCGCGGGAATAATACACTTTACAGGGTCCCCAGAGAGCCCCTCCTTACATCAGGGTCCCCAGAGAGCCTCCCCCTTACATCAGGGCCCCCAGAGAGCCTCCCCCTTACATCAGGGTCCCCACAGAGCCCCTCCTTACATCAGGGTCCCCAGAGAGCCTCCCCCTTACATCAGGGTCCCCAGAGAGCCTCCCCCTTACATCAGGGTCCCCAGAGAGCCTCCCCCTTACATCAGGGTCCCCAGAGAGCCTCCCCCTTACATCAGGGTCCCCAGAGAGCCTCCCCCTTACATCAGGGCCCCCAGAGAGCCTCCCCCTTACATCAGGGCCCCCAGAGAGCCTCCCCCTTACATCAGGGCCCCCAGAGAGCCTCCCCCTTACATCAGGGCCCCCAGAGAGCCTCCCCCTTACATCAGGGCCCCCAGAGAGCCTCCCCCTTACATCAGGGCCCCCAGAGAGCCTCCCCCTTACATCGGGGCCCCCAGAGAGCCTCCCCCTTACATCAGGGCCCCCAGAGAGCCTCCCCCTTACATCAGGGCCCCCAGAGAGCCTCCCCCTTACCTCAGGGTCCCCAGAGAGCCTCCCCCTTACATCAGGGCCCCCAGAGAGCCTCCCCCTTACATCAGGGTCCCCAGAGAGCCTCCCCTTTACATCAGGGCCCCCAGAGAGCCTCCCCCTTACATCAGGGCCCCCAGAGAGCCTCCCCCTTACATTAGTGTCCTCAGAGGGCCCCTTCCTTACAATAATGTCCCCAGAAAGCCCCCCCTTACATCAGGGTCCCCAGAGAACCCCCCTTACATCAGGGTCCCCAGGGAGCCCCCCTACATTAGGGTCCCCAGGGAGCCTCCCTCCTTACATCAGGGTCCCCAGGGATCCCCCCTTACATCAGGGTACCCAGAGAGCCCCCCCCCAGACTTTAGGGTCCCCAGAGAGCCCCTTCTTACATTAATGTAACCAGAAAGGCCCCCCCCCCTTACATCAGGGTCCCCAGACTGCTGCCCCCCCCCCTCCTTCAAGAAGTTCCCCATGTACCTGGTTTGTGGAGGTGGGAGGCGGCGACCAGCAGCCCTATAGTGTCCACAGGCAGGGAATCTCCATGTGGCTTGTAGTTCTCCTGAGTATACAGTGTAGAGGGGAGGGGCCTCTGACCCGGGATGTATCAGCAGCACAAGCAGAGCCGACTCACTGAAAGTGAAACTAATACCTGCCCGGGCCCCTCCCCTCCTCTCTCCACTGTTTACACTGACACTGGGAAGAGAGATCCCACCGCATACAGGCACAATAGAGCTGCCGATCGCTACCTCTCACCTCCCCCCACTACATTACAAACGGCAAGCCAGAGGTGCAGGGACAAATGCCAGGTCTTGGGCCCCCCCCACAGCGGCAGAATGAAAGGGCCCAGTCGCAAGTGCGACTGCAGCGACCCCTATAGTTCCGCCACTGCTTGGTTGCAAATCCTTTGCAGTCAATTGCAGCCTGAAGTCTGGAACGCATAGACATCACCAGACGCTGGGTTTCATCCCTGGTGATGCTCTGCCAGGCCTCCACTGCAACTGTCTTCAGTTCCTGCTTGTTCTTGGGGCATTTTCCCTTCAGTTTTGTCTTCAGCAAGTGAAATGCATGCTCAATCGGATTCAGGTCAGATGATTGACTTGGCCATTGCATAACATTCCACTTCTTTCCCTTAAAAAACTCTTTGGTTGCTTTCGCAGTATGCTTCGGGTCATTGTCCATCTGCACTGTGAGTTCTGAAGCATTTTGCTGAATATGAGCAGATAATATTGCCCGAAACACTTCAGAATTCATCCTGCTGCTTTTGTCAACAGTCACATCATCAATAAATACAAGAGAACCAGTTCCATTGGCACCCATACATGCCCACGCCATGACACTACCACCACCATGCTTCACTGATGAGGTGGTATGCTTTGGATCATGAGCAGTTCCTTTCCTTCTCCATACTCTTCTCTTCCCATCACTCTGGTACAAGTTGATCGTGGTCTCATCTGTCCATAGGATGTTGTTCCAGAAATGTAAAGGCTTTTTTAGATGTTGTTTGACAAACTCTAATCTGGCCTTCCTGTTTTTGAGGCTCACCAATGGTTTACATCTTGTGGTGAACCCTCTGTATTCACTCTGGTGAAGTCTTCTCTTGATTGTTGACTTTGACACACATACACCTACCTCCTGGAGAGTTTTCTTGATCTGGCCAACTGTTGTGAATGGTGTTTTCTTCACCAGGGAAAGAATTGTTCGGTCATCCACCACAGTTTTCCATGGTCTTCTGGGTCTTTTGGTGTTGCCGAGTTCACCGGTGCATTCTTTCTTTTTAAGGATGTTCCAAAAAGTTGATTTGGCCACACCTAATGTTTTTGCTATCTCTCTGATGGGTTTGTTTTGTTTTTTCAGCCTAATGATGGCTTGCTTCACTGATAGTGACAGCTCTTTGGATCTCATATTGAGAGTTGACAGCAAAAGATTCCAAATGCAAATAGCACACTTGAAATGAACTCTGGACCTTTTATCTGCTCCTTGTAAATGGGTAGCTGAGCAGCCAATTGTCCCATTACTTTTGGTCCCTTTAAAAAGTGGGAGGCACATATACAAACTGTTGTAATTCCTACACCGTTCACCTGATTTGGATGTAAATACCCTCAAATTAAAGCTGAAAGTCTGCAGTTAAAGCACATCTTGTTAGTTTCATTTCAAATCCATTGTGGTGGTGTATAGAGCCACAAAGATTAGATTTGTGTTGTTGTCCCAATATTTATGGACCTGACTGTATATACAGAGGTGTATATAGTAGTCCCAATTTAGACTTTGATCAACAGGGCATATCATAAGTTGTCCCATCCCCCATTCAAGTTTAATTCCTCTCAATAAAACGTAAAAACAAGTGCAAGGACTGCTTTCATGTCTCTGAGCAAGTGAAAAGTGTATGCCTGGCTGGGCAGGGTGAGAGACGGACTACTACATTAAGCAGCCCCTACGGGGGTACCGCTACATGTGTTAGCATGGTTAGGTTTCATCTTCTGGCTGGCCATTCAAAAGTACAGGCACTGTGCAGACACACAGCATGCCTGTATTGAGTAGTTTGTTCAGCCATAACGCCCCTGTAGCCTGCCTCTCGCACACAATGGCTCCCAATTACAGCCTGCCTCTAGCACACAGCTCCTCCCAATCACAGCTTGCCTCTGGCACACAGCCCCTCCCAATTATAGCCTGCCTCTTGAACACGCCCCCTGCTCAAGCCTGGGCATGCTGTGTGTCTGCATAGTGTCCTGTAACCCTGCCCCCACTGTCAGGAAGAAGAGATGCATGGGCCACATGACAGAACTTTTTAAACTTCTAAAAAAGATAATAATTTCATTTTTGAAACTAAGTAAAATCTGTTATGGTGTGGCATAGTTATAACTGTATTGGGAAGTGTACAGTATATAACACTGAAGGCGGAGCCGGCGGCGCAGAAATCTGTTCGTGTTCCATCTGTCACCTGCAGGCGGTCGAAATCCCAATAAAATACATTTACATTTTTGGTTGTAACATGACAAAATGTAGACAATTTCAAGGGGTATGAATACTTTTTCAAGGCACTGTATTAGTCAGGGGAGCACAAGTGTCCAGAATATAGTTTTAAGGTGGATACCAGGGTTGGTTGCATTTAATGCACTGTTAGTTCTGACTCCGAAATCTGCCTTTAGCATTGCCATTTACTTCTGGGATCGGTATATTTATCACAATTGGATATCGCATATAATTTTTATTGTATAGAGACTGTTATTTTTAATGATGTATTAAAAATAATTTTAGATGTTCCAGCACATTTTATGTTCTATTATTATCGATGTCATAGTGCCAGACCTCTAAAAGCATCCGTATGTGCTGACAAACTGAACAATGTATTGAGCTATTTTAAACTTAAAAAAGCATTCTGCATTGTTTGTAGACATATCCAGTCTCCTCTTAAACTTTTTTTTTAAATTAAAAAGATAACATTCCAACTTCTACAGAATGCAGCTTATCATTCTATGTGTAACTGATACCCTTGCAATGTTTACATTCTTTCTGCATGTGCAAGGGCAGACATCTCATCAAAGCAGCATCTTTTCTTACATCACTCCAAAAAGTTAGCAGCCAAAAAAAGAATAAAAAAATCAAAGATGATTGATGATTAAGTTATCTATCACTTAACAGTGATAAATGAGTAGTTGTTCTTGTAAGTGATTCGCTTTGCAAGGGCTCATGATGATGGATCATGTTGATGGCTTGACAGTAGTAAGGGATGTTCCTTTTGTATTATTCATCTACTTTATGGGTATATGTGGTTAATAATATATACGCTGGAAAGTGGTAATTTTAGCATATGAGTGTTTTTGTAAAATATTAAACATAAAGAGAAATATTTTTATAACCTGGTAAGGCTAAATCTACTCCCACCCCCATTCTAAGACTATTTGTATCTACACTGTAAAAGAACAGATGTCTATACTTACCTATTCTGAAGCCACTCCATTCTGGTCACGTGACCAGCTTCCAACGCCGGTGTTCTGTCGGATAGTGCCCGCTATCGAGAAGTGCCCCAGATGTACTGTGCATGCGCCGTATGGAACAGCATAACAGATGCGTTTACGATCAGCTGTTGTGTCGGCGAGACGGCGCCTGCGCACTATAGCCAACGGAAGAAATTTTTCTGTCAGATTGTGCCTGGCGCTGGCGAGGCGTGTTCATGTCGGTGAGGGGCGGATTAGCACATGATGGGGGCAGATTTTTATATGAAGGCCAGTGCTGCAAAACAGATATTTTTCAGATAGAAAAATCCGCCCTTCAGTTGACTTAACACGCCCCGCAAGTGTCCAGGAAGATTAACAAATTTTTTTTTTTGCAGCACTGTCCATCATTGAATAATTCACCTCCATCTTGTACTAATCCGCCCCTCACTGACATAAATACACCTCGCCAGCGTGAGGCACAATCTGACAGAAAAATTTCTTCCGTCGGCTATTGTGTGCAGGCGCCGTCTCGCGGAAACGACAGCTGATCGTAAACATAGCTGTTGTGCTGTTCCGTAAGGCGCATGCACCGTTCATCCCAGGCACTTCTCGATAGCGGGCACTTCTCGATAGAACACCACTTCAGTGTAAAAGAGGGACAGATGACAATAGCTGACCCATAGTAAGTCTATGGGTTATGTCATCACCCAAGCTCTGCAGCCGTTGTCATTGCCTATCCTCTACATTGAAGCTGGTGCTGGGACTATTTTGTGACCGGACCAAAGCGGCTTCACAATAGGTAAGTATAGGCATCTTCTCTTTTACAGGGCAGATAGAATAGTCTTAGAATTGGGGTGGAGTAGATTAGCTTTAGAATTAGACTGGAATTCCACTTTAAGTTCTAGCTTGACTGCAAGATTTAACAGATTTAAAGCAAATCGGTTAGGCAGAAAAATACCTGTGTAAGGAGCACTTAGTAAGTGAAGGACCACTTTAATTGTAGGAAAAAACGTTGCCCTGGGCCATAAGGTTTGGATCCTCCACCACCAAGTATTTTCCACCAACAGTTTGCAGATGGCTATGCCCTGCATAAGGTCTGTTGCTTCTAGCAACTAGCAGAAGAAATTATGTGCAGCGTAGTGAATTGTGTCCCTTTAATCTGGGACAGTTGCAAGGTCTGGTAGTCATTTTAAAGGGGATGTAAACTGTGGAGGCATACCTCCCAAAAGTGGGTCCAAACCGGTAATAGTGGGAGGGGCTTAAAGGGCACAACTAAACAAAACCTGGCTAGTGTGTACCTATGAAAATATGCTTTGATTGCTGTGTCACAAGCAAAAAGTCTTACAGACACAGATAAAACCCAGTACAATCAATAGAGCGAAAAAAAAGATCCATTGCATATATATTAACTCTTTTACCTGAGCCTACCTTACAAAAGAACTTAATTAAAATGTTCAGGGACTTCTTAGCAACCAGAAACTGATGGGACAATGATAACTTTGGTGAGAAGTATGGAATGTGCAGGAGTGAGGGGTTTGCAATGCACAGAGTGTAAGGGTCAGGCATAGGTTGTGCTCAGAGTGCTGCAGTCGGCGTCAAGTTTAGGAATGCATAATGTAGGGTTCTGAGATGTGCAATGTAATGTGTTCAAAGGTCATATAATATGCACAGAATGTAGGGGTAAGTAGTGTGTAATGCACAGAATACAGAGGACAGGAGTGTGTAATGCAAAGTAGGAACCAGAGGAACAAAACAAAATGAGGAATCGGGGGTGTGTAATGCACAGGGTAGGGGTCAGGAAAGTGCACACCCTGCACACGGTCCTCCACCTTTTACACTTTCAGCAAAAATCCCCATTGGGCCACCCAAAGCCCCTCACCCCCCCCCCCCCCCGAAAAAAAAATCCAGCACTAATCTGCACATTCAAGTCCTCTGAGAACAAATATTTGCCCTCCCCAGAACAAATACATTCTCCCTTTCCAGAATCTCTCTTCCCAACACAAATCTTCTTCCACATCTCCACCCCGTTGATTTCCCCCTTTCCAGCACAAATCCCCCCCCCCCCAATTCACCCTCCCAGAATAAATCCTTTTCCTTCCCATTTGCCCCCCCCCCTTCCTTCAGCAACGATCCTTTTTCACTCCCTAATTTCTCCCTCTTAGCACAAGCCCTCCATTCTCGTACAAATCCTACCCCCCCCAATTCCGATCTCTAGATCTCCCCAGCACAAATCCCTCTTTCACCCAGCCCCCCTCCCCCAGCACCACAAAAAACCCCAAATTCCTCCTTCCAACTAAATCTCTCTTCCCCCTTCAACCACAAGTCCCCGTCCCCCCAACACCACCTCTTAGCACACATCTTTTCCCTCCCAGCATACATCCTTTCCTCACTTCTACCACAAATCCTCTCCCGCCAATCCCTCCTCCCAGCACAAATCTTTATTCACCCCCCAAAACCCCCCTCTCAGCACAATTACCCCACCATAAATCGACTTTCTTCCAAAGCCCCACTACCAGCACAAACCTTCCCAAACACAAATCCTCTCCCCCTATCTATTAAAAATCCCCTGCCCCTTCAACCCCCCCTCCCCTCTAGCACAAGTCCTCTCCCCTCCCAAAGTGCCCCCCAGCACATATCCTCTTACCCTCTGCCCCAAATTACTCCTCCAAGCATAAATCTTTGTTACCTGTATCTTCACCCCATCACTGTGTTAAAACATTGTCACTGTGTCAACACAGTGGGACAAGGTAATTTAGCGCCCAGGGCGAAGACACCAAACTGCGCCCCCCCCACACACACATACTTAGCCCCAAACACAAATAATACCCCCTATCATCCTCACTAGCATAAATTCTCCCCCCCCATCCCCATTTCTAACATCCACAATATTTCCTATCCTAGCACAACTCCCGCCCCCCCCATCACCTCTTCTAGTACAACCCCCCCAAATCCCCCTCCTAGCACAAATCCCCCCCATCTCCATGGCACAAATCCTCTCTCCTGGCACAAATTCTATCCCCCCCAACAGAACAAATCCCCCCTCCTGGCAAAAATCCTCATCCTGACAGCACATATCCCCCCACCTAGCACAAATCCTCATCCTCCCAGCACATATCTTACCCCTGTCACCCCCCAAAATCCCCCTCCTAGCACAAATCCTTCCCCCAAATTTCCCTTGTAGAACAAATACCCCCATAAATCCCCCCCCCCTCAATCCCCATTTCTAACAGCCCCAATATTTTCTAATCTAGCACAACCCCCCCCCCCCCAATCACCTCTTCTAGCACAACCCCCTCCCAAATCCCCCTATATCATTCCCACCTGAGAAGTAATCATTTTCTCCCTACACTTGTGTCCTCAGTGCAGCTCTCCCTTCCCTCAGCTTGGCAGCAGCTTTCCTCACACACAGACCTCAGATACAGTGCAGCACAGCGCTCTGTGATGCTCATCTTCTGACGTTCCTCCTCATGTTGTCCTGTCAGAGCTGAAGAGGAGCCGATTTCTAAACTTGCCTGTGCGGCAGCTAGCTAGAAAGATCCCGCTGCTGAAGTGGACTGGGATCGCAGCTCAGATATGCCCGCCTCCCACCCACACTGCATTCCACTTCCAGCTAGAGCCAGGCTCCTCGGCTCCTCTAGGTTGCAGCACCGCCACAGCTCTCTCTGCGCTCCTCTGAGTCCTCCCACCCTGCCTCCGGCCGTGAGTGACCTCACCCCGCCGGCCGGGACTATGAGGCTCCTCCGTAGGGGGAGTAAAAAGTGAAGCTGACAAGGAAGGGAGGTGAAGCCAGGGCTTGTTGTGCCAGATGCAGGAGCGCACTCGGCACACTTACAGGCAATGTTCTGGGTACAGCGGCACTGGCTAGTGTGTATAATGACAGGCGTTAAGCACATTGCCAGCACTTCACCTGCGCCCCCCCTCCTATAGAAAATCGTACCGCCCAGGGCATCCGCCCCTTCCACCCCTGCCTTGTACCGGCCCTGGTGGTAATGCATTGTCGCTGTGTCCCCCAGTCCCTTTATCCCACCTGTCACAGTGTCTCCTCCGTCACTGTATCCCTCTTGTCATTCTGTTAAAGCTTTGTCACTGTATTAAAGCAGTTCTAACCTTAATGCACTCCTTGCATTAAGGCGGAGCTCCACCCAAAAGGGATAATTCTGCTTTAAGCACTCCTCCCCTCCAAATATGCCACATTTGGCATGTCATTTTTGTGTGTGTGTGTGTGTGTGTGGGGGAGGGGGGGGGGGACAGGTACCTGCTCCCACTTCTGGTCGAGCTGAAAGTATTCCTCTTCCCCTCCCTCCTTGCAATCTTCTAGGATACGTCACAGGTCCCAGAAGATTGCACGGACTAATGGGGAGGCGCTGTGTGACTGTTAAGTCGCAAGCTTTCACAGCCAGGTTCCCATACTTACAATGCCGGCGCTGCAGAGAGGCGAGGGAGAGAGGCGAGGCTTCGGGCGGCCGCATCGATCGCTGGACCGTGGGACAGGTGAGTGTGTGTTTATTAAAATTCAGCAGCTACACTTTTGTAGCTGCTGACTTTTAATAAACACAAAAATGAGTGCAACTCCGCTTTAAGGTAAAAAATGTTTAGGTAACAGTATGCTCCCTTACTCGATCCAGCACTGTGCCCATCTGTAGCGACTCTCCCCAGTCTCACAGGCTTTGCTGAGGCAGCAGGAGCTCACTGCCGTCAGTCGAGGCCCTTAATGAGGGGACAGAGTGGTACCCCCCATATGAAGCGGCTCTATGGGGTACCATTGATAAGAGGCGGAGCCAGAAGCACCAGCAGAGGACCCGTGAAGAGGTGGTTTAGGCCCATTCTGTTCAAAACCATTGCACAGCACAGATGAGACATTTAAAAAATGTTTGATTTAACCACTTCAATACAGGGCTTTTTCACCCCCTTCCTGCCCAAGCCAATTTTCAGTTTTCATCGCTGTCGTAATTTGAATGACAATTGTGCGGTCATCCAACACTGTACCCAAATGAAATTTTTATAGTTTTTTTTTCCTCACAAATAGAGCTTTCTTCTGTTGGTATTTGATCATCTCTGCGGTTTTTATTTTTTGCGATATAAACAAAAGAAGAGTGACAAGTTTGAAAAAAAACACAATATTTTTTACTTTTTGCTATAATAAATATCCCAATTTAAAAAAAAAAAAACAAAACACATTTTTTCCTCAGTTTAGGCTGATATGTATGTAAAATATGTAAAAAAAAAAAAAAAACAATCGCAATAAACGTATATTGATTGGTTTGCTCAAAAGTTATAGTATCTACAAAATAGGGGATAGTTTTATGTCATTTTTATTATTTTTTTTTTTTATACTAGTAATGGCGGTAATATGCGATTTTTATCATGACTGCGACATTGTGGCGGACATATCAGACACTTTTGACACCATTTTGGGACCATTCACATTTATACAGCGATCAGTACTATACAAATGCATGATTACTGTATAAATGTCACTGGTAGGGAAGGGGTTAACACTAGGGGGCGATCAAGGGGTTAACTGTGTTACCTAGAGAGTGATTCTAACTGTAGGGGGAGGGGACTCACAAGGGGAGGAGACAGATCGGTGTTCCTCTGTACTGGGAACACATGATCGGTCTCCTCTCACCTGACAGGACGTGGATCTGTATGTTTATGGTTTTGTTAACGGGCAATCATAGGTGCTCGGCGGACATCGCGCCGGGCACATGCATCAGCTCCCGAGTCGGCGCCCCCCCAGGCGGCCGGGAAGCCCAGGACATCATATGACGCCCGCCCAGGATGGAAGATCCCTTCTGCGGATGTCATATGATAATGGGCAGGATGGGAAGTGGTTAAAAAAAAAATGAATTACTTTACAATCACTTTAAGCTAATTACAGACCTGGTGGCTGATGCAGAGCAGCATCCCTCATCTTGGGCTCCTCCTTTTGTCAGAGCTGAGGAGGAGCCTAGAGTAGGCGTTCATTAGCACTGCAGTGACCTATTGTGACAGGCAGCCAGCAGTGAGAAATGCCGGGTGCCATAGAAGGGGCGATCACAACATCTGGGACCCCTCACACCCCGCAAGAGATGCGGGGCAGGTGTCCCAGGTGCTTGCGCTAGTGCACCCCTGGACAATTGAGAGGTATGGACTAGTGATCATTATTGCTGGTAGGCTTCCTGCAGATGATCTTTTCCCCACTGTTAACCTTCCTGGCAGTATTCCTGAGTGTGGCTTGGGGTTAAATTTCAGTACCATTAGCAGTAACCCCGAGCCAAACTCGGGATTGCATTACAGAATCCTGGTACAGCATACTTACCTTGTCACCAGGATCCTGCGATGTCCCCCCGCTGTGTCCTCCGCCAGATCATCCGCCCGATGCTCTGTGTTCTGGGCTCTGTTCCCTGCGAGCGTTGCGACGCATGGGGGCGGAGCCCGGCGGCAAATTCAAAAAGTAAAAAAAAAACATAACACATACAGTACACTGTAATCTTACAGATTACATTACTGTATCAAATCATTCCACCTCCCCTTTGTCCCTAGTGCTTTGTCAAGTGCCCTGCCTGCAGTTTTATATTATATATACTGTTCTTTCTGCCTGGAAACTTGAGATTGTCCATGACAACCAAAAAGTGGCCCTTTACATCAAAAGTGGTTTTAGACCAGCTAGAAAACTGCGATATTAAATTAGAACACTTGCAGAATTCAGCGATAGTGACTCGTGGGTAAATTCATTTTATTATATTATTATTTTTTAAAATTATTTATAGTTATTCATTATATTTTAATTTATGATTTTGTGTTTCAAACTTTATCATACCCGGGATGTCTACTAGACTCTTGTTTGGACAGATTTAAGTGTGTTATTCCTAAGAATTACAGGCCTACAATATAAAACGCCAAATTTCTATGCAAAACATGTACAGTGCCTTGCAAAAGTATTCACCTCCTTGGCTTTTTACCTATTTTGTTACATTACAGCCTTTAGTTCAATCTTTCTTTAATCTGAATTATATGTGATGGATCAGAACACAATCGTCTAAGTTGGTGAAGTAAAAGTAGAAAAATATATACATAAAACTATTTTTCAGAAATAAAAAACTGATAATTGGCATGTGCGTATGTATTCACCCCCTTTGTTATGAAGCCCATAAAAAGTTCTGGTGCAACCAATTACCTTCAGAAGTCACAAAATTAGTGAAATGATGTCCACCTGGGTGCAATCTAAGTGTCACATGATCTGTCATTACAAATACACACCTTTTTGAAAGGTCCCAGAGGCTGCAACACCTAAGCAAGAAGCACCACTAACCAAACACTGCCATGAAGACCAAGGAACTCTCCAAACAAGTAAGGCACAATGTTGTTGAGAAGTACAAGTCAGGTTTAGGTTATAAAAAAATATCCAAATCTTTGATGATCCCTAGGAGCACCATCAAATCTATCATAACCAAATGGAAATAACATGGCACAACAGCAAACCTGCCAAACCTGCCAAGAGACGGCCGCACACCAAAACTCACCAACTGGGCAAGGAGGGCATTAATTAGAGCGGCAGCACAGAGACCTAAGGTAACCCTGGAGGAGCTGCAGAGTTCCACCGCAGAGACTGGGGTACCTGTACATAGGACAATAATAAGCCCTACGCTCCATAGAGTTGGACTTTATGGCAGAGTGGCCAGAAGAAAGCCAATTCTTTCAACAAAAAACAAAATGGCACGTTTTGAGTTTGGGAAAAAGGCATGTAGGAGACTCCTAAAATGTATATGTGCTCTGGTCTGATGAGACTAAAATTGAACTTTTTGGCCATCAAAGAAAACGCAATGTCTGGCGCAAACCCAACACATTACATCACCCAAAGAACACCATCCCCACTGTGAAACATGGTGGTGGCAGCATCATGCTGTGGGGAAGTTTTTCAGCAGTCTGGACTGGGAAACTGGTCAGGGTTTAGGGAAAGATGGATGATGCTAAATACAGGAATAATCATGAGCAAAACCTGTACCACACTGTGTGTGATTTGAGGCTAGGACGGAGGTTCACCTTCCAGCAGGACAATGACCCCAAACACACTGCTAAAGCAACACTTGAGTGATTTAAGGGGAAACATGTAATTGTGTTGGAATGGCCTAGTCAAAGCCCAGACCTCAATCCAATAGAAAATCTGTGGTCAGACGTAAACATAGCTATTCACAAGCGCAAACCATTCAACTTGAGGGAGCTGGAGCAGTTTTGCAAGGAGGAATGGGCAAAAATCCCAGTGGTAAGATGTGGCAAACTCATAGAGACATATCCAAAGCAACTTGGAGCAGTGATAGCCACAAAAGGTGGCTCTACAAGCTATTGATTTTAGGGGGGTGAATAGTTATGCACATTGACTTTTTCTGTTATTAATATGTACTGTGGGTGGAAATAATTATCTATTCAGACGCGGAAGACCACAGTATAGATGGCGCCGGTGTTCTGCCGAATAAGTTCCGCTCGGCGGATAAGTTCCTCACTCTACTGCGCATGCGCAGTACGATCCGGCGGAAATAGCCGAAGCAGAACAGATGAAAATCAGCTGTACACGGCGCCTGTAAGAGGGCCCCTCGCTTCGCTCGCCACGCTTCAGGCACGGCCTCGCTGCGCTCGGCACTTTTAGATTCCCCCTCTAGGTCCACTTGGATAATGGGTAAGGAATCTGGACCCAGAGCGCAGGCGCCGTGTACAGCTGATTGAAGCGTTTGAGCTTCGGCTATCTCCGGCGGCTGACAGTAGTTGGTACTGCGCAGGCGCTGCGCCTGCGCAGTACAGGGGAGGAACTTATCCGCCGAGGGAACTTTCTCGGCAAAGCACCGGCTAATATGAAGAACAAGCTTTTATAATATAAAGAATATGTACAAGAAGAACGACTTTTATATTTATTCAAAGTGACCATTTGAATCTTAATATTTATTTGATAATATTGTTAAAATTAGTTTTCATGTGGGAGGGTTTACTACCGCTTTAAGTGCCATAAGCAGCTCATGTTACCTAAGTGAAACAAAGATGAATTTCCTTTTCATACTCCATTTATGCAGTAGAGTACTTGCTGTTTCAGCAGTGCATGTAGGTGGAAGTCTTTTGTATACAGTATTCTGATTAGTCTCCCGGGGTCCATAAACCAACATATTACTGTCTCTACAAAGAATGAGATTTTGCATTTTTTACTTCACTCCAAGGAATATACTGTACATAGAAAGTCTTTGTTTTGACATTACAGGCTGTTGCCTCTGGTATTTCACAGTAGACTTTCCAAGACGAGAAATAAAATGTCTCTCTTAAAGCAGACCTTGCAGTACAATGCAAGGTAGGCTTATAATGTCTGGGGCCCCCTCCCCCTTAACCACTTAAGGATCGGCCTCTTTTTTACACTTGTTTACAAGTTAAAATCATTTTTTTTTGCTAGAAAATTTACTTAGAACCCCTAAACATTATATATATATATATATATATATATATATATATATATATATATATATATATATATATATTATTATTATATATATTTTTTTTTTTCTAACACCCTAGAAAATAAAATAGCGGTCGTTGAAATACTTTCTGTCATACCGTATTTGCGCAGAGGTCTTACAAGCGCATTTTTAATGGAAAAAATACACTTTTTTGAATTAAAAAATAAGACAACAGTAAAGTTAGCCCAATTGTTTTTATATTGTGAAAGATAATGTTACGCCAAGTAAATTGATACCCAACATGTCACGCTTCAAAATTGTGCCCGCTCGTGGAATGGCGACAAACTTTTACCCTTAAAAATCTCCATAGGCGATTTTTAAACATTTCTACAGGTTACCAGTTTTGAGTTACAGAGGGGGGTCTAGGGCTAGAATTATTGCTCTCACTCTAACGATCGAGGCAATACCTCACGTGTGGTTTGAACACCGTTTTCATATGCGGGCGCTACTCACGTATGCGTTCGATTCAGCGTGTGAGCACGTCAGGACGGGGTGCTTAAAAAAAAAAATTTTTCTTATTTATTTTACTTTTAATTTTTTATTTTGACACAGTTTTACAAATAAATAAATTTTGGGTCACTTTTATTCCTATTACAAGGAATGTGAACATCCCTTGTAATAGAAAAAAAACATGACAGGACCTCTTAAATATGAGATATGGGGTCAAAAAGACCTCCGATCTCATATTTACACTAAAATGCAATAAAAAAAATTAAAAATAATAATAATTGAAAAAAAAAATGTTTTAAGAGCTATGGGCGGAAGTGACATTTGTTGTGGCTTCCGCTCTCCCATGCCATGGAGCCAAGCAGGGGCCATCTATCCCTTAGTCAGCAGTCAGGCATCCACGGGAGAGGATGCGATCATCTCTGCTGCTACCGGTGGGTCTGGTAAGCGACGAGATGTCCGGAGCGCGGTGGGAGGGGGGTGGGCACCTCTCCTGCCGCCGATAAAAGTGATCTAGTGGCAAATCTGCTGCGGAGACCACTTTTATCATAAAGAGAAACGCACACCATTCCTGAAAATACTAGCTGCTGCCATAACCCCGGTATTTAGTGTCAAAGTACCAACGTATGGGTACGGCGATTTGCATGAAGTGGTTAAAAATAAATGCTGGAAGAGGAACGTCACTCTCAATCATCACTGACTTTTTATAATCTTTATACTGCTAGCATTAGTAAATAGGTTATATTTACTTTTTTCTTTTTTATATTTCTACAATTACTGCCTGGTTTCCAGGCCTAGGCAAATTATGTCATACATCCCAGGAGTCTTCAGGAGCGGAGAAGGGGCTTTCTCATCTAAGCACACCCTCCTGCCTGTGTTCCATCAGAATCGGCGACCCGTCAGATTAGGTACCGGAAGTGACATTCCGTCAGCTGCGCATGTATTCCACCGTCCGCTACCAGGTTGGCTAATGGACAGATGGATTCCAGGAAGTAAATGCTACATGATTCATCTGCTCTTACTCAAGGTGGCCACGGGCAGAAATGTTAGGGTCTTTTTTCAAAGTGATTTCTTAGCAAAATAAGGCATGGAGACATGGATGGCTTGGTGGGTTCTCTTTGAATATTAAAAATGAATTAAATAGTGTTTTTGGTTTGTGGTGCTCAGACGCAGTATAACACCACTTTAAAGGTTTCTGTAAAAAAAAAAAAAAATAGATTTTACATTTTTTTTACCATTTTCCTCATCACCGGCCATGAACCCGTTGTCCTTCCAGGAAAATTTCTGGGAAAGCATGTGGTAGGGAAATTTACAGGCAGGAGATTGAGGGAGAGTGGGGGCAGAGCCTTGTCACTGCATAACACAAAATACCGAAGCAAATACCAATGGGGGTCATTTACTATAACTCCAGGAAGTACTGGGCACTATGGCAAATAATAGCACCCATTTTAGCCAAATGAAAATAAAACGGCGAATTTGCGCATGAAAATTAGCGATATAAGCGGGGAACAAACGCTTGTAAATTCTAAATTGCCGCTAATTAGCGCTTCCACGTATATACAAATGCCAATTCGTATCAAGTTGTTATATAGCATTGTACTGTAGCCATGATCCATGTATGTGAAAGAAACATTTTTATCAAAGATGTGCTCTAGTTCCCGTGCATCTATTGATTTATATTGCAATTAGTATTCCTAGTTTTTTTTTCCCCTTCTTTTGCTAAGAAATGTAGTTCTGAATGATTATTACATAGTAATGTCTGCTATTCTGTAAAGTTACATGTATTAATCATTTAGGTTACCTATTTGTTGTATGTTGTTTTTTTCATGTTTGTGATTTATTATTTATTAATTCAGTTGACTATAAAGCAGTAATTATTTATGTTCATTCTTTAATAATACTACACTATTATGCAGGTCTTGTACTTAGCACAATGGCTTAGTGGTCTGCTTGGATATCTCCACACCACTCATGGTATGAGTTCAAATAACAGCCAACCTACCATCCACCAGCTGTGTTTATTTTTTCAGTGCACAAGTGAATTAAAATAAACAAACAATGTAAAGTGCCCTTTAGCTAGTGTGTGGTGTTTGGAATGTCACATCATAATATAATTGAATACTTACATACCATTGCATGCATTTAAAGAGTTAATACAATAAAATCATTCACATTAAAGTGCTTTGGCTATTTGGCAATCACCTATTTTCAGTATATATATATATATATATATATATATATATATATATATATATATATATATATATATATATATATGTATATTTGTGTTGCTTTGGCATTCTCCTTTTCCCACCAATGCAATCTTTTAGGATTTTACTGTGGGATTTGAACCCATGAGTCTTTCAATACCTGAATGTTTGAAGGTAGAGGTGCTAACTGCTAGCCTATTGAGCTGAGCACAATTATCCATACAAAATACTTTTACTAGTGTTTGATGTGTTATATATTATACAATAAAGTTTATCAAATGTAAACTGCTTGTTAGCTAGTGTGTGGTGTTTTGGAGATTCACACCATAATATTAGTGAATACTTACATACCATTGCAAGCATTTGAAGAGTTAATACAATAATATCAACCACATTAAAATGTATTGGCTACTTGGCATTCACTGTATGCTGCTTTGGCTAATTGGCTAACAGTAATTCTCCTTTTCTCCACCAATAGTAATCTTTTAGGATTCTTCTGTGGGATTTGAACCCATGAGTCTTTCAATACCTGAATTTTTGAAGGTAGAGGTGCTAACTGTTAGCCTTGGGCTGAGCACAATTATATATACAAAATACTTTTACTAGTGTTTGATGGTTTATATACCATACAATAAAGTTTATCAAATGTAAACTGCTTGTTAGCTAGTGTATGGTGTTTTGGAGATTCACACCATAATATTAGTGAAGACTTATTTATTTTTATTTAAGGTACTTCTATAGTGCCGTCAATTTACGCAGTGCTTTACATATACATTATACACTCACATGGGCCCCTACCCTCAAGGAGCTTACAATCTAAGGTCCCTAACTCACATTCATATACTAGGGCCAATTTAGACAGAAGCCAATTAACCTACCAGCATATCTTTGGAGTGTGGGAGGAAACCGGAGTACCCGGAGGAAACCCACGCAGGCTCAGGGAGAACATGCAAACTCCAGGCAGGTAGTCTTGTGGTGTGGTTGGGAATACGAACCAGAGACCCTTTTTACTGCTAGGTACGTATGAGCCGACCCCCCCCCGTTCGGTTCGCACCAGAACATGTGAACAGGAAAAAAGTTTGTTCGAGCACGCGAACACCGTTAAAGTCTATGGGGGGTCATTTACTATAGCGCCAGGAAGTACTGGGCACTATGGCAAATAATAGCTCCCATTTTAGCCAAATAAAATTTCAACAGGCGAATGTGCGAATGAAAAATTAGCGCTATTAGTGAGAAACACATGTTAGTAAATTCTAAGCTGGCGCTAATTAGCGCTTCCGCGTATATGCAAATGCCAATTCCTACCAAGTTGTTATAAAGTACTGCACTGTAACCATGATCCATGTATGTGAAAGAAACATTTTTATGTGAGATGTGCTCTACCTCGTGTGCATCTATTGATGTATGTTGCAATTAGTATTCCTAGTTTTTTCCTTCTTTTGCTAACTAATGCAGTTATGAATGATTATTACATAGTAATGTCTGCTAGTCTGTAAAGTTACATGTAATAAACATTTAGGTTACCTATTTGTTGTATGTTGTTTTTTATTTTTTAATTTAGGTGACTATAAAGCGGTAATTATTTATATTCATTCTTTAATCATACTACACTATTATGCAGGTCTCATACTTAGCACAATGGCTTAGTAGTCTGCGAGATGTCTCCACAGCACTCACGGTACAAGTTCAAATACCAGCCAACCTACCATCCCCCAGCTGTGTTTATTTTTTCAGTGCACAAGCGAATTAAAATGAACAAACAAAAAAATGTAATCTGCCCATTAGTTAGTGTGTGGTGTTTGGAATTTCACACCATAATAGTATTGAATACTTACATATCATTGCATGCATTTGAAGAGTTAATATAATAGAATCAGCCAAATGTAAAGTGCATTGGCTAATTGGCATTCACCTATTTTCAGCATATGCTGCTTTGGCTAATTGGCTAATAGTCATTTTTTCTTTTTCCCACCAATTCAATCTTTTAGTATTTCTCTGTGGGATTTGAACCCATGAGTTCTTCAAGGTAGAAGTGCTGACCGCTAGCCTATTGGGTGTAGCACAGTCATACATAGAAAATACATTCACTAGTGTTTGATGTTTCTTCTCCCGAGCTGTCTCTCCTGCTGCCACCATCTTCTCCCACTGATGTGTCCTTCAGCGCAGCCGGTTACCCACTAATAAAAAAAAAGCCGCACTTCTTGTGGCGGTCTTCTGTGGCCATCCGATAATGTCAACCGGAGAGTCTGCTCCATGGCTATGTAAGAGACGCCACACAGCGGGTGACAACACAGCGGAGGAAGACCACCATGGAAGAAGAGCAGCTTTTTTTTATTAGCGGGTAACCAGTGGTGCGGAAGAACACAGCAGATGGAGAAGATGGCGGCGGCAGGAGAGACGGCTCTGGGAGAATACAGCTCGGGGAGAAGATGGAGGAGGGAGAAACAGCGTCTGGAGAAGATGGCTCAGGGAAGAAGACAGCTCTGAGCTATTTTACAATAAAGGACTTGTCAAAAACTGGCTATTGATTTTTTTACATTTCACTGCTTTTTTTGGTGAATGGGTAGGGGTAAAATGTACCCCATACCTATTCACATAGGGGGCAGGATCTGGGAGCCCCCTTTTTAAAGGGGGCTTCCAGATTCTGATAAACCCCCTGCCTGCAGACCGACAACCACCGACCAGGGTTGTCGGGAAGAGGCCCTTGTCCCCATCAACATGGGGAAAAGGTGCTTTGGGGCATGTGGCCTGGTAAGGTTCAGAAGGGGAGGGTTTTCACTCGCCCCCCCCCCCCTATCCTGACCTCCAGGCTGCATGCTCAGATAAGGGTCTAGTATGGATTTTGGGGGGCCCCACAACAAATTTATTTTACATTTTGGTGTGGGGTTCCCTTTAAAGTCCATACCGAAGGGTCTGGTATGTACTGGGACCCTACAACATTTTTTTTCTTGAATTTTGGAATTCCATACCATAATATTATTGAATAAGTACATACCATTGCATGCATTTGAAGAGTTAAAATATGGAATAAAGCAAGCTGATGTGCTTTGGCTAATTATGCTTCTGAGTACAATGCACACTTCCAGGAGGTGATGCTGTCAGTGGGATTTGAATTCATGGCTTGAACTTTTGGGGTCAGCAGGGTATACCGCTATGCTACAGAGCTGAGCACTTACCTACAGAGAAAATACATTTACTAATGTTTGATTCTATACAATAATGTTTTGCATTTCAGGCATTACTATTATTTTTTTTTTTTTTTTTTTAATAATCTTTATTCATTACACAGTGTTATACAGTAATTTCCATCAACTATAAAACATTCCAAACTCATGTGCACAACACTCCAAATATAAAATATCCTAAAACATTATTCACCTGTTTTTTTTTTTTTTTTTTTTTTTTTTTCCCCCCCCCGTGCCTATCCCCCCACCCTCCAACCCAGGGGGTCTAACTGTTTTTCCTTCGGTAGTTCTTTAATCCTCTGTATACTTCTACAACACTTCTTCCTACACACACTTTACAAGGGATACCCTATTTCTTCTAACCATGGGACCCAAATTTTTTTGAACTCCTTCAAATTTTTCCTCCTTACGTATACTACCTTTTCTTTCCATACCGTTTCTGTCACTGTTCTAATCCAGTCATCCTTTGAAGGGGGTCTCTCCGCCTGCCACCTCAGGGCTATCAATTTCCTTGCCTGAAATAGGCATCTTACCACTGCTTTGTTTATTTTATTTCCTCTCCCTTGGCCTTCCCCAACTCCCAATACACATAACTTTGGATCCATTTTCAGTCCTACTTTAAAGATCTTATTTATAAGTTCTAATATTTCTGTCCAGTACCGATGTAATTTTGGGCATTTCCATATCATATGGATCAGGTCCCCCGTATTCTGGCATCTTGGACAATTTGCATCCGCCCGTCGCCCAAATTCAAACAGTCTCTTTGGTGTGTAGTATGCCCTGTGAAGGAGCATTAGGTGTGAGAACTTCTGCGCGGGTGATACCGAGACCTGATGTCCTCCCTCCAACATCTTTCTCCACTGTTCATCCGATATGTTGCCCATGTCTCTTTCCCATTTGCTTCTACACTTGAGCTTTTCTGGACTCTCCATCCCACCTCTGCATAACAATGGATACATTTCTGCTATGGAACCTTTGTGTCCATCCGCACTACCCATTCTGCAAAGGATAGGGGAGAGGCTCCACCTCGGACCTTGTTCCCCAAATTGAGCCTTTAGGGCATGCCTTATTTGTAGATAATTATAATACGTATGATTCGGAATATCAAATTCCTCCTTTAGTGAAATGAATGTTTTGAGTGTGCTACCATTATACAGTTGGGCCAACTTTACTATTCCTTTTGTTTCCCAAGACTTTATTTTTCCAATTGGTTTTAATTCTTGTAAATACTTATTATCCCAAAGGGGAGTGTACCTAACCTTTCCTTCCACGCCTTCCAGCACTTTAATGGATTTCCAAGCTTTTATTATTAATTTAACTGTGGGGGGTCTAGAGACAAAAGAATTTGCCTCCAGCACCTCCATAAATGTTTCATGTGGCGCTCCCATGGTCATTATACCCTCATTATTTTCATCCCCTGACCCTATGTGCTGTAACTGAGCTGCTAAAAAATAGAATTGGGGATGTGGGACTGCCATACCCCCCTCTTGAGTTGATAATTGCAAGGTTTGTAAGCTAATCCTTGATTGTCCCCCTTTCCATATAAGATCTCTTAATATTGTGTCTATTTTTTTAAACCATTTCTTATAAATCCATATTGGTGAATTCTGCAATATGAACAATAACTGGGGCAACCACAGCATTTTGACCAAATTGCATCGTCCAGCAACTGATAAGGGAAGCCTCCTCCATATATTGACTTTATTTTTAAACTTTGTCAACAGGGGAATCAAGTTATGATTAATATAATTACCTGGGTCCTTTGTTATATAAATACCTAAGTATTTTACTATCTCCACTATTTCTATTTGTATACTCTCCAAATAGGCATTTTTCCTAATAGGGTCTACCGGTAATAGCATTGATTTTTCCCAATTTATGGTGAGACCAGATAGCTTTCCAAAACTCGTGAATATGTCTATCACCTGCCCAAGTGAGCGCTCCGTATCTCCTAGAAATATGAGGACATCGTCCGCATATAGTGCGATTTTCTCCTCTCTACCTCTTCTCCGGAACCCCTCCATAAGCTGACTTTGCCTCACTGCTGCGGCCACTGGTTCCATGGCCAGGGCAAAAATCAAGGGTGACAGAGGACACCCCTGCCTTGTGCCTCTTTCCAATCGGAATCCAGCTGAAAGGGTATTATTGACCTTAACTTTAGCGCTAGGGTCGTTGTATAAAATTTCAACCCACTTCCTAAAGGATGGACCGAAGCCAAACTCCTTCAAGACACGCCTCATAAACCCCCATTCCAGGCTGTCGAAAGCCTTTACCACATCCAACATCATGACCGCCCTTGACCCCGTGTTCTCTATGGGTATTTGCAGGTTTAAAAACAGCCTCCTGATATTCCTACTAAGTGACCTCTGGGGAATAAAACCCGTTTGGTCTGTGTGGACTAATTTTGAAATTATTTTCTTAAGTCTAATAGCAAGCGTCTTTGCGAGAATCTTAGCATCTGCGCACAGCAAGGAAATGGGCCTATAGGACCCAGGCTCTAAGGGGTCTTTCCCCTCCTTGGGCAGCATAATAATCGTAGCTTCGGTCATTGATTTGGGTAATTTACCTTCCTTCTTTGCCATGTCAAATACATTAAGGAGCTCCGGGAGTAAAATTTCCCCATATTTTTTATATGTTTCAGCAGGTAGGCCATCGGGACCCGGGGACTTCTGATTTGCCATTTCTGCTACTGCCATTCTTATTTCCTCTAATGTTATCGGAGCCTCCAAAACCTCTCTGTCAGTGTCTGTGAGGGAGGGTAGTTCAATATTCTTGAAGAAACTGTCCATTTCCTCCCCTCCCGCACCCCCCCGGGACTTATACAGCTCTTCATAGTATTCCTTAAATGTATTACTTATCTCCTCTGTCACAGATGATATCTCCCCGCCCATGGTTCTAATGGCGGGGATTGCAGAAGGTGAGGCACCGGCCCTAACAATATAGGCCAGCATCTTACCCACTTTTTCCCCTTCCCCATACGCTATTTGTTTTTGGAACATTCTTTTGTTTTCCGAATTCCTGACCATTACCTCTTTATATGTTTGTTGCTTATTCTCCCACTCACTCCTAGTATCGGCGGATGGCTCCTTCAGATACTCCCTTTCGGCCGCAGCTAACTCTGCCCTGATCTTAACTTCCCATTCCAACGATTTCTTTTTTGTCCTTGAAACCTGCTGGATAAGTAAACCCCTCAAATACGCCTTTAATGCATCCCACATCACCCCTCTTGTTGTTGTATCCGTATTAAAATCTATAAATTCTTTTACCTTGCCTACAATCTCATTCTGACCTTCTATTAGTTCAAACCATATTGGGTTCATCCTCCACAGCCCACCTAATTTATTATTCCTTATATTTACCATAGCCGTTAACAGTGAGTGATCCGACACCCCCCTAGGTTGGTAGACTATATCTTTAATTATTTGGGAAGCTAAATTGTTGCCCAATATAAGATCGATTCTTGAAAGTGTGGAATAAGAACCCGAATAGCATGAAAATTGCTGTGCTACCGGGTTCCGTATTCTCCAGAGGTCCAACAATCCAGCTTCTTCAAGAAATTCACCCATACGCTTTCCTTGTGGCCCCCATCCCTGATTACCTGGGGGAAACCTATCCATTTTTTTGTTAATTATGACGTTGAAATCCCCAACTACAATAACTGGTATGTTAGGTCTATCAACTACAAACTCCAGTAAACAGTACATGACCTCTAACTTAAAAGGAGGGGGGATGTAAATATTTGCAAGTATACATTCTTGATTTTCTATTATGCAATGTAGGAAAATATAACGGCCCTCCCCATCAATCTTGCACTGCTTGCAGGTAAACACTATCCCTCCACCAACTAACACTGCCACACCTCTAGAATACGAGGTGTGTACCGCATGGTATTGGTACTGAAAGTGCTTATTCTTTATTTGACCTTTTGTGTCATTGGTCAAGTGTGTCTCCTGCAAGCAGGCAATACCCACTTTAAAAATATCAAGCATATCAAAAACAGCAGCCCTTTTAACAGAGGTACCTAACCCTCGGACATTCCACGATCCGATATTCAATGCCATTGATTATACTTAAACATAATTATTAGCAACAACTATAGAAAAAGCTACCGGGAGAGAAGTACACCGTCGGGTGTCTTGCCATATTAACCCCAGAATTCCAACCATCCCTAATATCGCCTGTATCCAATCTACCCCTTGTTCTACAATACTCCCCATTATCAATGAAGTAATTACCCTATTTGTCAAAATTAAATTAGTGAACTTTTTATTTCTAGCGCATACCCGTGTTTCCATACTCCACACTTTCCTACTATACCCATATTCTGCTATGCCCTGCGTGTCATTACATAACCCAGTGTACCACATATCATACCTAATTTTTTGTTGTGCCAACTGTATTATTGTATAAACTAGTGTACCATGTGTTTTCTTATTATTTAGTGTACCCGCTCGTACCCTCCCATGTGTTCTTCCACTTGTGTTCCCTTTCCCCCCACCCCCCCTCCCTCCCTCCCCTCCCCCCCCATTACTATTATAGTAACAACCATGCTCATGCCGATGTGGCATTGGCTAATAGGCATTCGCCTCTCTTCAGCATATGCTGCTGAGTATAATGCAAGCTTTCAGTAGGTGATACCATCTGTGTGATTTTAAGCCATTTGAGCACAATTATATTGAGAATATATGTTTACTAGTGTTTGATGGTGAGACTACTTTATATTCTTGGTATAAAATAGTACTCAGCACAGTGACTTAGGCACCTTTCACACTTGTGCGACCTGAAAGTTGCGAGATTTTAATGCGACTTTAAGCAATGCCTGTGTAATCTTGAGGTCTATGGACCTCAACTTGCATCAAAGTCAGACCAAAGTAGTACAGGGACTACGTTGAAGTCAGTGTTACTTGATGTTGCACAGATATGAATGGTACACATTAAAAATCATGGGGTGTGACTTGTCATGCGACTCTGATGTCCAAAGTTGCACAAGTGTGACTCAGCCCGACTTTGGCAGCGATTTCAGAGACATCAGTGCACTTTCCTGCACAGATGTCTAGTGAAATCACATAGGTCCCAACTGTTCTCCTTTAAGAAGGTGTCCTATGCCTACCTACTTTTGCTAATAGGTGTCCCTTATACCCATCTCAAAAAGTTGGGAGGTAAGAAATCGCCCCCTGAAGTCGCCCAAAGTAGTGCAGGAACTACTTTTGGGAATCATTGTGGTGTCGCACCAATTCGGACAGTTTCATTGCCATCAATAGGTGCCGATTTGGCCTACAATTTGACATGTCAATTCAGACCTATGTGAACATGGGTGAAGTTGCATAGATATTAGAGCTGCACGGTTCTGGCCAAAATGAGAATCACAATTTTTTTGCTTAGAATAAAAAGATAACGATTCTCACGACGTAAAATCTTTCACATTATCCCACAAGAAATTGGGCTAACTTTTTTTTTTTTTTAATTCATTAAAGTAATTTTTTCCCAAAAAAATAGCATTTGAAAGGCGCAAATACAGTGTGACATAAAATATTGTAACAACCACCATTTTATTCTCTAGGGTCTCTACTAAAAGAATATTTATAATGTTGGGGGGTTTTAAGTAATTTTCTAGCAAAAAAAAAAAAAGATTTTAACCGGAAACCAACAAATGTCAGAAAAATGTTTAGTGTTTAAGTGGTTAAACTTTCCTCACTTAAGCTGGCCATACACTATACAATTTTCCTGTTCAACTTTCCTTTAGATTTACCAAAACCATATAATATGAGGTCAAACCTAAACCCTTTCAATTTGTATGCAATCAGACAGGCCCTTGCACTACATAGTTGAAGGTAAATCTAAAGGAAATTGAAGCAGAAAATTGTATAGTGTATGGCCAGCCTTACACAGAATTCTATTTAATTGACAAATTGTTACAAGGTTTCTAGTTAAGTTCAGTGATAAAGAATGTTCTAATTCTTGGCAGACTTCCTGGTTTCTCGGCTGTGGCTTCAGAAGAGCAGAGAGAGTTCTTTGCATAGCAAGAATCGTGAAACGCTTTTTTCAAGATTGTAAAGGGGAAAAAAAATCACGCTGACGAATAATCGTGCAGCTCTAATAAATATGCATGGAAATCAAGGGGAACATAATCTTGTAATCTTGTGGTGTAGGGACGAATTTGCTACACTTTCAGGATGCACAAGTGACAATAGGGCCAAATTCAAAGGTGTTATCCTTGAATCTCATTCACACTGCTGCGACCTGAAAGTCACACTATTTTGCTGCCACTTTGCCGCTGCAACTTGGCCCTAACTTCTGGGAATGCCTGTGTAATATTGTACCCGATATACCTCAAGTCACACCAAAGTAGTACAGGGACTACTTTGAAGTTGGTGCGACTTAAAGTAGCACAGATATGAATGGTTATCATTGAGAATCATGGGGTACAACTTGTCATGCAACTCAGAGGTCCAAATTTGCTGGAAAATTTGCCTAGCTGTGAAACAAGTCATATATGTTTTAATAAAAGGAGCTCTCATTTATACTTGCATAGTCCTTACCGATTTACATCAGCAGAACAAATGCAGGAAGTGATGTGTGCACATGGGACGGAAGCAAATGTGTGGTGATGCCAAACAAATCAATGAACCCCACCCACACCAAATCTAACTATGACATCCACCCCCGCATTGATTAAGTACAAATACATATCCTACACTTACCCGGCCAATGAGCAGCACCACCTCTTTGCTAAAGAGACCTCGCCATGTCCACCTAGATGGAGATCCTGACCAGCACAGGAACTTCCGGGTGCATACAATGACTAATTTCCAGGTCAGAAGGTGAAACCACGCTTTTGATTGCAGCTGCGAACATTTGATCTCAACCATGATTAGTATTTTTTATTTTCAGATATGCAAATCTGTATTTCTACATATATTTGAAGGTAACCTTAAGGGAGTTTGATAAGAAATGGTGTCCCTGGGTTAGCAGCAGGTGAATTACAAAGGCAAAAGGCCCAGTTTGAGCCCTGGTTCACACTGACAGCGGGAGGAAAGCGTTCAGCTGAACTCCCACAATTTCATTCCTGCATGTCAGTCCCGACTGTGGGGGCAACATCAGAGACATCAGTGCAGGTTTCTGCACCAATATCAATACAAATCGCACCAATTAGAACAGTGCAATTGCCACAGATTTGACATGTCAAATCACACCAATGTGAACCAGAGCTGACACATTCAAACACTGCCTATCCACCAGCTGAATTCATTACCTGCAATTCTCCACAGCTGTTGATAAGCGTGGAATCTTTATATATAAACTTGCAGTTGTGCAGAAGCCTAGGTTTACATTGGAGCGATTGGTCATGCGATTTGAGAGATCAAATCGCATGACTATTGGCAATGGCACTGTTCCAATCGATGCAACATTTTTTTGTGGCACCGCACCAATTTGCTAAAGTAGTTCCTGCACTACTTTTGCCGATTTCAGGTGCGACTTCAATAGACATTTGTGTATGAAGCCACCTTAAATCATGCTGACCTTGCTACTTTGAAATCGTACTACTTCAAGTGAAGTAGCGCAATTTCAAAGTAACATGTGAACCAGGGCAAAGAGATTAGTTTTTTGGTGCACAAATACATATATTTTATTTCAATAAGAGATATTGCACTTTCCCAAAACCACCACCCACAAAAACTAAAGAGAAAGAAAAGCAGAACACACACACACACACACACACACACACCTCAATAATGTACTTTTATTTTACCAGCAGAAAAAAAATAAATTTACATTTACTAGCTTCAAAAAAAATTTGGACAGGATATATGGTGCTACATTTAGCAATGTAATTTTAAGGGCCCTGCTCATAGGAGCTTACAATCTAAAATTAGACAAAACCTTAGAGTTGACACAGCTTTAATTTCAGTGTATAGCGGGCAACACATCACATATTATCTGCAAGATTATAGAAACATACTTAACAGTCATTCTTACAAAGCATTCCAACATAATATTACAAAAGACTTATTCAAAACACCCACCACCAGCCCACAATCCACACATACATACATACATTGGTGACCATGTTCTGCTGGAAGCTGCATTTCGGTGTACACGATTAAACGAGATCAAAAAGAGTAGGTCAGCAGATGCTTCCAAACGATGTTTGCATGATCAGACAGGAACAATACACACAACATTGACAGCATGGCTACATAAACCCACTTTTGATTGAAAAAATGCACAAGAATTTCATCAAATCTCCCAATATCATTCCTTCTCCCTCACAACAAAAAAAACCTGACCTTCTCAGGCCAAACAAACCCCCCTACTGCAGGCCTTTATATAAGAGAGGTTGTATTGTTAGCACACTGACACACCCAATAGAAGTACACGCCCACCAGTATCTTTCAATCTGTCTCTTCATGTATGTCTAAAGTGATTGCACCTGATGAGCAGGAACACATAATAGTATTTGTAACTGTGTAAAGCTGGCCATACACCATACAATTTTCCTGTTCAATTTTCTTTAGATTTACCTTCAACTATGTAGTACAAGGTAAAAAATATCTGTATCAAACCCCAACATTTGCAATATAAGATAGCTTGACAGATACATAAAATAAACAAAAACAATAATAAAGTCTCTGGTATTTCTTCAGATGTTTTAAATGCTTTAAAGGCTGAGGAGGACTGATGTTAGTCAAGAGGTATATAAAGTTCCTTATTCACCACGTGGTTAACACATGCAGAAATGTGATGGACCCTCCACACACGGACAAAATGAAGGCTTACCAGAGGGATTGAACTCATAAGAACATACGTTCAATGAGTCAATCAAGCTTGTGACCCCAATGGGTAATCAAAGAGAGGGAACTTCACAACTGGACGGTGGTAAAGCTTCAATGCATATCCATACTTCTGACGGAATTCAAAATGAATGGCAAACCTTCCTGCGGGTCATCTCAGATAGACAATCCATATAAAAGTGAAGAAGGGGAGCCACATAGCATAATACCGTTTAAGAAAACAGATTTATTAAAATAAGTAATCAACTTACATTCCAGTAATAAGAAAAGCGCTTCAAGTTAAAATTATGGCAGGCAGTGGAGTCTTCCGACGCGTTTCGTCTTAAAAGACTTCTTCTGGGGTGCTCACTCACTGCTGCCATACCCCTTAATATAGAAAACTAAGCCCCCTTAATGAGGATACAGCTCGTGTCCAAATTTCAAAAGTACTTCCGGGTTTAGCCAAAATGGCGGACCCGCGTGCGTTCCACGCCTCAGTTAAATATGTGTACATGCGTTCCAACATATATACTGAGAGATTGCTATAAGATGTAATCGGATTGTGAGTGTAGGGACAAAATAAGAGTGTAATAGAAACGGAAAACATTTCATAGTGAGAATATTTCAAATATATGGCTGTTATTACTCACTATATCATGGTGAGGAAAAGAAAGGGACGAGATACCGGACATGCGTCACCCATTCCGATGGGGTGAACACACGTCACTTCCCTTCACACAGACCGCAATAGATAGATAGCGGTTCAAGCCTCGTTTTGAAGCCTAACCACCTATCCGTGAGGATAGGAGGAACGGGATGCCGGATGTGCGTCACCCATTCAAATGAGGTGAACACACATCACTTCCCTTCACATGTAACGCTACAGATAGACAGCGGTTCAAGCCTCATTTTGATGCTACAGTGGGGCATATATTGCCACATCGAATGGGGCGGAAGCATGTGCCGCCCTATCACATAAACAATTAAAAGAATATATAAACCTGAAGTCAGGCCTAATTTTAGTGACGGACAACATAGTGACATCAGTAAAAGACCCTATGTGAACAACAGTGGAGAAAGGCAATGTGCAATGGCATAAAATCTAAGCCACAGATATGTTAGTGAATAAATGAATAAAAAATTGGATATACTAACTGTTGATATAGATAGTGACATAGTGATAGAAAAAGCAAAAATAAATAAAAAATAAAATAAAATAAAATAAAATAAAATTGAAAAATAACATTAAAAATAAAAATAAAAATAAAAATAAAAGAAAAAATAAATAAAACTAAAATAAAAATAAATATAAATAATAAAAATAATAATAATAATAATAATAATAATGAATATAATATATATAATCATTTTTATTTTTAATGTTATTTTTCAATTTAATTTTATTTTATTTTATTTTATTTTTTATTTATTTTTGCTTTTTCTATCACTATGTCACTATCTATATCAACAGTTAGTATATCCAATTTTTTATTCATTTATTCACTAACATATCTGTGGCTTAGATTTTATGCCATTGCACATTGCCTTTCTCCACTGTTGTTCACATAGGGTCTTTTACTGATGTCACTATGTTGTCCGTCACTAAAATTAGGCCTGACTTCAGGTTTATATATTCTTTTAATTGTTTATGTGATAGGGCGGCACATGCTTCCGCCCCGTTCGATGTGGCAATATATGCCCCACTGTAGCATCAAAATGAGGCTTGAACCGCTGTCTATCTGTAGCGTTACATGTGAAGGGAAGTGATGTGTGTTCACCTCATTTGAATGGGTGACGCACATCCGGCATCCCGTTCCTCCTATCCTCACGGATAGGTGGTTAGGCTTCAAAACGAGGCTTGAACCGCTATCTATCTATTGCGGTCTGTGTGAAGGGAAGTGACGTGTGTTCACCCCATCGGAATGGGTGACGCATGTCCGGTATCTCGTCCCTTTCTTTTCCTCACCATGATATAGTGAGTAATAACAGCCATATATTTGAAATATTCTCACTATGAAATGTTTTCCGTTTCTATTACACTCTTATTTTGTCCCTACACTCACAATCCGATTACATCTTATAGCAATCTCTCAGTATATATGTTGGAACGCATGTACACATATTTAACTGAGGCGTGGAACGCACGCGGGTCCGCCATTTTGGCTAAACCCGGAAGTACTTTTGAAATTTGGACACGAGCTGTATCCTCATTAAGGGGGCTTAGTTTTCTATATTAAGGGGTATGGCAGCAGTGAGTGAGCACCCCAGAAGAAGTCTTTTAAGACGAAACGCGTCGGAAGACTCCACTGCCTGCCATAATTTTAACTTGAAGCGCTTTTCTTATTACTGGAATGTAAGTTGATTACTTATTTTAATAAATCTGTTTTCTTAAACGGTATTATGCTATGTGGCTCCCCTTCTTCACTTTTATATGGATTGTCTATCTGAGATGACCCGCGGGAAGGTTTGCCATTCATTTTGAATTCCGTCAGAAGTATGGATATGCATTGAAGCTTTACCACCGTCCAGTTGTGAAGTTCCCTCTCTTTGATTACCCATTGGGGTCACAAGCTTGATTGACTCATTGAACGTATGTTCTTATGAGTTCAATCCCTCTGGTAAGCCTTCATTTTGTCCGTGTGTGGAGGGTCCATCACATTTCTGCATGTGTTAACCACGTGGTGAATAAGGAACTTTATATACCTCTTGACTAACATCAGTCCTCCTCAGCCTTTAAAGCATTTAAAACATCTGAAGAAATACCAGAGACTTTATTATTGTTTTTGTTTATTTTATGTATCTGTCAAGCTATCTTATATTGCAAATGTTGGGGTTTGATACAGATATTTTTTACCTTCATCTTTTATCATCTTTATTTTTATAATCTCATAAGTTTCCTAACTCATAGCGCTACACTTGTATATGCATTTGTAATCTGACAAAATCCTAATTTGTTGTGTGAGCTGCTTCCGTATTGGGTAAGCGCAGGGTTATATTTTTATTTTTATGTAGTACAAGGGCCTGCCTGATTGCATCCAAATTGAAAGTGTTTAGGTTTGACCTCCTATTACATGGTTTTGGTAAATCTAAAGGAAAGTTGAACAGGAGAATTGAATAGTGTATGGCCAGCCTTAGCCTTGGCTATGTGCATCAAATCTCCAACTAAAGGCCAAAGATCAAAGTCCATTTGCATCCACATAAACAAAGCAACAGTATTCTAAGCATATGTACCTGTGCAGTGTAAAACCTAAAATTTTAAATGTCCAAGTCCCTGGGCATGATTAGTGCTAATAAACATTAACATCAGTCCCTGGCTGCAATGAGCTTCCAATATAAAGTCCAAAATTAACTTTCTTACATTAGAACCTATTTCGACAGGAGACAAATACAATGCCAGCATGTCTTTGGATTGTGGTGAGAAGCCCACACAGGGAGAACATATAAACTTCAACACAAGCATTAGCATGTTGGGGAATTGAACCAACATCCCAGGTGCTGCTAGACAGAACTGCTACCCACTTAGCCACCAGGCAGCCCCACACATGTTCTCTGCATCTCTGTGGTGTGAACCAGCCCTAAGTCCATAGCCATGCTCAGTGTCACAAGCAATATACAGTATATTGGCCTAAGTATTGGGATGCCTGCCTTTAAACACACATGAACTGTAATGGCATCCCAGTATTAGTATTGAGTTCAAAACTCATTTAGCCCACCCTTTGCAGCTATAACAGCTTCAACTCTTCTTGTCCACAAGGTTTAGGAGTGTGTCTATGGGAATGTTTGACCATTCTTCCAAGTGCATTTGTGAGGTCAGGCACTGATGTTGGACGAGAAGGCCTGACCTACAGTCTCCTCTCTAATTCATCCCCAAGGTGTTCTGTTGTGTTGAGGTCAGGACTTTGTGAAGGCCAGTCAAGTTCCTCCACCCCAAAATCACTCATCCATGTCTTTATGGACCTTGCTTTGTGCACTGGTCCAAATGATTTGGTGGAGGGGGATTATGGTGCGGGGTTGTTTTTCAGGGGTTGGGCTTGGCCTCTTAGTTTCAGATAAGGGAACTCTTAAGGTGTCAGCATACCAAGACATTTTGGACAATTTCATGCTCCCAACTTTGTGGGAACAGTTTGGGGAAAGTCCCTTCCTGTTCCAACATGACTGCACACCAGTACACAAAGCAAGGTCCATAAAGACATGGATGAGCAAGTTTGGGGTGGAGAAACTTGTCTGGTCTGCACAGAGTCCTGGCCTCAACCCGATAGAACACCCTTTGGCTGAATTAGAGTAGAGACTGCGAGCCAGGCCTTCTCATCCAACATCAGTGCCTGGCCTCAAAAATGCACTTCTGGAAGAATGATCAAACATTCCCATAGGCACACAAACCTTGTGGACAGCCTTCCCAGAAGCTGTTCTAGCTGCAAAGGGTGGGCCAAATCAAATTTTAACCCTACGGACTAAGACTGGGCTGCCATTAAAGTTCATGTGTGCGTAAAGGCAGGTGTCCCAATGCTTTTGGCTATATAGTGTATCTGGAAAAGACTTACAATGGTGGTGGAACCCTCCTACACATAACTACTACATTTAGACATAGTTATAAGACCTGGGAGATGAGACAACTCTCTACATGAAGTAACATGGTTGGGATTTGAATCCAGACCCTCAGAGATCACTAAGCAGAAGTTCTAACCTCTAAGCCACTAGGCTGCCACGTGTTAGACCCTCCTACACATAACTACACATAAATACACATAAAAACACATAAATACTGCATTTCTATGGACATACAGGTGATGGAATTACATTACTCAAGAGTTATTCTTCTTGATTTATTCTGTAATATTTGGTGTTTTTTTGTGGGTAAGAGTAGAATATTACCCTCAAATTTATGGGAATTACATTTTGCTTTCTGATGTTGGTACACATATCACATTTTTTGGGCTCAAATTATGAATATTTGAAAATAATAAAAAGCACAAAAAATTGTGATTCATTTTAAATTTTCATCAGCGATGGTATTGTTTGTGGATTGTAAAGACACCTGTGTGAGTTTGGGGTAAAGATTGTTGTGAGATGGAGAGTAACAAGTGATAGTGACAGAGAAAAATATATTTTACCAAAACATCAAAACATTCCACATTGTAGCATTCTTAAAATCAAAATATTTTAAGTAGAATATGTAATATACTTACAAGTGAGCTAAGTCAGTACAGGTTTCAGTATATTTATACCTACAGTATGCTTACATCCACATGGAGAATGTACTTTACACTGTCTGATAAATATTGGATACATATGTATGTTTTTATGAAAAAGCTGACCCAAACTGATGTCAATAAACTTTTGTACTTAAAAAAAAAAAATTATTTTTTGAGTACACATTTCCTTCTTTTGGGGTTATAGGTGGCAATCGATAAAGTCCTTTTATTTATTTTTTCTCCTTTTTTTCACTTCATTACAGATAAGTTAGGTCACTAAAGTTATGGAGATTTTTTATTTTTTTCTCTAAACTTCAGCAAGCTTCACAGAGTGGAGGACCTCCCTGTTAACCTGCACAACATTTTTCCTTTTACACACACAGTGGCCATGAACCAGTTCCTGCCCTAATGTGAAAAATTTTGAATAATATTTATTATTATATGAACATTATAGCAGATTTACATTCCGAAGTGCTCCCCTGCAGCGATGCAATGGATGCAGTTTCCCTCATTACTCCCTCATTTACCACCATGGACATTATCGCTTGATCTTCTTCTGGGTTTGATGTCTTTTTGGCCATCTTGATTGGCACACGTTTGACGATGTAGCTTTTGCACGTGCACAAGGGAGTCAATTTGTCCTGGCACCAAAAGCATGCTGAAAGTGTACTGTACATGAAAAAGAATAATTGCTGGCACACAGAAGAGCAGCTTTTTTTTTTCAGAAGAGACATCCTGAGAGTTCTGCAGTAAAGGTCTACCTGCCAGCAGTTTTTTCCCATAGACTTTAGTCTCTTCTAGTCTTTAATTTCTCTACGCTAAACATAGTTTGATATTCGAGGAGCAGTAAATTGTTAAAGGTGGTTATGCATGATGAATGACAGTTACTATTCTATATATTGTCTGTAAAGATCTGACTGCTGCTATACTGTCCCGTTTTCTTCCACCATATTATGCATCATTTTGTATTCTAGGTGGAATTCTCAGTATATGTTCTTATGCTGTATGTATTGTGCAGTAACACTTCTAAATGTATGAACACAGCAAAGTAGTACTTCTGGTATTTTGTATGCAGGGTGTATTTATCTATTCTTGTTCTCTACTCATGATCACTACACAGAACCACTTCTTCTGTTTTGCATACCAAATTTATTTGTCAATATGGATTTCTTCTGTTTGTATGGACACTGCAAAGTACCACTTTCAAATCTCAGTATTTGGCCTTATTCTGTATTATGAAAAGTACACAGTACTACTTCTCTTGTTTTGTATACCAGTTATAAGTCTCAGTATTTGTTCTTATTCTGTATTATGGACAGTACCACTTCTCTTGACCTGTATGTAGGATGTAACTCTTTTTACCCCTATTGTAAGTCAAGTGTAATCTTTGTCTCTGTAGTCTCTGGTCTTTTCTTTATCTATGGACATTGCACAGTAGTACGTCTCTTATTCTTGTGTACTGTAATTGTCAATATCTTTTTTTTATTCTGCATGTATGGACATGGCATACTAACACTTTTCTTGTTTTGTACATTGAGTGTAATTCACAATATGTGGTCTCCTTTTGTATTAATGCTTAGTTCACATTACCACTTTTTTTGTCCTGTCTGCAATTTTTGTTATTTTGTAAGTATGGACATTGCAAAAATACCACGTCTTTTGTTCTGCATGCATTGTGTAATTCTCAGTACCTCATCTTATTCTTTATTAACCACTTCAATACAGGGCACTTTTACCCCCTTCCTGCCCAGGCCAACTTTCAGCTTTCAGTGCTATGAATTTGAATGACAATTGCACAGTCATGCACCGCTGTACCCAAACAAATTTGTAATCATTTTTTTCAGACAGATAGAACTTTCTTTTGGTGGTATTTAATCTTCACTGGGTTTTCATTTTTTGCTAAACAAATAAAAAAAGACAGAATTTTGAAGAAAAAAAGTTTTTCTTAGTTTCTGTTATAAAATGTTGTAAATAACTAATTTTTCTCCTTCACTTATGTGGGCTGATTAGGCTGCGCTGATGGCAGTGGTGGAATTACAATGGTCGCAAAAGTCGCAGTTGCGATGAGGCCCGGCATTCCGCCACTGTGGGGGGGGCAGCGGGGTTGCTCTTCACACACGGCTCTGAGCCGGGGAGAAGGGGGAGCCGTGAGATCAGCTGTGTGTCCTCTCTCATCCCCTGTCAGAGAGGACGGACGGGCAAATAGAACGTTAATGCCGCCGATGTCTCTGTGCTATTGTTCTATGACACACGATCTCCGCTCAGAGCCATGCTGTCCTGAGAAGGACACTGATGGAAATTAATAGCAGGCACTGATGAGCACTAATAGAAGGCACTGATGAGCACTAATAGAAGGCACTGATGAGCAATAATATAAGGCACTGATGAGCACTAATAGAAGGCACTAATGAGCACTGATAGAAGGCACTGATGAGCACTAATAGAAGGCACTGATGGGCACTAATAGAAGGCACTGAGCACTGATAGAAGGCACTGATGAGCACTAATAGAAGGTACTGATGAGCACTGATAGAAGGCACTGATGAGCACTAATAGAAGGCACTGATGAGCACTACTGAGCACTAATAGAAGGCACTGATGAGCACTGATGAGCACTAATAGAAAGCACTGATGAGCACTGAAAGAAGGCATTGAGGAGCACTGATAGAAGGCACTGATGAGCACTGATAGAAGGCACTGATGAGCACTGATAGAAGGCACTGATGAGCACTGATAAAAGGCACTTGTTTTTCTTTGATAGTTTCAAGCTGACTTCACTCCATAGAAGAGCTGCCCTTCGTGAATAGCCCTATATCGTGCTGAACAAGAAATCCCTTTATCTGGTATCTTTCAACAATTTTTTTCTTCAATGGACTTTTCCTGAACTATGGACTTTTCTTGTGTTTGAAAGCTTTCATATCTAGTATTATTTCTTTATGTGTTTTAAGGATTACCCGGATTAATTTACCATTACTATATCATACATGATTTTTTATTTATTTTATTGTATCTTGCTTCGTTAGTTCTGAGCGCCAATATCAGTTTATTCAGAAGGCACTGATGGGCACTGATGAGCACTGATAGAAGGCACTGATGAGCACTGATAGAAGGCATTGACGGGCACTGATAGACGGCACTGATAAGCACTGATAGAAGGCACTGATGGGCACTGATAGAAGGTACTGATGGACACTGATAAAAGGCACTGATGGGCTCTGATAGGAGGCATTTATGGGCACTGATAGGCACTGATAGGAGGCACTGATGAGCACTGATAGGAGGCACTGATGAGCACTGAAAGGCCACATTGATGAGCACTGATAGGCAGCACTGATAGGAGGCACTAATGTGCACTGATAGGCTGCACTAATAGGTGGCATTGATGGGCACAGATAGATGGTACTGATGGGCATTGAGGAACACTGATAGGCAGAACTCAGGCAGTATTGATGGGCTTTGATGGGCAGAATTGAAGAGTACTGATAGGTGGCACTGATGGACGCTGTTAGGCGGCATTAATGAGCACTGATAGGTGGTGCTGATAGGCAGAATTGATGGGCACTAATAGGCGGCATTAATGAGCACTGATAGGTAACACATGTAGGTGGATGTGATGGGCACTGATAGGCACCATTGATGAGCACTGATAGGCAGCACTGATGAGCACTGATAGATGGCACTGATGATTGTGGCACTGATTATCAGTGTAAACAATTTACTGACATTCTTGACAGTTAATGGCAGTCCTTTCCTAACACGGACACAGCGTGTGAGGAAAGGGCTGTGGATAACCGGCAAGTCTGTTTACATGTGATCAGCTGATCACATGGTAAAGGGCCGCTGTGATTGCGTTGGATGCATGTCCCAGGGGTCATGCAGGAAGCACGGTTTTGGGAAGATGTCCATGGACACCCTCCCAAATTGGAAGCCCGGGGCTCGGATGGAAGGGGGGCCCATCATGGTTTCTTGCACCGGGCCCTGAAGGTTCTAGTTACGCCTCTGGCTGACGGGCACTGATAGGCTGCACTGATGATGGCACACTGATGAGGTGGCACTGATGGGGAGGCACTAATATGCAGCACTGATGGGCACTGATATGCAGCACTGATTGGCGGCACTGATAGGCAGCACTGATGAGCAGCATTTATGGGCACTGATAGGTGGCAATGATGGGCACTGATAGGCTGCACCAATGAGGCGGCATTGATGAGGAGGCACTAATATGCAGCACTGATGGTCACTGATATGCAGCACTGATGGGCACTGATTGCCAGCACTGATAGGCAGCACTGATGGGCAGCATTTATGGGCACTGATGGGCAGCATTTATGGGCACTGATGGGTAGCATTTATGGGCACTGAAAAGCGACAATGATGGGCACTGATAGGCTGCACTGACGAGGAGGCACTAATATGCAGCACTGATTGTTACTGATATGCAGCACTGATAGGCACCGATTGGTGGCACTGATGGGCAGCATTTATGGGCACTGATAGGTGGCAATGATGGGCACTGATAGGCTGCACTGATGAGGCGGCACTGATGGGCACTGATGAGAAGGCACTAATATGGAGCACTGATGGTCACTGATAGACTGCAATGATATGAAGCACTGAGGGGCACTGATAGGCAGCCTTTATGGGTACTGATAGGCAGAAATAATGGGCACTGATGAGTAGGCACTGACAGGCATCACTGATGGGCACTGAAAGGGAGCACTGATGGGCAATGATTGGCATCACTGGTGGGCACTGGTGAACATCGTTGGTGGGCACTGAAAGGCATCACTGATAGAGTTGCACTGATAATCATTGCACTGATTATTAGTGCAGATGTCCCCACTGAGGAAAGCCGCTTATCAGTACCGATAACCAACACTTCCTATTTACACTGTGATCAGCTGTGATTTGACACAGTTGATCACATTTTAAAGAGCCTACGTCATAGGCTCTTTACCATTCAAGGGACACATCACACCACTGTTCGCCCCCCGGGGGCATGCAAAGCAGCTAGTTTTGCAGGACGCCATGTGACGTCCACTCATAACAACGAAACCCATGCCCGGCTGTTATTCTGCTATAGTCCGGGTGGGAAGTGGTTAAAGATACTGCACAGCATCACTTCTCTCGTTTTGTATGTCGAGTGTAATTTTTAGTATCTGTTCTTATTCTAAATGTATTAACACTAGCAGTACCAATTTTCTTGCTTTGTATGCATGTTTTGGCAATGGACAGTATCACTTCTCTTGGTCTGTATGCTGGGTGTAATTCTTATGCCGCGTACACACGGTCGGACATTTCGTCTACAAAAGCCTGACGGACGCCAACAGACTAAAGCTGGCTGACAATCCGATCGTGTGTGGGCTTCCCCGGACTTTCAGCGGACTTTCAGCGGACTTTTCCAGCCTCAAAACTGACGTACTTTAGATTTGAAACATGCTTCAAATCTTTACGTCGTAACTACGCCGGACCCAGAAATCCGCTCGTCTGTGTGCTAGTCCGACGGACAAAAACCCACGCTAGGGCAGCTATTGGCTACTGGCTATCAACTTCCTTATTTTAGTCCGGCGTACGTCATCACGTACGAATCCGTCGGACTTTTGTGTGATTGTATGTAGGCAAGTCCGTTCGTAAGAAAGTGTGCCGCAAGTCCGCCAAAAGTCCGTCGAAAGTCTGTCGGACAGGCTGTCGGACTTTTGTAGACGAAAAGCCCGACCGTGTGTACGCGGCATTAGTATCTATTAATAATATGTACTGTATATGGACACCACACTGTATTATTTATTTTGTTCTGTTTGCTGGGTGTTTTTCTGAGTATCTGTACTAAAGCTTGCTATATGCCCTTTCAGCACCAGTCTACCTAACATTCTTCAATTAGAGAAATCAAAGGATCTGATGGAAATTTGTTGGCTGAACAGCTCCTGCATCTAATTAGATTTGTCTATTCGCACTGTTCAGTGTGGGTTGAAAAATCTGTTAGGCTGGCCATATATTGTACAATTCTCTTGTACAACTTTCCTTTAGATTTACCAAAACTATATAATATGAGGTCAGGCCTAAACACGTTCAATTTGTATGCAATCAGGCAGGCCCTTGCACTACATAGTTGAGGGTAATTCTAAAAAAAATTGAATAAGAAAATTGTATAATGTATGGCCAGCTTTAGATTTCTTTCATTCAGGCTGCAGGTTGAATAAAAAGAATCTGTGTATGGCCTGTGCTCTGTATGCCTGGTTGAATTATCAGTATGATATTTTTTCTTAATGTATGATCACTGCACACAACCATCTTTCTTGTTCTGTATGCTTGGTTGAATTCTTTGTATCTGTCTTTTTTTCCTAATGTATGATCACTGTACAGTAGAACTTCTTTTGTTTTGTATGCTGTGTTTAATTCTTGATGTGTGCTCTCATTCTGCATGTGTGTGAACAGTACCACTTCTCTTGTTCTGTATTCGGGGTGTTATTCTTAGAATTTTGTGTTCTCACCACCTCCACTCTGGTTATGACTATTGTTGGAACCTTGACACATGTTCTTCTGAAGTTAACAAGTTGCTGAGTAACCACTCCCGGCACATTTTGCCATTTCCAACTTCATCACAGGGGGTGGTTACATGGCAACCACCCTATGACGGGACTCACTTTGGGCGGGGGGGCTTGTGGAACCCAGCTTACCTTGGAGAGCACTGGAAACGCCTTGTCCAGCTCCCCCGACCCCTCCTATGTGTAAGTTACCCTGTGTCCAATAGGGGCACAGTGTGACCGAGAACCCCAGTCTGATCTGCACTAATCATCGTACAACCACACCAGACTAAGCATTTTGTGTTACCCCTGTTATCCAGGGTCTTATATGTGTGGTTTGTGGTGAAAGAATGAAGGGGCTCTTTCACTTGGAACAGTAATATTTCTGAACAATATCCCTCAAGAAATCTATGAAGATAATGTCCACATTTCATCTCAGACCATTATTAGATGGTTTGAGGTGGGGTGGGGGTTGCTATGTCTTAAGTGCCTGTATCCCATTGTTCTATTGTTTCTGTCTGCCTTGGGAGCAAAGTATTATGGGATGTATATGTATATGTCGATTAGCTGTTAGAGGGGAGGGGGGATTTCTCCAGCAGCCCCCCAAAAGATGGTCCATTGTTGGAAAGTTGAATACAACTGTGTGTCATGTTACTGGAGGAGGTAAAGTTTACCCTGCATGTGGGGTAAACTCAAAATACAGGCACATATACACTCAGGGGACAACCCCCCTTCTTTGCATAATGACCCGTCACTTTGAGTACCTCGTCATGCCCTTTGGTCTGTGCAATGCACCAGAGACTTTGCAGCACTTTATTAACAACGTCTTCCGCGATTACCTGGACCTGTATGTCATAGTTTACTTGGACGATATCCTGATTTTCTCTGCTTAACTGGCCGATCACCACAGGCATGGCAGGAATGTACTCACCCGACTGAGGCAACACAAGCTTTTAGACATGTGCACACTGAAATATTTCGTTTCGGAATTTCGTTTTCGTCCGAAAAATAAATTTATTTAGTTACTCCCGAAATTCGTTTTTATTTATTTAGTTTTTCATTAAAAATTGCATTCGTCCGAAAATCCAAATTAATTAAGGTTGAATCTGTCATTGAAGGCTTATGGTGTCTGTTGAATGTTCAGAGAAGATTCGACGGAGCAGCTAAACTGTACGTGTACATTTCCGGTCGAATTTTTCGTCTACAAGCTAGCTGTAGTAGAATTCTAATGTTGTATGACTACTAATAATTATATTTATTAATTATTTTACTAGTCAACCAACATTAGAATTTTTCTATAGCCTATGGGCGGATGCATTTGACCGGAAATGTACGATTGCAGCGTCGTACAGTTTAGCTGCTCCGTCGAATCTTCTTAGAACTTTCGACAGACACCATAAGCCAAAGATTCAACGTTTGTATGTTTTTTGTTGCTTTGTCGAATCTTCGTCGTTCATGTTGAATGGTCTACTCTACCCCAACAGTCAGCCAACTTTCACATTCGTTTCTCAATCTCCAAGTGCAATGGCGGGTGCGGCATCCGACGTTGTGTCAGATATTGATATGGCATTATAATATAGAATCTATAATAATAAATCCCCCCCCACAACACGGCAGCCTCTGAGGCTATCACAACACTAGCAACACTAGTATCACTATCAAGTTCACAACACTAACACAATAGCAGCAGATTATTATGAAAAAATTAAGTTGAACTGTAGCTTGCTTCACTATTGTTCTGCTGCTGTGCTTATGCTTAATTGCTAAATAATTCAGGTTCTCTGACAAACGGACCAGCTAAGATTGACTGTCTTCTGAAATGATTCAGTGTGTGTGTGTCTCTCTGCTAGCAAATCGTAAGTGAAAGTAAGTTGGCTGTACGTGTGTACTTAGTTCTAGCTATTTTACTGCCCCTCATCTTTGGTTACAATCGGCCAATAACATTCATCATCGTTATTTTCTATTTCACTTCCCCCACCCAATTCCAGCAGCGATCTTTTCTCTCTATGTCGAATCTTTTCTCTCTATGTCAAATCTTTTCTCTCTATGTCGAATCTTTTCTATCTATGTAGAATAATCTTGGACTAATAGAGTTAAGGTTAGGCACATTTGACCACAGGTTCGATAGACACAGATTGTTATTGTCAGCATCATGTTGAATCTCCTATCTATATCGAACTGTTGTCGCAACGAAAACAAAAATAAAGCATTTGTTTATGTCGGATCTTTCGGTTTTCGTATTCTGCACTTTCGTTATCTTTTGTTAAAATGATAACAAAAATACCTGAAATTCAGACGAAAATGCATTCGGACGAAAATGAATGCACATGTCTACGGTCTTTATGCCAAACTCGAGAAATGCGAGTTTGAGCTCCAATGTGTTCAGTTTATGGGCCTAGTCATCTCGGCCAAAGGCATTAAGATGGACCCTCAAAAAGTATCTGCTATCCTGGACTGGCCTGCACCTGCAGATAAGAAAGGGGTACAGCGCTTCATTGGCTTTGCCAATTTCTACAGTAAATTAATCAGAGGGTTCTCTTCAATAATCGCTCCTATTACCAAGCTTACCAGACAAGGGACCCGATTCTGCTGGACTCCTAAAGCACAGTTGGCCTTCGAAAAACTCAAAGCACTGTTCACTTCAGCTACTATCCTTAAACACCCTAATCCAGCTCTTGGAGGTTGACGCATCTGAAATTGCAGCAGGTGCAGTTCTTTCTCAGCGGCAAGGTGCCAAAGCTCTCCTTTACCCAGTGGGGTTCTTCTCACGCAAACTTTCATGATCAGAAAGAAACTATGATGCGGGGAATCGGGAACTCCTGGCCATCAAGGCGGCTTTGGAGGAGTGGCGTTATCTACTGGAGGGTGCTGCACATCCCATTCTGGTCTATACGGACCATGAGAACTTGGAGTACCTGAGAAAAGCTAAGAGACTAAGACCTTGGCAGGCCAGATGGGCACTCCTTTTCTCCCGATTCCAGTTCCATATTACCTACAGACCCGGATCCAAAAACGTCAAGCCATACGCGCTCTCCCGTTTGTTCCATGACTCTGAGAAAACCCTACCTCCGGATTCTTCTGGGAACTTCCTGCTTCTTCAAGAGGATCTCGTCTCCCGAATTAGACGGGCCTCTATGGGGATGACCCCACCTGCTGAGGCGTGTTCTGGCACGAAGGCAAGATTGTGGTCCCTGAGGGCCTAAGGGTACATGTGTTGGAGCTTTGCCATGACCATAAGTTGGCTGGACATTTTGGTGCACGGAAAACAACTGACCTGGTATAACGTACCTTCTGGTGGCCTCAGCTGATTAAGGACTGTAAGGATTATGTTGACTCATGCAATACTTGCGCCAGAAGCAAGAACAGCCGGACAAGAGGCTGGGGCCTATTAAAACCCCTACCGATCCCAGAGAGACCATGGAGTATGATCTCGATGGACTTCATCGTTGAATTCCCTCCATCATAAGGCTTTTCCTCTATCTTTGTTGTGGTACATAGGTTGTCCAAGATGGCCCATTTTCTTCCCATGAAGGTTACTCCCTCAGCCATGGAGACAGCTAGTATCTTCACTAAAGAAATAATAAGATTGCATGGAGTCCCAATGAGTATAGTATCTGATCGAGGTGTCCAGTTGACCTCTAGGTTCTGGAAAGCCCTCTGTGGCTCCCTGGAAATAGAATTGGCATTTTCTTCAGCTTATCATCCCCAGTTGAATGGACAAACTGAGAGAACCAATCAGACTCTGGAGCAATATCTCCACTGTTTCTCAGGATGATTGGGCCTCCTTGCTCCCTGTTGCTGAGTTCTCATATAACAATTCCCTGCATTCATCCACCAATCAAACACCATTCTTCGCCAACTATGGCTTCCACCTGTCCTTTCTGCCTGGATCAATACCTGAATGTACCGTTCCTGCAGTTTCCTAAACCTTGGATTTCTTTTCATCTAACAATAAACTACTACAGGACACCATGGCCAAGGCTCAGGAATACTATAAAAAGATGTTCGACAGGAAGAGACACGGGCAACTTGTTTTGGAACCTGGCAACCAAGTGTGGTTGTCTACCGCCAATCTGAAATTGGCTTCTCCTTCTAAAAAACTGGGCCCTAAGTTTTTGGGTCCCTTCTTGGTGAAAAGGAAAATAATTGACGTTGCCAATGAACTTAACCTGCCTAATTCCCTGAAGGTGCATCCGGTCTTTCACGTGTCTCTCCTGAAACCATTACTCCAAATTTGCTGGCCGCAGTATCGGCCCACCCAAGCCTATTATAGTCAACAACGAGGAGGAATTTGAAGTGGAAGCAATTCTAGATTGCAGGAGGAGACGCAATCAAACCCAATACCTCATTAAATGGAAAGGGTATGGTCCCGAAGACAACTCGTGGGAGCCCGAGAGTAACCTGCATGCCAGAGAACTTTTACAAACATTCAAGGACTTGCATGCCTCCAAATTGGCTCAACTGGGCATCCGGAGTCTGCCCTTGAGGAAGGGGCACTGTGAGAGAGGTTACCTGGTTGGGTGCCGGTGCACGCCCGTGCGCGTTGACTCACATTCCTGTGCGCGCTGGTGTGTGCACCCCTGTGGTCACTGGTGTGCATGCTCCGGCTGGCCCTGGTGTGCGTGATGGTGCTCGGATGCGCACGCATGTTCACATTGATGCGCGTCCGCCTATGGGAACTGGTCTGCATAATCCTATGGGCGCTGGTGTGCGCGCCGGTGTTCGGGTGCGCGCCCGTGCGCGTGTGCACACGCCTGTGCGCATCGGCGCACGCACGTGCGAGGCGTTTGGCGCCAATCAGCTTATTTAGGTCTGCTGCACATTCTGCTTGGTGCTGCCTGATCATCAGCTCCCTGTGACCTTGCTCCTGTACCTGTATCTGTGTTCCTGATCTCCTGATGACCCGGCTTGTCTTTTGGATTTCCTTGACCTCTGCCTGCATCTGACCTCTGCCTGTTTGACTTCCCTCCTGTCTGCTCCTTTGTACTTCGCTGCCTGCCTGTTGCTGAACCCAGCCTGTATCTGAACCTGCCCGCTCTGCTCCTGCTCAGCACGCATTGCCTGTGCTCCTGTTTACCAACTTGCTGTCTGAAGATCCCCTACCTTCCAGCATCAGGATCCTCATTACCAGGCTCTCATACCACTCCGCACTCCCGCGCCACCTGTCTTTTCTACCAGGGGCCGCGAGTCGGACACGTAAGGGAGACCACCCTCTGCCCAAGCGGACTCGTCGGTCAGGTACATAGAAGTCTGACAGGAGCAGTGATTTTAATAATGCTTGAAGTGAAACAATAAAAGTAAAATATTCCTTTAAATTTCGTACCTGGGGGGTGTCTATAGTATGCCTGTAACGTGGTACATGTGTCCCATGTTTAGAACAGTCCCTGCACAAAAAAAAATTTCTAAAGGAAAAAAAGTCATTTAAAAGTACTCGTGGCTATAATTAATTGTCGGTCCCGGCAATACAGATAAAATAAGTCATTGAAAAAAACAGCATGGGATCCCCCCAGTCCATTACCAGTCCCTTTGGGTCTGGTATGAATATTAAGGAGAACCCCGAACCAAAATTTAAAAAAAAAAATTGCGTAGGGGTCCCCCCAAATTCCATACCAGGCCCTTCAGGTCTGGTATTGATATTAGGGGAATCCTGCCCCAGAATTCAAAAAAAAAAAATGGTGTGGGGTCCCCCTCAAAATCCATACCAGACCTGAAGGGTCTGGTATGGAATTTGGGGGGACCCCGACGCAATTTTTAAAAAAAAATTTGGTTCGGGGTTCTCCTTAATATTCATACCAGACCCAAAGGGATTGGTAAAAAAAAAGAGTAATCTATGGCCAGCTGTATTCCATATGGAGTCTGCTCAGTAGCACTTCTCTTGTTCTTCATGCTGGAATTAATTCTCAGTATCTGGTGTTCTGTGTGTATAACTGCTTCAATATTACTTCTGTTTTTTAGTATATCACATTTATTTCTCAGTATATCTTCCTATTGTGTGTATATGGACACTACAGAGCATCACTTCTTTTGTTTGGTATGCCAGATTAATTCTCACTTTATTTTGTATGCATAGACACTGCACAGTAGCACTTCTCGTGTTCTGTATACTGTGTGTAATTCTTAGTTTCTGTTGTAATTTAGCTGTTTGTCTGAATTTCTACTTTAATTAAACTAGTCCCATTTTTGCATTGGTATGGATGCTTGAGATAGGGGCACCACCTCTAGCACATTTGACCTGGAACCACAAATGTCTTAAAAACACCCTGCACCTTTGAAGAACTATAACTTTTAAGCTGTATTCACACCTAAGCATTCCATGTTCATTTGCGTTTCTGGAAACATGGACAGAGAAAAATGTGCAAAAATGGCAGCAAAATGTGCATTCTGCTTACGCGTCAATTATTTCTTAATGGCACGCCAAACAGGGGTAGCAGTCCTGTGTTGTGTGTTTGATATGCAACAAAATGTAGCAAAATGTGCCACTCAGAACGCACTTGTGTCAGTGCCCAAAAAAAAGTATATGAGCTACTCTGGCATGTTTATCGTGCGTAGGGCGGCCCATTCAAACAAGTGGCCTGCCCTATGTTGTCGCATGACAAGCACACCAAAACTGATAAACTGCTCTCTTAATGTAGGCTTGGGGCATTTTTTTTATGCCCCTAAATGCTGTCCCCAATACACTGGTAAATTAAATAGTGTGCATGTGCACACTATATAACCTAGAGCTGCTTTCAGAGGCGTAACAACAAAAAAACCCAGACGCTGCATTTTTTTGTGCCCATGTGCATGCAGCCTAATTGTTTCTTTCTATTTTCTAAAGAAGAATGCAACAACTAGACAACTAGAAACGCATATGTTGTCCCATAAGGGAATCAAGCACGTTCTGAGATTTCCTTAAGTGCATCTCATTTGCAAAATATTGATATGTCTGCAGATTATCTTTGCAAACTGAATATTTCATATACCTGTAACAGATAAATGTACAGTTGTTATTTTTAGAGAGGAATTAGTATTGCTGTGCATTCGTTACTTATAATTTATTAAGAATCACATATATCCAAGGGATTAATACATGTCTTTATTAAACAAAAACAAGGCACTTCTTTTTATTTCTATTACACTCTTACCTGGCATTTATGGTCATTTCTCCATTTGATCCATTTCTCTTTATAACATTGGATAGTGTCATGCACTGTTGTAAACTTCTGCACCGATGAGAGATGAAGAAAATCTTGCAACGCTTACGGGGTTGATATTCATAATCAGTATACAATTTCTATTCCCTTAAACATTTTTTTTTTTACTAACAGACATTTTAAATATTTTATATGCATTCATTTAAAACTAAAGAAAACCAAGATCAAAGCATAGTTATAAGGATTTAAAAAATCAAAAATATTTCTCACCCTCCTGCATCATTCCAGAAAATCTACCAACCATAAAATCAAGTGTTCCCACCACCCACCACCCCCAACCCTCCTGCATCTCTGCTGTAGCCAGAGATACGGCCATATTGACTTTACTGTGCTGTCAGAGCTGCACCATCGAGGCAAAATCACATTATATAAATAGATATATTCCAGGACAGGAGTCGGAGACCCCCCTCACCCCTCCCAGGCCATGGGCAGGAGAGAGCGCCCAACACCCCCTGGGTTAAGTTTGGTAACACTGGCACTCAGCCTCCTGGGTAAGTTTTATGGCTAGTTCTGCATGCACAGCTGGATGTACATCTGCCGCAATGCACTTCCACCCTCTAGACACTTTTCCGTTAACCCTTTAACTGCCAGGAGGGGTATTATAATATGCTGCAAGCTGTGTCATGTTATCACGCCGTCCGTTATTTTGACATGGATTTTAATAAATAAATAAATAAATAAATGATGTTAATTCACAATACAGCATGCAGTTATTTAGGAAAATTACAAGAAAAAGATGTAATTAACAGCATATAATTATTTTTTTACATGTAAAATTCATTGGACTACCTTAATATTTTCTGCAAGGGAGATGAAGCTGTATTTCAATATATATCTTAAGTCATTTCAGAAATATCAATACCTACGGTTTATTTCCTGCACAAATTGGTGTAAAATAATAAAAATAAACTGACGGGGATGTAGGAGTGGCCCAGCGAAGGGTGAATACACAATGACAGTTAGGGGAGGCAGTGACGAAGAGAATTTGGGATTTTTTTTTTTAGGGGGGAGGGGAAGGAGGACTATATGAACAGGTAGAGGCAAAACACAGTTCTGCTCAGTTCAGCAGGACATATAGCTAACACCGCTATACACAGAATATTGGGATGTGTATATAAATCATATCAGCCATTGCTAAGTGTTGTAAATGAAGATAGACATTAACCATACTTTGCTCATGGTGTATCCCAAGCTTCAGATCCACTATTCTCTATGCTGTAACAGAAGGTCACCTCTGTTTTTAAGATTCAGCAATTGCAAGTGCAGACTGCCATCAAGCACATGACGTTCATGTGGACATTGCGTGTGTCTTTGTATGTCTGTACATATGTGGGATCGTGTAGGTGTGCATGCATATGGGCATGCGCAAACACAACACACCCACAAAGATCCCAATTTCAATGGCCAGGGATGTAGAAGATTATATAGCCTTAACAAAGTAGCCTATATAAACCTGTGAAATGATTTAGAAGCAAGAAATATGTAACACACTGGTCATTACAATAAGAAGTGCCAATAGACCCAACCTTCCCTGTTTAATGTAAACGAGTTTTATGACATAGGCCCCATGCTGCATACATGACCTTCTACCCCACCTTCTACCGTAATGCAGTTTCCTCCCCTTTTTAACTTGACTCATCAGAGAGTAGATATTGATTTTTTAATAATGGAGTATCTGTTACAGTTATCCTTCCAATTCTAGAGCATGCAGAAGGGACATCAATATAATGAGGCTCCACTAGAGGGCTCTTAACCCCTTTCGCGCCAGATAACCAATCTGCAATGTGCAGCAAAAAAAAAAAGAACCAGAATAAACCCGCAGTGCACCAAGCACTGGGACAGAGTACGTGGGAGGGGGGGAGCACTGGAGACGGACCGGGATCCTGCATAAGAGAAGACAAAGTTTCTTATTATAAAAAGTACAATACACTATCCAAAAACCCTCTCCAATCAATATAATACACAAGAGACAAAGTACATTTAGCTAACACTGATTAATCCATTTACTGAAAATGTTAATGCGCCAGCTTTGGAAATTGAATAAAGTTTGTAATTTTTTCCTAGTAAAAAAGCAAGTTACTGCAAATACAATAAACATGGCTGAGCATTTGCCCCTGAATTATAAATATGTAGTACATCGCTAATATGCTGATCTTGCAGTACTTGGCGGGACTAGGCTCTTGCTTGTACAGATCTGACTGATTCAGTGTTCCTGGAAGTGCTGCAAGGTCACACTGATGGTGTACTTTAATAAAAGTGGAGTAGAGGCTGATGCTGCAGATTTCCTTACTTGCGCAGGGACAGGATCACTGACAATGCAGTAAGTAAGGATCTAGGCTACGGGGGGATTAAAACATTGAAGCAAGAAATACACACAGTATTCTCAGTTTTGGGAATGCACAAATCAACTTATATTTAAACATCTATGGAGTATAGTAAAAAATAATCTGTATTAAACACAAACAAAAAATTGCCTTAAATTTGACATAGCTTTCTAACTTGGCTGTATATTGATTCTGATAGCACCAATCCCCATTATAAAATGTTACAAAAAAATAGAGTTAAAACTTCACCTAAACTGGTGTTTAAGATAAGGAAATCAAATATACTGATTGAAACTGGCATTACTTTATGTTCAGGAAATATCAGACAAGTGGTATTAAACTCAAAGCCAAAAATGCTTAACAATCTTCAGATGTGGTGGCTGTATTTGTTTTCTTTTTTTAGCCATTTTTCCCCTCTGTTTTTACCTGGTGATCTGGCCAGTAACACACCTCCTGTATTAGAGCGCCCCCACTCTGAATGAAGGAGCACAGAGAGAGCACCTTTGGACAACGGCATTGTTAATCTGGATGCAGGAGAGTGTTCGATGGACTAGCAGATTTAGTTACACCAACAAATTGAAGCCAAATCCAGCTCACACTTTATAAACAGTTATGCCCCATACACACGGTCGGATTTTCTGATGGAAAATGTGTGATAGGACCTTGTTGTCGGAAATTCCGACCGTGTGTGGGCTCCATCACACATTTTCCATTGGATTTTCCGACACACAGTTTGCGAGCAGGCTATAAAATTTTCCGACAACAAAATCCGTTGTCGGAAATTCCGATCGTGTGTACACAAATCCGACGCACAAAGTGCCACGCATGCTCAGAATAAATAAAGAGATGAAAGCTATTGGCTACCGCCCCGTTTAGAGTCCCGACATACGTGTTTTACGTCACCGCGTTCAGAACGATCGGATTTTCCGACAACTTTGTGTGAGCGTGTGTATGCAAGACAAGTTTGAGCCAACATCCGTCGGAAAAAATCCTAGGATTTTGTTGTCGGAATGTCCGATCAATGTCCGACCGTGTGTACGGGGTATTACAGTTTTTTTTTTCCTTTTGGGATAAAGGTTTTACATAAATAAATAAAAGCTGATCACTGTAAGCACCCCTGTGTGTGATAAACGGTTTGTCTCAACCCTGTAACTGCTACATGTGTAAGAGAGCTTGTTTTGTTGAAAATCAGACTTACTGGCCAGATCACTAAGTGAAAATTAAAGGAAAGAAAGCCTAAAAAAGAAAATGAATGCAGCTACCACATCTAAGAATTGGTAAGCTGCACTGTAATAAATGTTTGCTTTTTTGTTTAATACCGCTTTACGCCCGAAAAAATACTTAGGAAACGAAAAAAATACTAAAGAAATTAGTGGAAAACCAGCATAAAACTAGTGCCTTTAACTTGTAAAAAAGGACAAAAAAAAAACAAAAAAAAACTGCAATAGCAAAACTAAAGAAGGTCTAGTTTATTAACACAGAAGAATGGTAAATCAGAGCAAATCTCTGACCCAGATTCACTGGAAATATATGTTATTTTTGTTCACTCCCTGCTGCTTAATGGGGTTACTGGGGGAGTGAATGGAAGGCGAGTATAAACAGCTGGAGAGGGTGGCAGCCTAACTTCAGCTTTTAGCTATGGATGGGGGAGTATAATTTGTGTACTTTTTTATTGCTGTCGATGTCCCCATTTCGGAGATTTCACCTAAATTCCTGTCCTTGCAAAGCCTATACATAATATATATTAGAAGGAGGGAGCTGTCACCAAGACAGGAACTCAAGGACAGCAATAAATCATTGTCAGAGCTTCTAAGCCGTGCTCATTCTGCTAAACATGTGTTTTTATTTTTGTCAGCATCCCCATTGGAATGATTTCTCCTTGTTTCCTGTCAGGAAAAGTCCCCCCAATAGGAAAACAAATAGTAGTTAAAGTGGCTCTAAAGCCTAAACATTTTTTACCTTAATGCAGGAAATGCATTAAAGTAAAAGATAAAATGTTTGGGCATTATTATGACACCCCCCCCTCTTATTCTTACCTGAGCCCTCACTCAATCCAGTGCTGTACCCCTTTGTAGCAGCCCTCGCAGGAAGTGGGAGCCATTGGCTGCTGCTGCTGTCAGTCAGTTCCTGTTACACAGGGGCAGGGCTAAGCCTCATTGTCTGTGTCTATGAACACAGGCAGCGCGGCTTGGGATCAAGTCCGCAGCTGTACGACAATAGGGAGCGGCTTCCTGTGGCGGCACACCGAGAAGAGGAGAAGCAAGGAGTGCCAGTGGGGGACCCCAGAAGAGGCGGATTGGGGTCGCTCGGTGCAATTCTATTGCACAGAACAGGTAAGTATAACATGTTTGCTATTTAAAAAACAAAAACAAATTATATATATACTTTAAAATCACTTTAAGACATGACAGAAGTTGTAATCTATTCATGCTCTATTCAAAATGAAATGAAAAGTTTTGACTGGAGTTGGGCTTTAAGGGTTACTTTTTAACTTACAGGTGAAACCATCCTTTCATTTCTCTAAGGGCACCATCCCTATAAACACCCAGCATAAATGTATGTTCTCATTGTGGCACACTTTAAGTCCCCAATCTATTCTCCCTACCGCTAGAATTTTCCAGAGTTGGTGGAAAAAAATCTCTGTATGCTTTGGGTTTAAAGTGTTAGTTTGCCTTTACCAAAAACTGCCAATGCAGATAAGAGGTGCCTGTAGATTAAAACAAACTTTGACCAAAGTTAGATAATGCACTTGTTAGAGGTGTAAGCCATCTACATATGTACCTCATATGTTGACTGAAAAACTGGACGTTGATAAGGACCTTGCTGTTACTGGTCACCTCCACCATCACAGGAGTGAGCTCTCAAACAATGGGCTCAGAGCTACTGCATCAGGAGAGAAAGTGCATGTTGGGAAATATGAATTAGAGAAAGAGCTCACTCCTGTAATGGTGAAGGTGAACAGTAACAGCTAGTCTCTTAGCAATGTCGTTAGTAACGTTATAGGAGGTTTCCAGTCAGGCTCCAAGAGGTATATAAATGGCCTACACCTATAGCAAGGTTATTATTCAACTTTGGTCAAATCTGCACAGCTTGTTTTTCTCTACACACATCCCTTATCGGCATAGGCTGTTTTTTTGCTAAAGGTGAACTAACTCTTTAAGTGAACATATTGCTTTGCTCTGCAAGAGGGAAATACAGGCTCACTTTAGACATCTACACAATCACCACATATAAAACACCATTGGTGAGTACCAACCTAAAGTTGCTAGGTACTCTACTACTACTACTATTACTACTACTAGAATACCAATAAACAGTTATGCATGCCTCTGCTGTCCATGGTCCTGAAGTCCTGAAATATTGTGTGATACTATAGTCCAGCCTTTTTCAACCAGGGTGCCCAGGCACTCTAGGGTGCCTTTAGGTTTTTTTCAGGGGTGACTTGGCAAAATGCCGCAAAATTGCCCAAAAATCCTATACAAGCCGGCGTGTGTATGAAGGCTGGCTTTTCAGTTACTAAGTCATAGGTTTTCATTGTGCACCATTACACAAGGAGGATGTCAGTTGCCTGCATAGCATCCTTGTTTGACCCTCCGCTGCCCCTCTCCATCAGTGTTGGGGTCACATTAGCTGAGTGATGGATAAAAACAAAGGGAGAAGAGAAACATTGGAATACTAGTCAGTACCAGTTCCCAAAAGTATATTTGCTATGAAAGAATAAATCACCTCTAATGTTGGGTGTCCTACTTGGACTTGTGGATGTTGCTGCATTATGTAAAACTCTTACAATAGCTTTTACATTTTAGAATGGGGTGCCTCGATATTGTCCATAGTTTTTAAAGGGTGCCTTGACTGAAAAAAGGTTGAGAAACACTGCTGTAGTCCATGATTTATTTAGCAAAATGATGGGTTAAATTAGTATATCTATTGTAAAACTATGGGATATTTTTACCTACACAGGTGCACCAATGTACAAAAGCCCATAGCAACAAAATTGATTTCCCAGTGACTGCTGTGGATTAGTACACAATGCATGCTGCTCTTTCCCATTAGTAAATAAGTCACTCAGCCACTGGTATTTTATATTACTTGAACACTCCAGCAATGAAATTTCCCATCAGGGTTTACTGCTACAGGAGAGGGAGTCATCCTTATCTCAATACATTTTCTATAATCCTCTACTTATAAAAAGAAAGTTAATGAAAACACATCCACCACCTGGAATCACAGCACCGGTACAGTGAGTTTTTTTTTTTACTAAAATCGCATGATGCAAAATCTGGTGCAGCTCTGCATAGAAACCAATCAGCTTCCACATTTTATTGTGAAAGCTTCATTGAGCAACCTGAAGTTAGAAGCTGATTGGCTACCATGCACAGCTGCACCAGATTCTATGTGCACCAGTTTTAGTAAATCTCCACTTATGTTTTTTGCATATGCTTACAACCACTCACACACTGACTACTCCAAATCTCCACCTTTCACCCATACATGGACCCACCACAAAAGCTATGTCTCTTTCAAAAGTATCAACCATTGTATCATCTGTGCCCTGCCACCTGCATACTGCACTCAGCCTTCACAAACACTTTCTCTCTTCTATCAGTGCCCTCCTTCTCTACATTAGCTGTCCCTTGACCCCTGCACTCCACTCTCGCAAACCCTTTCTCTGCTTAATCAGTACCCCCCTCTCAACTCCATAAGTAACTCACCCCCGCATTCTTTTTCCCTTGCCACCTGTGTACTGCACTCCACTCTTACAGATAGTGCCTCTACTCCACCTAAGACATGAAAAGGCATTCAATTCTAAATATATAGTGGCCAAAGCTTTTACTATATAGATATAGAGCAGCCTTTCTCAACCTTTTTACCTTGGAAGAAACTGAATAGACCTACAGCTTATGGTACATTAGCATGATCAATACATTTTTGCATGGTTCAAAGCCACAGATTCTCTCCAACTTTGGATCAGTAAATATGCCTCAGCCTTAACAGCAAACCTCCATTTATGCAGGCTTGCTACAGTATCTTTTAAGTGGAAGAAAAGCCTAGCACTAACTATTCTTAAAAATATTCCCTCCCCCAGTACCATCCTAATAGCATCATGGGCCCCTGGGCAAAGTAATGCACTAGGACCTCTACCAGCTTGCATCAGGTGTCCCCATACATCATGTGTCCCCATATATCAGGTTCCCCTATCACAGTGGCCATATACATCAGGTGTCCCCATCACAGTGGCTTCTTACACCAGGTGTCCCCACTACAGTGGCCTACTACATCAGGTAACCCCATACAGCAGGTGTCCCTATCACCGTGCCCCCTTACATAAGTTGTCTCCATTGCAGTGCCCTCATACATCAGGTGTCCCCATCACAGTGCCCCCCTACATCTGGTGTCCCCATCACAGTGCCCCCTTACATCAGGTATCCCAATCACAATGTCCCCATACATCATGGTTCCCCTCTCACAGTGTCCCCATACATCAGAGTTGTGCCCTCCCTTCCCCCTGATGAGTTCTCAGTCTCAGTGTCGGCTCTCTTCCATTCCCTGCAGCAGGAAGGAGAAACCTGAATCCACTCTCCTGCAGAAGCTAGCCACTGCTCCTTCTAACAGAAGTGACATTGCAGTTGCTCCTATCAAAGAAGAGTGGCACAAGTGGCCAAATCATCTGTGAACCCCCCCCCCCCCAAAACTATGCCTAGCACCACCCCTTGTCCTGGTCCTGATCATAGGGTCTCCATGTGCCTGGGGTCCCTGGGCGGTGCCCGAGTGTGCCCGATCATTAAGACGACACTGCCCTCCCCTTCCTCCTACCTACCCTGCATACCCTGTGTTAAAAAGATCTGTGTAGGTTTTTTCTTTATCTGGAACGGTCCAGTGAAGTGAGTTTGCAGCTCTGTCTCTCCTGTGTAAGGAAGTGCTCAACAATGGCTGTGAATTCTGGCAGACATGATGTCACCTATAGGCTTCCATGGCCCTGCCATTGTGGGCGTTCTTTACTTGCCCTTGCAGTAAGCTTCTCACTGACATACTGTAATGAAGCAAGATCTGTGGGATCAGTAGATGAAAAAGTAAGTACAACGGTTTTTGTTTTTACACAGGGTATGCAGGATAGGTAGGAGAAGGGGGAGGGGATGTTTCAGAATAGGTAGCATTAGGCTTTATTTCCACTGTAAAAAAAGTTTGCTTACATTCCTCATTAGCACAGTTCTTGATGTACTTACTGGTTGCTGCATCTCTAAGCATTGCAAGCCTCTTAGACCCCAGGGCTGCAGTTGCATTTCCAACCCTTCCATTTTCTGGCCAATCACAAAACATAACCTGAGGCTGTTTGCTTTGTGACTGGCCAGGAGTAGAGGGGATCATAGATGTGACCGCAGAGCTGGGACCGATGAGACTTGTAGCACATGGAACCGGAGCTACCTGAAAGTGCAGCTCTTGCTGATCATGCATGTGCAGAAATTCCTTTTTAAAGCCCAAAGCCACAAAACAAATATTGTTTGCTTGCAGGTGCTGGTCCAATTCTTGATTGTGGCACTCCACATATGCAGAAAATGTAGGTTGACTGTACTCCAATGTAACGGAAAACATGAACTTTATTGGATAAAATCCATACACAGAGCAAGCACAAATCCCAAGTATAGGATGACCGCAGTAGGTGTTAATGCAATTTCACACAGGAAGTACTCAGTACACATGACTACATATTATGTTTTTAAAGCCCAACTCCAGGCAACTAAAAAATGATTTCTTGCTATGCGGCTGTGCCTGTTAATTGCTCATTTTTGTCTAGGGAAGCAATAACAGGAGATATACTTACCCAACCTTCTAGTTCACCTTGCAGCTAGACCAGTCCCTGCAGTGTCTGCACCCCCACACTCCACTGGTCTAAGGTCCTGACATCATTAAGACCAGAGCAAGGGTCTAGCCCTGCTCTCAATGCGAGTACACCGAAGGACAGTCCACTGCAGCATCATGGGGAGCGCCATCTGACAGGGTAGCGGAGTATCAGATAAGTAATACTGGTTCTCCTCTTCCCCAGACAAAACGAGCTATTAACCCGTGCAGTGTGGGTCCCACTGTAAGGGGTCATTTTTTATGTGCCCAGAATTGGGCTTTAAGACATTGAGAAGAGCCTGCATGAATGGAGGTTCACAGTTAACGCTAAGCCATATTTACTGATCTAAAGCATAGAATGTGGTGTATCTAGAACCACCCTGGGCAGATGATTTTTAATACCCCCTGCTCTATGCAACTATATTAAATGATCTCAATATTTAATTCATTTTTAATAGTCAAAGCAAACTCACCCCTCCATTCCATTCATGTGCTTTATTTATTTGAGAAATCACTTTGGAAAACACCCCCTAGCAGTGGCAGCTGGTGGTCAAAATTTTGGGGGGGCGCAAACAAACTGAAAAATACTGTAAAAAACATCAATTGCAGCCTCACTGTGCCTATCAAATTCAGCCACTTTGCCCATCAAATGCAGCCACTGTGCCCATCAAATGCAGCCACTGTGCCATCAATTGCAGCCACTGTGCCATCAATTGCAGCCACTGTGCCCTGCAAATGCAGCCACTGTGCCATCAAATGCAGCCACTGTGCCCATCATATGCAGCCACTGTGCCCATCAAATACAGCCACTGTGCCCATTATATGCAGCCACTGTGCCAATCGTATGCAGCCACTGTGCCCATCAAATGCAGCCACTGTGCCCATCAAATGCAGCCACTGTGCCCTTCAAATACAGCCACTGTGCCCATCAAATACAGCCACTGTGCCCATCAAATGCAGCCACTGTGCCCATCATATGCAGCCACTGTGCCCATCAAATGCAGCCACTGTGCCCATCAAATGCAGCCACTTTGCCATCAAATGCAGGCCCTGTGCCCATCATATGCAGCCACTGTGCCCAGCAAATACAGCCACTATGCCCACCAAATACAGCCACTGTGCCCACCAAATACAGCCACTGTGCCCACCAAATAAAGCCACTGTGCCCATCATGTGCAGCCACTGTGCTAACCAAATACAGCCACTGTGTCCATCATATGCAGCCAGGAGCGTCCCCTGGCTGTCAATTTAACCAACCCTCCCGCGGCCAGGCCAGCGGCACTTACCGCTCATGTGACGGGGCTCCGCTCCTCTTCTTCTTTCTTCTGCAGTGACAGGAAGCGGCAACTCCTGTCCTGTGTCTGCTCGGCTCCTCAGGCTTCCTCCGCTGTGTCTCCTCTTCTGCCAAAGCGTTAGGCATCAAATAGGTTCGCCTAATGCTTTGACCAATCAGGAGACAGGTCTCACTGACATGCCTCCTGATTGGCAGGGAGGAACGCTAATGTGAAAATATCGAAAATTCAGTCGCTATGTCACACAACAGGGTGGGATCACTGCGCCCCAAGCCCACCCTATTTTGAAGCCTATTAGAGCCTCTGGCTCTAATCACGTGCTTCAAAATACACACCCCCTGCCTATCCCCGCCATAATATTTAATGTGTCCGGTGTCCTGAAAGGGGACGGGCACATGAATAGGGAGGGCGGCAGAGGTGTCAGAGGGGATGGTGCCCATGCACCCACAATGCACGGGCTGCCACTGCCCCCTAGCATTTCTAGCCATGGCCATCTTGATTAAGGGAGATGATTCATGTAGCATTTACTTCCTGGAATCCAGCTGCCCTAAGCTAAGGCATGAGAACATGCTTAACTGAGAAAACTTCTTCCCTCCTGAAGATTCCTGGGATGTATGACATTTTGGCGTAGGCCAAAAAAAAAAGTTTAAAGCAAGTAAAATAATATACCTTCCTATCTTTTTACTAATGTTAGCAGAATATGGAATAAAAATAATGTTTAATGTTTTGAGACTGAGACTGAGAGAGTTTAGCTCCGCTTTAAAGTAGTTCTAAAGGCCTAAGGTTTTTTTTTTTTTACCTTAATGCGATATACTGTATGCATTAAAGGGGTTGTAAAGACAGAAGGTTTTTATCTTAATGCATTCTATGCATTAAGATAAAAAGCCTTCTTTGTGCAGCAGCCCCCCTAACACTTACCTGAGGTCCCTCCCTGTCCAGCGATGTCCACGAGTGTCTCAGCCGTCTGAGATTCTTCTTCTGATTGGCTGAGACACAGCAGCGGCACCATTGGCTCCCGCTGCTGTCAATCAAAGTCATCTAGCCAATCAGGGGAGAGAGGGGTGGAGCCGGGTCGGGGCTCCGTGTCTGAATGGACACAGGGAGCTGTGATTCAGCTCGGTTGCCCCCATAGCAAGCTGCTTGTTGTGAAGGCACTGAACAGGAGGGAGAGGCCAGGATGACAGAAGAGGGACCAAGAAAGGAGGATCCAGGCTACTCTGTGCAAATCCACTGCAACAGAGCAGGTAAGTATAAGATGTTTATTATTTTTATAGGAAAAAAAACAAGCCTTTACAATCACTTTAAGGTAAAATAAACTTCCAGTATTAGCTTCCCCCCCACCAAATACTTATCTGGCTCTTCTTACGATCAAGCAATGTGCTTGGAAGCAGCATCGCTGCTGCTCCTTCTCTCTCTCCTCAAAGGCAGAGAGGCAGCAGTGGTCATTGGCTCCTGCTGCTGTCAACCAAATCCTGTAAAGAGAGAGTGGGAGGCAGGGCTGAACCATGCTGTGTGTGTCTATGGACACACAAAGCCTGGTTTGGGAGTGAGCCCACACATCTGCCCCCATAGCAAGCGAATTGCAGACACAGAAGAGGAGAATCCAAGATCACTGGGAGCAGTGGGAGGAGACCCCAGTAGAGGTGGTTCGGGGCAGGTAAGTATAACATGTTTGGTATTTTTATTACGCCTAGGTTCACACATATTCAGTATGGGAAATGCAGTGATCCATGAACGTTTCCGCACTGCATAGCAATTGCAAAATGAATGGGCTCAAATCACACCGCAGTAAATAGCATGTGAATTGCACAGTAATGTGGAGCGGTTCTTGTGCGATTCACATGTGGGTTATAGTGTGAACGGGGGGCTAAACAGGAAGCCCTACCAACCTCAGCAGGGACCCTGGTTGAGAACAGCTACAGTTGATTCTCCCCAGAATGCAGTTCTTGATACACAGCTAATTTTGTACAGTTGTTACACTGGTATCTATTTCAGTAGCTACATGTAGCAAATATGTACAAGTCAACTGCTACAATCACACACTAACGCACATAGTAAAATGGATTTTAACATGCAGGCTGCTGTCAGTGTGAGGTCTGGTAGGAAGCGGAGTTATGCTGCATTTCAGCACATCACACTGTTCATTTGTTTGTTTTTACATTGGCGCAGCCCCACGGCAAGGCATCATTTTTACGTTTTCTGGAGTTGGGCTTTAACCTCTTGACACATGTGCAAAACTGATATGCCAGTTCTAAGTTGACCAACTCTTTAAAATGCTGTTAATTTAATTCATAACTAATTCAGAACATTATCTTGGCAGATCATTGCAATAATCATTTATCTCATTTTTGGATATACTTTAGTACTAGACTGTAAATGTATTTTCAGGCAGAGTAAGTAATAGCACATCTTCACTGCAGAAACTCCATAGCCTGTATAGGACTTATTGTTTTATGTGATAATGCTATAAATGTACACATACAAATAGGTTTATGTCACTAATGATTTATGTGTCCAGTTCCTGCTTCCAGTATGGAGATCACTGTGCCTGCAGTTGTCTATGCTTTAAATGGAACTGACATACGACTACCCTGCAACTTCAACTCCTGTTATAAGATGGATACTAAACAGTTTTCTATGAACTGGACATACCGGGGCTGTGACAACTGTACAGAAGAAATGGTGAGAGATGTTGATCCCTGTATATTTCTTACACCATCTAGATGTCATGGAACTGTACCAATTCAGTGTGTTCCAGTATACCATTACTGAGCCACCACTGTACAAAGTGTTTGTCAGTTCACATCTGTAGTCCTCTATGAAAACATTCATGGCCCAGATACCCTTTCAACTCAAATAACCCTGTTCATTTTGTCTTCGCCATGTTGACATTTTGCCTTTCACTGGTCCTCACAACCTCATTAATGTCCTATTATTCTTTTAATGTCTTTTTATTATTTTGTTTAACCCAAGTAAAGAAAATATGCATCCACGAATAGGTGTTGTTTCATCTTGTCCTCCTGTTGACCATTGGTGTGTCATTAAAATGTGTCACCAACAACATACAGGTCTAGACTTGCATCACACAATCAATTTACATGCTCAGCCTTTGTTTCTTTTGTTCTGAAATGTATATCTAAGCCACGCTGGTTCAAGCAAAGTGCTTGCTTGTTAAAAAGTAAAAACTTTACACAGGAAAACAATCTCAAAAATGATTTACCTTCCCCACTAAGCTGTAAAGTATCTAAACAGTCAGATTTTGGTATGCCATATAAAAAGTAAAATATCTAAAAGTATGTAGATCAGCATTTCTCAATATTTTCACCCCAACCATTTTCCAGGTCTCATGGAACCCCTGTTAAGGTTAATTGGGAGTCAGTGGGAAGTATGCCTCTTATATTGGTGGTCAGTGGTGGTCAAAATGCCACCTTTTCGGACAGTTAAAAAGTTCTGCCATGTGGGGTTGGACCTGGGATCATGCAGCCAACATCACATAAGAGGTCACTTGGATACAGCTTAAGGAACCCCCAGCAACCTCTGGAGGAACCCTAGTTGAGAATGGCTGATAAATACCCTCACACAACATAGTGGTTGGTAGATTTTGGGAAACAAAAACTGTCTGTTTGTCCAGTTTAAGGGGTAATGTAAGAGCTGGGGGTAAGATCTCTGCGTGTAAGTGAAGCCATCCAGGTGATACAGAGTTGTGCGGGACAGAATAAAGGGGGAGGTGCATGCAGTCAGCACTGAGACACAGAGCAATGCTGGAGAGAAGGAAGGTTAAAGGAAAAGTACTCAGGTGAGGCTGTATACATGCTATATATCTGAATTACTTGATCACAAGCACAGAATAATGTGACTATGTTTAGGTAATCCAGAATGATAGAACTGTTCTGGACTACCTAATTATGGGCACAATACTCTGAATAGGAAACACAGAGGAGAGGGAGCAAGGGTTCAGTGCTAGCTGTGTCCCCCCATAGGGATGTCTATAATTTGGGCTTCAGCCTGGGGTGAAGCTACAGCCATCATAAACAGAAAAATGTATGTTATTATATTTCCGAACCACATCAAAATTCAGAACAGGGCAAGTACAATGTATACTGGATTCCCTAGGGGTTTAAATAAATATTTTTACATTGAAGTTATACTTTTTCTGTAAACCTCTGGTATCTACCCAGTTAGAGTTATTCAATTTTGAATGTAGAGTTTAAACCTTAAAGTGATTCTAAAGTCAGAAGCTTTTTTATCTTAATGCAAAGAATGCATTAAGATAAAAAACCTTCTGTGTGCAGCAGCCCCCCTCAGCTCCCCCAATACTTACCTGAGCCATATCTCGATCCAGCAATGTTGCACGAGAGTATCGGCTGTCCGGGACTCTCCCTCCTCATTGGCTGAGACAGCAGCGGGGCCCCATTGGCTCTCGCTGCTGTTAATTAAAGTCATTGAGCCAATAAGGAGAGAGAGGGGGGGGGGGGCCGAGCCGCAGCTCTGTGTCTGAATGGACACACAGAGCAGCGGCTCGGGTTCCCTCCATAGCTGCTTGCTGTATGGGCACTCGGCAGGCGGGGGCCAGAAGCACCGACAAGGGACCCGAGAAGAAGAGGATCTGGGCTGCTCTGTGCAAAACCACTGCACAGAGCAGGTAAATATAACATGTTTGTTATTTTTAAACAGAAAAAAAAAAATTAGACTTTAGTATCACTTTAAGCATGACAATGACCTGTTCTACTTCTTCAACATCAAAAATTTTAATTCATTCCTGCTGATAACAGTGTTACCTTACCTGCAGGTCTTACCTCAAAATTAGGCTATGACTTATGAAAATCCATCACTGCGCACACTTTCACCATAACTGGTTTTCACAATTTTGTCATGAGGCATATCGAAAGCCTATGTATGGAAGAAAAGAAAGGGCAAAGAAAGGAGGAAAAGGCACTTGTAGTGTAGTAAAACAAATGTGAAAAGGTAAACATGAACAATGTTGCAATTCTTCTAATCAGGCAAATATAAAAACAATATGGAGAATAAATAACCAGCATCAGATCTACCTTCATTGCGCTTGGTCAAAAAGCTGGGAGGACTGCGCAGTGTGAAAAAAACAATATTACATTGGCAGTGTACGAATATAAAATGTGCTGAAAAAAATGTTGGAGATGTTTAGAGCCCCATATGATGATTAAAACAATTAAGAATTGGGTAGATTCTGCATCAATTCAGAAAATACAACATATTTAAGAAAAGTATGATGGGATTTGCAGGAAAGTAACAGCTGCAGACACTGAAACAAATGTATGAATTCAGAATGATGTTAATTAAGGTAAATTCCACAACCTTTTTTTCAAACTAAATAAGAAAAAATGTTAAGAAATATTTAAGAGCACCTATAGCCAAACCACTCCTCATCATGGCCAGTCTCCTATAATAATGAACAAAACCTTGCAATACTTACCTGTATTTCAGGTTTGAGATGCCACAGTGACCAGTCATATGAATGAATCCTAGGTCATGGGATCTCAGCTGAACAAGTTCACGTAGCGCAGCCTTCAGAATTTTCTGCAAGACAAGTGTTACAAACTTTTTTTTTTTACCATTTATTGTAACAAAGAGACAGGGTGGTGAGAATGGAGTTTTAAGTTGGGCTGTGGGTTCTATTTTTTAATGTTATTAATCTGTGTTTTTTATTTAAAAGAGAAGTAAGTTTTTTTTTTTTTTTAATTCATACTTACTTAGGTGGATGCAGAATCAGACCGATGCTGTAGCTGTCCCCCGCCGTCTCTGCACTGAGAACTGAACCACCGAACACCGTTGCATGGCTCGGTTCTCTCCCCTCCCCAAGCAGAGAGATGCTGCCTGTCAGTCAGCATCTCTCTTGCTCTGATCCTCCACGCTCATTGGAGCGATGAGCTGTGGAGTGGCAGAGAGCGCCCGTCTCAGCGTTTCAGGCAGTTGGCGGATCCAGACTTGGGAAGTCAGGATGACGCTCTGCCTCGAATGGATAGCAGTGACGTCAGCGGAGAGCGGACTTGGGCCCTTCCAACTAATGTTCTGCAGTGGGCCCCCTGTCTGCCATGTTGCCCCCCCCCCCATGGTGGCGGAATGTCAGGGCTTGGACCCAAGTGTGAACTTTGCGACCCTGGTAGTTCCACCTCTGCCGCAGGTCCTATTTTGACAGGCGTGTGGGTGAATGTGTACAGCCCCAAACACAAACAGTGTGCATTCAGGGGCACTCACCCATACCTTAACACCTGTCAAACTATTACATGCTGCTGTTTTTGTACAACCGCTGTGTCCCCATAGACTAACAGGTAGCTCCAGCTGCATAACTGCTCCTTCATGGGCCCCTGTGAATGAGGCCTTGATTCTTTATAACTGTTTACATTTTTAATTATTTTACTTTTTTTTTCGATTTGCTGCAAATTTTTAACATTTTTTTTTTTTGGTGGTGGTGGTGAGGGGGGGTCATGCTGTGGTGAAATTTTCCCTGAAGTATCACTTTTGAGGCAGAGAAAATTACATTCTTCAGTTCCTTTCAGCAGCCTCAGCTGCACAGAATGAATGAACAAGAAGAGCTCTATACAGCCTTCCTGTTCATTCATAAATTAAACACTAGTAAACAGTGTTTACTATGCTTCAGTTATGAAGACAGTGAGTGATCAATGATGATCACTCACTGTGCTCATTCAGAAAGGGAAGGAAGAGACTGCACAGAATTTATCCACAAGGTCTCTCAAATGTCCCCGCTGTCACTCCAGTGTTGGAACCGATTATCACATGTTTTGGTCCTACCCTGGGGTGGTCGCAGTTTTGGGTGGCGATGTTTGAATGTGTCAATACCCGTCTACAGCTGTTCCTCCCGCCCTCATCTGAGCTAGCTTGTGAATATAACCAAGACTTCAGATTTTTCTTTAAATTGCATTTTTTATACCTTGCAAAACTGAATGCTGATGAATGTGCTCTTCTTGTAAATTTCTTCTATCCATTGAACATTTTGTTTGACAAAATTAATTAAGCAGTCAGAGAAAGAGAGTTCACCTATTAATAATCACTCAAGCTTTCTATCTATCCGTTTATCTGCCATCCATTCATCCATCTGTCTGCTTTCCTGTCTGTCTGCATATCTATGTATAATTCTGTCAGGGAAAAGGGCTGGATGTTAGGGTGGCATTTAAGCTTGCCGCATACAGTATGTTATCCTGTGATTATGCAATCTCCTTTAGATTTTCTAGAAAGTATACAGTGAGAGGGCCTGCCTAATTAAAAAAAAATGTACAATAGGTTTATGTCATTACGGGAGTTTCAGTGTTTACAGTTCTAAGTGGCAAAAACTCTGTGCACTTATTGTTAGAGCTCGTGACCCCCACTTTGGTTCACGCAGCAGCTCCCACAAAGATACTATGCAAATATCAACTTTACTTAAGGTCTACATTTGTCTACATACTGCTAGGTATCTTCTCCCCTATATAAAACCCACAGGCCTGTTAATTGCCCATTTAAAGCATAACTTAAAGCAAAACCTAGAAAATGAGACAGAATGGTAGGGAGTTAGAAATAGTGTTGGATTTTTACAGATTAGGGGAAAGTGGATATAAGGAGCTGCATACATGATCCCGATTCGTGACATTGAAAGTCCTTCAAGGCATCAGATGACTAGTGTTTGGCAGCTTTCCACAAGTAGAGAAACTCCCCTGTATATAGCAAAAAGGGGGTGGCCTGAAATGAGAAGACAATATTCAACTTACAAAAATTGCAAAGAAAAAAGGTGCTTAGAGTCCATTAGGAGATTTAATTGTTTCTGTAAATGTCATCAAGAACACAACAACAGGCAACCAACACATTTCAGGGGCTAAAAAACCTCCAACTTCTTTAACATATTTTTGAATATCAAGTGGATTGAGAAATAGCTACTGGATCAGTTGATCTGAATCAGGGGAACAGTCTATTGACTTGTGTATTTGTCAGCAGTGAGATAACTGTCAATAGACTGTCTCTGACTGTTGATTCGGATCGACTGATCCAGGAGCTATTTCTGCGACTAGCTTAGACTAGAGTTGGATTACCAGGAAAGACTGGGCTTCCTTTTACGTTATACAAGAAGTTTATTGTTTAAAAGGAAGGAAGAAAGGGAAATACAAATGGTCCAATAGCAAGTATCACAATAAACACTGTGGAGGTGGATCACAAAGACAGGAAATACATGTATGCAAGGTGTAGATGATACAATATCCAAGCAATCCAAAGTTGTGATAAGGTGCTGTGATTCTGCTTGTCAAATGGAACAACAGTAGTAAAAGAGAGGTAAATTTTAGCTTATATGTGGGATTGAGTGTAGGAAGTATCAAAGGTATACCAGTGGGGTAGACAGCTAGGTGTTTACAAACTTAGGGGTTGTGAGTGTAGGTGATATGTGTAGTTAAGAAGAGTTTTCCATAGCATGGACATTGGTATTTATAGACATAAAGGATCCAGGCCCAGTGGGTTGGTGTAGTCAATCATGGCTGCCAGGGCCGTCTTTAATATTGATTGGACCCTGGGCAAAACTTTTCTTGGCCCCCCCCATGCAGTTTCACTCTCCACCTGCTCTGAGATATACAATAAATAGCAGCTAGACTTAAAATCAGTTTCCTGAATCAGATCAGACAGCTATTGCGATTGGTTGCCAGAGGTTACTGTTATCATTACCGCTCACTGACTGGTTGCTAGAGGTTACAGCACACATTACGGCTCACTGATTAGTTGCTAGAGGTTACAGCACATGATTTCTGCTTGTTGATTGGCTGCTAGAGATTACTGTGGATATGACCTCAGGGGGGCATGATATACATATCAATGCCACTGGCCGTCGCTATTTACATATGAATGCCACTGCTATTTACACGTGAATGCCGGTAATTTATATGTAAACACAGGGTCTGCAGGTGAGTCATCTGTACACAACAATAGGGCAGAGCTGGGCAGCATTAGTAGCAGCACTTCACACTGAGATATTGGGACACAGCACAGGACTAAAACCTCAAGGGACGAGGGAATTTAAACCAGGATAGTTGGCAAGTATGGGGCAGCTGCTTTGGGCCCCACAACAATGACAGGGCCCAGGGCAGCTGCCCCTTTTGCCCTGCCTTAAAAACGACCCTGATGGCTGCCATACAATCCAGCAGTATAGCTGTACACTGTTCATTGATGAAGATATATTTTTATTTGTTGCAAACCTCATGGAAGTTTAGAGCAGGTGACTTCCATGCTCCAGCAATGGTTTGTTTGGGTTGAAAGACTGGGTTTTCTGTGGGGCTGCAGTGCACAGATAGGTTCAGCTGGTAGAAGCATTATGGCACCAGGGAAGGAATGGGGTTGCTTTAACTATAGCTACTAGCTACCTAAAAAAAAAAAAAAAAGCTAACAGAAAAGTTTGTCATTTAACAGTTACCTGTCCCGCTGCTTGCACCACAACTTTTCTCTACTTTCAAGGGATACCACTACAGAAGTACCCTCAGCATGTGCCAACTCTGGGAGCCCTGGGTTCTTGGTCTACTGTTTCCCTATGTATTCTGTGGTTCCAGACACTGATCCCTACTGCACTCTAGGACACAGCAGTGATGTATGGCCTGGTGGATAGAACCACAGCGCACAGTAGGAGACAAGGCATCAGATGCACCCAGAGGTGTGTCCCATGCAGAAGATTCTTTGGCAGCATCATCACTTGAAGACAGCTAACTTCAGCAGTGCAGAAAGTGGGACAGGTGAATAGGAAAAGCCTTCTATTCCAGGTAGTATTTTTTAAATAGTATTTAGGTGGTGACAGGTGGAGTTGCTGCTTTTATATTTTTCTGGTGAATCTGATTTACCTGTGGAAAGTGTTGTTTGTGGTTTCTTTTTTCAAATATAAGTTTTTTATTATTGTAGAACACATTACAAGCAAGTAGGGATGGGCTGACTTTTCGAGTCGAACATGAGTTCGAGTCGAACATCGGCTGTTCGATCGTTCGACGAAGATCGAACATTATGGGCCGTTCGTGCCAAATTTGAGCAGCGCGTCACGGGTCATAGTGCATGCTTGGCCAATCATCAGCCAGCAAAGCACTGCGACGATGCAGTGCATTATGGGCCATGACGCGCTGCTCAAATTTGGCGCGAACGGCTGTTTTGGCTAATCACAGCGCCGTAAGCAAACAGAGCCATAAATGGCCAAAGGCAGGGTGCCTTTGGCCAATTATGGCTCAGGGGGTTAAGTACATGGCCCACACTATATAAGGCCGCCTGCATGTCGGCCCTGTGTAGTGTGTTGCTGGCGTTATAGAGAGATAGATAGAGAGAGAGAGGGTGTGTCATTTCATTTACTTTGAGCAGGCAGTTTATTCAGTTAGCTAGATCTCACTGCAGACAGTTCCTGCTGTACTGTTTCTAATCTACTTCAGGCAGGCAGTTGATTCAGTTAGCTGCAGTGTATTTCATATATATATATATATATATATATATATATATATATATATATATATATATACAGTCAGACTGCTATATACAATGGGGACGGAAACTATTCAGATCCCCTTAAATTTTTCACTCTTTGTTATATTGCAGCCATTTGCTAAAATCATTTAAGTTCATTTTTTTTCCTCATTAATGTACACACAGCACCCCGTATTGACAGAAAAGCACAGAATTGTTGACATTTTTGCAGATTTATTAAAAAAGAAAAACTGAAATATCACATGGTCCTAAGTATTCAGACCCTTTGCTCAGTATTTTGAGTCTTTTTGGGAAAGATGCAACAAGTTTTTCACACCTGGATTTGGGGATCCTCTACCATTCCTCCTTGCAGATCCTCTCCAGTTCTGTCAGGTTGGATGGTAAATGTTGGTGGACAGCCATTTTTAGGTCTCTCCAGAGATGCTCAATTGGGTTTAAGTCAGGGCTCTGGCTGGGCCATTCAAGAACAGTCACAGAGTTGTTGTGAAGCCACTCCTTATTTTAACTGTGTGCTTAGGGTCATTGTCTTGTTGGAAGGTAAACCTTCGGCCCAGTCTGAGGTCCTGAGCACTCTGGAGAAGGTTTTTGTCCAGGATATCCCTGTACTTGGCCGCATTCATCTTTCCCTCGACTGCAACTAGTCGTCCTGTCCCTGCAGCTAAAAAATACCCCCACAGCATGATGCTGCCACCACCATGCTTCACTGCAGTGCCTGGTTTTCTCCACACATACCGCTTAGAATTAAGGCCAAAAAGTTCTATCTTGGTCTCATCAGACCAAAGAACCTTATTTCTCACCATCTTGGAGTCTTTCAGGTGTTTTTTAGCAAACTCTATGCGGGCTTTTATGTGTCTTGCACTGAGGAGAGGCTTCCGTTGGGTCACTCTGCCATAAAGCCCCGACTGGTGGAGGGAAGCAGTGATGGTTGACTTTCTACAACTTTCTCCCATCTCCTGACTGCATCTCTGGAGCTCAGCCACAGTGATCTTTGGGTTCTTCTTTACCTCTCTCACCAAGGCTCTTCTCCCCCGATGGCTCAGTTTGGCTGGACTACCAGCTCTAGGAAGGGTTCTGGTCGTCCCAAACGTCTTCCATTTAAGGATTATGGAGGCCACTGTGCTCTTAGGAACCTTAAGTGCAGCAGAAATGTTTTGTAACCTTGGCTAGATCTGTGCCTTGCCACAATTCTGTCTCTGAGCTGTTCAGGCAGTTCCTTTGACCTCATGATTCTCATTTGCTCTGACATGCTCTGTGAGCTATAAGGTCTTATATAGACAGGTGTGTGGCTTTCCTAATTAAATCCAATCAGTATAATCAAACACAGCTGGACTCAAATGAAGCTGTAGAACCATCTCAAGGATGATCAGAAGAAATGGACAGCACCCGAGTTAAATATATGAGTGTCACAGCAAGAGGTCTGAATACTTAGGACCATGTGATATTTCAGTTTTTCTTTTTTTAAAAATCTGCAAAAATGTCAACAATTCTATGTTTTCTGTCAATATGGGGTGCTGTGTGTACATTAATGAGGAAAAAAATGAAATTAAATGATTTTATCAAATGGCTGCAATATAACAAAGAGTGAAAAATTTAAGGGGGTCTGAATACTTTTAATCCCCACTGTATATATATATATATGTCCACTGTATCCAGTTTAGCTAGATCTCACTGCAGACCGTTCCTGCTCTACTGTTTCTAATCTACTTCAGGGAGGCAGTTGATTCAGGTAGCTGCAGTGTATTTCATATATATATATATATATTATATATATATATATATATATATATATATATATATATATATATATATATATATATGTATATACATACATTCAGACTGCTATATATATATATCCACTGTATCCAGTTTAGCTAAACCTCACTGCATACCGTTCCTGCTGTACTGTTTCTAACATACTTCAGGTAGTCAGTTGATTCAGTTAGCTGCAGTGTATTTCATATATATATATATATATATATATATATAGTCTAGCCAAGCCTTGTACAGGCTTGTATATATATATAGTCTAGCCAAGCCTATACCTGACTATAGGCTATTCCTGGAGTACGTGTTCAAAGACACTTTCAGGCAGGTCACTCAGTGGGGTGCAGTTCATAAAATATATATCCACTGCATTGTAGTCCAGCCAAGCCTATACCTGACTGTAGGCCATTCCTGGAGTACTGTTTTTAGTAAACTTCAGGCGTTGTTTTGCTAATCTAATTGTACAGTATGTCTGGAAGGCCACCAAGAAGAGGCAGGCGCTCACAGGCCACTAAAAGAGGCCAAGCAGGCTCTGTGTCTACAGCCAACAGTGCTGGTCATGGACACGGTGCATCCACAGCACGTGGCCATGGGGGACGCTTGTCCTTTTTTTCGGCAGCTGGCCGTGTTGAGCCACAACATGCAGAAGAGTTGGTAGAGTGGATGACCAAGCCATCCTCATCCTCCTCATCCTCTGTCACCCAGGCTCAGGTTACTTTGTCTGCCAATGCAGCTGCCAAAGCGGCCTCTTCCATCGGCTCAATGTCATCAGTCACTCCTTCCCTAGCCTCACCATCATGCCCTGTGGAGTCACCCGAACTGTTCGACCACAGTGTAGGGTACATGCTGCAGTAGGATGCGCACAGTTTTGAAGGCTCTGATGATGGTACCCAGCTTGAGGATAAAGGCAGTATCGTGAGCCCAGACAGAGGGGGTGCCCAAGAAGGACAAGAAACTGGCAGTCATGTTCCCCCAGCTGCAGCATACTGCCAGGTTTGCTCCAGTGGCGAGGAGGGAGGGGATGATGAGGTCACTGACTCTACGTGGGTGCCAGATAGAAGGGAGGAGGAGGAGGCACATCTCCAATGAGGCATGATGCCCTCCAGGGGCCAGCTTAAGGGCAGGCAACTGACTGCATCACACTGCAGAGCTCCGCATTTGTGCAGCGCATTTTTCCAAAAGTTCTTTGGTGTGGACCTTTTTTGAGATGTGTGCAACAGATCGCACCGTTGCTGTTTGCAACATATGTCTGAAGTGTATCAAAACAGCAGCCGCTTGGGCACCACATGCTTGACCAGACATATGTCGAGCTCCCATGCAGTACGTTGGCAACAGTACTTAAAAGACCCACACTGAAGAACAAGGCAGACCTCTCCTTGCTCCTCATCAGCTGGGATCTCCAACCCTACTATAACTTCAGTCCTCTCAGAGACCTGCAATGAGAGCAATGAAGATGTAGAACTAGGTGTCCCAAGCACTTGCGTGCAATCAGCTAGTGATACACCAACATCCGATTGTAGCAGGCAAATTTCCCTACCCAAGTTGCTAAACCTGCAGACCCGCAAATCACACAGGAAGAGGAGGAGGAGGATTGTGTCAGCATGGAGGTGGAGCCTGGCATTCAGCATCAGCATCAGCAGCAGTCTTCAAGGGATCGTTTTTCAGGCCCCAGAAACCCATGGACTTGTATGTGGCTGCAGATCAGGTCGTCCTTAGTGACCCAGAGGACTGCCTCTGCAAACCTACGCTGCATGACCTCCCTCATCCCGCAAAGCCTGCGAAAGGACCCTCGGATTCGTGGTATCAAGGAGAGGGATCAGTACTGGCTGGCAACCCTTCTTGATCCACGTAAGGTGGCGGAACATATCCAGCCATCGCAGAGGGAGCAGAGGATGAAACATCTTCGGGAGGCCTTGCAGAAAGGTTTGTGCAATGCGTTTCCAGAGCCTGGGAGGTTACAATTTCCTGGTCCTCCTGGACAACGTGTTGCTGAGGCTTCGTTCAGTCACAGAAGGAGCGGTGGAGAAGGTGGCCGTCTGACCAATGCGTTCAGACAATTTTTTAGTCCGTAGCCCCAACGTCTGATCGGTTCCAGCAACCAGTGTCTGTTGTACATGGTGCAGAAATACCTAGGGGCAAGATCAGACTTGGAGACCTTTCCAAACGAAAGTCCACTGGGTTACTGGGTCTTGAGCATGGATCACTGGCCAGAGCTTGCACAGTATGCAATTGAGCTACTGGCCTGTCCTGCATCCAGCGTTCTTTCGGAATGCACATTCAGTGCCGCTGGAGGCTTTGTAACCGATCACAGAGTGCGCCTGTCCACCGACCTGGTTAAACGGCTCACCTTCATAAAAATGAATCAGTCTTGGATCACCAGCTACCAAGCACCTGATGCTGATGTAACCGAATAATTTTTTTATGAATGTGAGATCCCTTGAAGACTGCCTGTAAGTGACTATGCTATTCCTCCTCAATGCTAATGTTGATAGCTTCTAAGAACATTTTTGGTTCTGGGCACCATCACCAGTGGCTAAGGCCAAATTTTTCTGCCCCTGTTTAACAGGGGCATGTGATTATAATTTTTTGCTGTAATATTTTGCAGCTGGGCATGTTCCTGCGCTCAACAAGAGTATCTGTGAGGGGTTGTAGTGTTGTGACACCACCACCACTGCCTAAGACCCAATTTTTCTGCCCCTGTTTAACAGTGGTGTGTAATTACAATTTTTGATCTACTATTTCACAGCAGGGCCTTTCCTGCGCCCACCAAGAGTAACTGTGAGGGCTTACAGTGTTGTGGCACCACCACCACACCACCACCAAAGGCCCAATTTTTCTGCCCCTGTTCAACAGGGGCATGTAATTACAATTCTTGATATAATATTTCACAGCAGGGCCCGGTCCTGCACTCAAAATTGGGCCAAGAGTATCTGTGAGGGGTTGCAGTGTTGTGGCACCACCACCACTGCCTAAGGCTCAATTTTTCTGCCCCTGTTTAACAGGGGCATGTAATTACAATTCTTGATATAATATTTCACAGCAGGGGCCGTTTCAGCGCCCAGCAAGAGTAACTGAGGGCTTACAGTGTTCTGGTACCACCAACACCTAAGGCCCAATTTTCCGCAGAGTGTATAGGGCAGGCTGTATAGTATATACAGGCGGTCCCCTATTTTCAAAAATCCAACTTAAAAATGACTCCTACTTACAAACGGAGGGAGACAACAGGAAGTGAGAGGAAATCTACATCCATACAAGACCCAAAGGGCCTGGTAATGGACTGGGGGGGGGGGTACCCATGCCGTTTGTCACACTGATTTTCATGCATATTGCCGGGACCTGACATTACATTAAAGCCTCAAGCAGTTTTAAATGACTTTTTTTCCTTTAGAAATGTCATTTTGTGCAGGGACTGTTCCAAGCACGAGAAACATGCACCAATTTACAGGCATACTATTGACACCCCCAGGTACGATATTTAAAGGAATATTTCACTTTTATTTTTTCACTTTAAGCATCATTAAAATCACTGCTCCCGAAAAATGGCAGTTTTTAAAACTTTCTTTTCCATTGATACATGTCCCCTGGGGCAGGACCCGGGTCCCCAAACCCTTTTTAGGACAACAACTTGCATATTAGCCTTTTTTAAATTCGCACTTTTGATTACTCACGTTCGAGTCCCATAGACTTTATGGTGTTCAAATGTTCGCGCGAACTTTCGGTCCGTTCGCATGCTCTGGATGTTCGGCCCATCCCTACAAGCAAGGCTCAGATACAGTAATGACAAGAAAACCACGGCATAATGGCTTAGCTTTTTACACACTCCAGGGTGTTCCTGGTTCACGTCTTTTCAACATGTGGTTTAAAGAACAATGGTACATCTAGTCCTGTAATATAGAGGAGAGGTGTGTCTATTTCAGAATAGTATTGTCACCGTGGAATGGTCCATCATTTGAATAAACAGCTAGCACAATGTAGTCTGAGTTGTCTGATCCCTGCTTTACATGCGTTCCTAACCTATGGAGAAAAAGAGAAAAAAGAAAAAGGGGAGAAGGCTCCAAAGAAGAGAAGAAAGATGTCAGAGGGAGCAAGAAATCAAGTATACTAGAGTAGATAGGGGGAGGAAAGGGAGTGGTACAGGGGATGGGGGGAAGGGGGGCTGGAGGAGTGGGGATCCGGCAGCGGTAAATTTACACTCACCAGTAATGTAGATATATCAAGTGGTGGTTGGTCTCCTACTGTCCGAGTAGTGTCACTCCTTCATCAGACAAAAGGAACATGTTCCATAGCCTACATGCCTTAGAATGCTTCTTTTGTTTATTTTGGGCTGTATGGATTAATTCCTCTAATTTCTTAATGTCTTCTACTCTGCAATAGAGGGTGGCGTGCCGTTCTTCCAAAACAGGGGGATGCAAGATTTGTCAGCATTCAAGTGTCGTATAATTGATTTTTGGCATTGTTTTGCTGGGATCTCGGTAACATGGAGCAGGAAATAGGCCGGGTCATTGTGGATCTTATAATCTGTGAACTTCTGAGTGATATGCCGTACAGTTGTCCAAAAGTGTTTCAACCGAGGGCAAGACCAAAAAATGTGGAGGAGTGTCCCACTGTCCGCCTGGCATCTCCAACATCTATCCGTGGTGTTCGGGTAATATTTGTGCAGAAGCTGAGATGTAAAGTACCACCTAGTTAGAATTTTATAATTAGTCTCCTGGATTTTCGTACAGATTGACAACTTTAAGGAGAATCTGTGGATGTTTTGTATCTGGTTGTTGTCGTTATTTAACCTCCCACTTCTGTAAGAAGGAGAGGTGTGGTTGATCCGAGGGGGAGTTAAGTAGCGTATAAGTTTTGGACAGCACCTGTGGTAACGTCCCTTCGTCCAGGCAATAGTCCTCAAAGGTCGTCAGAGTACGATTAAAGTGGGCTGGGTTTGCAAGAGAATGTAAAAATTGATGTAATCAAACAGCGCTCCAGAAAGACAGCCAGAAGTGACCGGTATCCACTGTTAATGCCTGGAGTGGAGGCCAATGTTCTCCCTTCAGGAAGTGAGATGCGCAGTCAGGTCCCGCTTGGGCGAGTGCCCTATTTTCAGATTGTCCAAGTCCTGGAGGGAATGCTGGGTTACCCAGAATGGGGAACAATGGAGAGTCTTTAGCGGAGAGAGAGGCAAAAATTATTGTTTTGGAGCACATACTAAGAGTGGTACCTATGATTTGGTGGGATTTCATCATAGGGGGTAGGCTATTATAACACTATAATGCTCCTTTCAAGTGGACCTCAGTCTCATCCTGTTCTAGTTGTTTCCAAAGTTTATTCTTATAATGCCTGTTCCACTCTACAATTCTTCAAAGTTATACAGCTAGGTAATAGTTGCGTAGGTCTGGTAGAGCTAGAACTCCACAGTGTTTAGGTAAGGTAAGGTAGCGCCTGGGTAAATGAGGTTTCGAGTTAGCCCATATGAATTTAATAAAGAATGAGTGAGCTTGCTGAAAGTACTGGGACGATATCTTTATCGGAAGGGCTTGGAATAGATATTGAAATTTTGAGAGTATGCACATCTTGAGTAGGTTGCACCTACCAAACCAAGAGTGCAGCCCCTTATTCCAGCTCCAGTAAGGTGCGGGTTTTGGTCAGCAGTGGCGGAAAGTTGAGTTTGAAAGTACAGGTTAGGTCCTGAGGAATGTAAGTGCTCGAGTATTAGAGAGCGGAATCCGCCCACTTGAACTTAAATCTCGGGTTTTACCCAAATTCCCATTTCTGTTTATTTGTCAAAGTTAATTTTCAAATCAGAGAGCACCCCGTATGTGCTGAATTCTTTGAGAAGGTTGGGAAGAGACACTGCGGGGTTAGTTATGGAGAACATGAGGTAGTCCGCATACGCAGATATCTTATGTTGTGAGTTGCCTATGGTGACTCCTTCTATATCTGGGTTCCTGCGGACCATACAGAGGAATGGTTCAAGAGAAATGGCAAACAGGAGGGGGGATAGCGGGCACCCTTATCCAGTGCCATTCGTAATGGAGAAGGGAGCAGAAAGTATCCCATTAGCTATGACTTGGGCAGTGGGCGTAGAGCATATTTTATCAATCCACTGGAGCATATTGGCCCCCAAGCCTATATGTTTGAGTACAGAGGACATAAATGCCCAATTAACTCAGTCGAATGCTTTCTCAGCATCTGTGCTGAAGAAGACACAGGGTGTTAGAGTCTCGGACATGTGAACCAGGTTGAGTACCTTAGTGGTGTTGTCCCTAGCCTCCCTCGTCGGTATAAAACCCACCTGATCTAGATGGACTATTTGTTGTACGTGTTGCGCCAGTCAAGTAGCCAGGATCTTCGTGAAAAGCTTGAGATCTATGTTTAGCAGGGAAATGGTTCTATATAGCTACCACAGGAGGATGGGTCCTTACCCTCTTTAGGGATGATGGATATATGGGCCTTCAGAGTGTCACTAGGGAAGTTTGTGCCCGAGTTAAGGGCATTGAACAACTTTACCATATAGGGTCCTATGTTCAGAAGAAAAGATTGGTAGTATTGCAGAGTAAAGCCATCGGGACCCGGTGGTTTCCCCGGTTTCATCTCCCCCACTGCCCTCTGCAGCTCCTCTATAGTGATGGGGGCGTCTAGTTCATCTCTAATCTCAGCAGAAAGCTGGGAAAGTCGGGATGCAGCAACATACTCTTCCATCGCCGACCTGGATGGTGACCCTTCTTTCAGGTTATATATAGAGGCATAATAGTCTCTGAACTCCTGTGCTATTTTAGTAGGAAGAGCTATCTCTTGACCCGAGGGAGATATAATTTAAGGTATATATGTGGTAGCCTTATAATCTCTAACTGTTTTAGCTACTAGTTTCCCACATTTATTACCAGATTCATAGCTAAGCTTGCGGCAGTGTTGAAGTGCTGCTTTGGCTTTATAATGCAGTAGGTCCACCGTTTGTCTTCTGAGAGACAGTAGGTCATTTTCTAAGGAGGGTGAGGGTTTTTTTTTGTGATGTAATTCTACCCTCTGTATTTTGTGAAGGAGTGTGAGAAGCTGTTTTTCCCTCTTTTCCCTGTACTGCACCGTGCTTGAGCAGTATACCCCTTATAACTGTCTTGTGGGCTTCCCATAGGGTGCCCGGGTCACAATCTGGTTGGTCATTCATATGAAAATAATGTGTCAGTTCATTGATAACGTCTGCCAAAACTTCCACATTTTGTAAAAGACTTTCATTCAGTCTCCAGAATCGTGATCTGGAGGTCGAGACCGTCGAAAGTGTGTACCACATGGTAATGGGAGCGTGATCTGACCACGTAATGTTACCTATAGTAGAGTCACTCACCGCTTCCAATTGATTGTGGGGGAGTAGGAAAAAATCTATTCTCAAGCATACTTTGTGTGGCAAGGAATAAATGGTATAGTCCCTTTCTCCAGAGTGATGTAGTCTCCATATGTCCACTAATTGGGCCTGTGTAGGTCCTGAATCACTCATTTGTGGATGTCAGGACGGACAGAGGACACCCCCGACAAGGTAAAATCTCCCCCTAGATCATTTGGCCTTCTGCAAATTCCTGTCAAGTATGCGGTGGATGAAAATATCCTGCCGATCGTTAGGGCTATAGACATTGGCAAATGTCACTTTTGTATCACCTATGGATCCCTTCAGAAACACATACCGTCCATCTTTGTCAATTAAAGTATCATGACACGTCCAGGGTAACCTGCTAGGGAGGAGGATAGATACACCTTTAGATTTGGCAATGGCATTAGCAGCATGATAGGACAAGGGGTAGAAGCGGTTTCTAAGACAAGGAGGTCTGTCTGCTCTAAAATGAGTTTCCCGTATAAATGCCATATCTGTGTATAGCCGTTTAAGATCATTTAGAAACATACGCCGTTTTTCGGGTATGTTCAACGAAAAGATTTTGATAGAATCCTTTGCTGCCAGATTTAGGGGGACAGGGGAGAAACAAGGAGGTAAAAGGACGCAGGACAAGGGAGGGTGAGGGGAAGGAGAATAGGCGGACAGAAAAGAGGAAAGATTAATAGAAAAAGAGAGACAGAATAGGTAGTATAATGCTGCCTCTGCACTTAACTAAATTAACAACGTGTACAAAAGCACTCGCCAGAAAGTAGTGCTTCAACCTATGTGGGGGAGAGGTTGGACCGAGCCAAGGAGAGCATCTTCAGCTCTGCCCAGCCCCCCCAGCAAAAAAAACCCACAATAGATGACATGTATAAGAAGAAAAAGGTATATAACTAAATTCAGTAACATTTAACTGGGTAAAACCCCTACAGTATGGAAATATACCAAGGCCCACAGGAATCCATTTGATCATCACAGTGGAAAATTCCCCTTGAGTCTCTCCCCTCAAAGGGAGGACTCTTTGGATTAGTTAGTGCTGGGTGTCTCACAAGCCTCTCTGCGTCTTCATTCCGTGAACAGCACAGAGCAAATGTAGGTGACCCCCATATCCTTTATCAAATATATACCATGGGCCCAGCTCCAAGCGGCCGGGAAGGGTAACAGTATAGCCACAGGGCTTGTATTCCCCACCCCCGGGTCTCTGGGGCTGTTCGGTATGATCCCCCTCATCCCCCCAGATAACTCACGGAGGGTGGGGAGAAGGGAAGGCGACTTCCGCCAGTCTTGAGGTGCTCTGACAGAAAAGAGGCCCGACCCCATAGTATAACCTCAGCCCCTCATAATTGCATAGAAACATAGAATGCAAAACATAAAATAGGGTTCATGATACCAGTGGGAAGAGGCGAGTACCAAGAGTGACATATGAGTACGTCTGCCACCCTGCAGGGTCTACAGATTTCCTAGCTGGAACAAAAAATTAAGGCATCAAAAATTAAGGCATCAAAGCCTGTGAATGCATTGGTTCATCTCTTCCCGTCCGCACCAGGCCCTTAACACTAAAGATACATACACCATAGCAATCAACATAGTTTACCCCCACAGCAGCAGTATGTCTCATCTTGTCTGGCTAGGATGAGTAGCCTCTGCTTGACCACAGACATGCATAGGAAAAGATTAGCCTTGTACTGAAGGCACATCCTGAAAAATTAAGGCCCAGGGGTCCGCCACACGGTCATCGGAGTCCCAGAGATGTCAGGGACCAATACTCTGATATTGTCTCACTGTACCTAGATTAGTGTGCAGGTGGTCAGAGCATAACAGGCTTAGTGTGTTCCTGTAGTCCAGAGTATATGCATATTGTGGATCAAACAGAGCTCCGGAGGCTTAGTAGCATTGTAAAGACCTGTAGGCAACCGGGGAAATGGCTCAGTCAGGCGTTTCAAATGGGGAGAAAGCAAAATCTAAAAACGTATTGACAGTAAACCTTTGTCCGGGGTAGCCATTCAGGCTTCCCGGTGATCTTCAAGAGAAGTAATGCGGGAACGACGTTGACTCTGTTGCGGTCTAGGAGACCAGTTCCTCTGTTGTCCTGAAACAGAGGGTCTGGCAGTCGATCGTGGGATCAGTTGAAACCAGTCTTGTACTGTAATAGGGGCGATCCCCATGAAGGTAAATAGGGCAGGGAGGTCTGCTTTTGTGCGAAGGGTAAAGGATCGCTGTGCTTTCCAGAAGGTTGCAGAGAGGGGGAAACCCCATCGGTACTTGATTCCTGTCTGTCGGGCGGCTTCCAATATCGGTCTGAGCATTGCCCTTCATTGTAGTGTCACCCTCGAAAGATCTGGTAGTATCTTTATTTGGGCGCCATCAAACACCGCGTCACCCTTCTCCCAGGCCTTCCGTAGAATAATTTCTTTGTGGGCGTAGTGGTGTATCCGACACACCAGGTCTCTAGGCCTATCTGGGTCGGGGGAGTGGGAGCCCAGAGCCCGGTGGATACGATCAAAAGTCAGCGTAAAGGGGTAGGTGTCTCCCGCTAAATCACGGAATGAGGCCAGGGTGGATTCTGACAAGTCCTCACTCCCCGCAACCTCTGGGAGGCCTCGGATCCGCAAATTGTTACGTCTGCCCTGGTCTTCTAGTTCCTCGAGTTGGAGTTGTAGAGTGACCACTGAGTTTTCACCACTAACATTCATCGCTCCAGATCAGCCACCGAGGATTCACCAACTTCCATATGATCTGAGAGAGCTTTTACGTCTATTTTGACCGTTAGCAGTCTTTGCGGTGAGTGGCTTCCAGCTTGCTGATGAGGGCTTCAATGTCTGTTCTCGTGGGGAGGGCCTGAAGCAGTGCCCTTAGCTCAGCATATGCCCTCAAAATGAGGGGCTGTTGTTGAGAATGTTGTGGATCGCGATTGAACACTGCTGGGGTATCTGAATGTGCCTCCAGGGCATCGGATGCCGCTGGTGAAGCAGAGGGGTCTTGCAGATATATTCCCTCGTGGTGGGAGGTAGCAGGGTCCACCATCTTGGTGGGCGGAGAGGCCCCCTGTACCTGAGTAAAGTATTGCTGGATTTCACCATCGGTCCATGGAGCACGGGTGGTTTTCTTGCTTCCTTTACCCGTCCGCTCCTTTGTTGAGTACATACCGGGTACAAGTGTGTTATCTGACAAAGATGAAGGCCGGGAGCTCAATATGCACATGTCCTCACTCAGGCCATGTCCAGACCACGCCCCTTGTTGTTTGTGGTTTTATCTGCACCTCAACTGTGCAGTAGAGTTGTCAAAAAAACCTGCTCCAGGGCTCTAAGTTGGATCCATGGGTTGGAACCACAGCAGATTATGAAATAAATCCGGCACTTGGAGCAGAGCTGGAGCTGTATGCTGTAGGTGTGCAGTAGAAAGCAGCAAGACAAGTGCAAACTAAATAAACATAGTTTGTCTATAGAGAAAAGTAATATATTAATGCATTTTCTTTTTTCATTCAATCAGGGTATTGCATTTCTGCTTATATCCTCATATTTGGTTCGTTATCATACCTGCTTAAAAATAGAAAATATGAAGATGGTAAATTGTGGTCATGTAGATTTATCGTTCTACATTGTATAAGTCTAGATTCATAGTTTCCCTTGTGAAAATGCATGTAGCTCTGTGTATTTTTATTGCACATTATGACAAACATTTCTGTGCATTCATGCATATTAAAATGTTTTTCTACATATGTCTTGAACATTTTTGCCTGCAAAAAAAAAAAACTGCTTGTCATAAAATATTATGCTACATGTACATCTTATTGCATTACCACTCGTTTCTATTTTATGGGCACCAAAATGTTGAGGGCAGTAACTTTCATGAAGGCTGTAGTTTCATAATGCACTGCACTGCACCGTAAATGTGTGAATGAGTCTGATTAAGTTTTATGATAATTCTATGATTCGTGTAGTTTTCTTCTGTTAACTGACTACACTATATCTATGGGAACTGCTAAAATGTAAATACAACCTTAAATGTATCTTATACTTCACTAAAAGATAATATTTATTTTGTATACCTTAGATTCCTTTTGTCAGCTAGAGAACCAAACATTTGGTGTAGCAGAGCAGAGCTACTTTGTAGCAATTGCGGACATAGAATATTGATTTATGGAGCTGCAATGTGGGCAGTAAAGGGTTTCCAGGAGCTGATGGATCTGATTATTTGCTTAGGCTCTAGAGCAGTGATGGTGAACGTTGGCACCCCAGATATTTTGGAACTACATTTCCCATGATGCTCATGCACTCTGCAGTGTACTTAAGCATCATGGGAAATGTAGTTCCAAAACATCTGGGGTGCCAAGGTTCGCCATCACTGCTCTAAAGCACGGATTCTTAACCTTTTTACAATATTGGATTGCCAATGGCTCGCCGTTAACAAACTGTCAAAATAATTATCACCACACGTCCTATTAGGTACCAGTATTACCTATGTATATAACTAAGCACCAACATACGGTGTAAAACACATTAGCCATTCAGCTCTGCCTTTGTATCATATGGATTGATTTTGGATTTTAATATTTTTTGAATAAAGGTGTTGCATCAGTGTGCGGCCGTCCAGGACTTCTTTTTTGCTAACTATTACCTATGTATAGCGTGGAACAGAACAGCTGAAAGAAAATTTCTAAAACTGTTGTATTTATGTATACAAAAGTTACTGTACAAAAGCTGGATACAACTAGTGAGATTTTTTCTGTTATTTTTGTGCATCAAAACATGGAATTGAGGTCTATTCACTGATAATGTTAGTCACATGTCATCTGACCCATCGAGTCACTTAGATTCTTTTAGGTTCAGTAATACAGATAATAATGTTTACATTTTTAGAGATCCAGCCCCCTACCTATCATTTGGTTCCTATACCCCAAGGGTCATGGATATTCTCGGTTAAGATTGTCTGCTCTAGAGAAAGCTTGGAAATGGAGCTTATCTGCTAGAGCCACTCTGATGTAATAGGTGAAACCCAGCCAACTCTAATGTACAGCTTTTGTCATATATGATTCAGAAATATGACCATGAAAGATTCCAGATGATGCATCTTGAGAATTCACAGGCATGGTCATTTCCCAATTAGAATATAATTACATAAACTACATGATGAAGATTCCTATTTGATTTTATTCTCTATACCTAAAATGTTTGAGTAACATTGTATCACATTTACCCTATTTACCCAGTACAGTTTACATGAACAAATGTTTTATTTCCTCTTCCTCACAGTAAAAACATTTATTTTGGTGGCTGAAATTTCAAAGGTGGGGAATGAAAATTATTTGATTACAACAGAAGTCAAGTTTTCTTTAAACACATTTAATGAGGCTATAGTAAATACAGCAAAAAGTTTACAAAAAAAAAAAAAAAAAGGAAAATTTTCAGTAAAGGGTGGGCAGAAAGTAACAAAAGAATAACAATGCATCAGTAAGTAGAACCCACCATGTTACTGGAGTGGGCTACAAAGACCTGCAGAGAATAGATGAAAGTGTGGGAAGGAACATAAGGAACTTAGCATGGTGTCTAGCACTGAAAGGAAGAATTGGGTATTGAATTAGTCAGCATGGCATATTCATCTATAACACCATGAATTTCTTCTCTGATGTTTAGTTTTATAGAGCACAAGGACATGGAGCAGGTGGGTGAGATGGCCTCCTCAGTCAATTAGCAGAGCAGGTGCAGAAGTGTATATGTGGGTGTGAATGACGCTAGAGCTGGAAATTAAATGGAAAACACAGGAAAACTACTGGGTAAAAGAAAATAACAGCATAACGAACAGAATCTGATCATATAAAATGTTCGCTGTCAGGGTCACAATAAGTAAGGATAATGTATAAGGGAAACGCTGTGAGATGAACACGATTAACCTACATCCTTCATGATAGCATAATCGTTCTGTACACTTATGTTTAAGGCTATTGTTAGTTTTTAATGTACTTTTTCTGGGTAAGCATTTGACCTAAGATTGGTGTAGTAGCCGTTCAAGTTAAAATATATAAATAGACTTAAAACATTTCCCAAATCCCAGACAGATACACAAGGCACCTGGAGGCTTCACTGTTAGTCAGCAGAGACTTGGGCATCCTCTGAAATCGCCTCTAGCCGAACTCGAAACTTGCACTCTTTTTTTTAGCTCCAATGGGCTGTGGGCCAGGTCATTCCCTACCTGTAAAGTGGGCTTCTTTGCGGGAATGACCCAACCCCCAGTTCATTTGAGTTAAAAAAGAACGCAAGTTCTGGGATCTGTAAGCGATGACTTCGGAGGACACACAAGCTCACCTCTATTGGTTAGCCAGGCTGCCTAATACAAAGATCGAACAACAGTAAGAAGTGGGAAGTAGGTTAGGCAACCATTAACCCATTATTAGACCCCCCCCCCCCCCGCCTGGGTTTTAGGGCTCCTGGATGTTCTACAGGATATCTTAGCAAGCAGTTTGCCAGCTCTAGGTGTCTTCTATACCTGGCTACCCTCAGTTTAGAGCTGTTACAGCAAACATAGGTTCACTTTCAAGTACAATCTCCAGCTTTCGGTTTTACAGAAAAGAATGGTTGTCACCTATGTTTTATTTTTATATAAAAGTTATACTCAGTTTGAGTGATCTTAGGTAATGTCTTTATAACATCTGAGACATTTTAACACTAAGCTGTATACAGTAAGAATGTGCAAACCATCAAAGCAGTCTTAAAGTGTTCGTGTGCCCAGACTATACATTTTAACATATTTGCATATTCTGAACAAGCAATTAAAGCACTTTAAAGAGACAATGAGGGTTATTTACTAAAGACAAATTCACTTTGCACTACAAGTGCACTTGCAGTGCACTTGGAAGTGCAGTCGCTGTAGATCCGAGGGGGGCATGAAAGGAGAATAAAAAACAGCATTTTAGTTTGCACATGATTGGATGATAAAATCAGCAGAGTTTGCCCTCATTTCAGATCTTCCCCTCAGATTTACAGCGACTGCAATTCCAAGTGCACTTGCAGCGCACTTGTAGTGCAAAGTGGATTTGCCTTTCGTAAATAACCCCCAATGTCACCAAAGTGAAAGCGTCTCTGAAATGGCACCTCCTGACCTCTCCTGTGACAGTATTCGTCTAGCAGCCAATTGCTAGGTCCAAGAACTGACACATGACCAAGGGAGTTAAATCACCACTACCTCAGTTTGCTGTTGCTGCTGAATAAATTGCCAACTGTGACAGAGGAAGCAGTGACAAGGGAGTGTAGGCAGGGTGAGTGGGGGTGTGTGGGGTGCGGCCCTTAAAGAAGCACTGAGTGACATTTATCAGTTGTGCAGCACAGCAAGGCAATGCTAAACAGGAGTCAGTGAGATAAATTATGCAACTGATTTACTACAAAGTTACAGCTTGAATCTGTTTAGAGTAAAAATGTGTCTCATCTCGAGTTATATGTCTGTCTTAGATCTCTCAAAGTTGGATTACCAGGATTAGAGGCAAGTAGGTAGCAAATATACAGAAAAAAACAGGCTTTGCTAACTGACAGCCTGATTTGCATCTAACTGTGTGGCTAGCCCTGCATAGGCAAGGTGATAGTGTCTCTTTATAAACAAGCCTTGGCTTTCCTCTGTAGATATAGACAGTGTTAAGAAAATTGCAATTTAGTGCAGCTAGTGAGTTCCACTATTCAATAACTCACTACTATCCAAGGCACCTAGTTGCCCCCAAGATCAAGCTGCTGGGAGAAATGTTCCCTAAGCTGGTATTTCAATCCTTTGAGGCCTTTCTAAACCCTAGTGCAAATTTAAGTCGACTCATTCAACTTACTAGAAAAAATAAATAAATTGTGATTTATAGACATTTAGTGTCAAAAAGCATGCGTGCAAAAAAATAAATTGTGCCATCATGTTACTGTAAACCCTCAAGAGGACACAATTTAACCCCAAGGCATTTACCAGAACCAAGAGTTGGCAATTTGTCCGTAAAATTTACCACTGTTTTTTCTACTACATACTCCTCTATTTGTGTCCTTGTACCTCATTGACTTTACTTCCTTCCTTTTTTGTTTTGATAACCTTTTTCCACTAACAATTTCCACTAACAGTTCATTCAGTATGATAAGAAGATTATCAGCCAGCGTCTTGAGCGATTTCAGAACCGAGTGGAATTTACAGGAAACCCCAGCAAAAATGACCTAACTGTGACAATTCACAATGTTCAATTGCAAGATGAAGGGGAATATCTATGTTATGTACTGAATCCCCCAGACCGCCACAAAGGCACAGGAAAGATTCGCCTAGAAGTCCTAACAGAAGGTTCGTCAATCTTAATCTTTATAGACATTATATTCTTTTGGGCTTAGAAAACCTAAAGAAACAGAGTCTGATGCTCTTTAAAATTAGCTGCATGCACACACCAGTCTCCATAAGCAGTCAACTATTTAGTCTGATTCTCTTTCCTCTGCACTTTATGGCTAGTTTGTTTTTACCTCTTCTGTGTTCTCCCCTTTCAGTTCCTCCAGAAAGGGATTCAACGGTTGCCGTTTTGGTTGGAGCTTCAGTTGGAGGTTTTTTAGCTCTTGTCATTCTACTCCTGGTCATCCTAAAATGTGTTAGAAAAAAGAAAATGCAAAATCTTAACTCAGAGGACCAAAAAACAGAGGAAGAAGTGAAAACTGATGGGGAGGGAAACCCCGAAGGTGAACTGAAAGTATGTGAACAATGAGAAGCTTGGGGAAAGGAGGGAGAGGGTGAGTAAGGAGATGGGGATCTCATATACAGATTGAGATGAAGGAAACATAACAGATTTAAAAGTAGAACACAAAACTAGACATATTATACACCTCCTGAGATCAAGAGGCCAGTGAGTGCTTCCCTGCTTTCATGCCTGAGAAAAAAAGTAGCTGGCAAGCATTGATCGCTTATTTACAGTAAAGTCTCCACAGGAACAGAGCATCATGTTTTGTGGTGCATATTTTTGTGAGAAATCTACTATTTAAAAATAATATATATGGTTATTTGCCATTCCTTATTTAGGTTGAGCAGTGTTACTTTGCTAGCCACAGGGGAAGGGAACATAAGTAAATCGGAGTAGTGTGTTTGATGGTCAACGATAACAGAAATTGTATCAAAGTTACTTTGTCGCACTGATAAAATCTAAATTGCAATGAAAAAGGAGAAAACAATCTTCAAAATGCACACAGCCATATTACTGTACATATACCCCTAGAGAAGGCAGAGTTTATTATCCTGAATATCAGCCATGAATTAGAGGTAGTACTTACTTCTGAATTGAGGTTATAAGGCAGAGAGGAAGTTAAAGCTACCAATATGTCAGTGATGCTGGTATGCCAATCTATTGAAGACTGGTGCAGGTTCAGAATTGTGAAGGTATGTAATCAAGCTGCTTTACTGGGAAGTCAAGGCACAGCCTGCTACAAAACCTTGGATGCCTTCTCATAGAGTAAAAGCTTCTTAAATATGAACAATATAATATGACAAGATAATATGAACAAGAGCTCAACATTTACTTTCCACTGATTTTATACTGTATGTACCAGGAAATAATTAGGATTACATATATATTGTGTTCTTTATCAATAAAGGGCTATATGATAGTCTTCCCATATATGGTAAATGGGTATTTTATAAATGTACAACCTCCTTTACTAATTTCTTATAGAAATAAACATACCACCAAATCAGCATTCGAAGAATGATGTAATATACAGTAGCTTGTACACGTATTTTGTTTAAGACCATATCTGATCACCAAGTACTTGTCTTTAATTATCTTTTCTTTGGTAAAATTATAGCCCAAGGGTCAAATTCCCCATAAAATAAATTAGAATTTATAGAGGCATGGGAGCTCACACAATTTTCACAGTATTTTTTGTCAAATAGACATAACATATTATTTTATATATTTTTTTAATGATATATTTATGAGAGGACACAATGAGACACTTAAAGATCAGCATGTAAAGAGGTAGGGTGGTGTATTTTGTATTTGTGCTTTTCCTTGTGGGTACATTCATTATTAGAAGCTGATATACAGTAGTATGGAATATAGCAGTAGCTGATGTGAAGTACAGTCCTCTAACACTACAGCTTCACCGTGGCAACAAAAAAGGTAAACGCAGCGTTTGTGGCAACTGATACACACATATCTCTATGGAAGCATGGACCCTAAGAGCCGGTTCACACTGGGACGACTTGTCAGGCGACCTAGTCGCCTGACAAGTCGCCTCCCGTTCTGTACAATGGAACCGTTCTAATCGGAGCGACGCAAGTCCTGTACTTCTTTTGGGGCAACTTGAGGCGACTTGCATAGACTTCTATACAGAAATAGTTTTGCAAGTCGCCGTGGCAGTCGTGTGCAGGTCGCCTCGTTGAGGCGACCTGCAAGTCGTGCCGCCCCTAGTGTGAACCGAGCCTTAAACATGGAAAAGATTTGAAACCTCTTTTTCAGCACTATCGGTTTTTGAGAGTTTTACAACTGGTTGTGGAGTACATTTAAAAGTGGTGGGAACTCTCAGGCTGTTAATTTTCTGCTTCCATCCCTCTAATTTATGTGAGTACCTTAAATTAAACCTGGTCTAAAAGTGCTTATGGTACTTGTATTAGACTTCAGATGGTTAAGCTCAGTTAGCTCCCAGCACTTACGGACATCCACCAAAACCTTTCTCATTTACAGTATCTAACAAAAGTGAGTACACCCCTCACATTTTTGTAAATATTTTATTATATCTTTTCATGTGACAACACTGAAGAAATGACACTTTGCTACAATGTAAAGTAGTGAGTGTACAGCTTGTATAACAGTGTAAATTTTCTGTCCCCTCAAAATAACTCACACAACCATTAATGTCTAAATCGCTGGCAACAAAAGTGTGTACACTTCTAAGTGAAAATGTCCAGATTGGGCCCAAAGTGTCAATATTTTGTATGGCTATCATTATTTTCCAGCACTGCCTTAACCCTCTTGGGCATGGAGTTCCCCAGAGCTTCACAGGTTGCCACTGGATTCCTCTTCCACTCCTCCATGACATCATGGAGCTGGTGGATGTTAGAGACCTTGCGCTCCTCCACCTTTCGTTTGAGGATGCCCCACAGATGCTCAATAGGGTTTAGGTCTGGAGACATGCTTGGTCAGTCCATCACCTTTATCCTCAGTTTCTTTAGCAAGGCAGTAGTCATCTTGGAGGTGTGTTTGGGGTTGTTATCCTGTTGGAATACTTCCCTGCTGCCCAGTCTCCGAAGAGAGGGGATCATGCTCTGCTTCAGTATGTCACAGTATATGTTGGCATTCATGGTTCCCTCAATGAACTGTAGCTCCTCAGTGTCGGCAGCACTCATGCAGCCCCAGACCATGACACTCCCACCACCATGCTTTACTGTAGGCAAGACACACTTGTCTTTGTACTTCTCACCTGGCTGCCGCCACACACGCTTGACACCATCTGAACCAAATAAGTTTATTCTGGTCTCATCAGACCACAGGACATGGTTCCAGAAATCCATGTCGTTAGTCTGCTTGTCTTCAGCAAACTGCGGGCTTTCTTATGCATCATCTTTAGAAGAGGCTTCCTTCTTGAACGACAGCCATGCAGACCAATTTGATGCAGTGTGCGGCATTTCGTCTGAGCACTGACAGGCTGACCCTCCACCCCTTCAACCTCTGCAGCAATGCTGGCAGCACTTATACGTCTATTTCCCAAAGATGACCTCTGGATATAACGCTGACCACGTGCCCTCAACTTCTTTGGTCGACCATGGCAAGGCCTGTTCCTGAGTGGAACCTGTCCTGTTAAACCACTGTATGGTCTTGGCCACCGTGCTGCAGCTCAGTTTCAGGGTCTTGGCAACCTTCTTATAGCCTAGGCCATCTTTATGTAGAGCAACAATTCTTTTTTTCAGATCCTCAGAGAGTTCTTTGCCATGAGGTGCCATGTTGAACTTCCAGTGACCAGTATGAGAAAGTGAGAGCGATAACACCGAATGTAACACACCTGCTCCCTATTTACACCTGAGACCTTGAAAATAGAAGGGAAGGGAGAAATAGGGAATTTGTGACTTTACATGAGGCAAAAGAAGGTAGGTCTAATGCCTCCATCCCTGGTTGTCAATATGACTGAAAGAAAGGTTGGGACTTTATATGAAACATGCAACTTTTGCATGTTTCATATAAAGTCCCAACCTTTCTTTCAGTCATATTGACACCTGAGACCTTGTAACACTAATGTCCTGTACACACGGTCGGACATTGATCGGACATTCCGACAACAAAATCCACGGATGTTGGCTCAAACTTGTCTTGCATACACACAGTCACACAAAGTTGTCGGAAAATCCGATCGTTCTGAACGTGGGGACATAAAACACGTTTGTCGGGACTATAAACGGGGCAGTAGCCAATAGCTTTAGTCTCTTAATTTATTCTGAGCATGCGTGGCACTTTGTGCGGCGGATTTGTGTACACACGATCGGAATTTCCGACAACGGATTTTGTTGTCGGAAAATTTTATAGCAAGCTCTCAAACTTTGTGTGATGGAAATTCCTATGGAAAATGTGTGATGGAGCCTACACACGGTCGGAATTTTCGACAACAAGGTCCTATCACACATTTTCCATCGGAAAATCCTATCGTGTGTACAGGGCATAACAAGTCACATGACACTGAGGAGGGAAAATGGCTAATTGGGCCCAATTTGGTCATTTTCACTTAGGGGGGTACTCACTTTTGTTGCCAGTGGTTTAGACATTAATGGCTGTGTTGTTATTTTGAGGGACAGCAAATTTACACTGTTATACAAGCTGTATACTCACTACTTTACATTGAAGCAAAGTGTCATTTCTTCAGTGTTGTCACATGAAAAGAAATAATAAAATATTTACAAAAATGTGAGGGGTGTACTCACTTTTGTGCGGTACTGTATGTACAGGAAAAAGAAAGTGGTCAAGACATGGTTGACCATAACTTACAAAGCCTAATGCATTCTACTTGACCGATAGATTTGATGAAATCTGATGCATGCTTTGCACAAGTAGTTACTGGACTGGGAACTTGGTGGATGCATCGTGTGTAATTGAATAAGACTTATGCCTGGTATACAGGATCACACATTCTGACAACAAAATCCATGTTTTTTTTCCGACGGATGTTGGCTCAAACTTGTCTTGCATACACACGGTCACACAAAGTTGGTCGGAAATTGCGAACGCCAAGAACGCGGTGACGTATAACACGTACGATGAGCCAAGAAAAATGAAGTTCAATAGCCAGTGCAGCTCTTCTGCTTGATTCCAAGCATGCATGGAACTTTGTGCGTCAGAATTGTGTACACACGATCGGAATTTATGCGAACGGATTTTGTAATCGGAAAATTTGAGATCCAGATCTTAAATTTTGTGCGACGGAAATTCCGATGGAAAATGTCCGATGAAGCCTACACACTGTCGGATTTTCCGACAAAAGGCTCCCATCAAACATTTTCTGTTGGAAAATCCGACCGTGTGTAAGAGGCATAAGGCTTAATGTACACTGCTGCTGGTAAATGGACGTTTAGGAGCAGTTGGGCATTCTTTTCAGCTGCCCCTGAACTCTCCTCTATGTTATCTTAGCACATGTACACAGGGTCGTTTATAGTAATTTCTAGGCAGTTGCGTTTAGAAGCATTTTTTGGAATGCAAAAAAATGCGTTCAGGACCTATGTTCAGAGGCATTTGAAACACCAAATGCCTGTAACAGCCTATAAACGCTGCTAAACGCGGTAACTCGCATTTAGCAGCGTTTAGTTTACAGACGTTTTGAATTTTAACAAAACAAATATGTTTAAAAAAAAAATGCTTCTAGATGTAAACGCGGCTGAACATGGCATGTAAACGCCGCTAAACTGCCGTTTTTAGTTTCTAGCTGTCAAGTTAGATCATTCAGGAGAGGTTAAACAACATGAAGTTGAAGCCTAATGCCGCGTACACACGGTCGGACTTTTCGTCTACAAAAGTCCAACGGACGCCGACGGACTAAAGCTGGCTGACAATCTGATCGTGTGTGGGCTTCCCCGGACTTTCAGCGGACTTTCAGCGGACTTTTCAAGCCTCAAATCTGACGGACTTTAGATTTGAAACATGCTTCAAATCTTTACGTGGTAACTACGCCGGACCCAGAAATCCGCTCGTCTGTGTGCTAGTCCAACAGACAAAAACCCACGCTAGGGCAGCTATTGGCTACTGGCTAGCAACTTCCTTATTTTAGTCCGGTGTACGTCATCACGTACGAATCCGTCAGACTTTTGTGTGATCGTATGTAGGCAAGTCTGTTCGTAAGAAAGTCTGCCGCAAGTCCACCAAAAGTCCGCCAAAAGTCTGACAAAAGTCCGTCGAAAGTCTGTCGGACAGGCTGTCGGACTTTTGTAGCCGAAAAGTCCGACCGTGTGTACGCGGCATAAGGGTCCATGCACACTGACTTAAAAAAAATGCAGCTTCTAGAGGAGTTCAGCATTTTGCTTGTAGAAGCAACTAATGTTATCCTATGTGTCCATGCACATTAGAATGTTTAGAGGCATATTTTAGGCTCATCGTTAAGAGGCAGAAAAAAAAACCCCTTTTGTTTTGAGGTTTTGAGAGCAGTTTTCTGGCAGAAAAAAAAGTTAATTGCTCCTAAACACTTATACAACAGCTCTATATGAGCGTTTTTATTTTAGCCAAAAGAACTGGCTTTTTTTTAAGCCCAGCGCGCACGGACCCTCAGAAGGATGGGCTACAGTGTTGGTATCAGCAGATTTGGGAATTGCTACAGGGACAGTTTTACTAAAAAGGGAAGAAAGTCTGAGTTCTCTCCCTTAAAGATCTACTATTCACTCCAACAGTAGCCAAGCTGACAAAGCAATGCTTGCAGAATAAATTGCAGGTGATTGCTTGCACGCAGTAACTGCTTTCAGAAATCAGCTGACACTATGACTGGGGAGAGAATGATGAGGGAAAGTAGTGAGCTCTAATGCACAACAATCTTAGAGTCTCTTCCAGGGTTCTTACTCATCATTAGAAAGGTTTACTTAAGATGATCAAACATTTGGAGTTTATAAGCAACTAAAAGAATATGTTTTCATTTTGGGGAAAATTATTTAGAAAAACAGGTATACAGTACTACTAAGGGGGAATGCCAAAATGCACTTTAATCATATGGCACAAACATGGTAACATTACTTTAAACTTCAGGCCTACTAAATTTAGTTTTATAGCTCCAAGATTTAAAGTATAAGGAAAGTCCTGAAAGTTTCACACATTAGTTTATTCAGCCATAAATAACAAATACATTTATTTCATCTATCCAATATAATGCTATTGTTTTTTGGGGTCAATCTCTACCTCTTCTTCTAGATGCAATACTTAGTTGCAAACTGCTAGAGCATGATTTGGTCATGAAGACCACTTACCGTATATACTCGAGTATAAGTCGAATTTTTCAGCACATTTTTTTGTGCTGAAAGTGCCCCCCTCGACTTATACTCGAGTCAAGCACTTTTCTGCAGCAAAAAATTTCATTTTCCGAACCGACTTTGGGGCCCCGTATCTCAGGGCCACTTGGTGCTAGAAACCCCAAATTTGGTATGCAAACCCAGTGGACCTGGTACCACAACATATCCAAAGCTGAAGTTCCTAGCACTAAGTGGCCCCGAGATACGGGGCCCCAAATTTGGTTTGGAAAATGTCGTTCTCTGCTGCAGAAAAGTGCTTGACATTTTCTGAACTGATATTTGGGGCCCTGTATCTCGGGGCCACTTGGTGCTAGAAACCCCAGCTTTGGAAATTTGATGGTGCTAGTTCCACTGGGTTTGCACACAAAATTTGGGGTTCTTAGCACTAAGTGGCCCCAAGATACGGGGCCCCAAATTCGGTCAACTGTGTCTATCTGCAGCAATGTCATTTCGAGACCCTTTTGGTTCAGAGACCCCAAATTTTGGCTGCAGCTAGGGGGCATCTAGGAACCCTTAACTACCGAGTTTGAAGTTCAGGGGACCTATGGCTGCAAATGGGCACAGTGTGGCATGCAAATGGGCACAGTGATGCTGCAAATGGGCATTGTTGACCCTCTTTTGCACTTACAGTAGCTGTGCATTTCTCACCCTCGTCTTATACTCGGGTCAATAAGTTTTTCCCATTTTTTTTGTGGTAAATTAGGGCCTCGACTTATACTCGGAACGACTTATACTCGAGTATATACGGTACATTAATTTTGGTCCAACGTACCTTCTACACTCCTACAGACCCGATTTACTTTTAGACCCCATGATGCAAACTAGGGAGATTGGTTTCCAAGTGAAGTAAGCTTCACCAGTGGTTTCTTTAATTTGCTTTACATGTGTTAAATAACATGATTAAACACAAACAATGGTCTGGGTAAAATTCTGTAAAAGAAACAAAATTGGAGGCCAATATGGACATTATGACATGCAGGAATGTCAACATTATGTGGGGATTTACTAAAACTGGTGCACATAGAATCTGTTCATAGTAACCAATCAGCTTCTAACAGGAGAAATTCCTTTCCTCTGACCTCGGCCTTCAGGATTGGAAGTTAGTGGATACCTTCCCAATTATAAAAACCAAATGGTACAGTAGTATACTCACAAATGACTGTGTGTCACAAGCTCATGAAAAACAACCAAAGACTATGCAGCCTGATCTACTGCACACATTCCTTTTCTCAGGAAAATGCGGTCCTGATCCAATTGACTTACACGTTTCGAGGGGGCTTCTCCTCTTCATCAGAGTTTGACTCTGAGGAAGACGGGAACCCCCTCGAAATGCATATACCAATTGGATCTAGACAACATCTTCCCTATATAAGGAACATGTGCAGTGGATTGGGCTACATAGTCTTTAGTTGTTTTAAAGTAGCTTGTGACACACAATTGTTTGTGAGTATACGTCCATTTTGCTTTTTTATTAATACAGAGTTTATAAAGGTAATGCACTAGGCTGGTGCACTTGCTTTTCTAGTGTCATTGTTCTAAAAGCTGGTTCACTGTTATAGTGAAGACTGCGGACATGCTGAATACAAGCAATGCAACATTTACCTTGGCAATTGACCATCAACCTAGTAAAATTAAATGTACTGTATGTGTCTCAAGTAAACTGTACTTATCAATAACCATATTGCCATACATGCATTGTGGCTTTTATTTGTCTATCTATACTATCTCTATGTTAATGACTGATATTCTGTCTCTTCTTCTCTCTGACCCTGTTTATTGCCCATCTCCACAGGCGACCATTCCTGAAGTTCTATGACCTGTCATACACACCGAAGCAGATTCCCAGAGACAAAATATTGAGAATACTCTGGAATTCTTCAAAAAATTGTTACTCTGGAATTCATTCTGAACATTACCCAGCTCCAGGGAATATATGGAATACATGATTTGCACCTTTACCAGACAGACTATGGGAACCCTTCTCCTGTGTATGATCCCAACATACACAGGAGCATTCTTTTTTTTACCTCTGATGGTTTGAATGCACTATATTTGGTTTCTTGCCAGGTGGAAGCTTAATTGAAAGCCAGAACTGATAGCAATCACTGTAAGGTCATAAGAAATCCTATAGGGGTTGATTTACTAAAATTGGAGCGTGCAAAAATTGGTGCAGCTGTGCATGGTAGCCAATCAGCTTTTAACCTCAGCTTGTTCAAGCTTCGACAATAAAACCTGGAAGCTGATTGGATTCTATGCAGAGCTGCACCAGATTTTGCACTTTCCAGTTTTAGTAAATCAACCCCATATAGGCTATAATTTCTGACCTCTCCTTTTGAAAGTACTTGTTGCCTGGCTGTCAAGCTGATCCACTGAATGTAAAAATTGTCGCAGACTTAGAACAATGATGCAGTTCAGGAGTCCCGACTTTTGCCTGAATTTTTAATAATTACTTGTTCAGAGTCATTGAGGTTCATGTACTAAAAGCAAATAGGCTGTTTCACTTTGCAAGCAAATTTTTCCTTAGCTTAGTTAATGAGCTGAAGCTCTCCTGACTTCCAACATCCATTCATGTGCAAGCAAAAATACTGTTGGTTTTCTTTTATTATCCTTGCATGTGAATGGGTATTCTTTACAAAGTGAAATTTAACCACATTCACTAAGCTAAGAGAAAATTCCCTTGCAAAGCAAACAGCCTACTTATCTTTAGTAAATCAACCCAACTGACTCATAAAGTACTGGAGCCAGAAACAAGGCAACTGGTATTTTTATAAGAAGAGCAGAAATGGTCAGAAATGGCAAGCTATGTATTTCTCCCAGTGCGGGTTTATTATGTGTACATGATCCTGACAGATGAATGAATTTCAACAGTGTAAAGACGTGTTATCAGTGGAAACAGTTATTCTGTTTTCCTGTAATGCAAGGGTCATTGAGAATAGGGAACCTCTAGTAAGTTACACAAATACTGTTGTTAAATAGGTTTCCTAGGTGTGGGCATTAGGTCCTCCTTTAGGCCTCTGTCACATAGACAGCAGGCTCTACCGCCCCTCTGAAAACCAATCCATGGTGGATTGTTTTTCCAGAGACTGCTCAGAGTCGATTACAGGCATTCAGGAAACAATTATTCCACCACCTTAATGCCTTCTTTTTCTTTCAATTCAAGGGGGGATTTTACATTGATATACCAAGTCACAACTGTGTGCCAAGCATTTGGTGTGCGGTTCAACCGTGGTCCTATTGACTTAAATTGGCAAGTTGGCAAGAGTACATTCAAAAACAGCCTTCCCTGATTTTACACAAAGTAAAAGATCGTTTTCTTTATATTTTAATCATTTCATTTTTGGATTGTGCCTGCATTTGTTGTTGAAAAATCTAAATATATTTTCTAATGTTTCCATTGAGAAGAAAACGATAACACAGGGAAAACTGTTGCCAACAGCAATCAATAAGGTTTTCCATTCTATTGCCCCGTACACACGGTCGGACTTTGTTCGGACATTCCGACAACAAAATCCTAGGATTTTTTCCTTCGGATGTTGGCTCAAACTTGTCTTGCATACACACGGTCACACAAAGTTGTCGGAAAATCCGATCGTTCTGAACGCGGTGACGTAAAACACGTACGTCGGGACTATAAACGGGGCAGTGGCCAATAGCTTTCATCCCTTTATTTATTCTGAGCATGCGTGGCACTTTGTCCGTCGGATTTGTGTACACACGATCGGAATTTCCGACAACGGATTTTGTTGTTGGAAAATTTTATCTCCTGCTGTCCAACTTTGTGTGTCGGAAAATCCGATGGAAAATGTCCGATGGAGCCCACACACGGTCGGAATTTCCGACAACACGCTCCGATCGGACATTTTCCATCGGAAAATCCGACCGTGTGTACAGGGCATAAGGAAAAGAAAAAACATTTTTTTTCTGTTTGGCTGTCATGGGCAACAACTTTACTTTGGCGCTGATATCTTTATCATTATTCCAGTTTTTTTTAATCTGTCTCATAGAAGCCTAAAGAGAATCTGTGCTTTGCTTGTGCAGGGCACAACAAAAGGTTCACTTACTTCCCCCCTTTGCAACAGAACATACTTACCTTCCCTTCCCTTGCCCTACCCCTCTGTTTAACAGCTGAAAGTGAAAACAGGAAGTCCTATGTAAGCTCCAAATCACAACTTGGAGCTTACACATGTATGAGGTCTCTCTGCCTGCCACCATATGATAGAGCTGGGCCAATCATCCAACTCCAGCACTCATATATTGAAGAAAGTGGAGAGATACACATGCTGCCCTATACCCTGGAAGTACAGGGTATTTCTATTTGCTTCCTGTATGGACAAAACAATGGTTTGCTTGCATTAACAATAAGATTCACTGTTAATAAATAAAATATGTTCTACGACATGTTGAAGTACATGTCCCATGAATGCAAATACACTGCCAATAACGTTAATAAGGGTATCTCAAGTTTAGAATTTTTTAAAATTATATTTTCAAAAGTGGCATTCCTACAGAAAAATGCCTATTGTATGTGCAATACTAAATAATGAAAACCTTCTATACCTTTTTATAGGGATTTACTGAGCTCCTATGTATGTGCAATAATGGCCAATTATCAGCACACAAGTTTAATGTATATGTGTGAGTCAGTAGGAGTTCATAAGGGTTGGTGCGTACACTGTGGCCTTTGTTCAATACCAGAGTGTAAAGAGTAATGTTGTGCAGTACTCAGAGGTCGGTATTCATTAAAGTGGACCTTGCACTCCAAAGCTGCATTAAATAAAAAGAATTTTTTAAAAAGTTAGTTGACATACACAATCTCGCTGGCTATCATAGCGCAGTGAAGTCACCATCCCGCCGACAAGATCTCTGGGAATGCTAAGCACAGTACAGAATAACCTTCACACTGAGATATGGACTACTCAACATTCCCAGGGATCCAGCTGGAAAGATGATATCACCCTTGCCAGAAGCTGGGGGAAGGTAAGTATCTTATCTAAAAATTTTTCCACCACAAGTTTTTTTTTTCTTCTAAATTTAAAGTAGCATTTCAGGAAAGTGGAGGGGGAGACACACACAAAAACAATTTGACTTTGCTATTTAGATGCAAGGTCTGCTTTAATCTGACTACACTAGCTATATGCTATTTTTTTTAATGCTGTGGAATAGTACATTTTATTCCTCTTTGCCCCATGTTATTAAATGACACCCTTGGAGATTTATTAAAAAAGAAGGTGCCAAGAGCAGTGATTTGTATGTAACCTATCGTAACCAATCAAATGTTAGCTTTTTATCAGTATAACATTTTTGCTTGGTTGGTATGTTACTTCACTTCGTTATTCTACAAAATAAAGTGTGACACCATATCTGTTTTTGTAACTATAGTCAAATGAGTTTGCTTGTGTTCGGTACAGTATGTTAAACACTAATGCACCAAATAACATAGACTCCTATAGGACATTTAAAGACAGTCACAGATGCACTAATCACTCAGACCAAGATATTTATGTTGGAGCCATAACACGTTATACACAGCAGAAGGGTCTGGCAACACATTGTATATAAGTACTGCATGCCTAAGCTATGGGTAAAAGGGTTTACACTGTGTATATATGATAAAGCTGCAAGGGTGTCTTGTAGATGGCTGATGCAAAACAGGACAATGAGAAGCCAATGCAAATTAAAACATTAACTTATGTTTGCTCGTCTTTTAAGCTTTGCACTGTTTGACACAGTACTTAGCTGTTCACAATATTACCATTATTTCAGAGATAATAAAATATTTAAGTCTAAACATTGTCCTGATGTGTTTTGTATGCTTTCTCATTTGTGGGCAGATTGCTGCATATTTAATCCAAGCACTTCCGGAAACCGCTCCACATAATGAATTATATAAATAACAGTTCTATACTTTCTACATTAAAGTGGTTATAAACTCAAAATGTTTTTTACCTTAATGTATTCCATTCATTAAGGTAAAAAACAAACGGACATGTCTTTCTGGTGTTGTGTGTGTCTATTGGGACACACAGCCTGACTCAGGAGCACGAGCACCCAGCTTGCTAAGGAGGCACCAGGAGCAGAGAGAAGTGGACAGTGCTGGTGGGGGACTGCCAAAGAGGAGGCAAGGGACCGCTCTGCACAATATCATTGCACAGAGCAGGTAAGTATAACTTCTTTTTAAAATTAAAATAATTAACTTTTTTTATCATTTAAATACAGAAAATGTATGAATGAGCTAGAATTTTTTTTTTTTTTACTTTGCAATCTAGAAGTCTCCACTTTTAAACTCGCATCTCTGTATAATTTTTTCAGAAGGATAAAAAGGGCAGTGACACATAGGTTCAAACATAGTTTAATAATACTCTCTGTACAGCAGTCAAAGGGGGTTATTTACTAAAGGCAAATCCACTTTGCACTACAAGTGCACCTGGAAGTGCAGTCGCTGTAGATCTGAGGGGGACATGCAAGGAAAAACAAAACAAAAAAAAACAGCATTTTTGCTTGCACATGATTGGATGATAAAATCAGCAGAGCTTCCCCTCAGATCTACAGCGATCTACAGCGACTGCACTTTCAAGTGCACTTGTAGTGCAAAGTGTATTTGCCTTTAGTAAATCAACCTCAAAGTGTTTTTGAGCTCTACAAGGCTAGACTTTGGAAGTATATCTTTTGAGTACATGGTTTTGTAGAGAAAAAAAATCTGCTCCAGTCATTGGTTTGGCTACCAACACTGCTTCAAGAACCCCTAATGGCTCCAGTATGCCAGAGAGCAGCCTCCCATCAACCTATCAAACATCAGAGGATATAGCTAACAATGACAGCATGGGGGTTTTTTATGAAAGGCAAATCCACTTTGCACTGAAAGTGCACTTTGAAGTTTGGTCACTGTAGCTCTAAGGGGGACATGCAAGGAAAATAAAAAACAGCATTTTAGCTTGCACATGATTGGATGATAAAATCAGCAGAGCTTCCCCTCAGATCTACAGCGACTGCACTTCCAAGTGTACTTGCAGTGCACTTGTAGTGCAAAGTGGATTTACCTTTCATAAATAACCCCCTATATCATATCAATGGATCCAGCACTGCCAAAACCCTTTTCTTTGGATGTTTAATCTAAATTTTAGCATAGAATACCAGGTTACATACATCACAGCAGTTTCATTTTTTCCTTGTCACCTGCAGTAACATCAGCAGTGAAGGTTGCGCTGCTTGGTTTGAATTTATGGCTGTCATATAACAGGTGGTTATACTGATGTCAAGATACTCTATCCAAAATGTTGAATTAAATGCTATACTATGTCCACTTCACCGAAAAAAACCAGGAAAAATAGAAAAAAGCCCTGAATGATCATATAAAGAAGAAGTGTTCAGTATAATGAAATTAACAGTTTAATAAAGGGGGCAGTAGAATATATTAAAATAGATTATAGGTAAAGATTACCCATAAACAGGCGAGTTTTCAAATAATAAAGATACATTAAAATAAAGAAAATAAAAAGGGGGTAAGGGGGAGAGTGAGAAGAAGGGGGGATAGGAAGATTGGAGTTTTGTAAATGTGTAAACATTGGGAAAATAATGCTTAATCAAGATTACGTGCATTATTATATTGCAACCATGGTGTGGTCATGGAGGAATGGAAGAGGACTCCAGTGGCAACCTGTGAAGCTCTGGTGAAATCCATGCGCAAAAGGGTTAAGGCAGTGCTGGAAAAAAATGGTGGCCACATAAAATAAACTTTGGGCCCAATTTGGACATTTTCACTTAGGGGTGTACTCACTTTTGTTGCCAGCGGTTTAGACATTAATGGCTGTGTGTTGAGTTATTTTGAGGGGACAGCAAATTTACACTGTTATACAAGCTGTACACTGACTACTTTACATTGTAGCAAAGTGTAATTTCTTCAGTGTTGTCACATGAAAAAATATAATAGAATATTCACAAAAATGTGAGGGGTGTACTCACTTTTGTTAGATACTGTATGTGATTAGTGAATAAATCATGAAAGCGCGTATGATCCAAAGGTTAAGAATGTGACTTGGACTTGTCCAACCTAGTGTTACTGATTAAGTTCTTCACAGAAAAAGATACCATTTTTACCTCTTCTTTCATTTATGCTACTTTGGCTTAGCCCCCTATATACCTCGATAGGAGGAGCGACAAGGGCAGCTGAGACCGAGCTCCCAGATCCTCAGCCGGACTGTAATCGGCACTGCGCGGAGCTCCTCACACTAATTAGACCTAAAGTGAAAGCAGTGTGTGCTGTGCCTTTTGTCTCCCCCTACAGTGCAGTACCTGGCAGGAAGAGGTAAGGTAAAGCACTGCAGTTTTTTAACCACTTGCCAACCGCCTCACGCAGATATACTGCGGCAGAATGGCACGGGCAGGCAAAGTAACGTATGGGTACGTTACTTGCCTCCCGCGGGCGAGGGGTCCGATCGGACCCCCCCGGTGCCCGAGGCAGTCGGCTTCTGTCCCCGAGCAATCTGTTCTGAGGGGGAGGCCATCCATTCATGGCCACCCCCTCGCGATCGCTCCCAGCCAATGGCAATCTTCCTTGGCTGCTGTATAGTAAACAGCGGCAGAGGAAGTGATGTCATCGCTCCTCGGCTCTGTATTTTCCGTTCCGGCGCCAAGGAGAGAAGACATCGATGTGAGTGCACAACACGCACACATAAAGTAAAACACACCAGGCACACTTTACACCCCCCCCCCATCACCCCCCGATCACCCCCCCACCCCCCCGTTTTTCTGATCGCTGTATTAGTGTCACTGGTGACGCTAGTTAGGGAGGTAAATATATAGGTTCGCCATCAGCGTTTTATAGCGTCAGGGACCCCCATATACTACCTAATAAAGGTTTTAACCCCTTGATTGCCCCCTAGTTAACCTTTCACCACTGATCACCGTATAACTGTTACGGGTGACGCTGGTTAGTTAGTTTATTTTTTATATTGTCAGGGCACCCGCCGTTTATTACCGAATAAAGGTTTAGCCCCCTGATCGCCCGGCGGTGATATAACTTAGGTTTTAGGGTCAGATAGGGTCTGCGTCGACCCAGGCAGCGTCAGGTTAGCGCCAGTACTGCTAACACCCAGGCACGCACCGCACACCTTCCTTAGTGATATAGTATCTGAACGGATCAATATCTGATCCGATCAGATCTATACTAGCGTCCCCAGCAGTTTAGGGTTCCCAAAAACGCAGTGTTAGCGGGATCAGCCCAGATACTTGCTAGCACCTGTGTTTTGCCCCTCCGCCCGGCCGAGCCCACCCAAGTGCAGTATCGATCGATAACTGTCACTTACAAAACACTAGACGCATAACTGCAGCATTCGCAGAGTCAGGCCTGATCCCTGCGATCGCTAACAGTTTTTTTTGTAGCATTTTGGTGAACTGGCAAGCACCAGCGGCCTAGTACACCCCGGTCGTAGTCAAACCAGCACTGCAGTAACACTTGGTGACGTGGCGAGTCCCATAAGTGCAGTTCAAGCTGGTGAGGTGGCAAGCACAAGTAGTGTCCCGCTGTCACCAAAAAGAAGACAAACACAGGCCCGTCGTGCCCATAATGCCCTTCCTGCTGCATTCGCTAATCCTAATTGGGAACCCACCACTTCTGCAGCACCCATAATTCCCCCATTCACATCCCCAACCAAATGCAGTCGGCTGCATGAGAGGCATTTTTATGTCCTCCCGAGTACCCCTACCCAACGAACCCCCCAAAAAAGATGTCGTGTCTGCAGCAAGCGCGGATATAGGCGTGACACCCGCTATTATTGTCCCTCCTGTCCTGACAATCCTGGTCTTTGCATTGGTGAATGTTTTGAACGCTACCATTCACTAGTTGAGTATTAGCGTAGGGTACAGCATTGCACAGACTAGGCGCACTTTCACAGGGTCTCCCAAGATGCCATCGCATTTTGAGAGACCCGAACCTGGAACCGGTTACCGTTATAAAAGTTAGTTACAAAAAAAGTGTAAAAAAAAAAAAAAAATATGAAATAAAAAAAAAATAGTTGTTGTTTTATTGTTCTCTCTCTCTCTATTCTCTCTCTCTATTGTTCTGCTCTTTTTTACTGTATTCTATTCTGCAATGTTTTATTGTTATTGTTATTGTTATTGTTATTATGTTTTATCATGTTTGTTTTTCAGGTGTGTAATTATTTATACTTTACTGTTTACTGTGCTTTATTGTTAACCATTGTTAACCATTTTTTTGTCTTCAGGTACGCCATTCACGACTTTGAGTGGTTATACCAGAATGATGCCTGCAGGTTTAGGTATCATCTTGGTATCATTCTTTTCAGCCAGCGGTCGGCTTTCATGTAAAAGCAATCCTAGCGGCTAATTAGCCTCTAGACTGCTTTTACAAGCCGTGGGAGGGAATGCCCCCCCCCCCACCGTCTTCCGTGTTTTTCTCTGGCTCTCCTGTCTCAACAGGGAACCTGAGAATGCAGCCGGTGATTCAGCCAGCTGACCATAGAGCTGATCAGAGACCAGAGTGGCTCCAAACATCTCTATGGCCTAAGAAACCGGAAGCTACGAGTATTTCATGACTTAGATTTCGCCGGATGTAAATAGCGCCATTGGGAAATTGGGGAAGCATTTTATCACACCGATCTTGGTGTGGTCAGATGCTTTGAGGGCAGAGGAGAGATCTAGGGTCTAATAGACCACAATTTTTTCAAAAAAGAGTACCTGTCACTACCTATTGCTATCATAGGGGATATTTACATTCCCCCGAGATAACAATAAAAATGATTAAAAAAAAAAATATGAAAGGAACAGTTTAAAAGTAAGATTAAAAAAGCAAAAAAATAATAAAGAAAAAAAAACAAAAAAAAAAAACACCCCTGTCGCCCCCTGCTCTCGCGCTAAGGCGAACGCAAGCGGCGGTCTGTCGTCAAACGTAAACAGCAATTGCACCATGCATGTGAGGTATCACCGCGAAGGCCAGATCGAGTGCAGTAATTTTTCCAGTAGACCTCCTCTGTAAATCTAAAGTGGTAACCTGTAAAGGCTTTTGAAGGCTTTTAAACATGTATTTATTTTGTTGCCACTGCACGTTTGTGCGCAATTTTAAAGCATGTCATGTTTGGTATCCATGTACTCGGCCTAAGATCATCTTTTTTATTTCATCAAACATTTGGGCAATATAGCGTGTTTTAGTGCATTAAAATTAAAAAAAGTGTGTTTTTTCCCCAAAAAATGCGTTTGAAAAATCGCTGCGCAATTACTGTGTGAAAAAAAAAATGAAACACCCACCATTTTAATCTGTAGGGCATTTGCTTTAAAAAAATATATAATGTTTGGGGGTTCAAAGTAATTTTTTTGCAAAAAAAAAAAACTTTCTCATGTAAACAATAAGTGTCAGAAAGGGCTTTGTCTTCAAGTGGTTAGAAGAGTGGGTGATGTGTGACATAAGCTTCTAAATGTTGTGCATAAAATGCCAGGACAGTTCAAAACCCCCCCAAATGACCCCATTTTGGAAAGTAGACACCCCAAGCTATTTGCTGAGAGGCATGTCGAGTCCATGGAATATTTTCTATTGCGACACAAGTTGCGGGAAAGAGACAAATTTATTTATTTATTTATTTTTTTTGCACAAAGTTGTCACTAAATGATATATTGCTCAAACATGCCATGGAAATATGTGAAATTACACCCCAAAATACATTCTGCTGCTTCTCCTGAGTACGGGAATACCACATGTGTGAGACTTTTTGGGAGCCTAGCCGCGTACGGGACCCCGAAAACCAAGCACCGCCTTCAGGCTTTCTAAGGGCGTGAATTTTTGATTTCACTCTTCACTGCCTATCACAGTTTCGGAGGCCATGGAATGCCCAGGTGGCACAAAACCCCCCCAAATGACCCCATTTTGGAAAGTAGACACCCCAAGCTATTTGCTGAGAGGTATAGTGAGTATTTTGCAGACCTCACTTTTTGTCACAAAGTTTTGAAAATTGAAAAAAGAAAAAAAAAAATGTTTTTTCTTGTCTTTCTTCATTTTCAAAAACAAATGAGAGCTGCAAAATATCACCATGCCTTTCAGCAAATAGCTTGGGGTGTCTACTTTCCAAAATGGGGTCATTTGGGGGGGTTTTGTGTCACCTGGGCATTCCATGGCCTCCGAAACTGTGATAGGCAGTAAAGAGTGAAATCAAAAATTTTCACCCTTAGAAATCCTGAAGGCAGTGATTGGTTTTCGGGGTCCAGTACGCGGCTAGGCTCCCAAAAAGTCCCACACATGTGGTATCCCCATACTCAGGAGAAGCAGCTAAATGTATTTTGGGGTGCAATTCCACATATACCCATGGCCTGTGTGAGCAATATATCATTTAGTGACAACTTTATGAAAAAAAAAAAAAAAAGTGTCACTTTCCCGCAACTTGTGTCAAAATATAAAATATTCCATGGACTCAATATGCCTCTCAGCAAATAGCTTGGGGTGTCTACTTTCCAAAATGGGGTCATTTTGGGGGGTTTTGTGCCACCTGGGCATTCCATGGCCTCCGAAACTGTGATAGGCAGTGAAGAGTGAAAGCAAAAATTTACACCCTTAGAAATCCTGAAGGCGGTGATTGGTTTTCGGGGCCCCGTACGCGGCTAGGCTCCCAAAAAGTCCCACACATGTGGTATCCCCATACTCAGGAGAAGCAGCTAAATGTATTTTGGGGTGCAATTCCACATAGGCCCATGGCCTGTGTGAGCAATATATCATTTAGTGACGACTTTTTGTAAATATTTTTTTTTTTTTTTTTTTTTGTCATTTTTCAATCACTTGGGACAAAAAAAATAAATATTCAATGGGTTCAACATGCCTCTCAGCAATTTCCTTGGGGTGTCTACTTTCCAAAATGGGGTCATTTGGGGGGGGTTTGTACTGCCCTGCCATTTTAGCACCTCAAGAAATGACATAGGCAGTCATAAACTAAAAGCTGTGTAAATTCCAGAAAACGTACCCTAGTTTGTAGACGCTATAACTTTTGCGCAAACCAATAAATATACGCTTATTGACATTTTTTTTACCAAAGACATGTGGCCGAATACATTTTGGCCTAAATGTATGACTAAAATTTAGTTTATTGGATTTTTTTTATAACAAAAAGTAGAAAATATCATTTTTTTTCAAAATTTTCGGTCTTTTTCCGTTTATAGCGCAAAAAATAAAAACCGCAGAGGTGATCAAATACCATCAAAAGAAAGCTCTATTTGTGGGAAGAAAAGGACGCAAATTTCGTTTGGGTACAGCATTGCATGACCGCGCAATTAGCAGTTAAAGCGACGCAGTGCCAAATTGGAAAAAGACCTCTGGTCCTTAGGCAGCATAATGGTCCGGGGCTCAAGTGGTTAAAAATAAGATAAAAAAGCAAAAAAAATAAAGAAAAAAAAAAAAGCACCCCTGTCCCCACCTGCTCTCGTGCAAAGGCGAACGCAAGCGTCGGTCTGGCGTCAAATGTAAACAGCAATTGCACCATGCATGTGAGGTATCACCACGAAGGTCAGATCAAGGGTAGTAATTTTAGCAGTATACCTCCTCTGTAAATCTAAAGTGGTAACCTGTAAAGGCTTTTAAAAATGTATTTAGTTTGTTGCCACTGCACGTTTGTGCGCAATTTTAAAGCATGTCATGTTTGGTATCCATGTGCTCGGCCTAAGAACATCTTTTTTATTTCGTCAAACATTTGGGTAATATAGTGTGTCAAAAATTTACGCCCTTAGAAATCCTGAAGGCGGTGCTTGGTTTTCGGGGCCCCGTATGCGGCTAGGCTCCCAAAAAGTCCCACACATGTTGTATCCCCGTACTCAGGAGAAGCAGCTAAATGTATTTTGGGGCTCAATTCCACATATGCCCATGGCCTGTGTGAGCAATATATCATTTAGTGACAACTTTTTGTAAAAAATTTTTTTTTTGTCATTATTCAATCACTTGGGACAAAAAAAAATTCATATTCAATGGGCTCAACATGCCTCTCAGCAATTTCCTTGGGGTGTCTACTTTCCAAAATGGGGTCATTTGGAGGGGTTTTGTACTGCCCTGCCATTTTAGCACCTGAAGAAATGACACAGGCAGTCATAAACTAAAACCTGTGTAAATTCCAGAAAATGTACCCTAGTTTGTAGACGCTATAACTTTTGCGCAAACATATAAATATACGCTTATTGACATTTTTTTTTACCAAAGACATGTGGCCGAATACATTTTGGCCTAAATGTATGACTAAAATTGAGCTTATTGGATTTTTTTTATAACAAAAAGTAGAAAATATCATTTTTTTTCAAAATTTTCAGTCTTTTTCCATTTATAGCGCAAAAAATAAAAACTGCAGAGGTGATCAAATACCAGCAAAAGAAAGCTCTATTTGTGGGAAGAAAAGGACGCAAATTTCGTTTGGGTACAGCATTGCATGACCACGCAATTAGCAGTTAAAGCGACGCAGTGCCAAATTGTAAAAAGTGCTCTGGTCAGGAAGGGGGTAAATCCTTCCGGGGCTGAAGTGGTTAAAAGGCTATCTGTATGTATGTGTGTATATATGTGTGTGTCTATGTGCATGCATGTATGTGTGTGCATGTATGTGTGTATGTGTATTATGTGTGTGTGTTTATATATGTGTATGAATGTATGTGTGTGTGTGTTTACATGTATAAATGCACATTTTATGTATGCGTGTTTAATCCTGACCCCCTATATGTGTACAATCAGAACTGATTTTTTTTTCTTGCTTGTTCATAGTACCAGCAAAAAAATGCTGTTCCTCTGAAAAGCAATCCATGCTCAGAAGGCAATATGTTGCCTCCTGACCACCTGTTTTAACCCCTTAAATGCATCATCACTATGCTGCAACTACATGCAATGCACACAGTTGCAGGGTGGTTTCAGTGCAGCCCCATTCACCTAGGGGTATACTTCAAGGGTGCCCTGACTGGAAAAAGATCGAGAAACACTGGCATAGAGGAAATGATCTCTCCATTTTCCTCCTGCAGCCACTGAATGCCTGCGGGAGGGAGAGGAGGAGAAGCGCGGGGGGGTGGGGGGGTGGAGTAATCGGTTCCTTTATATGCAGCCACCCACTTGTGACTGGGCCCCCGTTGTTCCGCCACCGGGCACCGGGCTCGGAGGAAATGGCCATGTCTGGGGGGTCAGGGGGGCCCTTCATGGTTACTTGCATCAGGGCCCTGAAGGTTCTAGTTATGCCACTGCTTAGCTGCTATGGTTAGTGGAAGGAGAAATAATGCCCCATCATTGGTATCAGGGGGGATGAAAAGTGCTCTATCACTGGTGTCAGAGGGATAAGTAAACAGTGCATCATTGTTGGTGTCAGTGGAGGAAAAGAGATTCTTTCCTAAATGCACATAATATAATATTTAGATGTAAAGTCGATCCAGGGAATATCTGATTGTCTCTTGAGGATCATGAAGGATTTTTGCCCCCCCGCTGGAGCAAATTGGATCATGCTTGATTATTTTTTTTTTTTGCCTTCCTCTGGATCAACTGTGGGTATAGGATAGTGTATATGGAGGTTTTCTATTTGTTTGTATGTGTGTGTGTTTTTTTATTTTCTATATTGATTGAACTGGATGTACTAATGTCTGTTTTCAACCAGATTAACTATAACTATATTGCCCTATCTTTGGTGTCAGTGGAAGGAGGAATATTACCCCATTTTTGGTGTCAGTGGAAGGGACAATGCCCCACTGTTGGTGTGGGGGGGAAATAGTCCTTAAAGTGGTTGTATACCCGCACATATCTTTTTTTTTTTTTTTTAAACAAAAAAACCTGCAAGGCAAAGGCATAATGAGCTAGTATTCATTATGAAATACTCAACTTAGAACGAGGCCTTGACATCTGATCCCAGTCCATGCCGAGGGAGCTGACATGTTCCCTCTGCGTTTCTTCCAGTTATCGCGGCTCTGGCGCTGTGAGTGGCCAAAGCCGCGATTACATCGCTCCCGCGCATGCACACTGGAGTCTTCTTCCCGGCAAGGTCCGGCAACGTCTGCTGGACCTTCAGCTGGGCCTTCACAGCACATGCGGCGCTGACGTCAGCGGCTGCATGCAAAGTATTAATATTAATTTTAATATTAATTTTACCTACAGGTAAGCCTTATTATAGGCTTACCTGTAGTTAAAAGTTAAAAAAAAGGGTATACAACCGCTTTAATAACTGATGTCAGTGGGAGGAATATTGCCTCATTGCTGGAATTCATGGGGGTAGAGTGTCCCATCATTGGCACCCTTGGGAGGAATAGTGCCCCATAGTTGGTGTCAGAGGGAGGAATAGTGCCCAATCACTGGTGACAGTGGGTGGAATTGTGCTCCATTGTTGGTGTTAAAAGAAGGAAATATGCCCCATTGTTGGTATAAGTAGGAAGAATATTGCCCCATCATTGTTGTCAATGAGAGGACTAGTGCCTCAAGGATTGGTTAAAGGAAAGCAAAGGGCCATATACAACCTACAGGATGCAGTTTGGGGACCACTAATTTAAAGGATAACTCCACTAAAAGTAGAGCTATCTTTCAATATTAAGGGGTGGGTTCTAAACTATGCATATGGACACAGACTGCACTGTAGAACATGCGTATAAAACTAGGTTCTTAATTCTGAATATGAGGATGCAACACCAGACAAAATAAAAAAATGAATAAAACAAAAAAAAGCAGTACTTTCTTGTGTAGATTACCAACTCTTGATTTCTGAATACTTTACGCGCAACAGCCACATGGCAATGGTTTGTGTCAAAGGGCTTGTTTTACCAAATACCTGCTCCTCTATCCATACATGTAAAAAATTTGTAAAAGCAAATTGACTCAGGTTGATGTAGCTTAAAAGAAGGTCGAATGCAGATCAGAAGCTGGAGCTTCTCCAAACTCTCACTGCAAAAAACTATTAAAGTAATTGCAAAGGTTCTTTTTTTGTTTTTTATTTAAATAACAAACATGTTATACTTACCTGCTCTGTGGAATTGTCTTGCACAGAGCGACCTTGATCTTCCTCTTCTAGGTTCCCCCGCTGGCACTCTGGGTTCGTTTTCTTCTCTGTGTGCCGCCATAGGATGCATGGTGACACCTTTCCCTATGGTGACACGTCATATCTTGACACACACAGTTCGGCTCAGCTCTGCCCCCTGCTCACTCGTCACTGGATTTGGTTGACAGCAGCGGAAGCCTATGGCTCCCGCTGCTGTCACTGAGTCTAGTGAGGAGGGCTGCTCTCGGGCACAGTGCTGGATCAATATCGGCTCAGGTAGGTATTTAGGGGGGCTGCACGTAAAAGGTTTTTTACCTTAATGCAGAGAATGCAATAAGGTAAAAAACCTGAAGCCTTTACAACCACTTTAACTAATTTGTAGTCTGCCTATGCTTAAAATTTCTTACCATATAAATATTCATGAATTTTTGCAGCCATAAACAAGACCAAGTGTATCTTTTTAACATCCGCATACAACTGGTTAGCAAATGAGACCATTCTAGATGAATGTGTAGATCTACATTGTAACATCATGGCATATATAGATATTCAGAAATATTAAAGCACATGATTTTCTGTATAGGTCTCTTCATAAAAGTCATAACTGATGTTTTTAGTCTCTTAAAAAATATAATTTTTCAGTTTGTAGAATAAGTGAAACACCGGACACACAAACAGAAGCAGGTGCTTTTGTTTGGAATGAGTTATGGAGCAGACAGCAACACATCATACATTAAACACATAGGGGGTGATTTACGAAAGCTGTGCGCCATCAGTAGAGGTGCACGGCGAGGCCCAACGTACAGTTTTATATTTACAAAATGGTGCGCCGGTAACAAAGCGCGAATCCCCTATTTACTATAGCGTTCTCGGCGCACGGGAGAATGCAATCTGTGCGCCACTATAAACATGGCGCACGGCATCTCCAAATCAATATTGACGGAAGATGGAGGTACCAATATTATGGGGTGATGTGAGGAAGTTTTGTAACAACTGCCCAAGTAACAAATATGCCCACAAAAGAATGAGAAAGTAACTTTTTCAAAGAAAGCCTGCTGTGCCCGCAAGATCAATGTACGCACTGTGCATGCGCAAGCGGCTGTTGCGCTCGTTCACATGCGTTTGTTCATTGCGCGGCCAAAATCTTAGTAAATGTTAAACAACGTACATCCAATTGCATGGGTTGAACGAGCGCACCTCTAAACTTGACACATTTTTTTTTTTAATGCTGGTTCACCTTTATGTATTTTTTTTAAGGAGATTTGCACACAGGTCATGTTAGCATGTTACGTTGCCAACATGTGACATGCACCTTGTTAAAATTATGTAAAATGACTCTCGCTCCTCTAGCTCCTCCTAAAAGGGCATTTAACCTTCCGCCTCTAATGCATGTGATTTTCTTGGGCTAACTTTTGCCTTTAAAGAGGAACTCCACACTCCATTCTGCAATGCTCTTGTTTCCCCCTCTAACCCCTTGGATTTCCATGTGCTAACTTTTGCTTTTAAAGGGGAACTCCACACTCCAATCTATTCTGCAAAGGCTCTGAGCTGCCTTCAAAAATCCAAACCACATGCTTTTTTTAAAGCATACAATAGGGCCAGCTAGGAAAGGGGCAAGAAAAGCGATCGCCCAACCCCCTCCTGAACCATACAAGGCCACATGCACTCAACATAGCTGGCTGCCTTTGGGGCATGTTGTGCTCAGCCCAATACCAACCACAAAGCACCTTGTACCCACTAGTTTAAAGGGGTTTTCCACATTTCGTAAAGCCCCCTGTCTGCAGCGCCCCACAACCCCAGCCCAGGGTTGTGTAAAAGAGGCCCTTGTCCACCGGAATAGGGGAACATGGTGGTTGACTTTTGGGGTGCCCGAGCCCCTCCTGCCCCCCAAGCATCCACCCCCCTTTCATGGGCTGGCTTGCTGTGTGTTTGGCTAGGGGTTTGTTAGTGTGTGGGAGGGGCACAATATTTTTTTAGTTTGGGGTGGTATTTTTCACGTGGGGGTTCTCATTTTTAGCCTTAACAGACCCAAATGGCCTTGTAGGTATTGGGAGGCAGGCTATTTTTTGTTTTGGGTTAAAATCTTGCACTCTATCCCCAAGCAAAAATAAGAAAGGATTTCATTTAATTGAACTTTGCAAAGATACATTCCTAAGTTTAACTGTGATGCATGTCAATGGCCCATTAAGCTTAATAGAAAACACCAGTTGCCTTTCACTATAAACATGTGTTAGTCCAGTCCCAGAAATCTGCATCTGCTTTACTATTAATTTCCATATAAATTGGGTTCCTGCAGCTAGATGCGCCAAATGCATCTAGATGCGTGACCTCTGTGTATGTGAGATGCCCAACTGCTGTGTGCATGGAGGTATGTACCCGTGGCGCATATCTGGTACCCGGAAGCGGTGGCCAGCACACAGGAATGATATCATGCTCCTCCAGGAAGTTGCTTGTACTGCTGCTAATTTGTATATCTTGTATAATGCCCAAGAAATATTGTTTGGAAAATACAAATGGGTCACAGCGCATCTACATTCCAAATTTGGCACTTAAGATGGTCATGCACTATGCAATCTGATTGGCCAATCTCTGTACAACTCGATATTTAGCCAAAATAGGTATTAGGAAGACGCACTTGAACAATTAATTCAAAAAACAGGAAATCAAACTAAATCTAATTTATTTAAGATCTAACTGATTGCAGTGTATGGTCACCTTTAAAGATTAAGATCTGAAAATATAAATTTATTTGGTTTAGAAACACTTCTCTGTTCTTTGTAATGTATTGAAAAATTTGGGTAAAAAAAGAAAAAAACACATTTCAAAGATATATTAGAAGTAATAGGAATGAGATTAGCATCAAAAGGGTTAATTAACTGAGAACACCTACTAATTGCCTAACAAGACACATCTAATGAGATGAAATTAACCAATTATATTGGGCGTGCGCTATTATCAATGAGAAAACCGCAGTTACCCTAGTGACAGTTGCATTTTACATATGCGGGTATTTATTATCGCTATTTGCGCTTCAATGTGCTCCGGTTCGCACATTCAATTAATGACTTTTCCGGCGCACCAATTTATGTATGAATTGGTGCAGTGCCTTCTTCTTAGTAAATCACCCCCAGTGTCACTCACATTGATTCCATCATCCCTTTTCCTCACATTGCTGCTCTCTCACAGAAAGATACAGCTGGTATATAGAGATGAGCTTTGGGTTTGGACTGAATATGAATTTGCAGATTAGGCCAATTTGCCCGACTAAACCCCCTGCTCATGTTTACAAAAACTAACATCAGCTGGAAGTGTGTCATTTTGTGGCAGTTGGGGATCCTGAGTGACTAGATTGACCAAATATGGTCATGATCATATTTCAACAATCTTGTCACCCAGCATTCTTTGCTGGTTTGCTTCCATACAGCAGCCAACCAGGGATCTGTCATTTTGAGGCGGTAGTGCGACATGTGAAGATTATCAACATTAGTTTGTGGATCATTGTGTTTTTCGAAGATGTACACTGCAGTAAAACATGATTGATGTTGGATTTTCATCAGGAGGCATTGTTTATTTTTTATTGTTACACTTAATATTGCTTAAAAAAAATTCCAGACTGAATAACTACTGCCCCAACCGGCTGTTTAACTACCCCCCTCCTCCTGAACCATACTGAGCCATCTGCTTTCCACATTGGGCACGTACCTTGCAAGGGGGGCATCAAACCCTTTCCCCTTTGTAAGGCACCTTGTCTCCAAGTTGAGGGAACAAACAGGATAAGGAGCCTGTATGGGGGGGCTTAATGGAATCTGGAAGTCCCCTTTATAAAAAAGGGGGCCGTGGGTATCTGAAGTACACAGGACATAGTACCCCATGTTATTCATTCACAGAAAAAATATGAAATAGTAAATAGAAACACCTACCCCCACTAAGTCCTTTATTAAAAAAAAAATGTCCCCCTTGTAAATCCAATGTCAATCACGTTTTCCAGCGATGTACATCCTCATCAATCATGACAACCTGAAATCCGATGATGCTTCCCTGCTACTTAAAGGTTAACTCCACTTTTGTGGGAAAAAAAGAATAGCAAATAAAGAAAAAATAATATAGCATATATACAATTGTGACACAAGTCATATTGTAATTAAATGGTATTAAAAATTACCTTTCCTTTTCAATCTGCAGCTCTGTCATTTTCTGTGAAATGCAATATGGCTACCTGGAGGTGTTCTGTACACAGAATGCCCCCCAGAAACATAATTTCCTGTTTGTGTGATTGGCTCACTAATTTTCCCAGAACTCTGCACCAAGATACAAGTCAGATTAAAGGCATCAAAGGCAACAAATTTCTATTTAATTTTTGGTGAGATACTTCAAATAGGAATTTATGTCTAAAGGGATGCAGACCCTGCAATTTTTCTCATTAGTGCCCACTGGGTTCGATGAATGTGTATGAAACTGAACTTTGCCCAGTTCTCTTATCATTACTGGTATGGCATTTTGGGCAGTTCAGCATCACAGCAAACTAAAACACAACCTCAGGCTAGAATTTAAAAGTGAATATATGCTTGCTTATGCTGGGCAAAGAAACAGGTTCCCTTTAAAGTAGACCTCCATGGCGTTTCATTTGCTCCCCACCACTCCATTCAGCCACCAAGAATAAAAGTAAACCAAAAAGTATAGTATATACTGTATATATATATATATATATATATATATATATATATATATATATATATATATAAGAAAGTAAGGAAGGGAAAGGAAAGAAAGAAAAGAAAGAAAAAAAAGGAGAAACAAAAGAAAATGGAAGGGAAGAAGGGAAAAGAAAAGGGAAAAAAATTGTCTCAATTACATTTATGTTACCAGTAAATTGTATGTATATGATAAGACCTTGTGACCTTATGAAACACTATCTGGGTATCATCTGGATTTACCCTGTAAAAATAGCTATACCATATGAGATGCTCGTATTCGTTTTTACTTCCGGATGTGCACATTTTATAGATGTTTACCATTAGTAAGATCCTCCAACAGCTATCAGGTTAGAATGAAACTTGAGATCATCTCTTAAATATCACTGTCCATAAATCAGACACACCAAAGTTATTCACGTCTTCAGATGATGCTTTACGCCTCACGGACAAAAAATGAGGTTTTTATGCATGTCATTTGGTATATTTATATTTGTATGTAAAGAAAATGTTAACTTTTCAAGACTAAGAAGCTTGTGTTTAAAAGCTAAATAAAACATGCATCTGACAATATACTAAGGCCAAACATTGGCAAAATAATATCCCCAAGCATGAAATACATATATAAATAAAATGATAAACTGGTAACCAATGAATATGTCATATTGATACAAATAATGACAATGGAAGTGGCAAAAATGTAAGGGTTAATTTAAAGTGCACTTTGCATTTATTCAATTACAACACCAACAACTGGGGAGATAGCTCTTAATTCCAGGACATTATTCATAGGGGTACATGATATGTTATTCCTTTGCTGTTAGTCTTTGAAGTGAACTCAAGTTATATTAGAAGTGCACTTTAAAAATGGTCACCAGTGCACTAGCCTTTGCAAAAAAAATCTCCCTAAGGGTTACCATACAACTTACAATATGGCTGTACAATTAATTCTGGATTGGCCAAAACTATGTAATATTTGATCCTACCTAAACTATTCAATCAATCTGTATCCAATCAGACGGGCCCTTGGTTGATCTAAAGCAGATTGTACAATTGTATTGTAAGGTGTCTGGTGAGCTTAAAGTGGAGCTCCACCCAAAAGGGGAAGCTTCACTTGTTTGCACCCTCCGCCCCTCCACTGCCATATTTGGCACTCTTTGAGGGGGTATGTGTGTGCCTGGCTGTGACAGCAGCCGCAGCAATCTGAGCTGGAAGTTCCGGCTGCCCCTCCTTCCCCTGCAGTCTTCGGGGACACATCACAGGGACCATTCACAAAGCTTGCGCATGCGCAATAAGAAACTGGCTGTGAAGCTGCAAAGCTTCACTTCCTGTTTCCCTTACTAGATATGTTGGCGCCTGCACCCCAAGCCAATTGAAGGACATCCCTGGATCCCTGGACAGGTAAGTGTCCTTATAATAATTTCAGCAGCTAGAGTAGTACCTGCTAAATTTTATCTTTTTTGGGGGAGAGGAGCCTGGAGCTCCTCTTTAAAGTGGTTGTAAGCCCCTACATATACCCAGTGATGGGCTTATTCTCAAGTGACAAACAGAGATGAAACACACTGCCCACAGGAAGAGAGCTGAGGTTGTCAATCTGCTGGAGGTCCCTCCCCAGTCACCTTTTTTCACTTGGTGTCAGGAAAACTTTTCAGAAGTGAGTCATGCCGATAGCAGAGGAACAAAGCAGCAGACAGAAATTACACTTGGTGCTTTTAATTTAATCGTCAGCGCTATCTTGGTACTCTCGTCCGCAGTGAGGCTACACTTAGAAGTCGGCAAGCGGACATCTTTTTACACCCACTGAAGTCCGCTTGCTGAGGACGAGTCTACCAAGATGGCGGTGACGAAACGTCTTTTCCGGTTAACACAGACGGCTTGCTGATTCTGACGGAACACCAGTGATTTGGTAAGTCAGAGATAGCATTTTTGTACATCAATTGCCGCCACTGTGCCATCAAACACCACCACTGTGCCATCAAACGCCGCCACTGTTGCTGCCACTGTGCCCATCAATTGCCGCCACTGTGCCCATCAATTGCCGCCACTGTGCCATCAAACGCAGCCACTGTGCCATCAAACGCCGCTACTGTGCCATCAAACGCCGCCACTGTGCCATCAAACGCCGCCACTGTGCCCATCAATTGCCGCCACTGTGCCATTAAACGCAGCCACTGTACCCATCAATAGCCGCCACTGTGCTATCAAACGCAGCCACTGTGCCATCAAACGCAGCCACTGTGCCATCAAACGCAGCCACTGTGCCATCAAGCGCCGCCACTGTGCCCATCAATTATCGCCACTGTGCCATCAAATGCAGCCGCTGTGCCCATCAATTGCCGCCACTGTGCCTTTAAATGCAGCCACTGTGCTCATCAAACGCAGCCACTGTGCCCATCAAACGCAGCCACTGTGCCCATCAAACGCAGCCACTGTGCCATTTCAAATGCTCCCACTGTACCATCAAATGCTGCCCCGTGCCATATCATGCCTGCTCCCACTGTGCCCCGCCCCCCGCCCGCCGTCTGCCCGGCACTTACCCTGTCTCTCGGTGGGGCATTTTATTCATTTGTAACTTATATGTTAAATAAATATTTTGCGCTGTAAATTACAGATTGTTTTTGTGATTAATCACTATGCTTTAAGATGTTACATTTATAGGAATGAAAATACATCCTGCATATCAGATATTTATATTTCGATTCATAACAGTCGCAAAATTACAGCAATGAAATGACCAACGAAAATAATTTTACTATTAGGGGTCCCCACAACTTGGGAAATTTTATCAAGGGGTCACGGCACTAGAAAGGTTGAGAACCACTCATAGGGGATATGCTTTGTTCATTTTTCATGTTTAAGGTTTACAACCACTTTAAAAGGAGAAGTATGGGGTCATGAAAAAACAAACACGTATACTCATCTCTATGCTGCAGCTGTCCAACATCGGCTCTAAGACTAATAACGTTTAATAGGGACGTATTTTAGAATGGAAGTAAAAGTCAGACAGAAGATCTAACCTTTCTACATTATCTAGAAAAAAAGTGTTGTGTAGAGTTCCACTTTAAAAAATGATGTTCTCTACATATTGACAAAGAAGCCTGACACTACACTGCTCAAGGGTGTACGCTATGTCAACACTTTTTATGCTGCCTAAAGAAGAACTTCACCCTCCCCATAAGTAAAAAAACACTTAAAGTGGAGTTCCACCCACTTTTACAACTCTTCAGCATCCCTCACTAAACTGTGCACTGTAAACAAATTGGATATTTTTTTATTTTTTTTCTCAGCACCTACTGTATATCTGCTGTATTCATTTTTCACTTCCTCCTCCCTGGCCGCGGCCCATCGCATCATTTCCTGTTTGCAATGCCTTCTGGGAAGGGCTGGCAACTTCCTCTGAAACTGCCGTTGCTATGGAAACCTGACCTGAAACCTATTACACTGCTTGTGCTGCACTGAGCATGTGCGAGATCTGCAAGGATGAGATCCAGGAAGAAATACAGTCTGGCTTCAGATGCCCACACTTAAGATGGACACGGCCTGCTGTAAGTTTATAAAATAACAAACTACTCCTATAAACTAACAAAACAGACCTTAGTTTACAGACTAACTTTACTAGAATACATTAAGCTTGTGTATTATAGGGGTATTTTTATTTAAAAAGTATAATTTCGGCCGGAACACCACTTTAAGCGGGGTGTACACAAACCAAAAATCCGACCAGTTCAAAAGGATCTGTGTGTACAGCTGACTGGTCTGTCGAATGGTTATGCTGGAAAACCAGCATTTGATTAGCGCTTTCAGCTAATGGCCTCAACGCTGATCTGTGTATTCTGATGGGGGGGCGCTGTCAGAATGTAAAGGCACAGAGGGAGAGATCCCTGCATCACACATCATTTGTGTTAATGCGGGAGTCTGTCATTTTTTTTCCCGTTGAACCAGCTGGTTAAAAGAAAGAAAAGAAAATGAACGTATAAACCCAGCTTTAAACACACAGAAAGACAAATCTTTTTAGCAGAGAGGAAGCGTTGCAGTGGAGGAAAGTCCTTTTTGGAGTGAAGGTCCGCTTAGAACCAGAAAACTGATACTTTTTAAGAGGGTACTGGTACTTGGTCACAGACAACACCAAAATAATCCTGGACTGCTAACAACAACCCCATTTGAAATACAAAATAAATCAGGGAATTCATTTGTGGATAGAAAATGCTGTGGCTGCAAAACCATGAAAATAGTTTGCACTTTAGGCAATTATGTGCGCTCACCACCTGTTTTTTGCCTTCTAAAAACTATTATACAGGTGTACTTTAGAGTGATTGTAAAGTCTATTTTTTTTTGTTTAAAAATAACAAACATGTTATACTTACCTGCTCTGTGAAGTGGTTTTGCACAGAGCAGCCCCGATCCTCCTCTTCTCAAGTGCCTCACTGGTGCTCCTGGCTCGGCCCCGCCCCCTCACTCTCCTCATTGGCTCACTGACTTTAAATGACAGCAGCGGGAGCCAATGGCGCTCACTGCTGTCTCAGACAATGAGGAGGGAGGGTCCCAGGACAGCTGAGGCTCTTGTGCACATTGCTGGGGGAAGATTGAGTGTAGGTAAGTATTATTGGGGCTCAGGGGGGGCTGCTGCACACAGAAGGTTTTTTACCTTAATGCATAGAATGCATTAAGGTAAAAAACCTTCTGCTTTCACAACCACTTTCAGCCAGCCATACATGGATGGAAATTCATCTGGTTCCTGTTGAACTGGCTGAATTTCGATCCATGTATGGGCAGGGTGGCTGTACAGAAGTGCAATTGGCTACAGCTGGAAGCGCTGACCAGTGTATTCTTATGAAGGGGAAGTCTCCCCACTGTCAGAATACAATAGCTCAGCAGTGAGGAATCCCTCATCCACCTCAAATACCAGTGGATTGGAAATCGAGTCCATTTTTTTCGTTCAACTCAGTGGTTGAACGAAGAAAAAACTATTCATGTACAGGTTACGTAGAGGAGTATTTATTTCTAAGAGAGAATGGTTTATAGCATAAATGTTTGTTTTGCTCAGTACTGCTTTGCTATAATTTGTACTCAATTTCTTTATTCAACATTTTCTTAATTATTACAAACAATGATTAAAATAAAAAAAAAAATCAGACATGTCTTCCAAATCCCGTTTCCCACCCCTAATCAAATCATCCCTAATAAAAAAGGGACATTGTGTTCCAAATACAATAATAATGATATCTGGGGGGGGGGGGGGGGGGGTCGAACGGCCTACAGGAAGGGCTGTCTGAGGTATCAATAAGGATTAGCTTGTCACCCATCCAGTGCACCCTCCTAAGTCACCCAAACCACTCATTCCAGCCAGCCAAACATCTCACAGGTTTGCAGGGGCCAATTTCTTTTAAATCATTTCCCGGCTTATCAATATTTTACTCAATAACTAGGTTTTACATATATATATCTCTTGCATCCCACCAGGGCTTCCAGATCAAATCATATTTCCATAACGCACTTTGTTTAATATACACCGCTTTTTCTTTAAGAATTACCGCATTCATAATGTTTAACCATCTATTCACTGGACGGGGGTAGCAACGACTGCCACCTCCGGGCGATCAGATTTCTAGCTTGGAATAAGCATCTTGTAGCTGCTATCTGCCTTTTTTCCTAATTTCCCTCCTCCCCCCACAAAACCCAGTAAGCAGCGTTTTGCTTCCAACTCAGTGGATGTGCCGAACGCCCGGTCAATATACTCCGCCACCCCCGTCCAGTAATGAAACAGCTTCGGACATCTCCAAAACATATGGAGCATGTCTGCCTCTAGGTCCCAACACCTAGGGCAGCTCAAGTCTGAGCAGCGTCCAAACAGAAAAAGTTTAGAGGGAGTATAATAGGTTCTATAAAGCAAAAACAGGTGTGACATCCTCTAGGAGGGAGACAAAGAGACCAACGGGCCAGTTCCAAAATTCTATTCCACTGGGTTTCAGTAATATTTCCTACTTCTTTTTCCTACTTTTCCCTGTATGGAGGGGGTTCCAACTCGCCTGATCTCTTCTTATTAATATGTAAGTATAGTTTTGAAATTAAACTTTTCCCTGTCTCTGTGTTGATTAACTTTTGGAGCACTGGAATTGTGCTTTATTCTAAAGTCGTTCCTCTGAACTGTTCCTTCAGAGCATGCCTGACCTGTAGATATCTAAAAAAAGATTTATTCGAGAGGGCATATTGATCTCTCAAATCCTGGAAGGATTTCAGGGAGCCATCTGTGTACAATTGAGAAATACATTTTATTCCACACCTCTTCCACTCCTTTACTACCCCAATCTTCTGCAATTCTCCCATTTTTCCATTCTCCCACAATGGTGTATATTCTGTAAGACCGCCATATTTTAAGATTGTTTTCACTGTGTCTCATACTTTCATTATAAGGTTTACGGTAGGTAGTCCTGGAGGGAAGGATCCTGCCTCCAGGGCTTCAATTATCGAGTCATGTGGAGTGTTTTGTAGAAGCCTCATTCTTCCTGATTCTTGATCTGCCAGGTTACAGCCCTCAATATGCTGGAGTTGTGACGCCAAGAAATAGCTAAACGGATGTGGAAGGGCCACTCATTCCTCCTGTTGCTGAAGTTGAAGAGTGCTTAACCGAATTCTTGCAGGTCTGCCCTTCCATATCAGTTCCCTGAACAACCTATTGATCTTTTGAGACCACTTTTTATACAACCAAATTGGAGAGTAAGTATAGGAGTTGCGGCATCCAAATCATTTTGATTAGATTACAGCGACCAGCCACAGAAATTGGCAGATTTTTCCAAACTTTTATTTTGTCTCTAAATTTGGTCAGTAACGGGGTAATGTTATCTGAAGTGTAGCATTGGGGGTCCCTAGATATAGTTATGCCTAAGTATTTAAATTTGTACACCACTGGAATCTGAACCACTTCCTCAGGTAGGGGGTCACACAAGTGATCTACAGGTAACAAACAAAATTTCGCCCAATTTATCTTTAACCCAGAGAAATTACCAAAGTTATTAATGATCTTCATTGCTTCCCTAGGTGAGTCCTGCATATCTCCCAGAAACAGTAATAAATCATCTGCATATAATGCGAGTTTGTCCTCATGTTTGCCACTTCTAAAACCCCTCATCCGTCTAGAGGCCCTGAGAGCAGCAGCCAGGGGCTCAATTGCATTGGCAAAGAGGAGGGGAGACAGGGGACAACCCTGTCTTGTCCCCCTCCCCAAACTAAATTTATCAGAGAGTTCATTGTTTACTTTCACTCTAGCCTCCGGAGCGCCATGAAGCATTTTAACCCAACTAATAAATCCCAGTCCAAGCTGAGCTGCATCCATGGCTCTCCAAAGGTACTGCCATTCTAGGCAATCAAAGGCCTTGGCGGCATCTAGCGAGAGAATAGCCCTCTCTCCACCCCCGTCCATTGGAACCTGTAAATGTAAGTATAGGCGCCTTATATTTATACTGGTTGTTCTTCCGGGTATGAAGCCAGACTGATCGGGGTGGATGAGTTTTGATATAACTTTATTCAGCTGAGCCGCCAAGGCCTTTGCAAAAATTTTCATATCTGTATTCAAGAGCGCAACAGGTCTATATGAAGCCACGTCAAGTGGGTCCTTACCCTCCTTATGTATGGTGATTATGGTGGATTCCATCATTGATGGGGGAAGAGCCCCCTTTGTCATTGAGAAGTTCAATATCCTCAACAGCTTGGGGAGCAAGACCTGCCCATAGTGCCGATATATTTTGTCTGGGAGTCCGTCTGGGCCCGGGGATTTCTGGTCCGCCATCTCATTAGTGATCTATTGAAGCTCCTCCAATGTGATAGGGCGATCCAGCTCAGCTCTATCCATATCTGTAAGGACGGGGAGGTTAAGGTTCTTGAAAAAACTCTCCATTCCATCCTTCCTCCCATCTTGGCGGGATCTATACAGCTCCTCATAATATTCTTTAAATTTACTTGCTATTTCCGGGGTATGGGAGGTCACTCTTCCATCCTCTGCAGTAGTCGTAGGTACTACATAGGTGGGAGAGTTTGCCCTGACTAATTGCACCAACATGCGTCCCGCGGTTTCCCCTTCTCCAAAAGCCAATTGTCTCTGGAAAAGGTGCTTGTTCTCTGTCTGTCGGAGGGTCACTAACCGAAAGTTATTTTTGTTCTCTATCCAGGTCTTAAGTGTTTCATATGTCCGCTTATTAATATATTGTTCTTCTGCTGTTGTTACCTTCTCTCCCATTAATCTCTCCCAGTCCTTTGTGTTTTTTAATTTTTGAAATCTGTAGAATCAATAGGCCTCTTAGAAAGGCCTTCAAAGCATCCCATACAATTCCCTCTGGGGCAGTCCCCTGGTTTAGATCGATAAATTCTCGCAGGGGAAGTAAAATTTCATTCGGATCTCCCATCAGTTCGATCCAAAAGGGGCTTATCTTCCACTCTCCAGATTGGCTACATTCCCCTATCTACAATATTGCTGTCTCCGGGGAGTGTTCCGACAGGCCCCTTGGTTTATAGTTTATATTTTTTATCAAGGGCATCATTTCCTCATTCCCCAGGATTAAATCGATCCTGGAGAGCGTGGAATGGGTCTTGGAAAAACACGAATATTGGTCTCGGGATTCCGAGCTCTCCAGACATCCTCAATCCTGTTTCTTTCAAAAATTTAGTTACCGGGTATTCACTGCATTACAGATTGTGTAAAGGGAGGGAACCTATCCAGCATGCAGTCTATTACCATGTTGAAATCCCCCATTGCCCTCACCTGTACTCCGGGCTTATCCAAGGTAAAATCGACAAGCCCACAAAGAATCGAGGTGTCAAAGGGGGGGGGGGATATAAACATTTGCCAGTATACAAAGTCTGTTTTCAATTCTACAATACAGGAAAACATATCGTCCTAGCTCATCTATTTTAGACTGTATGAGAGAGAAAGCCACTTCATTTCTGATAAAGATGCTTACCCCTCTAGAGTAAGAGGTATGAAATGAGTGGTATTGTGTGTTATAATTTCGCCATCTCAATTGGGGAGTAGAGGCCTTAGTAAGGTGTGTTTGCTGTAAGCTTCATATGTTTTAGCCATAAGGAGGACTGCAGCCTTTTTCTCTGGGTCACCCATTCCTCTGACATTCCAGGAACACAAAGTGAGTTTTTTAAAGTGCATAATTTTAACCATCAGAAAATTATATTAGTGTGAACCATAAAATCAATTTCTTTTATCAATAGATACCCTATTTGTGGTAATTTAGTGACCTCGCATTGCTTAACCTCAAATCTGTGAGTAATTCCAAACACTCTAGTGTACCACCCACGCCATTTATTCCACTCACACACCACTCTCATCCGCCCACTGGGCCTATTTTGGGGCATCCTAATGTAACCAATACATATTCCAGTGATCTTGAGTGTTATTAACGTCACTTTGCTATAATTTGTGTATAAATATTGGATCATTTTATTTTGGATGCACTGGTTTTGTAAAATTTTGTGAATTACATAGTTACATAGTTAGTCAGGTTCAAAAAGGCACAAGTCCATCCAGTTCAACCAATGAAAGAGAAAACATAAAATAAAAATCATACAATCCCATATATACAATCCTATACCCACAGTTGATCCAGAGGAACCCCAGAAAAGCGTGATCCAGTAGTAAATTGCAAAAGATATTGTAAGCCTTTTACTAAATATTAAGTACTGAGATACAGTCCAAGAAAATATCATGAATGACTACTTTTAGGACCCATTCACACCAGAGCATAACGCATTACTGTGGTGTGTGTTTGAACATGCACTGAGCTGCAATGTGTCAAAAAGCACAGTCCTTTTTCTATCTTCTCATGTTGTTATTATGCACTGCACCAGTGGCGGCTGGTGCTAAATATTTGGGGGGGTAGCAAACAAACCTGCCACCCTCACTCGCACTAACGCCACCACCCGCAGGAGATGAACGGGAAGGTGGTGATCCCCCCTCCCCCCCGGGAGACAGACGGGAAAGGTGGCGATCCCCACCTCCCCCGAGAGACAGACGGGAAGGTGGTGATCTCCCCCCCCCCCCCGTGGGAGACGGACTGGAAGGGGGCAACCCCCCCCCCCCGGGAGACAGACGGGAAGGTGGTGATCTCCCCCCCCCCCCCCGTGGGAGACGGACTGGAAGGGGGCAACCCCCCCCCCGGGAGACAGACGGGAAGGTGGCGATCCACAACCCCCTTCATGACCAGGCCATTTTTTGCAGTTCGGCACTGTGCTACTTTCACTGGCGATTGTGCGGTTATGCAATGCTGTATGCAAACTAAATTAATATCATTTTTTTCATACAAAGAGCTTTCTTTTGGTGGTATTTGGTCACCACTGGGTTTTTTTTTATTGTTTGTAATATAAAAAGACTGAAAATTTTGAAAAAAAAAGAAATATTTTTTTACTTTCTGCTACAAAAAAATCTAATAAAATTAAAAAAAAAAAATCTAATTTCTTCATAAATTGTGGCCAAAATGTATTCTGCTACATGTCTTTTATAAAAACAAATCCAAAATAGCGTATATTGATGCATGAAAGTTATAGCGCTTACAAACTCTGATATACAGTATATACTGGAATTTTTATTATTTTAATAATTATTAATGGCGGTAATCAGTAATGGGACTGCGATAGTGCCACGGGTAATCTAACACTAACTGATTCTAGGGGGAACTGACTAACTGCCACTGACATCACCAGTGACATTAACCACTTGCCGACCGCGCTACAGCCGAATGACGACTACAGCACGAGCGGCTAGTTCTGGGAGGCCATCAAATGATGGCCTCCCGTGATTGCGCCCGCCGTACGAGAATTTTCATAACTCTAGTAACCTATTGATTTTTGGTATCAGACTAACATGCAAAAATAAAAAAACGGTGGATCATTTCTCCGATATTTTCATTGTGTGTACAAGGGTTTAGAGAGGTGGGGGTGGAAACTGTAGGGAGGCATGTCATCAGAGGCAAAAATAGCAGTACCCAATGATCAGCTGGGCAGGGGGCGTGTCAGCACAAGTCTGACCACTAGAATACAGGCAGGCTGTACTTCCAAGTTGAACGCAAAAAGGAAAACTGACCATGCTGGAATGGATTTGCTTCCATGCTTGGAATGGTCAATTTGAAATAGGAAAGCAGGGAAACTGGCAGGATCACCAGGTATTTTACACAAAGGAGTCAATGAATGCAAAGAGAACAGGATATGTTTTAGTACAAGTACATGGTACAACAGACATATATCAGGAATATGAAGTGGTGGGGTAACATTCTTTAAATATATTTTTTTTGTAAATCATTTCTCTCCTTTAGTAAGTCTCCTTTAAACAAAAACATATATAAACTCGGGTTACAGCTTTTACACGAGTTTACAAGCAGGTACAAGCATTTGGCGTTTGTAATGCCAGTAAACTATCGCCCTGAACGCGATTTATCTGCTTTCAAAAAAATGCCACTAAACTCACCAGCCTCTAAACTCCTATAAAAGACTGAGTGTACATGTACAGATAAAATAACATAGAGGAGAGTTCAGGGGCTGCTGAAAAAAATGCCCAACTTCTCCTAAACGTCCGTTTATCGCTGCAATGTACATGAGGCCAGCATGTTTTTATAAAGGATGTCGTGATTTTTACCACTGGGAAATTGCAGTGTTAATGGCATCATGGAATGTTTTTTTAACTCAATTGCTCCTGTGTTTGCGGTTTGCAAGCAAAGTCATAGACAAATTCATTTTGGTACTTAGAAAAAAAGCATAGGCATTTGGCCTTGCGGAAGCTGCTGTAGAGATACTTAGTTAAATGCGTTTCATTTCATGGCAGTTATTGACATCTACTTTTGTCTTGGAAAAGAAGGGGTTATGTTGTTTACTATCTGTATTATGTGACCTCTCAGAGGTGTTATATAGCAAAGCATCTCAGTAACAGGTTGGCTTGGTTCCCACCTCCCCAGGTGACCAGATAAGGCTTTGCTTAGGGAATAGCATGTGCTTGGGCAGGATTCCCAGATTGTCACCTACACAGGATACTATCGCTCCCACAAGCTAGCATCTACACTTCTCACAGGAAGCCTGGAAATCTTAATATAACTCAGACCGGCTATTACATTAACAGACGACACACAAACCAGAACACGGAGATTAGAACATTTTTAAAGGGATAGTTCACCTTTACCACAAAACTGCCTATGCTCAAATGCTGAACTCACAGCTACTGCATTGGGGAGAGGAAAGGTATGTGAGGGGGTTTGAATCAGAGAAAGAGCTCACTCTTGTGATGGTGGAGGTGAGCAGTGATGACTAGGCCTCATTTGGCAACATCCTGGGAGTATTCCAGCCAGGCTTCATAAGGTATGTAAATGTACTACACCTGTAGCAAAGGTATTATTCATCTTTAGTCAGAGCTGCACAGTTTAAATTAAACTATAAACATCCCTTACCTGAATAGCCAGGTTATTTGTAAAGGTGAACTATCCTTTTAAGCAAGCTGAGCAGGCAGAAGGGTTGTATTAGAATACACAAAATAAAGGCACAGAGCACCATTATAGTGCTGTCATATGTCACAATAACAGGAATGCATAGAATGAATAGTACACAAATAGGTAAGTACACAAACTCACTATCCTCCTGAGCATGTTTTTTTTTTTTTTTTTCAGAATTTTTCCAGAATTTGTGGAAAGCCTAGAACAGATCCTGCATTATTGATAATGTGATGTAAAGGTTTGTATCTAATGTCTCTGATATAATACATCACATTCATGCTAATCCTGTGCACAGGAGAGAAACCAAAAAAAAAAAAAGATTTGTATAGTAAATCCTCATGATAAAATGTCAAAGCAAGAATAAAACGACACCTAAACTGGTGTTTATGATAAGGAAATCACATGTACTGATTGGAACTGGTGCTACTTTATGTTCAGGAAATATCAGACAAGTGTTAAGTAGTATTAAACACAAAGCCAAAATGTAATATAGTGCAGCTTACCAATCATTAAATGTGGTGGCTGCATTCATTTTATTTTTTTAGGCTTTTTCCCTGTTTTTTGTGATCTTTCCAGTAACGCACTTCCTGTATTAGAGTGCCCTCACTCTGGATGAAGGAGCACAGGGGTGCAATCGCCACCCCCCTAATCCATACCCCCGGCCCCTAATCTCCATGCAGGGCGCCGGACAAATGGATTTCAATGGGGTTTTTTTTTTCTTGAAGCACATAATTAGAGACTTTACTGCGACCCAAGCCCACCCACTTGTGTGACATTTTCTAATTAATATTCACTAATATCTTCCTGCTTCTCCTCCTGGCCAATCAGGAAGTGGGTCCTGAGACCCAATTGGCCAGGAGTCCTAAGACCCGATTGGCCGGGAGGAGAAGCGACCACCAGGACTTGGGCGGAGATGCAGGGGGGAAGCCGCCGAAGTCGCGGCCTGGATTGGGTAAGTGCATGGCTGGTGGGTGGCCTGGCGGGTGACAGGCGAGCGAAGCCGCAATTGATCAAGCAATGGGGTGGAAGGGGGGGTGAGGGGTCCAGGTTTGCCCCCCCCTCCAAAAAAAATTGAGCACCAGCTGCCACTGCTTTTGAGACTAAATCCCTCTGTCCCTTGTGCAGCCTCAATTGTCTCTCTTTTTGGTCTGATGTGTACATCTCGATACAAAATGTACTACTTTACTTCCAAAGTGTCATACTGCACTAAACTTTTTATCCAACCTCTATAATACTGCATTTGTTATTTTGAAATGTCAATATAAAGGAAAAATAGAGGTCAAAAAAACACTTGTGTGGTTAAGTCATTTATTTTCTACATATTAGATCTTTGTGGTCTTTTTAACTGGGGCCATGGCAGAGACCTGTCTTTGCCTGAATACTGTGTGCTAAAAAGTGTTCCTCTTTAACATTTTAGAAAGTTGGTAGGTATGGTTGCAATTAGGGGTGCAACGGATCGTTGCCGATCCGTGATACGTACGGATCACCCTCCGCGGATCGGCACACCCGCGATCCGCGGAGCACTTTTCGGCCTCAGCTATAGGAAAGGCCGCGACTTCGGCCTAGCTCCGGAGCCGGCTTAGTACACCATCTTAGTACACCCGTAAGTGGCCGCTGTCTCGACAGGAAGTGATGTTTCGTCGCCGCCATCTTGCTACACCCCACACTCCTGCACAGTACAATAATGATAGAGTGAGAAGGGGGCAAGCAGGCATCTTGTTACACCCACCGGAGTTTTAGATTTAAAAGCCATTTTCAACACAAAACTGAGCTTATATGCACAAATACAGTATTTATGCATATAAGCTCGGTTTTGTGTTGAAAATAGCTTTTCAATCTAAAACTCCGGTAGGTGTAACAAGATTTGTTTTGTTTTTTTTGCTGATCCGAAAATGATCCGATCCGTGACTCTGATCCGAGGATCGATCCGATCCATGAGATTTTTGATCCGTTGCACCCCTAGTTGCAATGGTCCCACTTGGTCCAATGCAAGCATATGTACAGTATGTGCCATACCTGTGGGATCCCAGTGTAAGTCAAAGATCACTGTAGTAGGCACAGCTACTACAGCGATTGCTGCTAGATTCTTGATACCATGCCGGGAGACTGCCCTGCTGCATTGTGAACACCAGGATGTTAAACCAAATGGTGAGTAAAAAAAAATATCCAGCAAATTTTGCAAATTAGGTAAAGGCATGGAGGGAGCCATGTAATTCATTATTTATGCCCATAGTGGCCAACTGTATGATTTAGCACACAAATAGAGATTGCAATTTCAAACACTTTTTTGCAACTTGCATAGAGTTGTTTTTCACCCTCATCAGTGCAGGTATGGAACCCATGACTCTAAAGCCTCGTACACACGATCAGATTTTCCGCAGACAAAACCTCTCACTTTTGTTCGATGGCATGTGTCTGGATTTTGTCTTGCATACAAACGGCAAGGAATTGTCGGCCAACAAACACGAACATAGTGACGTATTATCAGCTCTTTAGCGCCACTCTTTGGGCTCCTTCTGCTAATTTCGTTTTAGTAGAAGTTTGGTGAGTGTTGATTTGCGCTTTTCATTTCGCGCTTTTCATTTAGTACTTTTCGGTTCACGCTTTTCATTTCGTGCTTTAGATCTATCAAGTATCTATTGTAATGGCCTGCCTATTTTTTTTTTTTTTAATTCTTTTTATTGAAAAATTTCACTGTGGAAGTACAAAACAGGACCATTGGGGCATACCCCGGCCAATTGGTACACATAGCCATGTGCATAACAGCGTAGAAGTCACCGTGTATCTCAAAACTAAACATATCTAACTATAGTTAAAATCACTAACAACATATCTAGTTCCCAGTTTCAACATGGTAGGATATTGACAGGATATATCTATTCCTGTAGGACCTCTCATCCCTCTTATCTATCAGAGCCGAATGTTGCAAGGACAGCTAGGGTCGAGTGATGGCCTGTCTAATTTGATACAAATTGAACGGATTGTTCAGGTGTGTCCTCCTTTTACAAAGATTTGGTAAATCCAAAGAAGATTGTACAAAGAGGTTGTATGGTGTATGGCCATCTTTAGTAGGGGTTACTCCTCACTTTGGAGATACCCTATATTACCAAAAGTATTGGGACACCTGCCTTCACACGCACATGAACTTCAATGGCATCCCCGTTTTAGTCCGTAAGATTCAATATTGAGTTGGCTGATCCTTTGCAGCTATACCAGCTTCAGCTCTTCTGAGAAGGCTATCCACAAGGTTTAGGAGTATGTCTATGGGAATGTTTGGCCACTCTTCCCGAAGCGCATTTGTGAGGTCAGGCACTGATATGGAATGTCTAGCTCACAATCTTCACTCTAATCACAATCACAAAGGTGTTCTATCAGGTTGAGGTCAGGACCCTGTGCAGGCCAGTCAAGTTCCTCCACCCCAAACTCACTTATCCATGTCTTTATGGACCTTGCTTTGTGCACTGGTCCAAATCATTTGTTGGAGGGGGGATTATGGTGTGGGGTTGTTTTTCAGGGGTTGGGCTTGGCCCCTTAGTTCCAGTGAAGGTAACTCTTAAGGCGTCAGCATACCAAGACATTTTGTACAATTTCATGCACCCAACTTTGTGGGAACAGTTTGGGGATGGTCCCTTCCTGTTTCACCATGACTGCGCACCAGTGCACAAAGCAAGGTCCATAAAGACATGGATGAACGAGTTTGGGGTGGAGGAACTTCACTGGCCTGCACGAAGTCCTGACCACAACCTGATAGAGACCTTTGGGATGAATTAGGGCGGAGACTGAAAGCCAGGCCTTCTCGTCCACATCAGTGCCTGATCCCACAAATGCGCTTCTGAAAGAATGGTCAAACATTCCTACAGACACACTCCTAAACCTTGGGAACAGACTTCCCAGAAGAGTTGAAGCTATTACAGCTTCAAAGATTGGGCCAACTAAATATTGAACCCTAAGGACTAAGACTGGGATCTCATTAAAATTCACATGCGTGCAAAGGCAGCTGTCCCAATACTTTTGGTAATATAGTGTATTTTCTCACACTTCCAGTTGTCTCTCTTGGACAGGTAATGAGGGAAATCTTAGCAGGCACAAAGACATCAATAAAAACGTGAGAGAAGTTTTACCTGGCTTCTATTCTATACAAAGCTAAAAGGTTTTGGTTGTACATACACATTATGTAGACAGTATAGCACGCTAGATTGATAGAGTTTTCAATCATACCTACAGTATACAAACAGATATCTTAGGTGTAACATCCAAATTTGTTAAAAGGATATTAAACCCTTAGTTTCTTAACTATTTTCAGCAGCTGATGTAATCCCTTACTGAGTATGCAGCTTCTTTATCTAAACCAGGGGTTGACAACCTGTTGATAGCAATCTACCCGTTGACCACAGGTAGGTGACAGCCCCCCTGAATTCCAGTACCATGCTCTCCTGACCCACCCAGTACCATGCCCTCCTGACTCCCAGTACTGTGCCTTCCTGACCCCCCGTACCAGGCCCTCCTGTCCCCCCTGCACTGTTCCCTCCTGACGTCCCTGTACACTGCTCTGCTGACCCCGTGTCCTCTGCTGATGTCCTGTCCTCTACCCTGCTGGCACCTGTCCTCTGCCCCACGGACTCCTGCCTTTTACACTGCTGACCCCCTCTCCTCTACCCTGCTGACCTCCTGTCCTCTGCCCTGCTGACCCCCTGTCCTCTGCCCTGCTAACCCCTGTCCTCTTTCTTACTAATCCTTACTGATCCCTGTACACTACTCTTCATACTACTGACCTCTGCAGAGGAACTGGCAGGAACACCAGGTAGGTATTTCACACAAAGGGAGCAATACAAAGAGAATGGAATTTTTTTTCATACAAGTAGATGGTACACCAGGCACATATCAGGAATATGAAATTTTGGGTTTACAGTACATATTCTTTAATTTCTTTAAAAAAAAAAGCAAAAAAAAAGAGCTGCCTCCCAGTGATCTTTGACCTCTTTCATGTTGTCCATGTAGATCTCCCCCTCTCAAAGGTTTCCTTCCCCTGATTTGAACCTTGCCTATGTTCCGGTTTAAGCTGGTACCATGACCACTGCCCCAGGTTTCCTGTTTCAGGATGGCTTCTTTGTCTTGCAGCATCCTATGAAGCCACCCTTGCATGCAGGGACTAGAGTTGTGTCTTAGGACACTGTGCGCATCAATAGAAACACACCCCCATAGCCTGGGATGGCACGGCACATCCCTGTCCCTCGCACCTTCTCTTCCCAAGTTAACAGACTGACTAGAGACTGCACTGTCCATTGTTAACTCTTTCTTGTAAAGACTTGTAGTGCTACCCCCTCGTAGGAGCCGCTGGATAGGACGGGTTCTCTGTTCTTTGTCTCAGCCTTCTCAGGAATCTCAGTCCCTCTGACACACCAGGTTGAGTGTACAGACATGCAATATCACAGGAAATCACTGAAAGTAATACTGAGTACCCAATAGCAGTGCTGTATTAAAGAAAACAGGCACCAAACCCAATAGGGTGGGTAACTAGGTAAACATAAAATGGATTAACAATGGCAATAACACAATTTACCATACAAATTTAGGGCAGCGATTCTAGTCCTAGACCAACTGGGTATGAACAGTCCAAAAAAAAAGGAAGATAGTAGTGGACGGACAGGGGAACAAAGGGGGCTTACTGAATAATAATTATAGGAGGGGCAGTCCTTTGAGATGTTCTTCTGCTGGCTATCGCTGGGGCCCTTTAAGAGCATCTTTGCATTTAACAATAGTACCAGTTAACCTGCATGCAGTATAGGTACAGTACAGTATAGGTACCATATAGTCTCAGCACAGGTACAAGGTAGATGTAGTTCAGATGCGGTAAAGATTCGGTATAACGCTGTATAGGGCTGGTATAGGTGCAGTCTAGGTTTGGAATAAGTGTGGTATAGAGCTCAGTATGGGTGTGGTATGGATTGGGTACACTTGGTGTCCTGCTCTCGGATGATGTAAAATTTCTGCAACATTGACCTATTCAAACTTTTGGTGTGTTCTGCTCTCTGCTTTTATTATTAAAAAATCTTGGAAAAAGAAAAAGGATTTTAACTTACCTTAGCCCTCATTCAAAATAGTTTTTGTAGAGATTCTTGGAGCGTTTTTCTAGCAGAAAAATATGCTGAATGCTCCTAACTGCTTCTAAACACTAATAAAATGCTACTAACAGCTTTTTCTGATCTTTTTTTTTTTTTTTTTTTATTCATGTACTGCAAAAATGCCAATACAATGCTAATGTTCCTAAATGCTTCTAAAAGCTGGCACAAAAATGCTATTATCAGCATTTTTCTGTAAATTTTTTTTAGCGTATAGTGTGCATGGAACCTCAGGGATGTGAGTGGGTCATTGGTGTCCTCACAGTGGGGAACCCCAATTGACTGCAATTGTAGTTTTCCCCAGAGTTCAACTTTATATCTTGGGTGTATCATCTATCACCATTTGTTAAGAGTCAGAAGTTGAAGAGACTTGCACACAAGAAGCAGCATTTTTCACCTGGCCAGAAAGTGCATTCAAACAACTAAAATAAATCGAATCCTTTTTTGGAAAGAAGTATAAATTCCTTTTTCGGTAATTACAAAAAGCATACCCTTCAAATCACGTCAGAGTAATGAAACATGGTAAGGGCACATGTGCCAGAGTAGACAAACACACCTATGTAGAAATTTCTAAAGCACAGATTTTTTTTTCTTGTATCAGGTATTACATGGTTATTTTTTATTTTTTGGAATGCGTGTAGATACAACAGGAAGTCAGATGAAATATCTTCATAATGAGGTAAATACCCCTTTTCCCATTAAAAGATTTCCGTTCTGTTCTTGTTCTGGTAACAACTCAAAATCTAGGATTTCATGCCATTTCCTGTCTTTGTGACAATAGTCAGCAATTTTGGAGAATTACCTTTACTTCCTGTCCCAAAGACCCAACAGGAAGTAAGGGTAAATCTCTCCAAAATAAGGGTAATCGTCTGTTAAGCTGGCCGTACTTGGGAAGAATTTGGCTGGTTCCTGATTAACCTACCAAGATTCAAGCTTTAGGTGGCTCTGCTGGCACCCTCCCGTCTGATATCCTTCAATCTGAAAGTTAAAGGAGTTGGGCAGAATATTGTCGGCCAAACAGTGCATCCAATCAGATGTAGCCACTGTTTGGGTATTCTGACGGGTGCCAGCTCTAAGAATACAATAGCTGGCAGGGGAGATTCCTCCATCCATGCTGTTTAGTTTGTATGGGGGAATCGACAGATTCTATTTGTGCAATCCACAGGGCTAAACGTGAGAAATCTTACAAAATATGGCCAACTTTGGACAGTTGACACTTGAGCAAGTGTCTCCATTGACAAATTTTCCCTCTTTTCCTGTTTCAATGGCAATCGTCCTTCACTTTAGTCCCAGTGACAGTGGTTACCAGGACAGACAGAGTTAACCCCCCTCCCCAGCACCCTGGTAAAGATGGCATAAAAAACCTGTCTAACCCTTCACCTATCCACCCAAAACTGGAAAAAAAAAATTGACTTTAGATATACTTGAAATTGTATAATATATACTCATTAAAAGTTACTTTGTACTCTGCCCAACAAATAATCTCTGATGACTAGGAAAGTTTGAAAAATTAGTTGACTCACCCATTGCAGGCATTGGAACACGCTGTCGGGGAATCCTACCTCTTCTATCCTCGTTGGGGCGCCTTGATGTCCTATTGCCAACCTCCTGCTGCTCCAGCATCCCATTTCCTTCTGGTGACTAATGAACTCACAGCTTCTTTCTGGTTACCTTAGATGTCCGACTATGCTTATCTCAGAAGACCATAGGCTAGTTTCCCTAATGTATTCATGGACTGGAACTATCAAATAAATACATGAAGGGCTGGACACAGGCAAACACCCTGCTAGTTCTTCTTCTCTCAAGTTCTCAGCCTTCCCAAGAGATTGTACATTAGAGGGTTACCAGGTGCTGTGTGTGCTCTGATGCTATGAGCTCCGCTGCTTCCACATTCTGAGTATCAAACCTCTGATGGGCAGAGTGCCATGAAACCTCTGCAAAACTGCCAATAGCTGCAGCAGCAATCTGCTCTTATCCCACTAGAACTGCAAAAAGTCTGTGCAAGGGGATCATTCATATTCCCTGCTCTGCTTTTAGTACAAAGTTTCCTGGGACTGTCTATAGCAGCCTAGCCCTACTGCATCTCCTCTGCTGTTTTTAATTAAAAGTTTCTTGGGTCTGTTCAATGCAGACTGGCCCTACTGCATCTCCACTGCTGCCTTAAAGTAGAACTATAGGACAACCTTTTTTTTTTTCATTATGGATAGAGTAAGGGAGGGTTATTTTTTTTTTATATATATCATCTTTATTTAACCACCTCCCGCCGGCCACTGCACTTATACGGCCAGGTGGGTGCTTCCTCCTTCTAAGTGGACGTTCAGGAACATCCCTCAGAAGTAGGGGGATCGCGCGTGCGTGCCAGCGCTGCGGCGCAATCCCGATGCGCTCGTGTCACCCGGACACGCCGCATCTTTGATCGGTAGGAGGGATCTGTGATTGGCCCCCCTGATCACATGACGGTTGTGTCCAATCACAGCCATCATGTGATGTAAATAGAGAGACGGTTGCTAGGCGATCGGCTCTCCTCTCTTTACACGGAAGTTGTCAGTAAGGAGAGGAGAGCGGATCGCTGAAGCCAGCCGGTGATCAGTGAATATGAGCTGTTTTTTACAGCTTTTTACACACTGATCACCGGCCCAGTGTCCCCACACATGTCCCCACACAATGTAAAATCACAATGTCCCCAAAACACTGTCCCCATACACCTGTCCCCCACATATGTAACAGTAAAATCATATGTCCCAATGACCATCTGCACACATATGTCCGTGATCATATGCGCACATCTGTACATGATCATCTGCATACATATGTCCGTGATCACACAATCCAATTATTATACACTTAACGGGATTTTTTTTTACCAAAGACACGTAGCAGAATAAATTTTGGCTTAAATTTATGGCAAAATTAGATTTTATTGGAAAGAAAAGCTAGCGAGCTAGAAAGCTCTATCTGTGTGAGCAAAATGATAAAAATTTCATTTGGGTACAGTGTTGCATGACTGCGCAATTCTTATTGAGTGTGGAAGAGCTCTGAAAACTGAAATTCGGCCTGGGAAGGAAAGGGGCGAAAGTGCCCAGTATTGAAGTGGTTAAGGCAACATGCACATTTGAGCACAGTCATATTTGCAAAACAGTAGAAACATGAAAACTTGTACAAAAAGACAACAATACCAGAAATAACAAAACGGGGCTCAGAGCAATCGCAAAAACGGGATAAAGGAAGCCCAAGAGGGTAACATATACTGGCCAATACTTTTGAGTATTTAAACAAATAAACCTAGGCTAGTCTGGCCCCGCAGGTATGACTGAAGAGCTAACTCAGTTACCCATTGACCCTATTGGATCATGCAGGAGAGGGGGGGGCCTGAGAAGCCTCCATCAGACCCCCTCCCGCAGCTTGCCAAACCTAGGACCCCCTGGGATCGGACAACTGGCATCTGTAGGGAGCTGATCCGGCCTAGAAGCAATTCTTTACTTAGTACAGTGGGAAATAGGTATCAGCCCCACGTAAGGGAGGGCTATAACCCCTGTCAGATTTGTTTCACTATCTGTTCTATTGTGAAGATTTTCCTTCACTTCCTGTCCCATAGCCAAACAGGAAATGAGAAGAAATCCCTGCAAATTAAGGTAATTTCTCTGGGACCCCAGGTCAACTGAACTAGTATCTCCATTGGAAGATTTTCCCCTTATTACTTCTCTGGGAACAACCCAAAATGTGCCATTTCTTTTACTTTCACTGATAATGGTAACCACTAAACAGGACAAATATAGAGGGGGAATCTCCATAATAGGGACACAGAGAGCAATAAAAACTGACAGATGATCTAACCCCTCTCTACTCTATCCAAACCTAAAAGAAAAGTTTTGCCTTTAGTTATTCTTTAATTGCAAAGTTTCCTGGGTATGTTAATTGCAGCCTAGCCCTGCTACTTCTCCTCTGCTGTCTTTAATTTGAAGTTTCCTGAGTCCGTCCATTGCAGCCTAGACCTACTGCATCACGTTTGCTGCATTTCATTTAATGTTTCCTGGGTTTATTCATTGCAGCCTATCAATTCAGTTTCTCCTCTGCTGCTTTCAATTTAAAGTTTCCTGGGTCTGTTCACACAAAGCTAACCCTGCTGTACTGGTGAGAGCTTTACATTTTGCTGCGATGCTTTCCATTGAAAATGTCATGGGTCTGTTCATCTCAGGATTGCCTTTCTGTACTATTAGGACCCTTTACATATCCTGAGCTGCCCTTATGGCCCCAAATCTCTTAGCTCTGTCCATCCCAGGATAGCCCTGCGGTACTGGAGGGATCTTTCACCTCTCCTAGGCTGCCTTTCATCTAAAGTTCTCTGGATCTGTTCTTTTCCAGACTAGTCCTGCTGTTCTGGTAGGATACTTCATATCTCTTCTGCTGCTTTTACTTAAAAGTTTTCTGGGTCTGTCCACCGCATACTTGCTGTACTGCATCTCCTCTACTGCCCTTAATGTTCCCTGGGTCTGCTCACCCAGGGCTAGCTTGGTGGTAACCTTCATCTCTCCTGTTCTGCCTTTCACCCAAAGTTCCCTATATCTGTTGTTTTAACAGAATAGCCCAGGCTTGTAGTAGGATCCTTCACATTTACTGTGTTGCCTTTAATTGAAGGTGTTTAGGGTCTGTCCCCTGGAGCCTAACCCAACTGCATCTATTTTGATGCCCAAAAGTTTCCTGGGTCTGTTCACCCAAGGCTACCCTGCTGTATAGTGGGTGAATCCTTCACATCTCCTGTGCAGCCCTGAATTTAAAGATCACTGAATCTGTTTTCCCAGGTACTCATCTTTATACTGGTAAGATCTTCACATCCCCTGTGCTGATTTTCAGACAAAGTTCCCTGGATCTGTTTTTTTTCTTCTGCCCAGGCTAAAGCCTAGTTCCCACAATGAGATTATCGAATCAATGATTGTCCTTTTTATTTTGCATGCTAGTCTCCACATCGAAAATGGATAGGTTACTAAAGTATGAAAATTCTTGTGCGACAGAATAAAAATTCGGAAGTGAGGTAATGTATTTGTATTGCATTTTCAGACGAAAACGGAACTGTATTAATTAATTGAAAATCGTATGATTTGGTGTCATATAAGAAAAGTTTTTGCATTTGTCTCTTCTGATAATTTGAAAGAAAGCTGTGTACTAACGCTCAGATCAGTATTTTGTGTACGATTTTCTGATTGTGTGTACGGGGCTTTACCCTCCTGTACTGGTGGGATCCTTCACATCTCTTGTGTGCCATTAATACAAAGTTCCCTGGTTATGTCCACCCCAGGGATAGCCCTCCTGTGCTGGTGAGACCCTTCATCTCCCCTGTGCTGCTTTTAAAGTCTCCTGGTTCTGTACACCCAGGGCTAGCTGTATACTGCGGGAATCGTTCACATCTCCTGTACTGTATCTAACTGAAAGTTTCTCCGATCTGTTCTCCCCAGGCTAGCCCTGCTGTACTTGTGGGATCATTCACATCTTTTCTTAGTCTAGCCCTGCTGCATATACTGGTGTAATCCTTTATGTCTCCTGTGGTGTCATTCATCCAAAGTTCCCTGGATCTGTCCTCCTTAGACTAGTCCTGCTGCACTGGTAGGATCATTTACATCTCATGTGCTGCCTCTAATTTAAAGTTGTCTGGATCAGTTTTTTTTTCAGGCTAGCCCTGCTATACTCACTGGTGTAATCCTTCATCTCTCCAGTGCTGCCTTTCACCCTAAGTTCTTTGGATCTGTCCTCCCCAGGCTAGTCCTGCTGCACTGGTAGGATCCTTCATCTCTCCAATTCTGCCTTCCATCCAAAGTTCTCTGGATCTGTCCTCCCCAGGCTAGTCCTGCTGCACTGGTAGGATCCTTCATCTTTCTTGGGCTGCCTCTAATTTAAAGTTCTCTAGATCTGGTTTTCCAGGCTAGTCCTGCTGCACTGGTGTGATCCTTCATCTCTCCAATTCTGCCTTCCATCCAAAGTTCTCTAGATCTGTCCTCCCCAGGCTAGTCCTGCTGCACTGGTGTGATCCTTCATCTCTCCAATGTTGCCTTCTATCCAAAGTTCTCTGGATCTGTCCTCCCCAGGCTAGTCCTGCTGCACTGGTGTGATCCTTCATCTCTCCTGTGCTGCCTCCAATGTAAAGTTTCCCTGAATTAGATTTTGCAGTATAGCTCTTGTGTACTCACTGGTGTGATCCTTCATCTCTCCTCTGCTGCATTCCATCCAATATGTCTGTGGATCTGTCCTCTCCAGGCTCTCCCTCTGGAGGGATCCTGTCCTCTCTGCAGTCCTCCAGCACAGTGATCCCAATGTAAAGTGTCCCTGCTGTCATCTCTGCTCTTCATGATTTTCTTCATCCAACCTTTCTAGTGTCACTTTCCCCATCTGACTCCAGGACTCCCCCCTCCCCTATCTGTCCTTCTACCCCCTCCTCCTCCACCCCTCTGCCCTCCACATCTCATCTCACAAACTTCTCTCCATACACACATCGCCGATCTTACACGAAGCAGTTAACCCCCTCCATCCTGACTGTGCGATCTGCTTCCATCCCTCCTCCCATGCTGAGTATGTATCAGTATGATGACAGGCGGGGCTGTGCGGGGCTGTGCAGGGCTGAGGATCGCACATGTGTCATTGTAGTAGAAGTGCGGCATGCTGTCACCCTGCGCTTTGTATTGATGGAGGGAGCTCCCTGCACTCATCACAACACCGGCAATCTGCAGACAGCTGCCACGGGGCGGGGTCTGCCGCCGGCCCCGCCCACATTGGAACTGCAGTGCTGAGAAGTCAGCAGAAGTGTGTGTGTGTGTGCACATGGGAAGGAAGGAGACCAGAGGGAAGAGGTAAGAGGAGACCACTGAGGGGACAACACAGCACAGGCTGCTGACTGGGGACACAGGTAGGGAGACTGGGGACACATGGGGGGCTCACCTCAGGGCAGGCTCACAGACACTCATTGAAAGTGTCTAGGGGGGTCACCTATGAAGAAGGCTTCTGTTGTGGTCACCTATAAGGAAAGCTTCTTTTGGGGTCACCTATGAAGAAGGCTTCTATTGTGGTCACCTATGAAGAAGGCTTCTATTGTGGTCACCTATGAAGAAGGCTCCTATTGGGGTCACCTATAAGGAAAGCTTCTGTTAGGGTCACCTATAAGGAAAGCTTCTGTTGGGGTCACCTATAAGGAAAACCTATGTTGGGGTCACCTATGAAGAAGGCTTCTATTGTGGTCACATATAAGGAAAGCTTCTATTGGGGTCACCTATGAAGAAGGCTCCTATTGGGGTTACCTATAAGGAAAGCTTCTGTTGGGGTCACCTATAAGGAAAGCGTCTGTTGGGGTCACCTATAAGGAAATCTTCTGTTGGGGTCACCTATGAAGAAGGCTTCTATTGTGGTCACCTATGATGAAGGCTTCTATTGTGGTCACCTATGAAGAAGGCTCCTATTGGGGTCACCTATAAGGAAAGCTTCTGTTGGGGTCACCTATAAGGAAAGCTTCTGTTGGGGTCACATATAAGGAAAGCTTCTATTGGGGACACCTATGAAGAAAGCTTTTATTGTGGTCACCTATGAAGAGAGCTTCTGTTGGGGTCACCCATGAAGAAGGCTTCTATTGGGGTCACCTTTGAAGAAAGCTTTTATTGTGGTCACTATGAAGAAAGCTTCTGTTAGGGCCACCTATGAAGAAAGCTTCTGTTAGGGCCACCTATGAAGAAGACTTCTATTGTGGTCACCTATGAAGAAGGCTTCTATTGTGGTCACTTATGAAGAAGGCTTCTATTGTGGTCACCTATAAGGAAAGCGTCTGTTGGGGTCACCTATGAAGAAGGCTCCTATTGTGGTCACCTATGAAGAAAGCTTCCATGGTAATCAGTGCTCTTTATGTCTCTCCTCCAGAAAATGCAGCTGGGACCCCCTTGGTTCGGAGACGTCGCCTCTGATATCCGCGGTCCGCGGTGTCACCGGCATTCATGGTTCTTCATCGTCATCCTGGGTGAGTGAGCTGATAAAGGAGCTTTCTCTACTGCTTAGCAACAATTCCCCATCTGCTGTGGACGGAGGAGACGGTAGGAAAGTTGCATGCTTCTGCAGTTTCAGTGGATTTCTCCTATGAGTAGTGCGCTTCTAGCTTTATCTCTCCTGTGATTAGCTGCACTTTGGGAATCTAAATTTAGAGAAGCGTGACAATAGTAACCCCCACCACCACCACCTCCACCACCACCTTCACCGCCTTACACACACAAGGCAAACTTAATGCCAGCCAAAAAGACTGCAGAGGTACTGCAGGGATAAGAGAGAGCCAGGGTGTGGTGAGAACTATAAGGATACAGGACTATGCATTGGATCATATGAGGGATATACTACTACAAAACACAAGATTGGATTATCTGTCCATGACTCAGCACCGGTATCTGCAGGCTGAGTCAGCAACAGGCCACTTCTGTTCTTTATCATAGGGATCCCTACATGAATCCCCCCCCCGACCATGCTCCAGCTACTGCATGCCCTTGCAATATCCTAAAATCTATTTTCTGGTGTTGAGCTATTTACAGAAATCACACAAAACAAATAATTAGAAGCTTGATTCTTCCTACATGCTCTACATCCATAAAAGTTGTATTAAATCCAAAACCAAATATGTAATACATTGCAGCTTATCAAACCTTAGATGCGGTGGCTGAATTTGTTTTCTTTTTGTAGGCTTTTTCCTCCTCTGTTTTCACCTGGTGATCTGGCCGGTATTACATCAGCTGTGCCTATTTTTTGCATGAAGGAGCAAATGAGACACCTTTAGACGGAATCTTTGTCGGTTTGGGGGAGGGGAATAGTGATAGACAGGCCATACATTACCAATTTTCTCTCTTTCCACCACAGAAAGAAAATTGCTAGATTCCCCCATCAACTCATTTAAGGGTTGAATTACTAAAGGCAAATAGACTGTGCACTTTGCACTCTTCAAGTGCAGTTACTCCAGACCTTAGTAAAAGTGGTAACAAACTGCATGTGGGTAAAAAAAATAAAAAATTTGCTTCAGGGCAATTTCATAATGTGCTAGTAAGCATCACATACTAGTACATTATGAGAAACTTTCCTTAGAACGAAGCCCTCCAGTGCCGCAATGTCACTGCTGAGAGGTCTGACATCTTCCCCCGGTTTACCTTCCGGGTTCGCAACCTCTGGATACATGAGTGGCTGGGTGCACAATGACATCACTCCCGGGCGTGTGTGTGGGAGCCGCCGTTTACGGCACAAGCTCTGAAGGTCCGGCTCTGTAAGCCGATTATGCCATCGGCTGCATGAACTCTGAATATCTCCTAAACGGTGCAAGTTTAGGAGATATTCACAGTACCTACAGGTAAGCCTTATTATAGTATAATAAGGTTATTATTATTATAGTAACAGAGTTTATTACCACTTAAATGAGCAAAATTTCAGCTAAATTCCATAATCCAATCATGTGAAAGCAAAAAAGCATTTTTAAAAATTTTCCTTGTATATGATCTGGTATTTTTTGCAAAGTGAAGATTTACCTAATTTACTATGCTCTGGAGAAACTGCACTTGCAAGGCAAGCAGGGTCCATAAAGACATGGATGAGCGAGTTTGGGGTGGAGGAACTTAACTGGCCTGCACAGAGTCCTGAACTCAACCCGATAGAACACCTTTGGGATAAATTATAGAGGAGACTGAGAGCCAGGCCTTCTCGTCCAACATCAGTGCCTGACCTCACAAATGTGCTTCTGGAAGAATGGTCGAACATTCCCATAGACACACTCCTAAACCTTGTGGACAGCCTTCCCAGAAGAATTTAAGCTGTTATAGCTGCAAACGGTGGGCCAACTCGATATTGAGCCCTATGGATTAAGACTGGGATGCCATTAAAGTTCATGTTTGTATAAAGGCAGGCGTCCCAATACTTTTGGTAACATAGTGTATGTCTAAAGGGAGTCCAGGGATGTGTTCTCTCACTTTTGCAATCAGTAGAAAATTGATGTATCACTCACCCCCCCCCCCCCTTCCTCTAGCAGTTAAGAAGAGCCAAAAAACAGCAGCTGCAGCTACAGGTATTAATTAAGGATGTGCACCCATTTTCAAAGTAAGAAAGAATATATATTAACAACACTAATCCAATGTTCTATGTCAGTGATTAATGCTCTTTTATAATATTTGATGTAATGAATGGGACTTTAGTACTCATGTATGCATTTCACTCTGGATAGCTATACAGCCCTGCTTTCATTACAGCTCAACTCATTAAAGTGTAATTAAACCCACAACAGTAAAATCAGTCTGTATATGCAGTAAAAGATTCTTGTTATATTCACTGTGGAACCTAAGGGGTTCATCCTCCGCATTGTGTGAAAAGGCTGTTTGATCCTGTCTTCTCTGATCCTCCCCTTCGTCCACAGTCCCCAATCCATCTCCTGATAGTACAGAGCCCTTGAGGCTCTCTAAGGCTCTGTACTATCTTCAGCTTGGTGTGTATTGTTACAGAGTTTTTTTTGTTTTGTTTGGGAGGGTGCATGTGATCAGCACAGGGCCAATCAGCACTGTCCAAACAGAAGGTCAGGGATCCTGCAGCCTCAAAGGACAAACAGGGGAGAACGAAAACTCCTCCTACAAGCTTTAAACAGACACCAATAGAAGTCATAAGACTGCTATATACTGCTGATGGGAAAAGGTATTTAGCAGTTTATATTTACTAAAATAATTGCATTTCCATGTTCTGTGTACTATGGGAGACCAGATATAGTGAATGCAGGGTCCTGGGTTTAGTAACACTTTAAAGCTAAAAAATTACCAAAATGTTCATATAGTTGCATCATGGAGCTTCAAAAAAAGCCCATACACCTCTTCTGAGAAAGAAAAATTGATATTGCTGAAGTATGGTCGATATATGAAGTATGGTCGAAGTATGAAGTATGGTCGATATATGAAGTATGGTCGATGTATGAAGTATGGTCGAAGTATGAAGTATGGTCGAAGTATGAAGTATGGTCGATATATGAAGTATGGTCGAAGTATGAAGTATGGTCGAAGTATGAAGTATGGTCGATATATGAAGTATGGTCGAAATGATTTTGTACATTTGCACAGTGAAAAGAAGTCGCCTCCAATGAGGTGTTCCTCATCTCTGGCTACTACAGCATTTGCTGAAACTTTATTATTTGATTATATTTATATTTTATTATATATTATTTTAACTTTATTATTCAGGCCACACTTGCCTGTCAACAATGTACATTCGTTGGTTTAGTGCCAACGGGGGAGTGTGGGATGAATAAATGTAAAAGTTTGAACAAACGTTGCAGCAGCCAGGGATGAGGCACACTTCATTGGAGGAAACCTATTTTTACTGTGCAAATGTACAAAAATAGTTTTTACCCATACTTCATCTATAAATTCAGCAATGTCTTCTTTCTGCTACAGCCTCAGAAGAGGTGTATGGGCTTTTTTTTTTAGCTCTATAACAGTCAGTTTTACTTGTTATTTATGTTGCGGATCCACCTAAGTTTGTTCTTTTAACCACTTCAGCCCCGGAAGGATTTACCCCCTTCCTGACCAGAGCACTTTTTACAATTTGGCACTGCGTCACTTTAACTGCTAATTGCGCGGTCATGCAATGCTGTACCCAAACGAAATTTGCGTCCTTTTCTTCCCACAAATAGAGCTTTCTTTTGATGGTATTTGATCACCTCTGCCGTTTTTATTTCTTGCGCTATAAACGGAGAAAGACTGAAAATTTTGAAAAAAAATGATATTTTCTACTTTTTGTTATAAAAAAAATCAATAAACTCAACTTTAGTCATACATTTAGGTCAAAATGTATTCAGCCACATGTCTTTGGTAAAAAAAATGTCAATAAGTGTATATTTATTGGTTTGCGCAAAAGTTATAGCGCCTACAAACTAGGGTACATTTTCTGGAATTTACACAGCCTTTATGACTGCCTATGTCATTTCTTGAGGTGCTAAAATGGCAGGGCAGTACAACCCCCCCCCCCCCAAATGACCCCATTTTGTAAAGTAGACACCCCAAGGAAATTGCTGAGAGGCATGTTGAGCCCACTGAATATTAATTTTTTTTGTCCCAAGTGATTAAATAATGACAAAAAAAAATAAAAAATTTACAAACAGTTGTTGCTAAATGATATATTGCTCACACAGGCCATGGGCATATGTGAAATTGCACCTCAAAATACATTCAGGCTTCTCCTGAGTATGGGGATACCACATGTGTGGGGCTTTTTGGGAGCCTCCAGGATCACCGCCTTCAGGATTTCTAAGGGCGTAAATTTTTGATTTCACTCCTCACTATCTATCAGAGTTTTGAAGGCCATAAAATGCCCAGATGGCACACCCCCCCCCAAATGACCCCATTTTGGAAAGTAGACACCCCAAGCTATTTGCTGAGGGGCATGTTGAGTCCATGGAATATTTTATATTTTGACACAAGTTGCGGGAAAGTGACAAATTTTTTTTTTTTTGCACAAAGTTGTCACTAAATGATATATTGCTCACACAGGCCATGGGCATATGTGGAATTGCACCCCAAAATACATTTAGCTGCTTCTCCTGAGTATGGGGATACCACATGTGTGGGACTTTTTGGGAGCCTAGCCGCGTACGGGGCTCCGAAAACCAATCACCGCTTTCAGGCTTTCTAAGGGCGTAAATTTTTGATTTCACTCTTCACTGCCTATCACAGTTTCGGAGGCCATGGAATGCCCAGGTGGCACAAACCCCCCCAAATGACCCCATTTTGGAAAGTAGACACCCCAAGCTATTTGCTGAGAGGCATGGTGAGTATTTTGCAGCTCTCATTTGTTTTTGAAAATGAAGAAAGACAAGAAAAGAAAAATATTTTTTTTCTTTTTTCAATTTTCAAAACTTTGTGACAAAAAGTGAGGTCTGCAAAATACTCACTATACCTCTCAGCAAATAGCTTGGGGTGTCTACTTTCCAAAATAGGGTCATTTGGGGGGGTTTTGTGCCACCTGGGCATTCCATGGCCTCTGAAACTGTGATAGGCAGTGAAGAGTGAAATCAAAAATTTACTCCCTTAGAAAGCCTGAAGGCGGTGCTTGGTTTTCGGGGTCCCGTACGCGGCTAGGCTCCCAAAAAGTCTCACACATGTGGTATCCCCGAACCCAGGAGAAGCAACAGAATGTATTTTGGGGTGTAATTTCACATATTCACATGGCATGTTTGAGCAATATATCATTTAGTGACAACTTTGTGCAAAAAAAAAAAAAAAGTGTCTTTTTCCCGCAACTTGTGTCACAATATAAAATATTCCATGGACTCGACATGCCTCTCAGCAAATAGCTTGGGGTGTCTACTTTTCAAAATGGGGTCATTTGGGGGGTTTTGAGCTGTTCTGGCATTTTATGCACAACATTTAGAAGCTTATGCCACACATCACCCACTCTTCTAACCACTTGAAGACAAAGCCCTTTCTGACACTTTTTGTTTACATGAAAAAAAATATTTTTTTGCAAGAAAATTACTTTGAACTCCCAAACATTATATATTTTTTTAAAGCAAATGCCCTACAGAATAAAATGGTGGGTGTTTCTTTTTTTTTTTTCACACAGTATTTGCGCAGCGATTTTTCAAATGCATTTTTTTGGGAAAAAATACACTTTTTAAAATGTTAATGCACTAAAACACACTATATTGCCCAAATGTTTGATGAAATAAAAAAGATGATCTTAGGCCAAATACATGGATACCAAACATGACATGCTTTAAGATTGCGCACAAACGTGCAGTGGCGACAAACTACATACATTTTTAAAAGCCTTTACAGGTTACCACTTTAGATTTACAGAGGAGGTCTTCTGCTAAAATTACTGCCCTCGATCTGACCTTCGTGGTGATACCTCACATGCATGGTGCAATTGCTGTTTACATTTGACGCCAGACCGACACTTGCGTTCACCTTTGCATGAGAGCAGGGGGGGACAGGGGTGCGCTCTTTTTTTTTTTTTTTTTTTTTTTTCTTTATTATTTTTTTGCTTTTTTATCTTATTTTTAAACTGTTCCTTTCATTTATTTTATTTTTTTTTTAATCATTTTTATTGTTATCTCAGGGAATGTAAATATCCCCTATGATAGCAATAGGTAGTGACAGGTACTCTTTTTTGAAAAAATTGGGGTCTATTAGACCCTAGATCTCTCCTCTGCCCTGAAAGCATCTAACCACACCAAGATCGGTGTGATAAAATGCCTTCCCAATTTCCCAATGGCGCTGTTTACATCCAGCGAAATCATGAAATGCTCGTAGCTTCCGGTTTCTTAGGCCATAGAGATGTGTGGAGCCACTCTGGTCTCTGATCAGCTCTATGGTCAGCTGGCTGAATCACCGGCTGCATTCTCAGGTTCCCTGTTGGGACAGGAGAGCCAGAGAAAAACATGGAAGACGGTGGGGGGGGCATTCCCTCCCACGGCTTGTAAAAGCAGTCTAGAGGCTAATTAGCCGCTAGGATTGCTTTTACATGAAAGCCGACCGCTGGCTGAAAAGAGTGATACTAAGATGATACCTAAACCTGCAGGCATCATTCTGGTATAACCACTCAAGGTCCAGCAACATACCAGTACGTTGCTGGTCCTTGTTGGGCATATATTGTAATCTTTTTTTTTTATGCAGCCTGTGGGCTGAACGAAAAAAAGAGATTGATCGGTGGGTATGCCCACCATTAGAATACCTCCCTTCATCCACCCACTTCTAATGATGGGCATACATGCACCATTTATATATGCCGAAGCAGGGGGGCATCCTCCCGCAAAAGGTAGGAGCAAATCGGTCCTCCGCCCCTGCTGCCCCCACGCTTCGGCATATATCACCTGTAACTTTTATAACTGTAACCGGTTCCAGTTTCGGGTCTCTCAAAATGCGATGGCATCTTGGGAGACCCTGTGAAAGTGTGCCTAGTCTGTGCAATGCTGTACCCTACGCTAATACTCAACTAGTGAATGGTAGCGTTCAAAACATTCACCAATGCAAAGACCAGGATTGTCAGGACAGGAGGGACAATAATAGCGGGTGTCACGCCTATATCCGCGCTTTCTGCAGACACAACATCTTTTTTGGGGGGGTTCGTTGGGTAGGGGTACTCGGGAGGACATAAAGAAAATGCCTATCATGCAGCTGACTGCAATTGGTTGGGGATGTGAATGGGGGAAGTATGGGTCTGCAGAAGTGGTGGGTTCACAATTAGGATTGGCGAATGCAGCAGGAAGGGCACTATGGGCACGACGGGCCTGTGTTTGTCTTCTTCTTGGTGGCAGTGGGACACTACTTGCACTTACCACCTCACCAGCTTGAACTGCACTTATGGGACTTGCCACATCACCAAGTGTTACTGCAGTGCTGGTTTGACTACGACCGGGGTGTACTAGGCCGCTGATGCTTGCCAGTTCACCAAAACGCTACCAAAAAAATTGCTAGCGATCGCAGGGATCAGGCCTGACTCTGCGAACGCTGCAGTTATGCGTTTAGTGTTTTGTAAGTGACAGTGATCGATCGATACTGCACTTGGGTGGGCTGGGCTGGGCCGGGCGGAGGGGCCCAGCCCAGCAGGTGCTAGCAAGTATCTTTGCTGATCCCGCTAACACTGCGTTTTTGGGAACCCTAAACTGCTGGGGACGCTAGTATAGATCTGATCAGATCAGATATTGATCCGTTCAGATACTATATCACTAAGGGAGGTGTATGCTGCGTGCGTGGGTGTTAGCGGTACTGGCGCTAACCTGACGCTGCCTGGGGCGACGCAGACCCTATCTGACCCTAAAACCTAACTTATATCACCGCCGGGCGATTAGGGGGCTAAACCTTTATTCGGTAATAAACGGCGGGTGCCCTGACACTATAAAAAATAAACGAACTAACCAGCATCCCCCGTAACAGTTATACGGTGATCACTGGTGAAAGGGTTAACTAGGGGGCAATCAAGGGGTTAAAACATTTATTAGGTAGTATATGGGGGTCCCTGTCGCTATAAAACACTGACGGCGAACCTATATATTTACCTCCTTAACTAGCGTCACCAGTGACACTAATGCCCTGTACACACAATTGGATTTTCTGATGGAAAATGTGTGATAGGACCTTGTTGTCGGAAATTCCGACCTCGTGTAGGCTCAATCACACATTTTCCATAGAAATTTCCGACACACAAAGATTTGTGTACACACTGATCGTGTGTACACAAATCCGACGCACAAAGTGCCACGCATGCTCAGAATAAATTAAGAGACGAAAGCTATTGGCTACTGCCCCGTTTATAGTCCCGACGTACGTGTTTTACGTCACCGCGTTCAGAATGATCGGATTTTCCGACAACTTTGTGTGACCGTGTGTATGCAAGTTTGAGCCAACATCCGTCGGAAAAAATCCATGGATTTTGTTGTCGGAATGTCTGATCAATGTCCGACCGTGTGTACAGGGCATTATACAGCGATCAGAAAAACGATCGCTTAGTGACACTGGCGACGGGGGTGATCAAGGGTTAAACCTTTATTAGGGGGGGTTAGGGGGGTACCCTAGACCTAAAGGGGGCTAATACTAACTGCCCTACCACACTAACTGTCACAAACTGACACCAGTGCAGTAATCAGAAAAAAAAAACGGTTGGTGTCAGTGTGACCCGGGGGGGGTGATTGGGGGGGTGATCAGGGGGGTGATCGGGGGTAAAGGGGGGTGTAATGTATGCCTGGCGTGTTCCACTGTGTGTGTGTTTTACAATCACTCGGATGTCTTCTCTCCTCGGCGCCGGAACGGAAAATACAGAGCCGAGGAGTGATGACATCACTTCCTCTGCCTCTGTTTACTATACAGAGGCAGAGGAAGTTTCTCATTGGCTGGGAGCGATCGCGAGGGGGGGGGCACGATCGCTCCTGGACAGAAGCCGACCGCCTCGTGCACCAGGGGGGGCAGGTACGCGATTCTGCCTGCCCGTGCCATTCTGCCAACGTATATCATCGTGAGGCGGTCGGCAACTGGTTAAAGCAGAACTTTTCTCATAACAGTTTGATAACAATTATTGTCCTTTAACAAAAAAATATACATTCCACATTAATAATTATGCCACCAAAATGAGCTTGTGCTGTAAATTGCCTCCAGCATCGCTCCTGCTTCTTCTTGTCGGAGGCTGCCATTTTGTTGAAGCCCAGAGCAGTCACTTCTGTATTGGAAACTCTACCCCTCTCCTTGGTCTCAAACACTATGGAGTTCATTTACTAAAACTGGAGAGTGCCAAATCTGGTGCAGCTCTGCATAGAAACCAATCAGCTTCCATTTTTTTTTGGTCAAAGCTTAATTGAACAAGCTGAAGTTAGAAGCTGATTGGCTGCCATGCACAGCTGCACCAGATTTTGCACTCTCCAGTATTATTAACCCCTGTATGTCACTTTCTGCCATTAAAATATGAACATTTCCAGCCTTGAGGCTCCATTTACACTTGTGTGAATTGTCATGCAATTCTGGGCAAAAAAGTTGCATGACAAGTCGCACTTCATTTTTTCAATGGCACCCATTCAAATCAGTGTGACTGAAAGTTACAGTGACTTTGAAAAGGTGCCTGCTCTGCTTTGGTGCGACTTTTGAGGCAAATTAGATCCAGTGGGGTTGATTTACTAAAGGCAAATAGACAAGTGCAGTTGCTCCAGAGCTTAGTAAATGAGGGGAAGCTCTACTGACTTCCATCATCCAATCATGTGAAAGCAAAAATGCTGTGTTTTTATTTTTCTTGCACGTGATTGGATATTCTTTGCAAAGTGAAGCTTCACTTCATTTACTAAGCTCTGGAGCAACTGCACTTGCCAAGTGCACAGTATATTTGCCTTTAGTAAATCAACCCCTTTGAGTCTTAAGTTGGATTGATGCCACACCGAATGCTGCATCAAAGTCACACTGCAAATCGTGCGACTTTGGAGATGCGCTAATGTGAATGGAGCCTTGTTGTATGTTTTGGCTCAGCTAGAGAGGACAGAAGCTGTAGTGCTGAAATTCACAGGCTATCCATAAGGAAGAGAGGAGAGAGAATCCAGGAGATAACATAAGGCACTATCCTTATAAGTTAAAGTGGTTGATTTACTAAAGGCAAATAGACTGTGCACATTGCAAAGTCCAGAGCTTAGTAAATGAGCAGAAGCTCTACTGACTTCCATCATCCAATCATGTGCAAGCAAACATGTAATTTTTTTTTATTTTTCTATTATTATTATTACATATCCTTACACATGATTGGGTATTCTTTGCAAAGTGAAGATTTATCTCATTTACTAAGCTCTGGAGCAACTGGACATGGAGAGTGCGACTGTACTTTGCAAAGTGCATAGTCTATTTCCCTTTAGTTACATAGTAGGTGAGGTTGAAAAAAGACACAAATCCATCAAGTCCAACCTATGTGTGTGATTATGTGTCAGTATTACATTGTATATCCCTGTATGTTGTGATCGTTCAGGTGCTTATCTAATAGTTTCTTAAAACTATTGATTCCCCCCGCTGAGACCACCGCCTGTGGAAGGGAATTCCACATCCTTGCCGCTCTTACAGTAAAGAACCCTCTACGTAGTTTAAGGTTAAACCTCTTTTCTTCTAATTTTAATGAGTGGTCACGTGTCTTGTTAAACTCCCTTCTGCGAAAAAGTTTTATCCCTATTGTGGGGTCACCAGTATGGTATTTATAAATTGAAATCATATCCCCTCTCAAGCGTCTCTTCTCCAGAGATAATACGTTCAGTGCTCGTAACCTTTCCTCATAACTAATATCCTCCAGACCCTTTATTAGCTTTGTTGCTCTTCTTTGTATTCGCTCCATTTCCAGTACATCCTTCCTGGGGACTGGTGCCCAGAAATGGACAGCATACTCCAGGTGAGGCCGGACCAGAGTCTTGTAGAGTGGGAGAATTATCGTTTTATCTCTGGAATTAATCCCCTTTTTAATGCATGCCAATATTCTGTTTGCCTTGTTAGCAGCAGCTTGGCATTGCATGCCATTGCTGAGCCTATCATCTACTAGGACCCCCAGGTCCTTTTCCATCGTAGATTCCCCCAGAGATTCTCCCCCAGTGTATAGATTGCATTCATATTTTTGCCACCCAAATGCATTATTTTACATTTTTCTACATTAAACCTCATTTGTAGTTGCCCACTCCAATAATTTGTTCAGATCTTTTTGCAAGGTTTCCACATCCTGGGGAGAAGTTATTGCCCTGCTTAGCTTAGTATCGTCCGCAAATACAGAGATTGAACTTTTTACCCCATCCTCCAGGACGTTTATGAACAAATTAGTAAATAAACCCCAAAGCGTCGTCCTGGCAGCAGAGTTTGTCCTGTCACTTTTCCTGCTTTTATTTTCTCCCTCACAAATTTGTGTTTCCTAAACATAGTGAGGTTGATTTACTAAAACTGGAAAGTGCAAAATCTGGTAGCCAATCAGCTTCTAATTTTAGCTTATTCAGTTAAGCTTTGACAAAAAACCCTGGATGGTTTCTATGCAGACCTGCACCAGATTTTGCACTCTCCAGTTTTAGTAAATCAAACCGTTTGTGTCATTTCTGTGGCTTTCTTCCCCTTTCCGCACTGGTAAATCTTAAAGCTTTCATTTGATTGGACTCTATTGGCTCTGATTTTAGGCACAGTACTGCAAATAGAGAGTATGTGCAAAGCAGGGTGAGACAGTGTTTTGCTGGATTTCAAATAGTATAGACACTTATTTTTATTGTTTTACATAGCTATACCTGCATTAGGGGTCAGCCTGAAGTGATCTAGCAGGACTTCATTTTTTGACTAAAGCTCGGTTCACACGGCTGCAACGGCAAAGTTGTATGACTTTGCCTGCGACTTTGTCCTGCGACTTCCTTCGGACTTGATCCGACTTGGATGCTATTTAGGATCCGGTTCCAGGGCTGAAATCGCACCCAAGTCGGACCAAAGTAGTGCAGGAACCTTTACTAAAATCAGAGCGACTTGTGCAGTATCAGCTACGACGGCTCTCATAGGGAAACATTGAATGTGACATGTCATGTGACTTGGGGTCTCACAAGTCGGATCCCACGTCGCAGCAGTGTGACCCAAGCCTAAAGTTCCACTATTCTAATATTTAATCAGTTTTCGACCAGCCACCGCAGTTATACTGCGGCAGGATGGCTCCCCTAGGCGAGCCGTCGTAGCTGTACGTCGGCTTTTTAAGACGCTGTAGGAGGATGACAGTCGGTCACCTACGATTGCTCGTGACAGCACGAGAATGGGGATGTGTGTGTGTAAACACACAAATCCCAGTTCTGTCAGGGGAGAGGAGACAGATTGTGTGTTCCTACTAAGTCAGTCTCCTCTACCCTAGTCAGTCCCATTCCCCCTACAGTTAGAACACACCTAGGGAACACAGTAAACCTCTTGATCGCCCGCCCCGAGTGTTAACCCCTTCCCTGCCAGTGACATTTATATAGTAATCAGTGCATTTTTATAACACTGATCGCTGTATAAATGTCAATGGTCCCAAAAATGTGTCAAAATTGTCCGATTTGTTCCGCCGCAATATCGCAGTTCCGATAAAAATCGCAGATTGCCGCCATTACTAGTAAAAGAAAATAATATTAATAAAAATGTCAAATCTATCCCCTATTTGGTAGACGCTATAACTTTTGTGCAAACCCCTCAATATACGCTTATTGCGTTTTTTTTGTTTTTTTTTTTACCAAAAATATGGAGAAGAATAAATATCGGCCTAATCTAAGGAAAACATTTTTTTTTATTTGGGATGTGTATTATAGCAAAAAGTAAACGATATTGTTTTTTTCAAAATTGCCGCTCTTCTTTTGTTTATAGCGCAGAAAAAAAAAAAAAAACGTGATCAAATACCACCAAAAGAAAGCTCTATTTGTGGGAAAAAAGGGCCAAGGATGTCAATTTTGTTTGGGTACAACGTCGCACGACCGCGCAATTGTCAAAGTGTCGCAGTGCCGTATCGCAATAAATAGCCTGGTCAGGAAGGGGGTAAAGTTTTCCGGGGCTGAAGTGGTTAAAGCGGAGTTCCACCGACATATATTTTTATTTTTTTCAAAGGCACCTGTTTTGATTTTCCTAATCTCATTTTCTAATCGTTTTTTTTTTTCAGTAAAACCGCCGCTGTATTTATTTCTTTTTTTAAAACTAACCTTTGTTTTTTCTTTGTTGCGAGCTTCTATCTTGCTTGTGGGCATGTAAAGCCCACTAGGATTCTTTTCTGGCTGGCTACCCAGCATGCACCTCCGGATCTCGTGCATGCGCATTAAACACACGACGCAGCACAGGAAATGTCTCTGGTTGCCATCACAACACGCGGCGTCGTAGGAAGTGCCCGCCCTGTTGTTATGGCAACCAAGCTAATCATCTCGCGATGCTGAGAGGCGGCAATGCCCACTGATTCCTGGGAATCATGACACACATCTCCCAGGAACCAGTGTGCCACAGGAAATTGCGTACATTGCCAAGGAGTGGGAGGGAAACAGGTAGAGATAAAGAAAGCATGGAAACAAGGTAAGTGTAAGTTTGTTCAGTCCGTTCCTCTGCCTCTCAACCCCAGTAAAAGCCTCAGCCCCCTCTGGCACACCTGGCAATAGTGTAAGTGCAATAACCAATGAGAAACACACACGTTATGATAAAACACAGAAATTGTCTTTACTGCAATATTTCTGTTGAAAAGTAACAAACAGTAACAATATATATGTTCAAGGAATGCAATATATTATGCTATATTCAGGCTGCTTTCAGGGGATTCGAAACCTAAGAATAACCCCAAAAGCAGAGGCACACTTACATGGAAAATAAATCACAATATGGCAATCTGTATCAGATTGGTTACCTTTACTCAGGTTGTCTCTATGAGTCTAGGCAGAAGTAGAGCAGAGGAATGACCCTCTTTGTGTCAGGCCTCTCTCTTCTGTCCCCTGACGCCACAGGCCCAACTTTAAACTCTTTATTCAAATCAATATGTAATGGCTTAACTTCCTAGATAAGCTGTCCCACACACACCCAATGCATATATAGACCCCTGAATATGTGTGTGCGGGTCCATATGGCACTAGTAGCTTCAGTCCTTTTGAAGAAAAGGTAAAACTTTGTGTCTTTAGCTAGCCACTTTCGTTGGTGCACTTAAAGTGGTTGTAAACCCTTACAGACCACTTTAACCTACAGGTAAGCCTAAATTAAGGCTTACCTGTAGGTGCAAGAAACATCTCCTTAACCTACATGGTTAAGGAGATAGTTTCCTAAAAAGCGGGCAGCGATGTCTACGACGCATTGCACGCCATAGAGAACGGCACAGGCGCACTGAACGTGCCGTTAGTGAAGGCGATCATGCCGACACTGACGGCTCCCGCGCGCATGTGCCGGAGTGACGTCATCGCTGCTCCGGCCCGTCACAGCGCCGGAGCAGCGATACCCAGAAGTCACTCCGGGTATCATGGCGGCAACTGAGGAGGTGAACAAGGGTCGCTTCGGGGGCTTCGATCTCAGGTAAGTAATTCATAATGAGCTGGTATGCTATGCATACTAGCTCATTATGCCTTTGTCCTGCAGGGTGTTTTTTTTTAGAGAGGGTTTACTTCCTCTTTAAACTCTTGAATAGCAGGGCCAAACAACACAACTGGGCCGGATTATCAAATGAAACAGGCAGGATCTCTCAGCAAGGTGAGAGGATAATGGTGTCTGTATACAGTGTCCCTGGGAATGGATGACTTTATCCTTTAGCCCTGTGGCACTACAAGTGTCAGCAAGATGACTAACAGCAATGATGTCTGTATATAGTGTCCATTTAACTTCTTCTGTGGTGCAGTGTCCCTATTTCCTGCAAATGGGCAAAAGCCCCCTCACCCAATCCTATGGTCAAGGCCCAAACAAACGACCTGGAACAGCAGACTCTCCTGGCGACCTGACCAGTCACCTCACACTGGAACACTTCACAGTCGATGCAGGTGCAGCTGGATGTGCACCTGGGATCCCCCTCTCTCAGGCTGGATGTCCCGACTGGCGGTGAAGGCCTAAATCGCACTGTGAAATCACCTGAGAGACAGCATCTCTCCCTTAGGTCTGATCTCTTCCTCCGCCCTGTGCTGTCTGTATTCTACTCAGGAAATCAAAATGGAGTTTCTGCCCTCAGAACATGCTGGTCTTTTGTAGTTTCATACAGGTAATTCTGAATGTGAAACTTGAGTCCTGGAACTACAATTCCCTGTATGCTTTGCTCCCTGATGGTAATCACTCTGCTGACAGGATGTGATGACACAGAGTCTTAGCTGGCACTAAGACAGTGTAATTGCAACAATGTTGCAGAGTGTCTTTTGATACTGTAGGTAAGATAGCCAGCTTCCTGCTATATAAGCAAAGATAAAAAAAAAAAAAAAACGCCCAATGCAGTTATTATGGTCAGTTCAGAAGCAGATGATGTGCAGATAAAAAAGTGGGTGGAACTCCGCTTTAAATAGTGTTCATAGTGTTTAGAGATATGATGACACATGCAAATGTCTTTCTTGTGGTTTTATTTGTTGTTGATAACACATAAGATATTAAGCTGACCATACACCAGTTATATTTCCCTCAGATGTGATGTGTTATATTAGCTGGTTGTAAACCTCAGACGTGAAATATGAAAAAAGCATATCCCTCTATAGTGAGTACTTGACTCAATTTAAAGCACTAAGGGGTTGATTTAAAAAAGGCAAATAGACTGTGCACTCTGCAAGTGCAGTTGCTCCAAAGCTTAGTAAATGAAGTAAAAGCTTCACTTTGCAAAAAGAACCCAATCAGGTGCAAGGAAAATAAAAACAAATGCATTTTTGCTTGCACATGATTGGATGATGGAAGTCAGCAGAGCTTTTGCTCATTTACTAAGCTCTGGAGCAACTGCTCTTGCTCTAAACTTTGCAAAGTGCACAGTCTATTTTCCTTTAGTATATCAACCCCTAAGGCCCCTTTCACACTGGGGCGGTTTGCAGTCGTTATTGCCCCTCGCCACTTCTACACAGTGCACACCAACGTCGGCGCTTTGCTGGTGTGAATTGAGTTGGACCTTAGGTATAGTCTTGCGTTACTTACTCCTTGCGTTTACATTTTGCTGATCTAGGTGGTACATGCCCACATTTATTTTAAAAGCTGCCATATACTTTAGTGGGCGGTTAGCAGTGCAGGCTCTCTCACTGTACACAGGCACTTATGCCAGCCACCAGGTCCCTAACCTTGTAGGGTTGCTCTATGTGTGTGTTGGTGTGGCTTACACAAAAGATCATGTCCATAGAATTGCTATGCTTACATGGATATTTGAATAAAACAGATTTACTTCTCCTAGACAAGGTACTTACATATCCAAGGTAGTTACTATTTCAGTAAAAGTTACTTTTTTCAGACTCATTCACACTTACGGCAGCCCTTGTCACCCCTTTGAAAAGCAATCTGTAGTGGATCATTTTTCATAGTTTTGTTGGACAGGCGGTGATGAGGCAATATGTTGCCTTCTCACTGCCTATCTTGAAGCCTGAAAATGCCAGCCCCCCCGTGTTGCAACTAGGTGCATTGCTTGTGGTTGCAGGGCAGTTATGGCGCAGGCCCTCTCACTTGAATTTTTGATTTTGTTTTTTATTATAGGTACCTATATAGCACTGTCAATTTACGCAACACTTTACATATATATTGTACATTCACATCACTCCCTGTCCTCAAAGAGCTTACAATCTAAGGTCCCTAACTCACATTCATACATAAACATAAAACGGCCAATTTAGACAGGAGCCAATTAACCTACTAGCATGTCTTTGGAGTGTGGGAGGAGACCAGAGTACCCAGAGGAAACCACGAGGGTACACAGAGAACATGCAAACTCCAGACAGATATGGAATGGGTCATGTTCAGCAGTGGTACCTCCCAGATATTGGGTTTGACACTTTCTGTTCTTCTGAAGGAGTCCACAAGAAGCACACAGCTAGAACGTTAGCATCCCAAGAAGACATTTTATCATTTTACCTTGCATATCACTTACTGCATATACAGTATTTTGGCAGTTTTACACTATAAGGAAACTAAGACCTTGGTTGTTTTCCTGTTTTTGACATGTATTTGAAGCAAACATTAGCAGATTCCTACTTTGTTCATTGGTGCAGTGTGGACGATAGTTCTCATGCCGGGTTTGACCTGCTTTTCATGACTTTGGACACAGCAGGTCCTATTGAGATGCATTTACTCTGCAGGCAAAAAGGGTCAAACGCAGCTTGTTGTTGAGAGAGAAAGAGCGCAAACCCAAGCAGGCCCTGTGGATTTTAAGACATACTGGATTTTGTCATGTCACCAACTTGAGGTTCTTTGCCATCCCTAATAAAAAGCGAGAGCTCAGCTTTATGCAACATACACACTTTCCAAAACACAAGGGAAGCCACTGAGAAGCTGATATGTGATTCTGTTCCATGTATTATTACAGCAAAACCATGTTCCATTAATCAATTACAAAAACAAGCTTGCTTTTCTTTGCGTTCTGGAAATATACCACATTAAAAGTATGATCAGCACAATTTCACAAGGGCTGTTCTCTGACACCATACTTAATTTAAAATAGTGCTGTGCTTTAACTAAATGTGTGAAAATACAATGAATTGTAACACTATTCATATGTTAAACACAAATTGAAATGATAAACAATATAAAGTCCACAAAAAGTCCCAATCAAATTAAATTCGCCCTTGGAAGACTTTCTTTGATGACGAAACGCATCGGAAAGAGGCCCGTGCCGACGTCACCACGTACCCGGAATCAGGGGTCCCTGCCGGCATGGTGATGTGTGTGTATATGCACATACATTTTTAACCATTGTGAGTGCATTTGCTTATTTAATAAATGTGATTTTAGTCTTTTACTGCACTATGGAGAGGTACTTTTTTGCTTTGGCTGCTGGTGACACTTTTTTTGGTGTTGAATTTTATCTAAGGAGCACCACATCATGGATACACTGAATTTCATTTCATTTCATTGGGACTTTTTGTGGCCTTTCTATCATTTATAATTTTTATTTGTGTTTAGCATATGAATGGTGTTACAATTCATTGTATTTTCACACATTTAGTTTGAGTCCCCTTGGCTGTTTGCTGTGTGTTCCTGTTTCAATACATCAAGCATATAAGAGCTGTCATCGCTACTTCTTTGGAACGAGGCCCTGGCGGGGTTAATAGCCACAAGCTCATTTTAGCTTGCCTCTGGTAAGCACGCAGTCTATGTGGTGGAGGAGCACGAGTTTGTGGTGTTGTCACAAGTTATATCAAGATTTCACATGTTTAAGATCATGGACTAATCTACAATCTTTTGTGGTGTTGAGAGCAATTTCAACATATATGCACATCATTTGCATTTTTTTGTGTGTTTTATCAATCTGTGGTTAATATATTTATTATTATTTTTTAGTGCAGCTCCATTTCTATCTTTGCTTGTCTATATGTGTATCCCATATTGAGCTGTTGCTGTTTTTGTTTTTTGTTTTGTTTTTTATTTGTATTGCTCACTTAGCGTGGTAATTATTTTTATTTGTACTATTTTATATATGTTTATTGGGAGTCATACTTTCACTTAAGTGTTTGCAGCTTCCATTTCACTTATATAACCGCGCACTTGTGCAAGTATTATCTATTTTATTTTCTGACACCATGCTGTCTCAGGAAGCAATGTGTTAATGTAAACCCTATGGGGTCTATTTATAACACATTTGTTGGACGAATGTCACACATTTGTGCAGGCTGCATGAATTTTTCCTGTATTTTCTGTAATAGATTTATCCCTATGATCATCAGCTCCATCTAGTGGCCAAAATGCAGTATATTTTCTCCTTGAGGGGGAATGCGATGGCGCATTCTGGGCACTAGATGGAGCTGACAATCATAGGAATTAATCTGTTACAGAATGTATGTGACATTTGTCAAAGAAATGTTTTTAAATAGATCCCTTAAGAATGAACTTCTCATTTGCTCTCTTTTGGACCCATGTTAATAAACAAACAATGGTGTGCAGATGACGCATGTTGATGGATAAGCATAGCACATCTAAAAGTCCATAAGCGGCGCAGGCAGGAGTCAGTCCCGATAGTTCTATAAAGAAAACACACACACTGATGGCAGCTCCTCATAAGATTTGACGTGAACTCTGTAGCAAAACAAAAAACAAACAGAGGGCGCTGATCTGGGTGTAGCATAAAATACTAATTTAATAGTAGAAGTACAGCAAAAAACCTCCAAGCTTCCAAACAGGAGATTGGAATGGGAGGATGTAATAAGTGTCAATCAACACAAAACATAATATTACAAATAACTTTATTGACACAATAAAAACCCTGAAAAGGTTAAAACCAAAAACCATATCCTGATTATACTGTGCAAGTATTAAGATTACAGAGCTTTGTGGATCAACGTGTTTCGGCATTGATAAAGTGATTCATCAGGATCCATAATATGGATTTGGTTTTATCCTCTTCAGGGTTTTTATTGTATCAATAATGTTATTTGTACTTTTATGTCTTGTTTTGAGTGACACTTATTACATCCCCTCCACCACTCAAATCTGCTGTTTGGGAGCTTGGAGGTTATTTGTTGGACTTCTATAAACATATATAGCCGGGGGATGGTGTCCTTTATGTTCACGCACCCAGCCCTCATGCCCACGTACACTATATTGTTAAAAGTATTGGGACGCCTGTCTTTACACGCACATTAACTTTAATGGCATCCCAGTCTTAGTCCGTAGGGTTCAATATTGAGTTGGCCCAATCTTTGCAGCTATAACAGCTTCTGCTCTTCTGGGAAGACTGTCCACAAGGTTTAGGAATGTGTCTATGGGAATGTTTGACCATTCTTCCAGAAGCGTATTTGTGAGGTCAGGCACTGATGTTGGACGAGAAGGCCTGGCTCGCAGTCCCCGCTCTAAATCATCCCAAAGGTGTTCTATTGGGTTGAGGTCAGGACTCTGTGCAGTCCAGTCAAGTTCCTCCACCCCAAACTCACTCATGACTGCTAGCCAGGCCTTCTTGTCCAACATTAGTACCTGACCTCACAAATGTGCTTCTGGAAGAATGGTCAAACATTCCCATGGGATGCCATTAAAGTTCTTGTGTGTGTGTAAAGGCAGGCGGCCCAATACTTTTGGTAATATAGTGTAGTTCTCCAAAATGTGAGTTGCCATTTACACAGTATTAATAAATTAGTATTTTATGCTACACCCTGATTGGCGCCCTCTGTTTGTTTCTTGTTGAGTGGCAATGTTAATACACATTGACACAATTGTGGCTTGGTGAAAATTATACCACCCATTCATGGCACTACATCGCAACCGCTCTGTGATACAACAATGTGTAAAGCACGTCTTTGTAGACACAGTGCTGTGGGCTTTCAGTGGTTAACACTGGCGGTGATAAAGCAACACATCACCTCAAAGCTGACTATCAAATGCCTGTGGTAAACATTGCAGCACAGTAGAAGCCATTTGTTTTTATGGTGGAAACAACAGAACATAGCACCCATTACTGCGAAATGTCAGGGGGTGGTGAGTAGGAGCTAAGATATTGCTTTTGTCAACTTATATTTTCCTTTGTAATTCCAACAAAGAATAGTTATGAATAAGACTACGATTTATATTTCTTCAAGGTCTGATATAACATCCATTACTGATAAACACAGGAAGGTTTTGAGTGGGAGCCCTAAGAGGTTTCCTCTGTACATTTTCTTTTCTTTATAATACATACGTAGTTGAGTTTTAGGAGTAACTATGATGTGTATAACTTTAAGTGGCATATTTATCAGATTGCATAGTTACTTCGAAGCAGGATGCAAGTTATAAAATGGAGATATAATATGTTGGAAAAATTTTCACACAGGACAAATAAGAAGTTACATTTGCAGTTTGGTAAATAGAAGAGAGGCTAGAAAAATCTGACATAGAGTATATATATATATATATATATATATATATATATATATATATATATATATATATATATATATATATATATATATATATATATATATATATATATATATATATATATATATATATATATATATATATATATATATATATACAGTATCTCACAAAAGTGAGTTTACCCCTCACATTTTTGTAAATATTTTATTATATCTTTTCATGTGACACGAATAATTTACACTTTGCTACAATGTAAAGTAGTGAGTGTACAGCTTGTATAACATTGTAAAATTTGCTGTCCCCTCAAAATAACTCAACACACAGCCATTAATGTCTAAACCACTGCCAACAAAAGTGAGTACACCCCTAAGTGATAATGTCCAAATTGGGCCCAAAGTGTCAATATTTTGTGTGGCCACCATTAATTTCCAGCACTGCCTCAACCCTCTTGGTCATGGAGTTCACCAGAGCTTCACAGGTTGCCACTGGAGTCCACTTCCACTTCTCCATGACGACATCGCAGAGCTGGTGGATGTTAGAGACCTTGCGTTCCTCCCCCTTTATTTGAGGATACCCCACAGATGCTCAATAGGGTTTAGGTCTGGAGACATGCTTGGCCAGTCCATCACCTTTACCCTCAGCTTCTTTAGCAAGGAAGTGGTCAACTTGGAGGTGTGTTTGGGGTCATTATCATTTTGGAATATTGCCCTGTGGCCCAGTATTCGAAGGGAGGGGATAATGCTCCTCAGACCATGACACTCCCACCACCATGCTTGACTGTAGGCAAGACACACTTGTCTTTGTACTCCTCACCTGGTTGCCACCACACACGCTTGACACCATCTGAACCAAATAAGTTTATTTGGTCTCATCAGACCACAGGACATGGTTCCAGTAATCCATGTCCTTAGTCTGCTTGTCTTCAGCAAACTGTTTGGGGGCTTTCATGTGCATCATCTTTAGAAGAGGCTTCCCTCTGGGAGGACAGCTATGCAGACCAATTTAATGCAGTGTGTGACGTTTGGTCTGAGCACTGACAGGCTGACCCCCCCCTTCAACCTCTGCAGTAATGCTGGCAGCATTCATTAGTCTATTTCCCAAAGACAACCTCTGGATATGACACTAAGCACGTGCACTCAGCTTCTTTGGTTGACCATGGCGAGGTCTGTTCTGAGTGGAAACTGTCCTGTTAAACCACTGTATGGTCTTGGCCACTGTGCTGCAGCTCAGTTTCAGGGTCTTGGCAATCTTCTAACAGGCCTAGGCCATCTTTATGTAGAGCAACAATCCTTTTTTTCCGAACCTCAGAGAGTTCCTTGCCATGAGGTGCCATGTTGAACTAGTATGAGAGAGTGAGAGCGATAACACCAAATTTAACACACCTGCTTCCCATTCACACCTGAGACCTTGTAACACTAACGAGTCACATGACATCGGGGAGGGAAAATGGCTACTTAGGCCCAATTTGGACATTTTCACTCAGGGGTGTACTCACTTTTGTTGCCATCGGTTTACACGTTACTAAACCCAGTAATATGAAAATTTACATTAAAATATTGCCACTATGTACCTTTGTGGATGATCTGTATACCATGTGAGTGATAAACTGCAGCGTTTCTCCAGTGCTGAGAGATCAGGTAGGAGGAGATTTTCTCTTCCGCCTGTATACACGCTAGAGGTCGACCTATATATCGGCCGGCCGATATATCGGCCGATATTTGGTGTTTTTTACTTAATCGGCTTTGGCCGATTGTGCTGATAAAAAAAGGCCGATATAAGCGCGACTTGCAAATGACTTCTGTAATAGAAGTCAGTGCAAGTTGCCTGTATTCTAATGTGAAGCGAATTCTCCCTCCTCTGGGCAGCCTGCCAAATCTGATAAAAAGAACCTGAATTGATACAATGTTTACACTTTTGAATGAACTAAATTCCCTGTGTAGAAGCTCTCAGTTTAACCATTTAAAGACTAAATCTTTTCAGACATTTGTTGCTTACAAGTAAAAATTCAGTATTTTCTGCTAGAAAATCACTTAGAACCCCCAAACATTATATATATATTTTTAGCAGAGACCCTGGGAATAAAATAGCGGTTGTTGCAATATTTTATGTCACACGGTATTTGCGCAGCGGTCTTTCAAACGCAATTTAAATAAAAATAAAATACACTAATAAATTTTTTTTTTAAAATTAAGCAGTAAAGTTAGCCCATTTTTTTTCGTCCAAAAGTTTTGATTACCTGTTTTTGTGTATTTATTTTCAAGATATAGTTTTTTAAAAAATTTTTTAAATCTAAATTCTACATACAAGTGATTTGATTGGAGGTTTGTTTTGTTTAATAAATGTTTAAATGTAAAAAAATTTCTGTATCACTTAAGGTTGCTTTCACACTGCAGCGGGCATGCGTTGACGGTAAAAAGCTGCTAGTTTTAGCTGCGCTTTACCGTCATTTTAGTGGCGCTATTCGGCTGCTAGCGGGGCGCTTATAACCCAGCTAGCAGCCGAGGAAGGGGTTAAATGTGCCCCTGAAGCGCCGCTGCTGAAACGCTTTGCAGGCGCTTTGGCAGCGGTGCGCATTCATTTCAATGGGCAGGAGTGGTGGTATACACCGCTCCAAAGATGCTGCTTGCAGGACTTTTTTTTAACATCCTGCCAGCGCATCGCCTCAGTGTGAAAGCACTCGGGCTTTTACACTGAGACTGCAGGGGAGCCATTTTACAGGCACTTTACAAGCGCTATTTTTAGCCCAAAAGCGCCCGAAAAACGCCCCAGTGTGGAAGGGGTCTAACTGTTAAATTTTATGAGATGAAGGAAAAAAAAAAAGAAAAAAAAAATCGGCCTAATATATCGGCCCAAAAAAATCGGCATGACATATCGGCCTTCGGCCACCGCGATTTCTAAATATCGGCATCGGCCAGAGAAAAACCCATATCGGTCGACCTCTAATACACGCCCTCAAGTGTGATGCCAATATCATGTGACCTGGCTATCTCTGAGAACAAGTAATTATTCTCTCTAGCATAAAAGACACAACTGAGCATGTGCAGGTCGGCTACCCTGCCTGTGTTAGCTGGCTTTCCCCAGATAGACTGTGCAGGGGGGGAGGATCTGTGCATTGTGCAAAACAGTCTTTACACAATGCAAAGGATTAACCCCTTACATTCCACAGTGAGTATAACAAGAATGCTATGCTGCATATACAGACAGATTTTACTGTTGTGGGTTTAGTAACACTTTAATGGCTGTGTGTTGAGTTATTTTGAGGGGACAACAAATTTACACTGTTATACAAGTTGTACACTCACTACTCTACATTGTAGCAAAGTGTCATTTCTTCAGTGTTGTCACATGAAAAGATATAATAAAATATTTACAAAAATGTGAGGGGTGTACTTACTTTTGTGAGATACTGAATCTATTCCTTATAATAGTTATTTGCTGAATATTATGACTCATTATTTATGCTACTTCCCATGGTGGTAGCGCTAGGAACATATGACTGTTGGTAATACAGGGAGACTTTCAAGGGCAAACAGAACACAGAGAATCCCAGAGAGGCGCGGTAACATTGATATGGTCTGGATCTTATTAACAAGGTTACATAGTTTTTGTATAGCAGTAACATCAAAGTGAATTGAGAACTGTAAACACGGCCTGCTAGGGAAGAAAATGGAAGGGATTTGAAAGCTGGAGGCCAGTCCTTGTATAACATTGAGAAGAAGGAATTTTAATTGGGGGTCAAGGTTTCAGTAATGGGTCCAAAGAGAGATATGATGGATGAACGTGTACAATTAGAGATGGGATATATATACTTTGTAGTTAAAAATACTCAACAAGGTTATATGTAGGTGGGCGCAGTACAGAAAAGGACTGAAATTTGTACAAGAGAAAAGATTATATATAGAAAGAAAAAACTCATCTAGTTTGAATAATATTTACTTTCATTTAAAACATCTGTTTTGCTCTGGACATTTATTTATTTCCTAAAATATGCTTACGATCGTGCAAACAATGCGGTTTTATTTTTGAATTTGAACCGTAGCCCTCAATTGCAATGTTTGTTAAAGTGAACCAGTGCCTTGACAATGCTCATTAGAATATTTACATATTTATAACAAACAGTAACAGTAAAAACAAGCGTTCATTCACCCATGTAGCTATAGGCACTGTAGAGAAAATCATCTTTAAGTTTCACAACAGAAGCACTGAAACCACAGCTCTTCTCTCCTTTTTTTTTTCTCTGACAGCAGAAACTCAGTAGCCCGCCAGCCCTCTAATGTAAGCAAACAGCAGGTGCTGTAAACTTTAAGGCTCCATTTACACCAGCCACCGCAATGCAATTAGGCACACAGGAGACAAGGCATTTTCCATCCGGTGTGATAGGAACCTTAGGCCCCTTCCCATGGGTGGGCTTTACTGCCCCTCATAAAAGCAATCTGCAGTGGATCGTTTTCAAAGGTAAATAAGTTGTGGTTTACAGGTAATCAGGAGACATTATTGCCGCTTTCTGAATGCATTTTAAATCCCAATAGGGATTTTACATTGAGATACCAAGCTGCAAGTGTGTGCCAAGCATTTGCCGTTTGGTTCTATTTACATCAATGAGCACATTTGGCAAGCAGCACCACCTGCCAAATGCGACGTGTTGGGTATAATTTGCTGGATTGCAAAGCCTCATGGCTGTGGCAATATTAATAGACTTAAGCAGCTGTCATGTAAATTTGAATATAAATGGTATGGGGCGGTAAAAACACACATCAGCCACCCCTTTTTTTACCACCATTTGCTGCCTGCGTAAACTTGAAACCAGACTAAAACCTCTTTCACTGATGTGATTTTTGAGGATGACTTGCTCCACAATACAGGTGGCTACAGAGGTGAGGGCTTGTTTAAAAGGTCTGTTACTGCTGTATAGGAATTTGTAAAATGTTACTGTCCATAGTTTGAGTACAGGTGCACTTTGAATTGTAGTTTTGTTTTTTTCATTTTCTTAATGGCTTGTGTCCAGTAGTGGGTTCATTGTCCATACTGACCTCACTTGTTGGAATAAGAACTTGTAATGTTCTTAACAGTCTCTGCCACATTGATCCTTTGCTAGCCAGATACTTACCTCATATGCCCTTTGTACTGTTTCACCTAAGAACAGCAGGCAGCAGAGGGTCTGTAAGATTGTGATATACTAACAGATAATAATTGTGTGCTGCCCCTTTAACAGAAATAAAATGAAAACAATACCTATTAGCTGCTGCAACCACTAAATGTGTTCCCACACCTATGTAACCACAAATAAAGTATATGTGCTTGCGCTGCTAAATCCTAGTACCAAAGTGTCACATGTAGAGCTGACAATCCATGTAAAGCGTAATAGAAACATAGAAAAGTGACGGCAGAAATAGGCCCCTTTCACACTTATATGACTTGTCCCACGATTTTGTACTGCAAAATCGTATGACAAGTCATTCTCCATGATTTTCAATGAGTACCATTCATATTGGCACGACTTTAAGTCGTGCCGACTTGAAAGTAGTCCCTGCACTACTTTGGTCCAACTTCCATGCAAGTTGTACTCCATAGACCTCAATGTTAAACCCTCAAGTAGTATGCAAATTGTACCTGAATAATATAGACACGACTTCAGCACGACTTTGTAAGCACAAGCCTCACGCCATGTACAGTACCTGACCGCGAGATTGTGTTTCTCGCCGACAGGGTACTGTGCATGCCGTGCTGGCTCGCTGATCGGGAAAGGAAAACTTTTTTTTTTCCTTTCGCGATGAGCGACAGGCAGTGCTGACAGCTATCTGGTATGAATCATGAAGGGGAACGCCGCGCCAAGTTTTAAATGAAAAAAACGGCGTGGGTTCCCCCCCAGGGGCATACCAGGCCCTTCAGTCTGGTATGGATTGTAAGGAGAACCCTTACAAAAAAATTGGCGTGGGGGTCCCCCCAAAATCCATAACAGACCCTTATCCGAGCACTCAGCCCGGCCGGTCAGGAATGGGGGTGGGGAACGAGCGAGGACAGGGGCCTCTTCCCGACAATCCTGGCCGTTGGTTGTCGGTGTCTGCGGGTGTCTTATCGGAATCCGGGAGCCCCCTTTAATAAGGGGGCCCCCAGACCCCGGCCCCCCACCCTTTGTGAAATTAGTATGGGGTACATCGTACCCTTACCCATTCACCTAGGGAAAAAAGTGTCAATTTAAAAACACAGTACACAGGTTTTTAAAGTAATTTATTAGGCAGCTCCGGGGGGGTCTTCTTCCGACTTCGGGGGTCTCTCCGGCGTCTCCTCCCGGGGTCCTGATCTTCTGCCGGCTCCTCCGCTATCTTCTGCAGCTCTTTTGCTAGCGGTGGCCCGGAATTCTGCCTTCTTGTCTTCTTCCCTCTTCTCTTCTTCCGATGTTGACACAACGCTCTCTTATATAGGCGGTGATCCCGCCCCCTTATGAGGTCACTGTCCCGGGGCATGCTTGGACTTGCTTGTGTGTACTGGGGGAACATTTACCCTGGCCTGTGTTCCATTAATATATCCAGCCAGGTTTAGGGAAATAAAAATAGTATTTAAAAGCTCTGTAGAGAGTTGACAAGTGTGTTAGCGAAAAGGAAAGAGTTTCCAAGGAAGGATCGAGCAAACTGATGTTTATCAAAGACTGTTCAACAGATTTTTCCTTCATTAATCTTTAAGCAAAATAGAATGCATGTCTGGTAGAAGATGACTGGCATTGGGTATGAATAAAGCACAGAATTATGACCTAAGTGAGATTTTTTTTGGCATTTCAGGAAGTTTCAAACATTTGGTCATCTAGTTTCTTGGTGTTTATGGAATTTTACATTGTTTGGAATCTTCTTTTTGGATGATAAAACCATCCAGAGCACATGACTAGTATGCTTTTTTTTTCTGTGTTTGGCAATTGAGATCTTTGGGCCAAAACGACGTACACTATATTGTCAAGAGTATTGGGACACCTGCCTTTACACACACATGAACTTTAAAGGCATCCCAGTCTTAGTCCGTAGGGTTCAATATTGAGTTGGCCCACCCTTTGCAGCTATAACCGCTTCAACTCTTGTGGGAAGGCTGTCCACAAGGTTTAGGAGTGTGTCTATGGGAATGTTTGACCATTCTTCCAGAAGCGCATTTGTGAGGTCAGGCACTGATGTTGGACTAGAAGGCCTGGCTCACAGTCTCCGTTCAAATTCATCCCAAAGGTGTTCTATGGGGTTGAGGTCAGGACTCTGTGCAGGCCAGTCAAGTTCCTCCACCCCAAACTCACTCATCCATGTCTTTATGGATTTTACTTTGTGCACTGGTGTGCAGTCATGTTAGAACAGGAAGGGGCCATCCCAAAACTGTTCCCACAAAGTTGGGAGCATGAAATTATCCAAAATGTCTTGGTATGCTGACGCCTTAAGAGTTCCCTTCACTGGAACTAAGGGGCCAAGCCCAACCCCTGAAAAACAACCACATACCGTAATCCCCCCTCCTCCAAATGATTTGGAGGGGTGACCCAATACTTTTGGAAATATAGTGTGGATGAGCGAGTTTAGGGTGGAGGAACTTTATTGGCCTGCAGAGTCCTGACCTCAACCCGCTAGAACACCATTGGTGTGAATTTGAGTGGAGACTGCGAGGCAGGTCTTCTCATCCAACATCAGTGCCTGACCTCACAAATGCGCGTCTGGAAGAATGGTGAAACATTCCCATAGACACACTCCTAAACCTTGTGGACAGCTTTCCCAGAAGAATTGAAGCTGTTATAGCTGCAAAGGGTGGACCAACTCAATATTGAACCCTACGGACTAAGACTGGGATGCCTTTAAAGTTTAGGTGCGTGTAAAGGCAGGCGTCCCAATACTTTTGAAAATATAGTGTATTTGTGACATGTGTACCTGATTATGGCTAAAGAAACCTTTTTTAGGAATTTAAACATAATAAGATCTTAATAGTTATGACTGCATGCCTGATGATTGTATTATTCTAAGCTGAAGGCTACTAGTGTTGTGGGTAAACCAAATAAAAATGAAATGAGGTTCCGTGTGGGAAATACACATTTCTCAGCAAAGGGTGTATTGCTCCTAAATATTTCCCTGCAATTGTACTTCTAGGCACGATTGAAATCTTGCATTTGTGATCCAGTTGCACGGTTTAATATGTCACCCTGGCTTCATCAAAAATGCTGCATCATTTTAGAGCTACCAAATAGAAGGGAAAACATAAATTCAGACACGGAGGAAATAAGATGACTGCGGGTACAATAAGGGAAAGACATGAATAAGGATTCTGGACCTATGTTACCGCACTGTCACATGTATTTGCTGCTGCAATTATCATGCTGCCTGGACTTGGCTCTATCTGCCAGTTTCACAAGAAGTACTTCATCTAGTGAAAACCATCAGAGCAGCATTTGGTTGGATTGGACTGCCGCACTCCTTTAATGTGTCCTTTGTTTTACTGCAGCCTTGGATCTATATATTTAGACTATATATTAATATCTTATGAGTATGTAAAGAAGCATAACAAACTGCTGTTTACATTGTAAGTTACATCTTTATCATTGTAAAACCGTCATTATAAAAATTTAAGGAGTAAAGCGGATTGATGGCTTTTATATATATTATGTATAGAAAGCTTACAGTCACCTTTATAAAGTGATGCTTTGATCACCGCAGAATATATCATTTTGTTTAGTTCCGCGCTTAGGAAAGAAGTGGCTGCTGCCTACCCCAAAAAACTCCACAAGGTGAAGCGTTGGTATAGATTATAATTGGGGGAGGGTAAATGGCGCGGCCGGTGATCTAAAAATGTGTATGTGACACCAAAAGTGTCAAACCAAAACAAAATCCTAATGACTTCATACAAAATTCTTCAAAGCTGATTGGTGTAATATGCTTAATACACAAAAGTGACCATCAATTAATACCAAGAAATGAGTTCTTAAAGTAAAAAACATAAATAAAGTGCTGGTGAAAATAATCATAGTCCAAATAATCGCAGCAGGAAATAACAAAAAATAATAATGTTCTTATTGTGATTTTCCAAAGGGCACTTTCTATTGAGATTGGTATTTGGTTGGCTGTATGAGTGCCCTGTGTGGTACCATCTCTGGTTCTCCACGGTTGTGGGGTAGGCTCTTGGTGCAGTGTCTATAGAGTCACTGGCTTTACACAGATATCATTCTTCCACATGTTCTTGAGATAGCCATTTCATAATACTGTAGAATGGGTTTAATTGTGCTCTTCTCAGTCGGGTGATACAGCCATGATAGATTCTAAAAGAACTGTTCTTTGTGGTAGAACATTGGGTAAGGCTGAACGGAGAGTGTGTTGGGGTAGTTTATATACAGTCACCGGCCACTTTATTAGGTACACCTTGCTAGTACCGGTTTGAACCCCCTTTTCAGAACTGCCTTCATTCTTTGTGGCATAGATTCAACAAGGTGTCGGAAACATTCCTCATTCCCGTGTGAATTGTACCCTCAGTTGCCTGTTCTTAGCTGACAGGAGGGGCACCCGGTGTGGTCTTCTGCTGCTGTAGCCCATCTGCTTCAAGGTTCGATGCATTGTGCATTTAGAGATGGTATTCTGCATACCTTGGTTGTAACAAGTGGTTATTTGCGTTAGTGTTGCCTTTCTATCATCTCGAACTAGTCTTCCCATTCTCCTCTGATTTTTGACATCAACAAGGCATTTTCGTCCACACAACTGCCGCTCACTGGATATTTTCTCTTCTTCGGACCATTCTCTGTAAACCCTAGAGATGGTTGTGTGTGAAAATCTCAGTAGATCAGCAGTTTTTGAAATGCTCAGACCACCAGGTCTGGCACCAACAACCATGCCACGTTCAAAGTCACTTAAATCCAATTTTTCCAGCAAGTCATTATTCACCACGTCTAGATCCCTAAATGCACTGAGTTGCTGCCATGTGATTATAAGTTTGTGTTACCAAGCAATTGAACAGGTATACCTAATAAAGTGACCGGTAAGTGTGTGTATACATATATAGATATCCATATATATATGTAGATATATCTAGATATATCTATATATACAGTATCTCACAAAAGTGAGTACACCCCTCACACTTTTGTAAATATTTTATTATATCTTTTCATGTGACAACACTGAAGAAATTACACTTTGCTACAATGTAAAGTAGTGAGTGTACAGCTTGTATAACAGTGTAAATTTGCTTTCCCCTCAAAATAACTCAACACTCAGCCATTAATGTTTAAACCACTGGCAACAAAAGTGAGTACACCCCTAAGTGAAAATGTCCAAATTGGGCCCAATTAGCCATTTTCCCTCCCCGGTGTCATGTGACTCGTTAGTGTTACAAGGTCTCAGGTGTGAATCGGGAGCAGGTGTGTTAAATGTGGTGTTATCATTCTCACTCTCTCATACTGGTCACTGGAAGTTCAACATGGCACCTCATGACAAAGAACTCTGAGGATCTGAAAAAAAACATTTTTGCTCTACATAAAGATGGCCCAAGTTCTAAGAAGATTGCCAAGACCCTAAAACTGAGCTGCAGCACTGTGGCCAAGACCATACTGCGGCTTAACAGGACAGGTTCCACTCAGAACAGGCCTCGCCATGGTCGACCAAAGAAGTTGCGTGCATGTGCTCAGCGTCATATCCAGAGGTTGTCTTTGGGAAATAGACGTATGAGTGCTGCCAGCATTGCTGCAGAGGTTGAAGGGGTGGGGGGTTAGCCTGTCAGTGCTCAGACCATACGCCGCACACTCCATCAAATTGGTCTGCATGGCTCTCATCCCAGAAGGAAGCCTCTTCTAAAAAGATGATGCACAAGAAAGCCTGCAAACAGTTTGCTAAAGACAAGCAGACTAAGGACATGGATTACTGGAACCATGTCCTGTGGTCTGATGGGACCAAGATAAATTTATTTGGTTCATATGGTGTCAAGTGTGTGTGGCGGCAACCAGGTGAGGAGTACAAAGACAAGTGTGTCTTGCCGACAGTCAAGCATGGTGGTGGGAGTGTCATGGTCTGAGGCCGCATAAGTGCTGCCGACACTGGGGAGCTACAGTTCATTGAGGGAACGATGAATGCCAACATGTACTGTGACATACTGAAGCAGAGCATGATTCCCTCCCTCCGGAGACTGGGTCACAGGGCAGTATTCCAACATGATAACGACCCCAAACACACCTCCAAGACAACTACTGCCTTGCTAAAGAAGCTGAGGGTAAAGGTGATGGACTGGCCAAGCATGTCTCCAGACTTAAACCCTATTGAGCATTTGTGGGGCATCCTCCAACAGAAGGTGGAGGAGCGCAAGGTCTCTAACATTCACCAGCTCCGTAATGTCGTCATGGAGGAGTGGAAGAGGACTCCAGTGGCAACCTGTGAAGCTCTGGTGAACTCCATGCCCAAGAGGGTTAAGGCAGTGCTGGAAAATAATGATGGCCACACAAAATATTGACACTTTGGGCCCAATTTGGCCATTTTCACTTAGGGGTGTACTCACTTTTGTTGCCAGCGGTTTAGACATTAATAGCTGTGTGTTGAGTTATTTTGAGGGGACAGCAAATTTACACTGGTATACAAGCTGTACACTGACTACTTTACATTGTAGCAAAGTGTCATTTCTTCAGTGTTGTCACATGAAAATATATAATAAAACATTTACAAACATGTGAGGGGTGTACTCACATTTGTGAGATACTGTATATATATATATATATAGTCGTGGCCCTATGACCGAGACAGATATGGATCACATAAACACACGAGGAGACTTACAACTTAAGTATACCTGAAGTGTGCCTTGGTGGTCTGGTCGGTATGCCAAGAAAAGGGGGCATAGCCAAGATAAGTAATGGGTAGTTATGGAGAAGGATGTGCTGAGAAGTGCCCTGAAAAAGGGAAGGGAGGGAGGGTATTGCACACTGGAACCAACAAAAACCATAGGCAAGTAGGCTGCTTAAATATCTCCAATCCGGAAGGAATGTCCAGAGAACTGACTGGGGTTAAAGCTCAAGTTGCTTAGGAGGATCCTGACATGCCTGATAAACTGGCTGCCACTCGGGGGGCTGGTCAGAAAGGGTAGCAATGGGCTATCACCTGATTGGCTGGGTAGATGGGACAGTAGCTGGTCGAGCACCTTCACTGGGCACCAGGCGTTGTTAGTCTGAAACAGGTTGATGTCAACCCCAGGGCCGGTTTGTTGGGTTTAGGAGACTGTAAGATGAAAAGTGTAATGGTTCGGAAAGGGAGTCAGGTGACATCGGAGCAGTGTCTACTGCCGTTGTCCTTAACGGTAAATTCACTGGGCCGCAACAAACCGTAGAAGGCCAATTAAAGGGCCGCTTGGATGACTAGGCTGGGCAAAGACCCAAACGGAGAACGAGTAAGGATTTCAGACATGTCCCTGAAGACGGCACTCGTGATAGGTAGGTGTATGCCACTAGCTATGGGCTGGTGCTTCTGTATGCTCTGTAGGAGGGACCTGACTGCATGGGCCGTTAATACTGACGGTTTACTGGGGTCCTGTAAGGACAGAAAATTCTGGACGCCGGCTAGGTATAGCCTGATGGTATTGTGAGAAAGGGCCAGCTGCGTGTGGAAATACAATATGAAGGCTAGGATGTGTCTAACGTCACCTATCGCTGCCCCGGGGCAAGAGGCCAAAAACTTGCGGTAAGTGTTCCAAGCTGTGCGATAGGCCTTCAGTATATTGCATGCCAATGAGTGGTTAATAAGCTGGGTTGCGTTGCGAGGTCGACTTTAGTCCATCGTCAGCAATGACCAGGGTGGGACAGGAGTAGTCGTTAGGTGGGCTCCTGGTGGAAAAACAAAGTAAAGTTGAAACGGGACAGCGCATCAGCTGCGATATTGCATTTGCCTGGAACTTGTTTGCAGAAAATATTAAACTGGTGATGGAGTGACAGCTGCATGAGCCTGCACAGATAGGGACATGATCAGGAGTGACTTTGATCTGCCTTTGTTGATGATGTCAGCCCTGGCCTTATTGTCCAGGGTGAAGACCACCGTCTGTCCTGTCCAGGTGTGGCCCCAGACCTGGGCAGCTGCCATGATGGGATACAGCTCGAAGAATGATGAAGCCTGGGTCAAACCAGGGATTAAGAGGATTTCTGGGGACCAAGGTTTGGTGAACCAGTGGCGGCCGAAAATGGCTGCAAAGCTCGTGGAGGCTGCGGCATCAGTGACCACCTGTGGTGACTGAGCCGACACTGCCGGGATGAACATTGAAGTGCCATTCCAGCTGGTGAGGAACTCGTCCCACATAGCTAGGTCCGCTACTGCTGCTTGGTCTAGTTGAGAATTCAGTCTGGATTTTGCAGTGGTGTGAGAAAGACTCAAAGCCGTGATATAAAGGACCATCCTTGAGGAATAATCCTCATCGCAAAGTTCAGCATCCCTAGTAAGGATTGCAACTGCCTCCTGGTGCACCTTTGTGACAGGGTGAAGTCTTGCATGACTGTCCTGATACGGGCTAGTTTGTCAGGAGGCAGGCTAGCTTGCATGGCACGCGTGTCCAGAGTGACACCTAGAAAGGTGCTAGAATGTGCCGGACCTTCTACTTTGTGCTCAGCTTTGGGCACGTTGAGGTTGTTGAACACTATTCTCAACTTGTCTAGATTTGTCGGGGGCGCGGCTGGTTGCTCGATGAGCAGGAAGTCATCGAGGTAGTGGATGACCGTGTGACAGCAGGTCTGGTGAGACAATCCATTTGAGGGCCTGAGCGAAGACGTCGAACAGCCGCGGGCTGCTTTTGGACCCTAAGGTCAACTTGGTAGCGAAGTAGTAAGACTCCCTCCGCTTGATACTGTACTACCGCCAGAGGGACGGTTCAATAGGGAGAGGTTAAAACCTCTGGTCTAGTCAGGACTTTCCCTCCTGTTTCAGTTGATAGGTGGTCCTGGGGTGAGCTTTATGGCATGCTGTGCAATAATGCAGTAGCCTGCACAGGCCATAGCATTGGATATAGAACAAAGTGGGGTACAGAAACTCGGTTTTAAGAGAAAGATCCGTGAACTACACACCTGACTGGCGCCCTAGTAGCAAGGTCCTGGCACGGATCGAGACTGGGTCGACTGAAAACCTGTGGTGAGAGTGATATAAGTGTAACATGTATATTCCTTTACCTGAATTGAAGTAACCCACCCCTGCCATGCGACTGACCCTGGTGAGATGCAAACTGTATGTTCTTCCCCCCATTTTTTTTTCCCTGGGGATAAAACGACCAACCTGGTGTAGGATGAAAACCTGAACTCGACTGACCTTAGGAAAAGACAGAGAAGATGATGAGTGGCCGGCATGCCACTGAAGATAACTGGTGAACTGGGTGTCGCTATGTGAAAGCATGGCTGATTGTATGCCCCTGAAGTGTGTTTGCAAGTTGGTTTGTGCCCCCCAATGTTTGAGGTTACTGGAGACGATATTGCGTGGTTGCAAGGGTCTCAGTCAGGTTGCTGAGACGGTATTGCGTGGTAGCAAGGGTTTCAGTCAGGTTTGCTGAGACGATATTGCGTGGTTGCAAGGGTCTCGATGAGTATGAGGTTGTTTGAGATTAAATTGCGTGGTTGCAAGGGTCTCAATGATCGTCAGGCTGCCAAGACGATACTGCGTGGTTGCAAGGGTCTCAATGAGTATGGGGTTGTTGAGACGATATTGCATGGTTGCAAGGGTCTCTGTGTTTATGTGAGAAAGTGTGCTGTAGAACACATAGTTGCAGAGACTGCACGTGTCCTCGCTGCAAAAGACAAAGTTAAAAAAGGGCAGGTGGTTGTCTCAGAGGTGGCCTTGACAGGCGGGACAGAAAAGGTAGAGAAAAATTGACTGGAGAATAAATTGTAACTTTTAGCGGGCAAGTATATGGGATAAGGACAACATTTGTATAATCTGTAAGTTCCGTAGCGGAAACTAATGAACAACATGGGGGACACAACGAATGGTAATGAATTGACATGATATTAAAATGTAGCAACAAATACTGCTGTACGAGTGAGTTACATAGTTATATAGTTACATAGTTACATAGTAGGTGAGGTTGAAAAAGACACAAGTCCATCAAGTCCAACCTATGTGTGTGATTATATGTCATTATTACATTGTATACCCGTGTATGTTGCGGTCGTTTAGGTGCTTATCTAATAGTTTCTTGAAACTATCAATGAGTTTGCATCGGACAGTGTAGGGAGTGCAACGTATCGGAAAAGTGTGGCATAGCGCCATGCATGAGGCACTTAAAAAAAACTTTGGTCTAGTGAATAGATGAGAGAAGAAGTGCGTACGAATGATTAGTAAGTTCTACTGTGGGAACTGAACACATGACATGGGTGACACAACGAGTGGTAACAAATTATTATGACAAAACATGGTAACGAATCTGAAGTGAGAGAAGAACCGTGTACAAACAATTCGTACGTTCTGCTGCGGGAACTAAACACACGGCATGGGGGATACAACGAAATGGTAACGATAGAAAGTATGCAATGTATGTATTTGAATGTATTTGATTCGGTTGTAAAGAGCAATGACTCTGATACGAACCGGTTGTAAAATTTATGATATTAATCCGATACGAAATGGTAGTAAGGAGTATTACATTATTCTGATACGAATTGGTTGTAGAGTGTATGCCACCCCTTACTCTGAAACCGAACAAATACCAACCACCCAGCCCCCCCAGGCTAATCAAAGTGCAGACAAGCCGCGACAATCGGATTCACTTCAGAACCGATTAGTCCCCAAGCCCAGGCCAAAGATTTCTGGCCTGGACCTGGTGATCGGTTCTGGTGAATTAAATCCTCCCCTGCCTGTGTAAGTGTAAACACAGGCAGGAGAAGTGATGTCATCTCCCCTCGTTGAACTCTTTTTCGTTCCTGAGAAAGGAGAGAAGACATCTCAGAGTAGGTTGCACCAACACTACACTGACACAGTACACATAGGCACACTTGTCACTCACCCCCCAATCGCCCCCCCCCCCCCAGTTAACCCCTTCACTCCCTGTCACTGTGTCACCCAGTGCAGTGTTCATATGTCTTTTTATCACTGTACTGGTGTCATTTGTGAAAATAATCAGTGTTAGGGTACTTAGTGGTAGGCCTAGATAGGTCTAGGGACCCCCCCTAAACCCCCCTATTAAAGGTTTAACCCCTTGATCACCCCCTGTCACCAGTGATCACCGTATTAGTGTCACGGGTGACTGGTTAGCTTATTTTTTTATAGCATCAGGGCACCCACCGTATGTTACCTAAAATAAAGGTTTACCCCCTGATCACCCAGCGGGTAATATCAGTTAGGTTTTAGTGTCAGGGTCTGCATCGCCCCAGGCAGCGTCAGATTAGTGCCAGTAGCGCTAACACCCACGCACACCAGTAGTATAGTATCTGAATGGATCAATATCAGATCTGATCAGAGCTATACTAGCGTCCAAAGTAGTTTAGGGTTCCCAAAAATGCAGCGTTAGAGGGATCAGCCCAGATACCTGCTAGCACCTGCGTTTAGCCCCTCCGCCCAGCCCAGCCCACCCAAGTACAGTATCAATCGATCACTGTCACTTACAAAACACATAACTGTGCAGCATTCGCAGAGTCAGGCCTGATCCCTGCGAACGCTAACAGTTTTTTTGGTAGCATTTAAAGCAGTCGCTGCTCTTTTTTCCTTTGATTCTCATAGTGTACCAGTAAATTTAGAGGCCAAAATGTCCAATTAAAGGTACACTAGTGAGGAGGCCGACACGTTTCTGAGCCTGACAGATGAGAGTGAAGAGAAAGTCACCCATCTGCCTCATTCGAACCAGTAGACAACAGCAGCACCCTGACAGATACAGTGGGAACGGAAAGTATTCAGACCCCCTTAAATTTTTCACTCTTTGTTATATTGCAGCCATTTGCTAAAATCATTTAAGTTCATTTTTTTCCTCATTAATGTATACACAGCACCCCTATATTGACAGAAAAACACAGAATTGTTGACATTTTTGCAGATTTATTAAAAATTAAAAACGGAAAAATCACATGGTCCTAAATATTCAGACCCTTTGCTGTGACACTCATATATTTAACTCAGGTGCTGTCCATTTCTTCTGATCATCCTTGAGATGGTTCTACACCTTCATTTGAGTCAAGCTGTGTTTGATTATACTGATTGGACTTGATTAGGAAAGTCACACACCTGTCTATATAAGACCTTACAGCTCACAGTGCATGTCAGAGCAAATGAGAATCATGAGGTCAAAGGAACCGCCTGAAGAGCTCAGAGACAGAATTGTGGCAAGGCACAGATCTGGCCAAGGTTACAAAAAAAAATTCTGCTGCACTTTAGGTTCTTAAGAGCACACTGGCCTCCATAATCCTTAAATGGAAGACGTTTGGGACCACCAGAACCCTTCCTAGAGCTGGCCATCTGGCCAAACTGAGCTATCGGGGGATAAGAGCCTTGGTGAGAGAGGTAAAGAAGAACCCTAAGATCACTGTGGCTGAGCTCCAGAGATGCAGTCGGGAGATAGGAGAAAGTTGTAGAAAGTCAACCATCACTGCAGCCCTCCACCAGTCGGGGCTTTATGGCAGAGTGGCCCGACGGAAGCCTCTCCTCAGTGCAAGACACGTGAAAGCCCACATGGAGTTTGCTAAAAAACACCTGAAGGACTCCAAGATGGTGAGAAATAAGATTCTTTGGTCTGATGAGACCAAGATAGAACTTTTTGGCCTTAATTCTAAGCGGTATGTGTGGAGAAAACCAGGCACTGCTCATCACCTGTCCAATACAGTCCCAACAGTGAAGCATGGTGGTGGCAGCATCATGCTGTGGGGGTGTTTTTCAGCTGCAGGGACAGGACAACTGGTTGCAATCGAGGGAAAGATGAATGCAGCCAAGTACAGGGATATCCCGGACAAAAACCTTCTCCAGAGTGCTCAGGACCTCAGACCTTTCCAACAACACAATGACCCTAAGCACACAGCTAAAATAACAAAGGAGTGGCTTCACAATAACTCCGTGACTGTTCTTGAATGGCCCAGCCAGAGCCCTGACTTAATCCCAATTGAGCATCTCTGGAGAGACCTAAAAATGCTGTCCACCAACATTTACCATCCAACCTGACAGAACTGCAAGGAGGAATGGCAGAGGATCCCAAAATCCAGGTGTGAAAAACTTGTTGCATCTTTCCCAAAAAGACTCATGGCTGTATTAGATCAAAAGGGTGCTTCTACTAAATACTGAGCAAAGGGTCTGAATACTTAGGACCATGTGATATTTCAGTTTTTCTTTTTTAATAAATCTGCAAAAATGTCAACAATTCTGTGTTTTTCTGTCAATATGGGGTGCTGTGTGTACATTAATGAGAAAAAAATGAACTTAAATGATTTTAGCAAATGGCTGCAATATAACAAAGAGTGAAAAATGTAAGGGGGTCTGAATACTTTCCGTCCCCACTGTAGCGTTGACGACAGAGTAGAGGTCCCTGCCAAGGTCAGGCGTACCCAACCCTGTACTTCTGCTGTTGTTGAGGTGCAAGAATCGCAGGGCTCTCGTATGGAGCAGAGAGCCAGTACTAGTGTTGCTCATCTTTCTGGTGAACTGGCAAGCACCAGCGGCCTAGTACATCCTGGTCGTACATCCAGCACTGTAGTAACACTTGGTGATGTGGCGAGTCCCATAAGTGCAGTTCAAGCTGGGGAGATTGCTAGCACAAGTATTGTCCCACAGCCACCAAGAAGAAGACAAACACAGGCCCATCTAGCCCATTGTGCCCTTCCTGCTGCATTTGCCAATCTGAATTGGACTGCAGCACCCGTTCACTGGCCAACCCGGAATTCAGGTGGAAACAGTTGATTTTACGTCACTTGATTCTTACGCTTGCTGTTTTTCACGGAAGATCTCTATAGATCTATTGTGGACCAAAGCAATTTGTATGCTGGTCAATTCATTGCTGCTAATCCCTAGTTAACCCTTGCCAGAGATTGGAAACCTATTACAGTTTCCGAATTTAAGACCTTCCTGGGCATATACCTCCTCATGGACATAGTTAAAGCGGGCATCCGGCGACCAATCCTTTTTTTTTTTTTTTTTTAGGTCATTGAGACACTTTGCTAACCCCAAAATAATACTCACAGTTTGGGTGTAATATTTCCGCCTCTGTCTGTTTTCGTACTGAAGAATAACTTAAAAAATGTGATGCTGGCTGTTTCCATCTTGCTTGTGGGCATGTGAAGCCCACAAGCATTGATTTCCGGGATGCGGTGAATGCTGTTCATTCACAGCTTGTTCACGCGCATGATCATTGTTTCCACACTGAATCTTGGGAAGCCTGACACTAAGCTCCCAGGAGACAGTGCGGCACCGGGGAAAAGCAATAAACACGCCTACTCCCATGGGAGGAGAGACAGGAAGTGCCACAATAAAGTACAATATAAAGGTAATTACAGCGATAAAAAAAAAATTTTGTGCGGCATTTGAACATCTATGCAATTAACTGAAGGGGGTAAGATTAAGTTAAAAATTTGAGTGGAACCCCACTTTAAAAAAAGTGAGTTGCGGTCATATTGGTCCACTGACCCAATTCACCATATGCCCATGTTCTCTGCCTCCATGACCTGGACATGATACAAGCAGATCTTGCAGTTCATGCATTTCAATGACAATGAACTCTTGATAGTTGGTGATTCAGAATCCTTGGGGTGACCCTGGATACGATCGGCTCCACAAAATTCGGCCCCTCATAAACCACTTCAACCAGCAGTTTGCAGCCTTGTTTACTACCGATCAAGTTGTCTGCATTGATGAGTCCCTGATTAAGTTTTCTACTTGTCTATCAAACAGTATCTTCCCAGCAAGCGTGCCAGATATGGGGTCAAGATGTATAAGCTCAGTGACAAGGCAACAGGCTATACATATAGTTTTATGGTTTATGAGGGAAACTGCCCAGACTACATAGGGAGCACTGGTAAAATTGTGTGGGACATGGTGTCACCCTTATTCGGAAAAGGGTACCACTTTTTAGTCACCTTTTTTGATTGTGGAATTGGCGCATGTGGCACTGTGCAATCTAATCGCCGGAGCTTCCCCCAATTGCTTGTAGAGTCCTGACGGGGGAGAGAGCCTGCTTGAAATGTAATAATTTGTTAGCAGTGAAGTGGAGGGATTCGCGGAATGTTTTCGTTCTGTCCTCCCTTCACGCAGATACGACAGTCCAAATTCCTACGGTGACTGGTGTTGTGGAGAAAACCCTCTGTGTCCACGAATACAACCTTAACATGGGAGGGATGGAGCTTAACGACCAGTTGTTGGCGCCGTACCTAATTGGCCAGAAGGCCAGGCGCTGGTATAAATAAGTGTCTGTATATTTATTCCAATTGGCTCTGCTGAATTCTTTTGTGCTTCAGGACGAACTGGACCATTCCTAAAATTCCAGGAAGAGATTGTCACAGCCCTTCTGTTTCCAGACGGTGCTATGGCCCTCCTTCCCAATGCAAATTCTGCAGTGAGCCGCCTGCATGAGAGGCATTTTCCGTATGTCCTCCCTGGTACCCCTGCCCACAGAACACCCCAAAGAAGATGTCCTGTCTGCAGAAAACTCGGATTTAGGAGTGACACCTGCTTTTATTGTCCCTCCTGTCCTGACCAACCTGGTCTCTACATCGGTGACTGTTTCAAACGCTACCACACACTAGTGGAGTATTAGCTTAGGGTACAGCACTACACAGTCCTAGAGCACACTTACACAGGGTCTCGAAAGATGAGCTGGCCATCACATTTTGAGAGACCCTAATCTGGAACGTTTACAGTTTACAGTTTATATAAAAGTGCACAAAAAAAAAACCCCACACAAAAAAAAAGCCAAAAATAGTTGTGGTTTTATTTTTCTTCTCTCTCTATTGTTCTCTCTCTTATGTTCGTTCTCTATTGTCCGCTCTATTGTTCGATCTCTATTGCTCTATATCTGTTGTTCTCTCTCTATTGTTTCTGTATTTTAGAACCGTAATGTTACTTTGCTTCGGCATATATTTTTTAGGCACAGATTACATTAAAAAAAATATATTTTTACTATGTTTTATTGTATTTGCTTTGCAGGTATGGTATGTCTTACGTTTATACTGTAATGTTACTTTGTTTTATTGTTAACCATCATTTTAACCATCAGCTTACAGGTACGCCATTTAGCTGAAGCACTGATTTATTTATTTGACAGCAACAGCGCTTGCTCTCATGAAACGTAAATCAGCGACTTCAGTGCTGTAGGAGGTGATTTCACCATCGCAGTAAAAAAAATAAAAAGGTGCATGTATGCCCATCATTAAAAGTCAGTGGATGAAGGGCGGTATTCTAATGGTGGGCATACCCACCAATCAATCTCTTTTTTTTCGTTCAGCACACAGGCCGGCTTTCATGTAAAAGCAATTCTAGCAGCTAATTAGCCTCTAGACTGCTTTTACAAGCAGTGGAAGGGAATGCCCCACCCCCCCCCACCGTCTTCCATGGTTTTTTCGGGCTCTCCTGTCCAAACAGGGAACCTGAGAATGCAGCCGGTGGTTCTGCCAGCTGACCATAAAGCTGATCGGAGACCAGAATGGCTCCAATCATCTCTATGGCTTAAGAAACCAGAAGCTACAAGCATTTCATGACTTATATAAACAGCGCCATTGGGATATTGGGAAAGCATTTTATCACACCGATCTTGGTGTGGTCGGATGCTTTGAGGTGCTCAGGAGAGATCTAGGGTCTAATAGACCCCATTTTTTTCAAAAAAGAGTACCTGTCACTACCTATTGCTATCATAGGGGATATTTACATTCCCTGAGATAACAATAAAAATGATAAAAAAAAATTAAAGGAACAGTTAAAAATAAAATAAAAAAGCAAAATTAAATAATAATAAAAAAAAGCACCTCTGTCCCCACATAGTCACGAGCAAAGTCGGTCTGGAGTCAGCAATTGCACGATGCATGTGAGGTATCACCAGCAAGGTCAGATTGAGGGCAGTAATTTTAGCAGTAGACCTCCTCTGTAAATCTAAAGTGGTAACCTGTAAAGGATTTTAAAGGCTTTTAAAAATGTATGTAGTCTCCGCTGCTACATTTGTGCGCAATTTTAAAGCATGTTGTGTTTGGTATTCATGTACTTGGCATAAGATCATCTTTTTTATTTCATCAAACCTTTGGGCACTATAGTGTGTTTTAGTGCATTATAATTAAAAAAAAGTGTTTTTTTTTCCGAACAAATTGCGTTTGAAAAATCGCTGCACATATACTGTGTGAAAAAAAAAATTGTAGACACCCCAAGCTATAGGCATGTTGAGTCCATAGAATATTTTATATTTTGCCACAAGTTTCGGGAAAATTACAAACTTTTTAATTTTTTTTGCACAAAGTTGTCACTAAATGATATATTGCTCAGACATGCCATGGGCATATGTGGAGTTACACCCCAAAATACATTCTGCTGCTTCCCCTAAGTATGGGGATACCACATGTGTGGGACTTTTTGGGAGCCTAGCCGTGTACAGGACCCGAAAACCAATCACCGCCTTCAGGCTGTCTAAGGGTGTAAAATGGTGATCCTGCAATCACTTTTGGCAAAATATAAAATATTCCATGGACTCAACCTGCCTCTTAACAAATAGCTTGGGGTGTCTACTTTACAAAATGGGGTCATTTGGGGGGGGGGGGGGTTGTGCTGTTTGTGCTATCTTGCCATTTTATGGCCTTCAAAACTGTGATAGGCATGTGTGAGCAATATATCATTTAGTGACAACTTTGTGTAACTTGTGACAAAAAAATAAAATATTCATTGGGCTCAACATGCCTCTCAGCTATTTCCTTGGGGTGTCTACTTTCCAAAATGGGGTCATTTGCGGGGGGGGGGGGTGTACTACCCTGTCATTTTAGCACCTAAAGAAATGAGATAGGCAGTCATAAACTAAAAGCTGCGTGAATTCCCAAAAATGTACTTTAGTTTGTAGACGCTATAACTTTTGCGCAAACCAATAAATATACGCTTATTGACATTTTTTTTTACCAAAGACATGTGGCTGAATATATTTTGGCCTAAATGTATGACTAAAATTAAGTTTATTGGATTTTTTTTATCAAAAAAAGTAGAAAATATTTTTTTTTCAAAAAATAAAAATCGCAGAGGCAATGAAATACCATCAAAAGAAAGCTCTATTTGTGGGGAAAAAAGAACGCAAATTTAGTTTGGGTACAACATTGCACGACTGTGCAATTACCAGGTAAATCAGCGCAATGCCAAATTGTAAAAAGTGCTCTGGTCATTGAGCAGCCAAATTTTCCGAGGCTGAAGTGGTTAATGTTGTGACAGAATTTACACATTGTACTCCAAAATTGTTGTATCTCCGTACAACCCCAAAATACATGGATGAAATCTGCATAGGAGGAATTACTTTGCCCCTTATTTTGTATTTAATTTGCTGAAAAATGGACATTTAAGGACATTCATACGATCACCCTTGTGTTTTCGTCTGCAATACGCAGGTTCCCAGTGTTGGACGGACAGCCCTGCGCAATGCAGTGCCGTGGAGCCCTAATTGTATCACACATTGCCGTCTTTTCCTCTCCCAAACTCATCCTGATGTGCCAAAAACATATGGGAAGATTGTACAAAGACAGATTTCCAGTAACGATGTTAGTAATTTAGCATATACCGTATGTAAGCTAGTTAATAGGCAAGTTAGTTGCTTGTAAGTCTCAAATGCTTAGTGCTATTCTGTGGGTAGTGCTTTGTGTGATGCGGTGTGTACTTGCCGAGCTTTTTTTACCGAGTAAGTGTTTTCAAAAATAGATCAATATTATGGATGGCCTAACTAGGAAGCCTGCTTTGCCATGTGGCCAAATACACATCAAAGAACAAAGTAATTGATTAGCGGCCATTTTTAAGTACTCCTATTTTTTTTTTTATAAAGACAAGCAGCAGATGTACCAAATGTATGTACAAATTACAATCACAGTACAATCACAGTGTGCCATGAATTGAAATGAAAATAAAAGTAGTTACATGTCTACAGAATGAAAGTAGATATAAACACTAACGATAATGTTTAGTGTGCTTTAGCAGCATGAATTTCACTGCTGATTCTTCCAATCTTTTTTGCTTACTGTCTGCCTACATCTTTCTTCAGCACTGGCTGTACATTATTGTTCTGGACCACCTTCCTAATAGTTATATATAAGAAATAAAAAACAAAAATATCCGCGCTAATGAATGATAGCGTTAATAATAGCAACACAGCTGCTGACACAAATCTCCTGGCAAAAAGACAAAATAACATAAATCACAAAGTGCAGTGCTAAGAATTAATAAAAAGTCCCAATGTTGAGAAAATGTGACATCTCAATAAAAACAATCCAATAGGTGTAGGTCCACACAAAGGATAGTGCTGGGAAGAATCCGTCACCAAGAAGGAAAGGTTCACACTGACTCTTATGCCCTGTACACACGGTCGGATTTTCCGATGGAAAAAGTGTGATCGGATTGTGTTGTCGGAAATTCTGATCCTGTGTGGCCTCCATCGGACTTTTTCCGTCAGAATTTCCGACACACAAAGTTTGAGAGCAGGATATAAAATTTTCCGACAACAAAATGCGATCGTTTAAATTCCGATTTGTACACAAATCCGATGCACAAAGTGCCACGCATGCTCAGAATAAAATTAAGAGGTGAAAGCTATTGGCTACTGCCCCGTTTATAGTCCCGGCGTACGTGTTTTATGTCACCGCGTTAAGAACAATCAGATTTTCCGACAACTTTGTGCGACCGTGTGTATCCAAGACAAGTTTGGCCCACAATCCGTCGGAAAAAATCTTTTGTTGTCGGAATGTCCGATCAGTGTCCGTTCGTGTGTACAGGGCATGACCCTAATGAGTGGACTAGTTAATCAAAAGCAGTCAAACACGCTTGGAAATCCTCTACTTATGCCACGTACACACGATCGGACTTTCCACCAACAAAACCGTGGAATTTTGTCCGAAGGGTGTTGGCTCAAACTTGTCTTGCATACACACGGTCAAAAAAAGAATCAAACAGTGCAGCGCAATAATAAAAATAAAAATAATAGTCCATGTTGCATAAATCATGTAAAATAAATCCGGAAGTGATAACAGTGAAAGCACTAGAAAAAAGTCCAAAGCAACAGTTCCCCAGGTGAATCAGGCAGACAAAACCATGCAGTAATGATTGAGGTCCCTCCACCACAGGTAGTCCAAGCCTCTCACCTCATATATTCGACATGAAACAGGTCACAAAGCCGTGAAGCCGTTGATCTCTCACATTATATAATCATATAAAAGAGAAGAAGGAGTAATCTAGTGCTCTCTGTATGCAATCATTTAATAGCAGTCTAAAAAATAAAATTCCTACTTACAAGGGTTGCACTCCAAAACTGAGTGCTAGTATTACAGGCATATACACATGAATGGTTGTTTACAACCTAGGAGATGGCCGCGGGTGACTTCAGACGTGACTCCTCCCCCTCGTACACATTACGTCCTGTAGGCGGGAACTTCATCAGCGTGGGGTCTGATGCACGTCGACGGCCCGCGATGCTCTAAATAGTCATGGTAACCATCTCAAAACCAATCAGGCTCACAAGCAGGGTGGGCGACTCATCGCCCTGAACACATAAATAAACAATTTAAAGAGCCATTCATTGGAAAACGGAACTACCCAGTAAAATTAATAAAAGGATATGGCATGACAGATATTTAGCAATTAGTCATAATGTAAGGGGCAAACATAAATCTCCGTACATAAACTTTTAATAGTTGGTTAAAAGAACACTCGATCTTTTAAAGGGCAATACACCTCAGTTAAAAAATGCTCAACCAGGAGCAAGGAGAAAAAATAATAAATTAAAAATCCCATTAGCGGGACTGATTAAAAATGATAGTGACATCAATCCACGACCGTCTTCTAGACAAAACAAATCACAAGCATAAATATAGATAAGAAATAAATTAAAAAAAAAAAAAAAACACTAAATACAGCATCCAAAAGTACACACGGTCACACAAATGTTGGCCAACAATTACGAACGTAGTGACGTACTAGATGTACTATGTTTTTTTTCAGCTGTTTACCGCCACCTTTTGGGCTCCTTCTGCTAATTTCGTGTTAGTAGAAGTTTGATGAGTGTTGATTTGCACTTTTCTTTTTGCGTTTTTCATTTAGCGCTTTTCAGTTTGCGCTTTTCATTTTGTGCTTTTCAGTTCGTTTCTGAACAGCTGTTCATCAACCAGACAAGTTGCGGAATCGGAGGAGATAACGTGTTATTTATTATTGGCCTTGGAGTTATTGCTTTGACATTATTTTTTTGGTTGAATAATAATGATTTGATTTGGTATATTTTCTATATTTTTTGATGCATAGAATGCACTTTTTGGTTAAGTTCTATTGGCAGATAGCATGTCTAATTTTGTTTTTTTTATTTTTTTAATGCACAATAAAAAAAATGTGTAGAATAATACTTGGCTATGTGTTTTACTTCAAATGACAGTTGGGAATAGGCAGTTACATTTAAAAAAATACAATGTAAAATTGACAAGGGACACCAACATAGTTGTATCTTTGATCTTAAAAACTACGGGATAATGGTGTTGTGGTAACTTGCACAAATAAAAAAAAAAAAACTTAATAATATTATTCTTGATATCACTAGAAAAAAAAAAGCCTTGAAAATTTGTTTGCTATAACTCCATCAGTATCACCAGCAAAGGTGGAAATCGATTTAGAAAGTAATCACTGGCTTTCCGAAAACCGTAAGTGGAGAACTGGAAGTGGAGGGCTGTACATTATTGTTCTGGCCCACCTCCCTAATAGTTACATATAGTTAGTCAGGTTGAAAAAAGACACAAGTCCATCTAGTACAACCAAAAGGGGGTAAAAAAAACAAAAACATACAATCCTATACTGTATACACAATCCTAAACCCACAGTTGATCCAGAGGAAGGCAAAAAACCCCAGCAAAGCATGAACCAATTTGCTCCGATGGGGGAAAAAATTCCTTCCTGATCCCCCGAGAGGCAATCGGATAATCCCGGGATCAACTTTACCTATAAAGGTTAGTACCCAGTTATATTATGTACAATTAGGAAAGAACCCAGGCCTTTTTATGGCAAGCTACCGAGCTGGACAGAATCAGCTTTTGAGAGAGTCTAGTCCACATTTTCAAAGCTCTTACTGTGAAGAAGCCTTTCCATATTTAGAAATTAAATCTCTTTTCCTCTAGGCCTAAAGAGTCCCACTTGTCCTCTATGATGACCTTAAAGTGGTGTTCCGGCCGAAATTATACTTTTTAAATAAAAATACCCCTATAATACACAAGCTTAATGTATTCTAGTAAAGTTAGTCTGTAAACTAAGGTCTGTTTTGTTAGTTTATAGCAGTAGTTTATTATTTTATAAACTTACAGCAGGACGTGGCCATCTTAAGTGTGGGCATCTGAAGCCAGACTGTATTTCTTCCTGGATCTCATCCTTGCAGATCTCGCACATGCTCAGTGCAGCACAAGCAGTGTAATAGGTTTCAGGTCAGGTTTCCATAGCAACGGCAGTTTCAGAGGAAGTTGCCGCCCCACATGCTCAGTGCAGCACAAGTAGTGTAATAGGTTTCAGGTCAGGTTTCCATAGCAACGGCAGTTTCAGAGGAAGTTGCCGCCCCTTCCCAGAAGGCATTGCAAACAGGAAATGATGCGATGGGCCGCGGCCAGGGAGGAGGAAGTGAAAAATTAATACAGCAGATATACATTAGGTGCTGAGAAAAAAATAAAAAAAATATCCAATTTGTTTACAGTGCACAGTTTAGTGATGGATGCTGAAGAGTTGTAAAAGTGGGTGGAACTCCACTTTAAAGTGAATAACTCTACACCAAGTTCACTATATGGACTCCTTATGTATTTGTACATGTTGATCATATCCCCCTTTAATCTCCTCTTCTCAAGAAAGAATAAATTCAGTTTCTCTAATCTTTCCTCATAGCTGAGCTCCTCCATGCCTCTTATCAGTTTGGTTACCCTAGTCTGCTTTCTCCATTTCCCCAATATCCTTTTTGAGAACTGGTGGCCAAAACTGAACTGCATATTCCAGATGAGGTCTTACTAATGATTTGTACAGGGGCAAAATGTCTCGCTCTCTGGAGTCCATACCTCTTAATACAAGAAAGGACTTTGCTCGCTTTGGAAACCGCAGCTTGGCATTGCATGCCACTATTAAGCTTATGATCTACCAAAACACCCAGATCCTTCTCTACCATTGATTCCCCTAGTTGTACTCATAGTATGTATGATGCGTTCATATTCTTAGCCCCCAAGTACATAACTTTACATTTATCAACATTAAACTTCATCTGCCACATAGTTGCCCAAATAAACAGTGCATTGAGGTCGGCTTGTAAGTTGGAGACATCCTGTCTAATGGTAGACCATGCCTGCACAATGTGTGTTGGCATGGTTGTATGAAGTCTCCACTAGGAGCACTTGAGAGATTATGACAACACAGGAGGACCATTTGGGAGCAGCAAGAGGTACCCGAATAAGGATCTTCATGACAGGTTCAATATTTAATGAATGCTGCAGATTTGAAATAATTCAGGTTTTGAAATTAGATTTTAAATTATTGTAACCATTAGTTTACATGAGATTTTAGTAACTGGGTTCAGATGTAAGTTAACATATTTGTATGTGTATATACCAAAGGTTCTGATCCATGTGGTCCTCCTTTTGAGTGATTTTAATAGCAAGGTTTTCTCAGAGAGTCAATCAACAATATTCAGTCCTTATGCATAACAAGAGGAGAGTCAATTACTTTGACCACTGGAAACCAATTTAAGGGGAACGGTTCACCCTATGTAAGAGCAGGAATCCTTCACTAAGCTTGTCCAATGAACAGAATATATGGCATAGTTTATTTTCAATTTCTTCAATTTTCTCCTCCTTCTGCCTCCTCTTATCCTATCTTGCTTATAATTTGAAGACTTTGTCACACATTTCATTGAGGAAAAAAAAATAGACAACATGCAAAATGCCTACTCTGTACTCAAAGTGTCAGCCCAAACCCTTCTAGCCTCCTCTCTAAGCTTCAATTCCTTTATTGAACAAGTATACAGAAGCTTAGCTATATAGATTACAGTCATGTAAATAAGCATGACAGTCTTCTCATGGTTAAAAAAGAACCTTGAATTTCCAAGAAGGGTTCATGTTTTTGTTGTGTGATGTTCCTTTATAAAATAAATATTTCTTCCATAACAGATTTAAAGTCATAAAATATATTTTATGGAGGAAGCAATTACAGTAAACTAAATAGGAGTTACATGCGCATTGTGCGGTGTTCCCTTTGACATTTTTTGCATTTAAATCCCTTTTACCTAGAAACAGATGAGAGATTACAGATTTTGTTTTGTGGTAAGAGAGGGGCTGAGAATATATTTTTGGGCACAGTAAATCTGACATTGGTCCACAGTGGAACATCTTTGATATGGATTGGTATTCTCTGTCAACAAGAACATCTAAATATTCCATGGATAACTTTTTTAAACCAATAAAACCCAACAAAAAAATTCTGGAAAGACTTGCCCCTACTTTCTAAATTAAAGTGTGTGTGTGATTGGCCAATAGAAGGAGCAATCAGCTCCGAGCGCAAAGCCTTTCATCACTGCAGCCCTGATTGACAAGATTCCAGCCCTGCCCAGGTCCAATCAGATGCCGGTGACATCACTTCCTGTTCCACGGTCCATGTTGGTCTGTGTGAAGCTGCTTGGTTCCTTTGCTCCTGGAGAAACACTGTGATCCATTCCAGCCAGCTGCTCAATCCTTTCCAGCTATCCGGAACAGCGGTGGGACCCACAGAGCCATGTGGAATGCCAGGACTGCACTTTACTTTGACGAGCATGCATCTTCTATCATCTTGTAAGTGTTTTTAATCTTATCCTATTAAAGTCATCATTTTAATACTACACTTAGGGCGGCACCTCCCCCTCCCTGTTGTTTCCTCCCTCCTGTTGAGTGCCCCCACAGCAAGCAGCTTGCTATGAGGCACCCAAGAAGAGCTGCAGCTCTGTGTATCCATTCAGACACAGAGCTCCGCCCCCTCTCTTTATTGGCTAACTGAGTTTGATTGACAGCAGCAGGAGCCAATGGCGTTCCTGCTGTGTCTCAGCCACCTAGAAGGGAGAGTCCCGGAATGGCCGAGGCACTTGTGGACATCGCTGGATAGAGATGGGGCTCAGGTAAGTATGAGGGGGGCTGTTGCACACAGAAGGCTTTTTATTTTAATGCATTAAGATACAAAAACATTCCGCCTTTACAATCACTTTAACCACTTCAGCCCCGGAAGGTTTTACCCCCTTCCTGACCAGAGCACTTTTTACAATTCGGCACTGCGTCGCTTTAACTGCTAATTGCGCGGTCATGCAATGCTGTACCCAAACGAAATTTGCGTCCTTTTCTTCCCACAAATAGAGCTTTCTTTTGATGGTATTTGATCACCTCTGCCGTTTTTATTTTTTGCGCTATACACGGAAAAAGACCGAAAATTTTGAAAAAAAAATGATATTTTCTACTTTTTGTTCTAAAAAAAATCCAATAAACTCAATTTTAGTCATACATTTAGGCCAAAATGTATTCGGCCACATGTCTTTGGTAAAAAAAATGTCAATAAGTGTATATTTATTGGTTTGCGCAAAAGTTATAGCGTCTACAAACTAGGGTACATTTTCTGGAATTTACACAGCCTTTAATTTATGACTGCCTATGTCGTTTCTTGAGGTGCTAAAATGGCAGGGCAGTACAAAACCCCCACAAATGACCCCATTTTGGAAAGTAGACACCCCAAGGAATTTGCTGAGAGGCATGTTGAGCCCATTGAATATTCATTTTTTTTGTCCCAAGTGATTGAATAATGACAAAAAAAAAAAAAAAATTACAAAAAGTTGTCACTAAATGATATATTGCTCACACAGGCCATGGGCATATGTGGAATTGCACCCCAAAATACATTTAGCTGCTTCTCCTGAGTACGGGGATACCACATGTGTGGGACTTTTTGGGAGCCTAGCCGCGTACGGGGCCCCGAAAACCAATCACTGCCTTCAGGATTTCTAAGGGCGTACATTTTTGATTTTACTCCTCACTACCTATCACCGTTTTGAAGGCCATAAAATGCCCAGATGACATAAAACCCCCCCAAATGACCCCATTTTGGAAAGTAGACACCCCAAGCTATTTGCTTTGAGGCATGTTGAGTCCATGGAATGTTTTATATTTTGACACAAGTTGCGGGAAAGTGACAAATTTTTTTTTTTTTTTTTTTTTTTTTGCACAAAGTTGTCACTAAATGATATATTGCTCACACAGGCCATGGGCATATGTGGAATTGCACCCCAAAATACATTTAGCTGCTTCTCCTGAGTATGGGGATACCACATGTGTGGGACTTTTTGGGAGCCTAGCCGCGTACGGGACCCCGAAAACCAATCACTGCCTTCAGGATTTCTAAGGGCGTACATTTTTGATTTTACTCCTCACTGCCTATCACAGTTTCGGAGGCCATGGAATGCCCAGGTGGCATAAACCCCCCCCAAATGACCCCATTTTGGAAAGTAGACACCCCAAGCTATTTGCTGAGAGGCATGGTGAGTATTTTCCAGCTCTCATTTGTTTTTGAAAATAAAGAAAGACGAGAAAAAAAAATTTTTTTTTTCTTTTTTCATTTTTCAAAACTTTGTGACAAAAAGTGAGGTCTGCAAAATACTCACTATACCTCTCATCAAATAGCTTGGGGTGTCTACTTTCCAAAATGGGGTCATTTGGGGTTTTTTTTTGCCACCTGGGCATTCCATAGCCTCCGAAACTGTGATAGGCAGTGAAGAGTGAAATCAAAAATTTACGGCCTTAGAAAGCCTGAAGGCGGTGCTTAGTTTTCGCGGCTAGGCTCCCAAAAAGTCTCACACATGTGGTATCCCCGTACTCAGGAGAAGCAACAGAATGTATTTTGGGGTGTAATTTCACATATTCCCATGGCATATTTGAGCAATATATCATTTAGTGACAACTTTGCGCAAAAAAAAAATAAAAAAAATAAAAAATTGTCTCTTTCCCGCAACTTGTGTCACAATATAAATTATTCCATGGACTCAACATGACTCTCAGCAAATAGCTTGGGGTGTCTACTTTCCAAAATGGGGTCATTTGGGGGGGTTTTGAACTGTCCTGGCATTTTATGCACAACATCTAGAAGCTTATGTCACACATCACCCACTCTTCTAACCACTTGAAGACAAAGCCCTTTCTGACACTTATTGTTTACATAAAAAAATAATTTTTTTTTGCAAGAAAATTACTTTGAACCCCCAAACATTATATATTTTTTTTTAAAGCAAATGCCCTACAGATTAAAATGGTGGGTGTTTCATTTTTTTTTTTCACACAGTATTTGCGCAGCGATTTTTCAAACGCATTTTTTGGGGAAAAAACACACTTTTTTACATTTTATTGCACTAAAACACACTATATTGCCCAAATCTTTGATGAAATAAAAAAGATGATCTAAGGCTGAGTACATGGATACCAAACATGACATGCTTTAAAATTGCGCACAAACGTGCAGTGGCGACAAACTAAATACATTTTTAAAAGCCTTTAAAAGCCTTTACAGGTTACCACTTTAGATTTACAGAGGAGGTCTACTGCTAAACTTACTGCCCTCGATCTGACCTTCGCGGCGATACCTCACATGCATGGTGCAATTGCTGTTTACATTTGACGCCAGACCGACGCTTGCGTTCGCCTTAGCGCGAGAGCAGGGGGGACAGGGGTGCTTTTTTTTTTTTTTTTTTTCTTTATTATTATTATTTTTTTATCTTATTTTTAAACTGTTCCTTTCATTTTTTTTTTTTAAGTCATTTTTATTGTTATCTCAGGGAATGTAAATATCCCCTATCATAGCAATAGGTAGTGACAGGTACTCTTTTTTGCAAAAATTGGGGTCTATTAGACCCTACATTTCTCCTCTGCCCTCAAAGCATCTGAGCACACTAAGATCGGTGTGATAAAATGCTTTCCCAATTTCCCAATGGCGCTGTTTACATCCGGCGAAATCTAAGTCATAAAATGCTCGTAGCTTCCGGTTTCTTAGGCCATAGAGATGTTTGGAGCCACTCTGGTCTCTGATCAGCTCTATGGTCAGCTGGCTGAATCACCGGCTGCATTTTCAGGTTCCCCGTTGAGACAGGAGAGCCAGAGAAAAACACGGAAGACGTTGGGGGGGGGGGCATTCCCTCCCACTGCTTGTAAAAGCAGTCTAGAGGCTAATTAGCCGCTAGGATTGCTTTTACATGAAAGCCGACCGCTGGCTGAAAAGAATGATACCAAGATGATACCTAAACCTGCAGGCATCCTTCTGGTATAACCACTCAAAGTCGTGAATGGCGTACCTGAAGACAAAAAATGGTTAACAATAAAGCACAGTAAACGGTAAAGTATAAAAAATTGCATACCTGAAAAGCAAACATGATAAAACATAATAACAATAAAACATTGCAGAATAGAATACAGTAAAAAAAGAGCAGAACAATAGAGAGAGAATAGAGAGAGAGAGAACAATGAAACGACAACTATTTTTATTTTATATTTTTGTTTGTGTTTTTTTTTTTTTTTTTACACTTTTTTTGTAACTAACTTTTATAACTGTAACCGGTTCCAGGTTCGGGTCTCTCAAAATGCGATGGCATCTTGGGAGACCCTGTGAAAGTGTGCCCAGTCTGTGCAATGCTGTACCCTACGCTAATACTCAACTAGTGAATGGTAGCGTTCAAAACATTCACCAATGCAAAGACCAGGATTGTCAGGACAGGAGGGACAATAATAGCGGGTGTCACGCCTATATCCGCGCTTGCTGCAGACACGACATCTTTTTTGGGGGGGTTCGCTGGGTAGGGGTACTCGGGAGGACGTAAAGAAAATGCCTCTCATGCAGCCGACTGCATTTGGTTGGGGATGTGAATGGGGGAAGTACGGGCGCTGCAGAAGTGGTGGGTTCCCAATTAGGATTGGCGAATGCAGCAGGAAGGGCATTATGGGCATGACGGGCCTGTGTTTGTCTTTTTGGTGGCAGCGGGACACTACTTGTGCTTGCCACCTCACCAGCTTGAACTGCACTTATGGGACTCGCCACGTCACCAAGTGTTACTGCAGTGCTGGTTTGACTATGACCGGGGTGTACTAGGCCGCTGGTGCTTGCCAGTTCACCAAGACGCTGCCAAAAAAACTGTTAGCGATCGCAGGGATCAGGCCTGACTCTGCGAACGCTGCAGTTATGCGTTTAGTGTTTTGTAAGTGACAGTGATCGATCGATACTGCACTTGGGTGGGCTGGGCTGGGCCGGGCGGAGGGGCAAAACGCAGGTGCTAGCAGGTATCTCGGCTGATCCCGCTAACACTGCGTTTGTGGGAACCCTAAACTGCTGGGGACGCTAGTATAGATCTGATCGGATCAGATATTGATCCGATCAGATACTATACCACTAAGGGAGGCGTATGCTGCGTGCGTGGGTGTTAGCGGTACTGGCACTAACCTGACACTGCCTGGGGCTGGTGCTTGCCAGTTCACCAAAACGCTACCAAAAAAACTGTTAGCGATCGCAGGGATCAGGCCTGACTCTGCACACGCTGCAGTTATGCGGTTAGTGTTTTGTAAGTGACAGTGATCGATCGATACTGCACTTGGGTGGGCTGGGCTGGGCCGGGCGGACGGGAAAAACGCAGGTGCTAGCAGGTATCTGGGCTGATCCCGCTAACACTGCGTGTTTGGGAACCCTAAACTGCTGGGGACGCTAGTATAGATCTGATCGGATCAGATATTGATCTGTTCAGATACTATACCACTAAGGGAGGTGTACGGTGCGTGCGTGGGTGTTAGCGGTACTGGCGATTACCTGACGCTGCCTGGGGCTGGTGCTTGCCAGTTCACCAAAACGCTACCAAAAAAACTGTTAGCGATCGCAGGGATCAGGCCTGACTCTGCGAACGCTGCAGTTATGCGTTTAGTGTTTTGTAAGTGACAGTGATCGATCGATACTGCACTTGGGTGGGCTGGGCTGGGCGGAGGGGCAAAACGCAGGTGCTAGCGGGTATCTGGGCTGATCCCGCTAACACTGCGTTTTCGGGAACCCTAAACTGCTGGGGACGCTAGTATAGATCTGATCGGATCAGATATTGATCCGTTCAGATACTATACCACTAAGGGAGGCGTATGCTGTGTGCGTGGGTGTTAGCGGTACTGGCGCTAATCTGACGCTGCCTGGGGCGACGCATATCACCGCCGGGCGATCAGGGGGCTAAACCTTTATTCGGTAATAAACGGCGGGTGCCCTGACACTATAAAAAATAAACGAACTAACCAGCGTCACCCGTAACAGTTATACGGTGATCAGTGGTGAAAGGGTTAACTAGGGGGCAATCAAGGGGTTAAAACATTTATTAGATAGTATATGGGGGTCCCTGACGCTATAAAACGCTGACGGCGAACTTAACTATTTACGTCCCTAACTACCGTCACCAGCGACACTAATACAGCGATCAGAAAAATGATCGCTTAGCAACACTGGTGACAGGGGGTGATCAAGGGGTTAAAACTTTATTAGGGGGGTATCCTAGACCTAAAGGGGGCCTAACACTCAATGCCCTAACACACTAACTGTCACAAACTGACACTATGCAGTAATCAGGGAAAAAAAAAAAAAAAAAAAAACCTGCTTGGTGTCAGTTTGTGACAGGGGGGGGGTGATCGGGGGGCGATCGGGGGGCGATCGGGGGGGGGATCGGGGCGTAATGTGTGCCTGGCATGTTCTACTGTGTGTGTGTGTTTGGTGCACTCACAGTTCAGTCTTCTCTCCTCGGCCCGGAACGGAAAATACCGAGCCGAGGAGAGATGACATCATTTCCTCTGCCTCTGTGTACAATACAGAAGCAGGGAAATGATCCCATTGGCTGGGAGCGATCGCGAGGGGGGGGCCACGAATGGATGGCCTCCCCCTCACCACCGATCGCCGGGGGACATTTGCCGACCGCCGCAGGCACCGGGGGGGGGTCCGATCGGACCCCCCACCCGCGGGCAGGCAGGGACGTACAGGTAAGCCCTTTTGCCTGCCCGTGCCGCTCTGTCGACGTACATCGTCGTGCGGCGGTCGGCAAGTGGTTAAGATTTCTACCAAAAACCTTCTTTGTTTCTGTAGAGAGCAGTAAAAAGCATGACCTTTGGATAAGCTGAGTTTAGTTTAATTACCCTAATAATATTGGCCCTTGCCTCTGTGGTTAACATATGCCCTATTGATACATAATGTATGAAGATGGGAAATAATATGGGTGACCAATGATTTTGTAAATTGTTTCAGATCTTAGTGTAAAAGCATATACCGCAATGTGGTGTATATGCCTTGTGGTTGTCACCTGTCACGCATGCCTTAACAAACTGAAATATCAACTGGGGAAATAATATTGTATAGTATGTTAAAGTGAACATATTTGGTCCAAGGGATTTTCCAATAGGAATATCACAAAGCTGTCCTCCAGCCAAAATCTATTTTTGTACATTTGCACTTTAAAAATAAATTACCCCTAATGCAGTCTGCCTCATATCTGGCTGCTGCTTCACTGTTTAAAACGTTTACAATATTTTTGTGCTAATAGGTTTTGCCTGGAGTTCAGGTTTAAATAAAAGAGGAAAGACCTTCGGATCTGATAGGGAATTCCATGGAGGGTTTTTATTTTGGAATTTGCTCAACTCATTCATTCTTCTTTTCTCTCCTTAAGTGCTAGTCCTCATTGTCAGCCTCCCCCTTGGCTGCCAGTTCCTCAAATAATTCAATTCGAAATTTCTAATACTAATCTACAAATATCACAGAGTTCAGTGGACACACGAGTAGTCAGCTATCTAGCAGGCTGGACAGATGCTGAACCGATACAATGAGAAGAAGCAAGCCAAGGTTCTTCAAACTATGGCCCTCCAGTTGTTCAAGAACTACAATTCCCATCATGCCTAGCCATGTCTGTGAATGTCAGAGTTTTACAATGCCTCATGGGATGTCTAGTTCTACAACAGCTGGAGGGCCGTAGTTTGAGGATCCCTGCTCTAAGCAGACAGCAGACAAAAGCAGAGTCAAGGCAGACAGGCAGATGATCAAAACAGATACAAAACAGGGTTCCAGTACAGTCCAAATCAGGGGTGATCCTGAGTAATGCAGAAAGATAGAAGTCAAACAGAAACCTGTTGGCCAGGAGCGGGCTGAACATCCATCAGTCTGTTTAGGCACTCTTGTTTAGAGCAGGTGTGCTCTGCAGCAAGACCTGAGCTGCAGTGCTGAGTAATAACTAGCAGGCATTGAAAGCTGAAGGCTGCATGTCTCTCCAGTCTAGCTACTCCATATATTTTCTCTTCAAATTTCAGTCTAGGTTCACATTGGAGCGATTTGTCATGCGATTTGAGAAATCAAATCGCATTACGAGTAGCAGCCTATTGGAGGCAATGGCGCTGTCCTAATTGGTGCGACACAGATTTTGTGCTTCCCCACTGATTTTCAAAAAGTAGTTCCTGCACTACTTTTGCCGATTTCAGGTGCGACTTCAATAGACAGCTGTGCATGAAGCCACACAGATGTCTATCAAGTAGCACCTGAAATTGCGCTGACCTTGCTTCTTTGAAATAGTGCTACTTTAAGTGAAGTAGCGCGATTTAAAAGTAGCATCAATTTGAACCAGGGCTTACATACTATCCCCCCCAAAAAAAAAAACCCCTGAGTTTTCACATTTGCACCTTTTTTTTTTTTTCTTCTAATCCTAATTAAGTTATTTCCTTATGTTCATGCACCTTCAAAACCTGCTTCTTCAGACAGCGTATAGCTGTTATTCTCTGTAGTCACTGATCTATCATAATTTTATTGTTTGGCGGGGGACATTCTGTCACCTCCTAAACAGCATGCTCAACTTAATTACCTCTTGCTTCTACAACTTTTCTATCTAGATTTAGGCTAGACAGACAGGATCCTCTATGCTTTTGGTGTTTTGTTGTTACAGTTTGCTAAACAACTGTATGTGGTTCTCTTTGAAGTGTTTTATATATTACATTACTTTTATTGCACGCCATTGTTATATCTATTACCTTGTTGAGAACCATGGGGCAAGATGGCCTATAAAAAAAATGAGTAAATCACACATGTAATAAAAAACCGTAAGCTGTCTTTCTGACCTTTAACCACCATTTGATATTTTGTACATCCTTTGGATATCAGCTTAGCACCATCATATGACACTAACACTCCAGTAGCAGGTTCAGCTTTCACAGCATTGGACAGTGATCATGTGCAAATGGCATTGCATTAATTTCTGCTCCAGTATCAAGCTTGAACTCAACCACTATCCTTCCAGCGTTTAAAAGAAACCTTTCCTTTGAAAAAGCATTAAGCTTGCCATCGCTAACGTATAGTTCTGATATTGATAGGTGCCTGGCTGTCATGCTTTTCCTTTTGGTTTAGTACTTCAAGTCACTATTTCTAGCATTTAGATATAGAATTCAGACATTACTATGACTATACTGATAGGCATACTTGTTTGGGGTTAGTGGGTCAGCATATCACACTCGTAGTAGTGTTTTAAATGGAATTTAGCAATTGCAACCTCTCATTTCTCTTTAAATTAATGTATGACGTATCACAAAAATCTCATATAATCTTTAACATGTAAATATATTTTAAAAAGTAATTTAAATTTTTTTAGCTCTTTCATTATAATAATACCTAGAGCTTCTTCCATAAAGGTCTGTGTTCAGGCACTACCTGTTATAGAGGACAATGCTCTGTCCCTGTCTGTATTCACTGTATAATTGTCACTCTCAGGAAAAATGAGGGTGGAAAAAACAAGAGAGGTGAAGAGAGACAGAAGAACTCTTTAGGCCCCTTTCACACTGGGGGATAGAATTCAGCTTTTAGCTGCGGATCGATCAAGTTATCTACCGCACCTAAACTCACACAATGATTTCCTATGGCCCCATTCACACACTGCGTTTAGCAACGGTTTCATTACATGTGGTTTGGTGTGGTTAGAAAAAATAAATTTGACTGTGTCCAGGACCGATTTATTGCAGCTATCTGCACATAACTGCAGGTAATCGCAGTGTACTATTTTACCTGCAGATAGCAGCGGCAACAAGGAAAGAAAAACAACAGGAACCACATCAGAAATGGCAAGAATGTTCCAACGCAGCTAAACGTAGCTGCATGTAAACGCACGTAAACGCAGCTAACCGCAGTGTACAACTGCAAGTGAACGCTGTGCCAGGATTCTCTGAATTTCAAAATAACAAAACATGGTTTTAATAGCAGCAGAACAGCCGCCCGTGTAAAAGGGGCCTTATGCCCTGTACACACGGTCGGATTTTCCGACGGAAAATGTGTGATAGGACCTTGTTGTCGGAAATTCTGACCGTGTGTACGCTCCATCACCCATTTTCCATCGGATTTTCCGACACAAAATTTGAGAGCAGGCTATAAAATTTTCCGACAACAAAATCCGTTGTCGGAATCTCCGATCGTGTGTACACAAATCCGATGCACAAAGTGCCACGCATGCTCAGAATAAATAAAGAGATGAAAGCTATTGGCTACTTCCCCAGTTTATAGTCCCGACTTACAAGTTTTACAACACCGCGCTCAGAATGATCGGATTTTCCGACAACTTTATGTGACCGTGTGTATGCAAGACAAGTTTGAGCCAACATCCGTCGAAAAAAATCCTAGGATTTTGTTGTTGGAATGTCCAATCAATGTCCGACCATGTGTACGGGGCATTATAGTGCAGTTTCTTTGGTATTAATAGTCAAAATTCAAAATGCTAACCACAACATACAAGGCCATCCACAACATAACCCCTAGCTACATCACCAACCTCATCTGCAGATATTGCCCAAATCGTCCCCTCCGCTCCCCACAGGACCTTCTGCTCTCTAGCTCCCTTGTTATCTCCTCTCATGCTCGTCTTCAGGGCTTCTCCAGAGCCTCTCCCATCATCTGGAATTCCCTGCCCCCGTATATCCGATTAGTAGCTAACCTGTCCACCTTTAGAAGATCCCTAAAAACTCACTTATTCAGGGAAGCTTATCCCACACCCACCTAACAACCCCATCAAATCATTCCCGCATCTATTAACTTTTGTACCACCACCTCCTCCCTTTAGAATGTAAGCTCTACGAGCATAGGAGCAGGGCTCTCCTGTCCCTTCTGTATTGAATTGTACTGTAACTGTACTATTTAGCGTCTACATTGTAAAGCACTGCTTAAACTGTTGGCGCTATATAAATCGTGAATAATAATAATAATTAATAGTCAAAAATATATAGTAGAATAGTATTAATTACATCTAAGTAGGGTTTAGTAAACTATTGAAATGGTACGCGACCTGTCGTCAAACATGTGGGGAATATCTCTGTCTATACATAGATCTTTCTTAGAGCCCTTTTACACTGGGGCTGCCCGTGCGTTAGCGGTAAAGCGCTGCTCATTTTAGCGGCCCTTTACCGATGTATAAGTGGCGCTTTTCGGCTAGCGGGGGGGGGGGCGCTTTTAACCCCCACTAGCGTCCGAAGTGGTTAAAAGCACCCGTGTTCCGAATCACTTTTCAGGTGCTTTGAAAGTGCTTTCATTTCAATGGGCAGGGCATTTTACAGTGCTCCCAAAGCACCCCAAAGATGCTGCTTGCAGGACTTTTCCTAACATCCCACAAGCGCACCGCCCCAGTGTGAAAAGTCACACTGAAATGAATGGGAGGCAGTTTTCAGGTGCTATTTCTAGCACTAAAATGCCTGAAAACTGCCTTTAGAGTGGTCAATCTGTGCCAGATCATGTACCTAGTACGTGATCTGACACTTCCGGGTATGGGGCGCGTGGGAGGCAATCAGTGGGTCTGGCAGACCCGATGTCCACCGGGACCCGCCGATCGTTCAGGAGAAAGGCAGACCGCCGTTCTGTAAGAGGGGAATGCTAAACGGGGACATGAATCTTTACATTCCCCAAGTCAAAGCACATCCCCCACAGTTAGTAAGAACACCCAGGGAATGCATTTAACTCTTTGAGCGCCCCTGATGTTAACCCCTTCCTTGCCAGTGTCATTAGTACAGTACCAGTGCATATTTTAGCACTGATCACTGTTTTAGGCACTGGACCCCAAAAAGTGTCAGTTAGGTGTCCGTTTTGTCCGCTGCAATATCGCCGTCCCTCTATAAGGCGCTGATTGCCGCCATTACTAGTAAAAAAAATAAATATATATATATATATATATATATATATATATATATATATATATATATATATATATATATATATATATATATGTACACCATAGTTTGTAGCCGCTATAACTTTTGCACATGCCAATCAATATACACATATTGGGATTTTATTTTACTAAATATATGTAGCAGAATACCTTTTGGCCTAAATTGATGAAGAAATTTTGTTTTTTAAATTTTTTTTTTATTGGGAATGTTTTATAGCAGAAAGTAAAAAATATTGTTGTTTTTTTTTCCAAAATTGTCGATTTTTTTTTTATATAGTGCAAAAAATAAAAACCGCAGAGGTGATTAAATACCACCAAGAGAAAACTCTATTTGTGGGGAAAAAAAAGAAAACCTTTTTATTCGGGTACAGCGTCGCACGAAGTAACGCAGTGCTGTATGGCAAAAAAATGGCCTGGTCATGAAGAGGGGTAAACCTAAAGTGGGTAAAGTGGTTAAAGTGAACATGTATTTTGCCTATGCAGGGAAAACAGGAGGAAAAAACTTCTCTCACCCTCCTGCTTCTCCTAACTTCTGGAGATATTTCCCCAAATCCTGGACCACCATCATTTACCTTCGGCCAACATACCCGGCACCCTCCCATCCTCTGATAGCAGCCGCAATCCACACAATCTCATTTCTATTCCTCTTTTGCCTAGAACCAGCCTCCCCTTCTCCTGTGCCCTTTGGAATGCCCACTCTCTTTGTAAGATACTCACCACCGTCCATGACCTACAGTCCCTGACAAAAGTCTTGTCGCTTGTGTACAAATTGACCTGAAGTGCCGCTAAAATATATTTCTAATCAAGATTTTGTTACAAGAAATGGGTAATTTTAATCCCAACAGCTTTTGTAATAATGTTTTAGTGCAAAACGAAACTGACAAAAAGTATTCTAATATTCACAGCTTGGTAAAGCCCATTGAGTCAATTTTTGCCAAGACATAAGTGTTGTCGCCTTGTTATATGAGCTTCACCTGTGACTAATAATGGATCAATTAAGTCTCAGGTGTTTATAAAAAGAACACCAGTACACTAGACCTTCTCAACTGAAACTAGACCTCTGCAAACATGCCTAAGATTCACCCGGAGACTAAAGTGTTGATTATCAAGAGGCTGAAGACCAGATCCACTGCTGATGTGGCAGACACCTTCAATGTGTCTCAGCGTCAAGTTCAGAGGATAAAAAAAAGATTTGAAGAGACTGGAGACGTTTTGGACAAGGCCAGGTCAGGCTGACCCCACAAGACAACTGCTCGAGAGGACCTTTTGTTGGCTCGAAAATCCAAGGCCAGCCCATTTTCCACTGCAGCAGAGCTCCACGAGACCTGGTCACCTGAAGTCCCTGTGTCAACCAGAACAGTTTGTCAGATTCTGTCTCGAAATGGCCTCCATGGTCGAATCAGTGCCCATAAGTCAGCATTAAACAAAAGACAATTGAAAAACCGTGTGGCATTTGCCAAGGGCCACAGCCTGCTAAAAGGATGGACTAAAAGTGGCAGAAGGTAGATTTTTCAGATGAATCTTCTGTTGAATTACACCACAGCCGCCGCAAATATTGGAGGAGACCTACTGGAACCTGCATGGAGCCAAGATTTACCCAGAAAACAGTGAAGTTTGGTGGAGGCAAAATCATGGTCTGGGGTTACATCCAGTATGGGGGTGTGCGAGGGATCTGCAGAGTGGAAGGCAACATCAATAGTCTAAAATACCAAGAAATCTTAGCTACCTCTTATATTCCCAACCATAAAAAAGGCCAAATTTTGCAGCAGGATGGTGCTCCATCGCATACTTCCATCTCCACATCAAAGTTCCTTAAGGCAAAGAAGATCAAGATGCTCCAGGATTGGCCAGCCCAGTCACCAGACATGAACATCATTGAGCATATGTGGTGTAGGATGAAAGATGAAGCATGGAAGATGAAACCAAAGAATATTGATGAACTCTGGGAGGCATGCAAGACTGTTTTTTCTTTGCTATTCCTGATGACTTCATCAATAAATTGTATGAATTCTTGCCAAACCGCATGGATGCTGTCCTTCAAGCTCATGGAAGTCATACAAGATATTAAATTTGGATCTCACAGCACCACTACTTAATTTGCTGAAATATTTTTGGATTTTCAGTAAAGTTGTTCAATTTCTGTATAGGCGACAAAATTTTTGTCTTGCCAAAATTTGACCTGTCTGTCTTGATTAAATGATAAATCTTTTTTCAGTGAAACTAATTTATTTCAGTGCATTAAACATCATTTGGGAGGGCTTTAGCTTTTCATATGAGCTATTTCTAACACCAATTGATTAATTAAAAGTCAGGTTAATAGCAGGAGTTTCTACAAAATAGAGAAGCGATAAGACTTTTGTCAGGGACTGTATTTATCACAAACTCCCTGAACCTACTTGCAGTTACTGAGACCTGGATCAAGAATCTGACTTTCCTTCTCCTGCTGCCCTCTCCTATTTTGGCCTTCTGTGGACACAGGCCTAGTGGACAGAAAGGAGGTGGTGTTGCGATCCTAATATCCCCTCAAAGCACTTTTCAGGTTCTTCAGCCACCCCTCGCTGTCCCTCTGTCTGTCCTTGAAGCTCACTGTATTCATCTATTTTCTCCAGTTTCATTGAGAATTGCTGTGATCTATCGTCCTCCTGGACCAGTATCAAGCTTCCTTGATGACTTCTCTGCCTGGTTACCCTACTTTCTCTCTTCTGAAATTCCAACAATCATTCTTAGTGACTTTAACATCCCTGTTAATCTTAACACTCCCGCTACTTCTAAGCTGCTGAGCCTAACCTCCTCTTTTGACCTAAAACAATGGACACATGCTTCTACTCTATTGGGAGCTGCCTTGACCTCATATTATCCTACCTATGCACAACTTCTCCAACATTCCTTTTCCTCTCTATGATCACCACCTTATAAGTTCCACTCTCTCAGTACCTTCCTCCTCCTTGCCTTCCAACTACCAAACTATTACCCATAGAAACCTTTGCCATCTTAACCCTTCTCTTCTTTTTTCTGCTACAGATTGTCTCTAAGACAAAATCTCATTCTTGTCCTGCCCCAACCTGGCAAATTCTGTCTACAAGAGTTTACTATCATTCACCGTGGGATACCTTTGCCCCCCCTCACTACACACAGAATCAGGCCCCGACCGCTACAACTCTGGCAGATAGACAATATCAAAAGCCTCAAATTGTAGCCACGCTCTTGAGCATGTGTGGCGCAAGACTAAGTCACAGCAAGATATCAGCCAATATAAATCTGCCCTCCAAAAATATAATTCCTGCCTCCACACTGCCAAACAGACCTACTTTATAACTCTCATTAACACCCTCTCACGCAGTCCCCATCAACGCTTTTCTACTTTTTCCACTTTACTTCGTCCTCCATTACCTCCACCACTAACTTACTCACTGCCCAGGAGATTGCTAATCACTTCAAAAGTAAGATTGAGACAATTTGCATCGAGATCTCCACTTTAAAGACATCTCCCTCATTTTACACTCCTTGTCCTCCTGCACAATCAATATTTCCCTCTTTTAACCCAGCTACTATAGAGGAAGTCACAAAAGTTTTTTTTAATGCCCACCTAACCTGCTGCCCCTGGACCCTGTTCCTTCTCAAATACTACGGTCACCATCTGGCCAAACCTCTCCCTCTGTACTGGCATCTTCCCCAACCCTCTAAAACATGCGCTAGTCACTCACATAAGAAAAAAGGCCTCACTGGACCCCACCAATCTTAACAACCTAAGACCCATCTCTTTACTCCCCTTTGCCGCCAAACTCCTTGAACGTTTAGTCTACAACTGACTGAGCGACCACCTCATTGAGAATAACCTTCTTGATCCCCTTCAGTTGGGATTTCGCCCACAGCACTCCACAGAAACTGTCCTCCTAAAACTCACAAATGACTTACTAACAGCCAAAACCAACGGTCATTATTCCATTATCTTACTCTTGGACCTTTCTGTTGCCTTAGATACAGTTGACCACCCCCTCCTCAAAAAACGAAATTTGCTTGGTCTCCATGGCTGCGCTCTCCGTTGGTTCAAATCCGCACCTTCAGTGTCGCTTACAACTCCACTTCCTCCTCTCCAACTCCTCTTACCGTTGGGGTCCCCCAATGTTCTGTCCTTGGATCTCTAATATTCTCGATCTACACGTCCTCCCTGGGTCAGCTGGGTCAGCTCCCATGGCTTCCACTACCATTTACATGCTGATGACACCCAAATCTATCTCTCTGCCCCTCAGTTCACCCCATCAGTCTCCTCACGCATCACTGATTTACTAACAGACATATCTGTTACCTGGATGTCAAACCACTTCCTCAAACTGAATCTGTCTAAATCCGAGCTCTTAATATTGCCTCCCTCACGTGCCCCTTCCCCCGACTTCTCTGTCAAGATCAATAGCACATCTATCAGTCCGTCCCCACATGCCAGGGTGCTAGGTGTAAGCTTAGACTCTGAACTGTCCTTTCAGGCCCGCAACATTTCCAGAACAGGCCCCTTTTTTACTGACACCACCAAGCTTCTAATTCACTTCCTGGTTATCTCTCACCTTGACTTCTGCAACTCATTCATCTTTGGGTTATCTTTACATAGACTATCCCCCCTTCAGTCCATAAAGAAAGCCGCTTCAAGACTCATCCAACTTACCAACCATTCGGTGTCCTCCTACCCTCTCTGCCAATCCCTCCACTGGCTTCCACTCACCCAACGAATAAAATTCAAAATACTAACAATAATTTACAAAGCCATCCACAACTCTGCCCCCAGCTACATCACTAACCTAGTCCCAAAATACGAACCAAGCCGCTCTCTTCGGTCCTCCCAAGACCTCCTGCTCTCTAGCTCCCTTGTTACCTTCTCCTATGCTCACCTCCAGGATTTCTCCAGAGCTTCTCCCATCCTTTGGAAATCCCTACCCCAAGCTGTCCGACTGTCCCCTAATCTATCCATCTTTAGACGATCCCTGAAAACTCTTCTCTTTAAAGAAGCCTACCCCGCTTCTAACTAATACACTATTTTACTTCCTCTATCAGCTCATCACCCACAGTGATTACCTTTTGTGTCGATTGACCCTCTCTTCTTAGATTGTAAGCTCTAATGAGCAGGGCCCTCTGATTTCTCTTGTACCAAATTGTTATGTAACTGTAATTTCTTTCCTTCGCTCCCTCGTCACTTTTTTAATCCAGAAACGCTTTGTAAGCAACTGTCAGAGCTTACACAAGGTTGGGAATTCTCCTTCTCACCCCCATTTGACAGCATTTGGCCAGTCATCAAGCACAATTGCTGTTACATAGGGGGAAGAGGAATATGCTCCCTCATAACCAGAAGAACCAGAAATTTTCTTTGCTCTTAGTGGTCTTAGTCTAATACAGTGGTGGGGGAGCGTAGGAAGTGTGACTTTGTGTTGCTGGAGAAGGGGGCATTAAATTAAACTTCTTGTTTTGCCCTGAATATGTCATGACATTTTCCCCGCATTTTTCACTGGGTTCACTGGCCCCGGCGCTGTGAATGACTGGAGACGCGATGAAGTCACTTCCGCGCATGTGTGCGGTAGCCGCTGTTCATAGCACAGGGCTCGGAAGGATCAGAGCCAGTGGCCTTTCCTTCAGAGTGCATGCGCCAGTGATGTCACTCACTGCATGTAATGTAAATATCTCCTAAACGGTACATGTTTAGGAGATATTTACACTACCTATAGGTAAGCCTTATTATAGGCTTACCTATAGGTAAGTGTCTGCATAGGAAGTTTACTTCCACTTTAACATCAGACTTATTTTCTCATTAGTACTTAAAAGGGAAACTATATTAATTTTGGATCCGGTTATTTTAATAACTTTGGAGTTTATAGATATATATTTTTGTCTATTTATAGTTTTTAACATGTATTTAAAACCTGTCATTTTACTAAATAACATTTAATACAGAATGCATCCACGACACAGGATTAACTGAGTAAAATGAGGTTTCTTCATGGAGATCACAGCAGAAGCTGGAGGAGAATAAATTCACTTCTCTGACCTACTCAGTTGTGTGTGTAAATATGAGCTTTACATATTGAGCTTTGCAAACATGTTTTTTTTTCAGTAAAGCAGTTAAAGTGCTATTCAGGATCCATTATAGAGATTTACCCTTGCTTCCTGTCCTGCTGCCAATGTTTCACCAGACAGGAAATAAGGGGAATCTCTTACAACAACACAGATGGAAATGCTTTTCTTTAGAAGAGTATGGGAAGGCTAGAACCTCAGTTGGATTTTCATGTCTATCTGTGTCTCGTGGCTGGTTTTCCCCCCCTTCCGGTCTGATAAGACTGCCATCGGCAGGACAGGTAGTGAGAGGGAGAATAAACAGCGCTCCAGACAGCACTAAAAACCAGAAAGAAATTGTTAAATACAAAACTGAAAGAAAGTCTGGTTTGACGTGTATTTTAAAGATAGCTTTAAAAACACATTAAATGATCTTATTACTGTCCTTTCTGGCTGGATCAATGTCAATGTTAAATATTTATATGCAATAATTCATATTTGCTTGATTAAAACATATATTTTTTAATTCAGAGCATAAAAATACAGAATATATATATATATATATATATATATATATATACACACACACTATCTCACAAAAGTGAGTACACCCCTCACATTTTTGAAAATATTTTATTATATCTTTTCATGTGACAACACTGAAGAAATTACACTTTGCTACAATGTAAAGTAGTGAGTGTACAGCTTGTGTAACAGCTGTCCCCTCAAAATTACTCAACGCGCAGCAATTAATGTCTAAACCGCTAGCAACAAAAGTGAGTACACCCCTAAGTGAAAATGTCCAAATTGGGCCCAAATAGCCACTTTCCCTCCCATGTGACTTGTTAGTGTTAAATTTGGTGTTATCGCTCTCAGTCTCTCATACTGGTCACTGGAAGTTCAAAATGGCACCTCATGGCAAAGAACTCTCGGAGGATCTGAAAAAAATATTTTTTTCTCTACATAAAAATGGCCTAGTCTATAAGAAGATTGCAAATGTATTGGTGTCCCCTAGCTGACTTGGGTAAGGGGCCCACTAAGTCCACGGCTATGCGATCAAAGGGAACCTCAATAATTGGAAGCGGTACCAGCGGACTGCGAAAATGTGGTGTTGGAGCAGTTCTTTGACAGGTGCGGCAGGACTCACAGTAGTCCTTAATTTCCCGATATACGCCAGGCCATAAAAACGCAACACAGTATTATTTTACACCTCTGTGGGTTCTTGCTTTTTGGGGAAAACCCCTGAACCCCTGAGCTTTTGCTCATACAAGTCCCAAAACATGGGGCAGTCTCGCCCGATTAGTAAGTCATGCGTTAATCCCAGGACCACCCCAACTCTCAGAGTAGCACTTCCTGCTGGTGTACACAGGGTCACATAGGCCACCGGATTGTTTTTAACATCCCCATGCACACAGATGACCCAACCTGTTCCCTTGGTACCAGCTTTCTTTGCAACCCGTCCGCTCTGAGCAGGGTGACCACACCCCGGGAGGCAAGGGGCGATACCACCTCCTGTCCATTAACCCGCACCACACACTCATGTGGATTCAGGCTGGTTGCAGCACATAACGCATGCGCATACATGTTGCATTCCATGGGTTCTTCTCGTCTTGGGCACTGGGCCACCGGATCACTCAGTTGATGGCAGGACCAACAGCGAACCTCACTGGGTTCCCCCTGTCGGTTCTCAGGAAGCTTTGGTCCTGGGGTGCTACTGGCAGTTGTAATATGCCCCCGAGCAGACACCATGCGATCAACGGGTGCCATCCTGGTGTTGGAACACACTTCTTTGAAACGGGCCAGCTCTCTGGGGACAGAGGGACTCCCCTGGAAACTTTCCGCACAGCTGTAGTGCTCAAAAGCAGCAGCCATCTCATCCAGGGACTGAGGCTCAGACTGAGGCAGCCCCTGCAAGAAATGGTCCAGTGCGACTCTTTCCACAATCTGAGTGGGTGTCTTTTCCTCCGGTTTGAGCCAGTCTTGGAACAAGTGCATCAAGTGGTACAGCTGTGCACGGGCAGGCTTAGCCTTGTCAAAGCTTCAGCCTTGGACTTGGTTCGCCCTTAAAGCGACAGTCACTCCCAGCCTGGCTAGGATTTCTGCTTTCAGACATTTATAGTCCCGTGCAGATTCAGGGGCTAAGTCACACTTAGAACTCTGACTGACTGGTTAGATGTTGAATTTTAAAAGCAACGGCAAGCGTGCTGATCTCATAGGTTTGCTAATCTGACAGAAGTTTGCTGCTTTTAAAATTCAACATCTAAACAGTTACACAGAGTTCTAAGCACTATATTTCACTATATAAACTCTCTTTACTGTTAAAAATAAGTGTAAAATGCAAAACTGGTGGGTGTAACAAGATGTCCGCTTTCCCCCTCCTCAGTGTATCCTTACTCTGGAGGAGTGCGGGGTGTAGCAAGATGGCGGCGACGGATTAACACATTCTGACAGGTCGCCATATCTGACGAAACACCGGCAATAAGCCGATCCGAAGGCTTATTGCCGGTGAAATTATTATATATATAATTTAGACAAATGGTACCTACACTCTATGAGGACTCAGAGATTAAAGGTGATGCAGGCACTCACAGGACTTGGCACATTAAATATAGGTGAGGAAAAACTTTTTCTGAAAGCCACTGACCACAACACTCTTGCAAAGTGCACATCCATCTATAAGTCCCCTAGCACAGATGTTCCCCTAGCACAGATGAGGGTGAGGGGCTATACTTTTTCCACAGACTTGGCCAACCAGCAGCTAGATGAAATGGCTACATGTTTTCAACAGAGAGGATACCCTGCTTGAAGAAGTCTAAGAGAAAAAGGGTGGGACTTTAAATGAATAGCGTGAATGCTCAGAAACAAAAATCGATGAACAACTAGGAAAATTTTATTCAATTCATAACAATATAACATGCATAAATATATATCAATCATAAATGGAAAGAAATATTGGCAATAATAGCAGCAATTATACATGATTGTATGAATACAGAGATTCTCCATGGTACACCAATTAGAAATTATTACACATCCAAATATTCAAGAGTATACACCCAAAGCCTCCAAAGGTTCCAAATAAAAATTAGAAATGCATGACGTTGGTAAAAAACGCGACAATGGTAGCTCTACGCGTTTCGTGGCTGTTATGCCACTCGTCAGGAGCAAGCGCGTATCTTATGCATTCTGGTTTGTAGGGTGGTGGCAGAGAGCCATATACCGCCCGGATCGACGGGCGGTATATGGCTTTCACTTCACTGGATGTCATGTTCGTTTGGGGGTTACTGCTTTCTTCCCCTCACACTGTTCCACTCTGCACGCCAGGTTTTGCCTCGGGGGGACCATGCCTGCCCTGGATGGCGCCCTGTGGGCTGCCCCCGTCGATCCATCCGCCTCAGCTCCCGGGGGGGCGGCGTCTCCGATGGCCGGGCGGTATATGGCTCTCTGCCACCACCCTACAAACCAGAATGCATAAGATACGCGCTTGCTCCTGACGAGTGGCATAACAGCCACGAAACGCGTAGAGCTACCATTGTCGCGTTTTTTACCAACGTCATGCATTTCTAATTTTTATTTGGAACCTTTGGAGGCTTTGGGTGTATACTCTTGAATATTTGGATGTGTAATAATTTCTAATTGGTGTACCATGGAGAATCTCTGTATTCATACAATCATGTATAATTGCTGCTATTATTGCCAATATTTCTTTCCATTTATGATTGATATATATTTATGCATGTTATATTGTTATGAATTGAATAAAATTTTCCTAGTTGTTCATCGATTTTTGTTTCTGAGCATTCACGCTATTCATTTAAAGTCCCACCCTTTTTCTCTTAGACTAGTACAGGGATGGAAATGCATGACCACATCAGGTCATGCTTTCATTTAAAGTCCCACGGGATATATACTCCCAACCACTTTCTAATAAAAACCCTGCTTGAAGAATAACTCCCTAAGACTTTGGGGGTAGCTCAAGAGGAGTTTGAAATTGTCCCCTTGGGTAATGAAAAATCAAATGCAAAGTACATTTTTCACATCCATCTATACTACAGCAAGTAATGCTATATGACAGGTGGTTAGGCTTAGCTGGTAGATCGTTGCCAGCAACCAATCACTAACATTCGCAAATATCCCTCCACTGATTATGGGTTATCACCTAGGTTGTGAACTTTGTGACTTATCTGTCCATGCTGACCTTTCTCCATCACATATCCTAATTTGCCCATGGTAGTGATAAGGTGCTGCTCATGTGCTGCTTCAAAAGGAGAGCCAGTGGATTTATTGGAGTCTGCAGGAAACAGAACCCAAGTGCAGTGCACAAGCTCACTCCTGAAAACTCTTCCCCCAGCCCTAGGATCATACCAAGGTATGGACCTTCAGTTATGGGACTGGAAAAGTAAACAACGAACTGCAAGTACACTGCACTTTTGCTCCATTGTACCTGCCTGTGTCCTAGAATAGCAATCAATATGCAACAAACACAGTCATATAATAAATCAATATGGGGCACAGTGTGTTTAAAATACTGTACAGGAATATGCTGTATTATAAGGAACAGGTGGCAACCCTAACTATTTTGCTAATATTGTTTTTTCTTTTCTTTTTTGCGTGCTGTGTGTTTCCTGTTTGTTTTGTAGTAAAAAAAAATTAAACTGTGGTTTTGTTTTTTATGTTGGCACTGACTGTGCTTTTTATAAGGGATGGGCCGAACACCCCCAGGTTCGGTTCGCACCAGAACATACCGAACAGGCAAAAAATTCAGCAGAACACACGAACACCGTTAAAGTCTATGGGACACGAACATGAATAATCAAAAGTGCTAATTTTAAAGGCTTTTATGCAAGTTGCCTCAGGGGACATGTATCAACGCAAATTCTTTTTTAAAAACTGACTTTTTTCGGGAGCAGTGATTTTTTTAATGCTTAAAGTGAAAATTAAACGTTCCTTTAAATATCGTGCCTGGGGGTGTCTATAGTATGCCTGTAAATTGGCACATTTTTCCCGTGTTTAGAACAGTACCACAGCAAAATGACATTTACCAGGGTCTGGTATGGATTTAAGGGGAACCCTGCACCAAAATTTAAAAAAAAATGGCGTAGGGGTCCCCCTCAAAATCCATACCAGACCCTTATCTGAGCACGCAACCTGGCAGACCGCAGGAAAAGTGGGGGGACGAGAGAGCGCCCCCCCCCCCCCTCCTGAACCGTACCAGGCTACATGCCCTTAACATGGGGAAGATGCTTTGGGGTAGCCCCCCAAAGCACCTTGTCCCCATGTTGATGGGGACAAGGGCCTCATCCCTACAACCCCTGCCCGGTGGTTGTGGGGGTATGCGGGTGGGGGGCTTATCGGAATCCCCCAGAACCCAGCCCCCCCCTGTGTGAATTGGTGCCATTTCAAAAAAAAAGTGTCAAACTGGTAAAAAAGACAATAGCCGTTTTTTTGACAATTCCTTTATTAATAACGTCTTCTTCTTTCCCCCCACTTCTTCCTCCATCTTCTTCTGGTCTTCCTTCGGTTTTCTCCTTCTTTCTCCATCTTCCTCCGACTTCTTCTTTCCCGCTTCGTCCTCCGGACGATATGCCACAATGGGAGGCTCCCGCCATGTGACGCTTCTGTGCTTGTGAAGTTCTTATAAAGCTGAGGGTGGGGCCACCCGGTGACCCCGCCCCTTCTGACACCACGGGGACTTCCCTATGGCTTTCCCGTGGCGTCAGAGGGAGGCAGGGTCACCGCTGGGGGACTGGGGGGATCCCATGCTCTTTTTTTCAATGATTTTTATCTATATTGCCGAGACCCGACATCTCATTACAGTTGTGATCAGTTTTTAATGACAATTTTTCCTTTAGAAATGTCATTTTGCTGTGGTACTGTTCTAAACACAGGAAATATGCGCCACTTTACAGGCATACTATAGCCACCCCCCAGGCATGATATTTAAAGGAATATTTAATTTTTATTGTTTCACTTTAAGCATTAAAAAATCACTGCCATTTTTTTTTTTTTTTTTAATTGATACATGTCCCCTGGGACAGGACCTGGGTCCCCAAACACCTTTTATGACAATAACTTGCATATAAGCCTTTAAAATTAACACTTTTGATTTTTCATGTTAATGTCCCATAGACTTTAACGGTGTTCCGGCGGCTTTCGAATTTGCCCCGAATACCGCATATTGTTCGGTGTTTGCAGAACATCCAAACAACCAAAGTTCGGCCCGAACTTATGCTCGGGCCGAACCATTCGCCCATCCCTACTTTTTAGGACATTAGACATAGGGATTGATTTACTAAAGGCAAATAGACTATGCACATTGCAAGTGCAATTGCACTTTGCAAGGGCATTTGCTCCAGAGCTTAGTAAATGAGGTGAAGCTCTGCTGACTTCCATCATACAATCATTTGCAAGCAAAAATGCTGTTTTTTTTAATTTTCCTTGCATCTTTGCAAAGTGAAGCTTCACCTCATTTACAACTGCCATAGACGGTTCAAATCTCGTCCGGTTCCTGCTGAACCTTTTGAACCGTGTGTGGGCAGGCTAAATGTTGATTGATACAACCAGTCTGCTGGATTCACTTGCGATTATCGCTTGCGGCTGCTATAGCCACTAGCAATAATCACTGTCTTCTCTTAGTGGGGACAGCTTTCCCCCACTGGCAGCAGACAATTGCTCAGCAGGAAGGATTTCCCTGTCAACACTGTCTGTGTTGATGGGGGGATCGTGCAAATTTCTTCCCTGCAATCACGGAAATTTGCACCGTCTATGACCTGCCTAAGCTCTGGAGCAAATGCCATTGCAAAGTGCACAGTCTTTTTGCCTTTGGTAAATCAACCACAGCGACTCGCTTATTCCTTCAGTTGTGGGTGGGTATGTATTAGGCACATTAGTCAAAACGAACACAGTTGATTGTTTTTCCTACCTTTTATAGTTTGATGTTGTCAGCAAAAAAAAAAAATCTTGTATTGCTTTCTATATGAGGGGATGCTGGTAAATAATTAAAGAGCAAAACATGAAAGAGTGAAGCCTAAGGTAAAGCATTCCATTCCATATCAATCAATAGTCTCTAACTATATAGTGCTGCCACTTATATGCTTTAGTTCCCATATCATGCACTTAAATCAATTGTGTTATTCACTTACTGTTCTATTTTATCTTTGTAATCTAACCTCCATGCAAAAAAGAAAGCCTCATTTGTTATTCTGTTTATTTAAAAACGCAGTACTGAATTTAGCTTTCATTTTCAAACACTGATATTTTGGTATAGTCTTTATTAACGCCTTCCAGACTGCCGCACGGTACATTGGCAGAATGGCACGGGTGGGCAAAAGGGCATACAGGTACATCCCCTTTAAGATGTGGCATTGTGGGCGCGTGCGCCAGCCGCGTGCTCCATGATCGTGACTGCGAGTCCCACGGACTCGACGTCTGCCGAGTGCCGCGATCGTTTCACGGAGCGGAAAAATGGGGAGATGCCTTTGTAAACAAGGCATTTCCCCGTTCTGCCTAGTGGTATGGCAGAGATCACTGTTCCCTGTCATCGTGAGCAGTGATCGCTATCATGTGAGTAGTAGCCCACCCCTCCCACAGTTAGATTCACTCCCTAGGACACACGTAACCCTTTGATCGCCCCCTAGTGGTTAACCCCTTCCCTGCCAGTGTCATTTACACAGTAATCAGTGCATTTTTATAGCACTGATCGCTGTATAAATGATAGTGGTCCCAAAATAGTGTCAAAAGTGTCCCATGTGTCCGCCATAATGTCGCAGTCCTGATAAAAATCGCAGATCACCGCCATTACTAATGAAAAAAAATAATAATAAAAATGCCATAAAACTATCTCCTATTTTGTAGACACTATAACTTTTGGCAAAACCAATCAATATACGCTTATTGCTTATTTTTTTTCTTACCACAAATACGTAGAAGAATACATATCGGCCTAAACTGAGGAAAAAAATTGTTTTTTATATATTTTTGGGGGATATTTATTATAGCACAAAGTACAAAATATTGCGTTTCTTTTCAAAATTGTCGCTCTTTTTTTGTTTATAGCGCAAAAAATAAAAACCGCAGAGGTGATCAAATACCACCAAAAGAAAGCTCTAATTGTAGATGTATATGTATATGTAGCAGAATACCTTTTGGCCTAAATTGATGAAGAAATTTGTTTTTTTCATTTTTTTTTATTGGGAATGTTTTATAGCAGAAAGTAAAAAATATTGTTTTTTTTTCCAAAAATTTTCGATTTTTTTTTTGTTTACAGCGCAAAAAAAAAAAAACGCAGAGGTGATCAAATACCACCAAAAGAAAGCTCTATTTGTGGGGGAAAAAGGACGTCACTTTTGTTTGGGTGCAACGTCGCATGACCGTGCAATTGTCAGTTAAAGCGACGCAGTGCCGAATCGCAAAAAGTACTCTGGTCAGGAAGGGGGTAAATCCTTCCGGGGCTGAAGTGGTTAAATAGTTTGTTTTTTGTAAGGTGTTTTATGAATTAATTTCAACATTGTCATGTAAAACAAACAATAAATATTACATACTGAAACAACAAGCTTTCATAGTTACATAGTAGGTAAGGTTGAATAAAGACAACAGTCTATCCAGTTCAACCTGTGTAGGTGTGTCAAACAATTGGCCTCTAATAGGGTTAACTACATAGAAAAATTGGGGGTACCATCATCCAAGAAATATTGAAAGAAAATGGGAAGAGAGACCAGACCCCTACTGGTCCCCCATAGACAAAAAAAACTATGAACTAGCTCGGTACCAGTTTAGACAGCGTATACAGAAAGGTTATATAAAAAGTTGCATTTTTATTTATACAAAAAAGATAAAAATAGGATATCCCAATGCACTTTAGCATACTAAACACAATTCATACCAAGACATTTGTTAATAATTGTAAACAAACAATACATGTGTGTCACTAATACTTGATGTACCCTCAAGTTTGTCCCCCTAAAAGATTGGACAAGTTTGGGACATTTACTGATATACATAAATATATTAGGAAAATTAATATTCAACGCTATTTAGTCACCAATCCTTTTAGAAATCCATTCAGGGCAGTTACCTCAGGAACTGTACATTCAGGTCAAACCCATCGCTGTTTAACGCTCCAACACAAACAGCTCCGGCAATTCCCATCTTTAGAGATTTAGTTCTTAAAGACCTAGAGAAATTACCCCCCAAAAAGGTATATAATCAGCCTTTGTTAAACGCAGGACTCAAATCCCTTTGCGACAGAAAAGATCTTGTCATTCGCCCCGCCGATAAAGGCAGTGGCATAGTCGTTTTAGACAGAGAGGACTATCAGAAAGAAATGATCAGAAAGAAATGTGCAGAATTTTGAGTGATCATGACACTTATAAAGAATTACCACAAAATCCCACCAGTTGCTACTGGTGGGAAAGTCTTGTGGCAATGGTGGATAAAGTGTTCGCTCTGCACATTTTAAACAAGAAGGAAAAGGCATTTTTAGTTCCTATAGCCCCTAGGATCCCAACCATGTATTATCTACCAAAAATCCATAAGGATTCTACACATCCCCCTTGACGCCCCATCATGAGTGGCATCGATTCGATTACCTCACGTTTAGGGCGTTATATAAACTTTTTTCTCCAGCCACTGGTCAAACGTACACCTTCTTACTTGAAGGATACAGTGAAATCATTAGACTGTTGGAACAGGTTGATGTACAGGGGAGATACATCACGGCCACCGCCGATGTAGCCTCCTTGTATACTTGCATACCACATAAGTTGAGAATTGAAGCAGTTCAGTATTTTCTATATAAAGACCCTTCTCTCACTCAACTTCAAAGTGCATATATCATTGAGTTGTTAGAGTTTGCCACTCAACACAATTCATTTTTGGTTCGATAACTGTTTTTTCCTTCAACAGAAAGGTGTGGCACTGGGGGCTAAATTTGCCCCCAGCCTCGCCAATCTTTTTATGGCCAAGTGGGAGGAGGATGTCGTCTATGCCCAAGAGCAGCCTCAGTTGGTTGTGTGGGCAAGATGCATAGACGACATCCTCCTCGTATAGAATGGGTAAGTGAGTAAGATAAGTTCTGATTCTCTCTATTCATTTTTTACCTCCCTCAATGACAATAGGGGGATTTCTCTGACTTATGAGTCTAGTCATGAGAAGATATCCTTCTTAGGACATTGAGATCGTTGGTGGTCGATTCATATTTAAAACCCACCTTAAACCAACTGACCGCAACAGTTTTATCCCTGTGGACAGTTGCCACCATAGATTGTGGCTCCGCCCAGTGCCGTGCAGCCCATTTCTAAAGGTTGCCTCGGAACTGTTCTGATACTGAAACTTTCAAAATTCAGGAGAATGTCCTAAAACTTGGATTCCTTGATAAGAGTTATAATCAAAGTGAAGTTGATGGACAGTTTCATAACAGAGATCCTAAACAGGTATATTACCCCTTGGAGGGGCGGGGCCACGGCCAGGGGCATGTCACGCCTCAAAACCTATTGGATTTATGAGCTCCAATGCCACTCCCCCTTGGGCTTTAATATTGAATGGGACATCAATGCATTCATCAATAGAGCCTAAGGCGTAATTTATATGAATTTTTCTGGATATCCAAATTTTTTATACTATAAGAAATTTTAAATCATTTTATGTAATGTATTCACATTCATTTATTATTCAATTTATGTATAGACCAGTCCTGTGATCAAATTGCTAAAATGTAATTGTAATTTTAATTTAATTTTTGTTTAATATACGATTAGTTGCTTCCTTTTTTTTCAAATACATGATGGTGTCACGGCTGTTCACACTTCCTGTTTAGATTGCAGTTGATATTTTGACCTCTCTGATTATTCAGATGGAGGTCTGTACTGCATTATGCCTATAGATGGCGAGCCAAATGCCGATAATCATTGCATTTCCTGTTGACAATGTGATGGATGTGTCTGTTGATTCCATTTTCTCAAAGTGAGGCTTGAACCGCATGCTGTCCATGAGTATATGAGTCTTGGTTCATGTACATGTCCTCATAGGACGCTCTGTGTATCAGCTGATCCGGTTACTTCCTACAAGGATCATGGTGAGGCTTGACTCGGAAAAGCCCGCCTCCTCAGATGTCAGTGGATTTTACAACTCTATCTAGAGTGATGTTTGGAATGCAAACCATGGCGCCATTTTGTTTAAACCAGGAGGTGCAGTGTCCACATGCAGGAAGCATCAATTATGATCACAGGTTGGTAATTTTACTATTGGGCCTCATAAGATATATAAACGCAGTGACTACATCAGGCTCATACCCCAGATGATATCTCTTTAGACGAAACGCGCCGGGACGAGCCCTGCTGATGTCATTGCATTACCCACAAACTTCAATTTTAAGCGATTGATCCACTTTCTAAATGTGAGTGTTTCCATTTTGCTTTTAATACAGTTTACGTTTATACGGATTCACACTATGTGGAGTATTTTCTTTTTTGGTCATGCTATTTTGAACACTTGAGAGGATTTGGTCTGACAAGCTGGCTGCTTTTGAAGACTGTGGTTGCACCACAAGCCTTGTTGACACATTGAACATATGCCCATTTGAGTCCTCTCACTCTGGTGGTGGTTCTATTGTCTGTGTCCTCAACTCAACATTGATGTCACGTGCAATCCCACTTCTAATTACACAATTTGTTTTCACCGTTCATTTAAAGACTGCTATGTTTATGTTTTAAAACAACTTTTGTATGATGGCACATGGACTTTAGTTTGGGTGTGAATTTCACATTTCAATTTCATTATTAGTTTTTGTGGTCATTGCACAGTGTACATTAGTTTGTATACATATGTATTTCCATGTTTTGAGCGCTGCATATAATTTCACTTAATACTTGATGTATCCCACTGGGGTGAACAGAGGTATAATGGGTCCTCATAAATCATGTATTTCTCAATATGTTTCACGGTACTCTACCGCTGCATCAGGAAAATAATATCTGAAGTGAATTGATAAAGTGTATAGTAATCAAGGTGGTAACAATTAAATACAATGGTATACAATACTGATTCCAATACATAGGGGGGAGAATGGAGGAAAAAAACTGCCATGTACCAATAAACCCTCACACAGCCGTGGTCGGAGCATCACCAATGTTCCCCTACGGCGGATGTGGGGGAGGCATACAAGTGGATGGATAGTATTGTTGAGATAAGAAATATAATAATATATATAAGCCAAGGACCTAAAAACAAAATAAGGGAAGAGGGAAAAGAACAATCAAAGGAGGGACAGAGAAGGAAAAGGAAGGACAAGGAAAAGGAAAGTGGGGAAAAGAGGGAAGGGAGAGGGGGGGGGGAAGAAGGGGGGAAAAAGGAGAAAGAGAAAGGGGGAAGGGAAGGTTGAGGACGAGGAGGAGGGGGGAAAAAACAAGTTGAAGAATAAAGAAAATGGGGGGGGGGTTAGTACCTTGTTAACTACCCTTAATTCACAAGATATAATTGCAGATCTCCAGGGGGGTGGAGAAAACAGGAGTGTTGACAGTATATATGGTTCCCTGCAAATTTCAAGGCTAAGCAGAGCATCTGTGGACTAGTGACCCACAAACAGAAATGCAAGCTCTGTGAAATGCAGAGGAAGGAAAGGCACGATAAGTATATTATATGGTGTGCTGGACCCACATCCAATAGAAGGGACCGTGGGCCGGTGGAGCTACATCAAGTTCTCGTAACAGTATAAAAATAGCTGGAGGCTTTCCTAGCTGTCCACTGATAAAAGTGTCCCTCCATGGAGCTGCCATCTACTGCATAACAAAGCAGGCTACTTTAGACTGACAGGCCTATAGTTCCCAGTAATATATCTCTGCCCTTTTTTGAATATTGGTACCATGAGGGCTTTTCGCCAATCAGCTGGTACCAAACCTGTCAGTATGCTGTACATAAAGATTAGGAATAGCGGTCTGGCTCTAACCTGACTGAGTTCTCTAAGGACTCTCGGGTGTAAACCATCTGGTCCTGCTGATTTATTTATGTTAAGCTTCTCTAATCCTTTCCGGACTCCAGCCTCTGTTAGCCACAAGGGTAGATCCTGTGGCATGTTGCTAACAATACCGTTGTGTGAAGACTGAGGAGAAGAAAGCATTTAGTATAACTGCCTTCTCCTTGCCATCTTAAACCGCTTCCCGACCGGCGCACGACGATGTACGTCGGCAGAATGGCACAGCTGGGCAAATAGGCGTACCTGTACGTCCCTTTGAATTTGCCGCCGTGCCATTGCGCGCGCACGCCAGCTGGGAGCTCCGTGAGTCGGGTCGTGGGTCCCGCGGACTTGATCGCCGCGGGTATACCCGCGATCGTCTCACAGAGAGGAAGAACAGGGAGATGCTAATGTAAACAAGCATCTCCCTGTTCTGCCTAGTGACAGTGTCACTGATCATAGCTCCCTGTGATCGGGAGCTATGATCAGTGATGTGTCACAGCTAGCCCATCCCCCCTACAGTTAGAACACATCCCTAGGACACATTTAACCCCTACAGTGTTAACTCTTTCACCTAGTGTTAACTCCTTCACTGCCAGTCACATTTACACAGTAATCAATGCGATTTTAATCCCGCTGTATAAATGTGAATGGTCCCAAAATCATGCCAAAATTGTCCAACGTGTCCGCCATAATGTCGCAGTCATGATAAAAATCGCTGATCGCCGCCATTACTAGTAAAAGAAAAAAAAATAATAAAAATGCCATAAAACTATCCCCTATCTTGTAAACGCTATAACTTTTGCGCAAACCAATAAATAAACGCTTATTGCAATTTTTTTTTTACTAAAAATATATAGAAGAATACGTATCGGCCTAAACTGAGGAAAAAAAAAGTTTTTTTAAATATTTTTGGGGGATATTTATTATAGCAAAATGCAAAAAATAATGCGTTTTTTTCAAAATTGTCGCTCTTTTTTTGTTTATAGCGCAAAAAATAAAAACCACAGGGGTGATCAAATACCAACAAAAGAAAGCTCTATTTGTGGGAAAAAAAGACGACAATTTTGTTTGGGAGCAACGTCGCACGACGGCACAATTGTCAGTTAAAGCGACGCAGTGCCAAACCGCAAAAAGTGCTCTGGTCTTTGGCCAGCGAAATGGTCCGGGGCTTAAGTGGTTAACCATCTTCCCTTCCTCTTCCTTTATGGGGCCTATGTGTTCCGGCCTTTTTACTGTTAATATATTTTAAAAAAACTTTTTGGGATTATTTTTACTCTCCTCCGCTATGTGTCTCTCATAGTCTTATGGCCTTGTAGTGTTGGGATGTTGACAATGACCGCTCTGCTTTGTACTTTTTAACCACTTCAATACCAGGCACTTATACACCTTCCTGCCCAAGCCAATTTTCAGCTTTCAGCGCTATCGCAAATTGAATGACAATTGCGCGGTCATGCTACACTGTACCCATACAAATTTTTTATCATTTTGTTCCCACAAGTAGAGCTTTCTATTGGTGGTATTTGATCACCTCTGCAATTTTTATTTTTTGTGCAACAAATAAAAAAAGACCAAAAATTTTGAAAAAAAAAAGTTTTTCTTTGTTTCTGTTAAACATTTTTGTAAGTAAGTACGTTTTCTTCTTCAATGACGGGCACTGATATGGCTGCACTGATGGGTACTGATAAGGCGGCACTGATGGGCAACGATGAGGTGGCACTGATGGGCACTGATAGGCAGCACTGATAGGTGGCACTGATGGTCGCTGATAGGTGGCACTGGTATGCAGCACTGATGGACACAAATAGGTGGCACTGATGGGCACTCATAGGCAGCACTGATGGGCATTCGTAGGCAGCACTGATGGGTACTTATGGGGGGCACTGATGGATACTTATGGATGGGCACTGATGGGCATGGATGGGCACTGGTAGGTGGCACTGATGGACACTGATGGGTGGCACCGATGACACTGAATGGTGGTATTGCTGGGCATCACTGATTTTATTTGTGCCATAGAGGTGCCAGTCAGTGCCCATTTGTGGGTACTGATTGGCATATGTTGGGCATTAATTTGCACATGTGGTTGGCCATGGGGAATGCCCCTGGCCATCCACACGTTAGGTGCTTCCCTGGTGGTCCTGGCGGCTTCCCTGGTGGTCCACTGTGGGCATCCGAGGGGGGGCTGCGCTGATAAACAATCAGCACAGACCCCCCCTGTCAGGAGAGCCGCCTATCGGCTCTCCTCTACTCGCGTCTGTCAGATGCGAGTGAGGAAAAGCCGATCATCGGCTCTTTAACACGGCTGATCACGTGTTAAAGAGCCTCCATCGTCGGAGGATCTTTACCCAGATCGGTGTAGCAGTGTGTCAGATTGACAAACCGCACCGCCGATCGCCGCGATGCGCGCCCCCACGGACGCGCAGTGGCTGTTATCCTGCAGGATGTCATATGACGCCCAGTCAGGATAACTGAACCACCGCCCGGCCGTCATTCTGCTATAGGCTGGGAGGGAAGTGGTTTTTAAAGGACATTTTTTGTCCTTAATGTGACATTTTACGTTTTGGTTTAGCCACTCAGGTTTAACCTTTGTTCTTCTATATTAATCACCCCTTGGAATGCACTCGTGATACTTTTATTTAATATGTTCCTAAAGCATTCCCATTTTTCCTCCGTGTTCAATGTTTCAAGGATTTGGTCCCACTTAATATCCTGCAGCATTGAGCGCAGTTTAGAAAAGTTGGCTCTTTTGAAATTTAGTGTTCTTGTACTCCCCTCCTGCCTCCCTTTCCTATGATTTATGTGGAATGTAATAATTCTGTGATTGCTAGTTCCCAAGTTGTTCCATATTTCCACATCTACAATCACATCTGTGTCATTTGTAATTAATAGATCTAGTAATGCATTACTTCTAGTTGGGGAATCCACCAACTGGGACATGAAATTGTCCTGTAGAACATTTAAAGCGGGGTTCCACTCAAATTTTTAACTTAATCTTACCCCCTTCAGTTAATTGCATAGATGTTCAAATGCCGCACGAAAATTTTTTTTATCGCTGTAATTACCTTTATATTGTACTTTATTGTGGCACTTCCTGTCTCTCCTCCCATGGTAGTACGCGTGTTTATTGCCTTTCCCCGGCACCGCAGTGTCTCCTGGGAGCTTAGTGTCAGGCTTCCCAAGATTCAGTGCGGAAACAATGATCATGCGTGTGAACAAGCTGTGAATGAACAGCATTCACCGCATCCAGGAAATCTATGCTTGTGGGCTTCACATGCCCACAAGCAAGATGGAAACAGCCAGCATCACATTTTTTAAGTTATTCTTCAGTACGAAAACAGACAGAGGCGGAAATATTACACCCCAAACTGTGAGTATTATTTTGGGGTTAGCAAAGTGTCTCAATGACCTAAAAAAAAAAAAAAAAAAGATTGGTCGCCGGACTCCCGCTTTAAGAAGTGGCAGGCCTTTAACCACTTAAGGACCAAGCCTCTTTCTGAGATTTATTTTTTACAAGTTAAAAACTGTTTTTTTTTTCTAGAAAATTACTTAGAACCCCCAAACATATATTTTTAATGGCGGTATAAAATAGAATAAAATGGCGGTCGTTACAATACTTTCTGTTACACTGTATTTGCGCAGCGATCTTACAAGCACACTTTTTTGGAAAAAATACACTTTTTTTGAATAAAAAAAAAAGACAACAGTAAAGTTAGCCTAATTTTTTTTTTTATATTGTGAAAGATAATGTTACGCTGAGTAAATTGATACCCAACATGTCACGCTTCAAAATTGCGCACGCTCATGGAATGGCGACAAACTTTTACCCTTAAAAATCTCCTACAGGTTGCATGTTTTGAGTTACAAAAGAGGTCTAGGGCTAGAATTATTGACGATACCTCACAAGTGTGGTTTGAACATAGTTTTCATATGCGGGCACTGCCCACGAATGCGTTCGCTTCTGCATGCGAGCTCGGCAGGACGGGGCGCGTTTACATTTTTCTTTTTTAATTTATTTTACCTTTATAAAAAAAAATTGTCACTTTTATTCCTATTACAAGGAATGTAAACAACCCTTGTAATAGAAGAAAAGCATGACAGGACCTCTTGAATATGGGTCAAAAAGACCTCAGATCTCATATTTATACTAAAATGCAATTAAAAAAATAAAAATGTCAAAAAAAGAAAATGTCTTTTTAACCACTTCAATACCAGGCACTTACTCACCTCCCTGCCCAAGCCAATTTTCAGCTTTCAGCCCTGTCACTGTTTAAATGACAATTGCACGATCATGCTACACTGTACCCAAACAAAATTTTTATCATTTTGTTCCCACAAATAGAGCTTTCTTTTGTTGCTATTAGATCATCTCTGTGGTTTTTATTTTTTGCTAAACAAATTTAAAAAAAAAGCCCGAAAATTTTGAAAAAAAAAAAGTTTTTCTTTAGTTTCTGTTATAAAATGTTGTAAATAAGTACGTTTTCTCCTTCACTGATAAGGCGGCACCGATGAGGTGGCACCAATGAGGTGGCACTGATGATGGGCACTGATAGGCGGCACTGATGGGCACTAATAGGGTGGCACTGATATGCAGCACTGATGGGCACTCATGGGCGGCACTGATAGGCGGCACTGATGGGCACTGATAGGCGGCACTGATACGCGGCACTGATAGATGGCACTGATAGGCATCAGTGATGGCACTGGCAGGCATTGCTGATGGGCACTGATTGCTGTCTGCCTGGGCACTGATTGCCATCTGCCTGGGCTCTGATTGTCATCTCCCTGGTGATCCAGGGTGGAATGCTTTTTGGGATACCTTTTGTGGGCATGCCTGGTGGTCTGGCTGCATCCCTGGTGGTCCTGGGTGGGCATCCGCAAAGGGCTGCACTAATAAACAATCAGCGCAGGCCCCCCTCTGTCAGGAGAGCTGCCGATCAGCTCTCTTCTACTCGCATCTGTCAGACGCGAGTGAGGAAAAGCGATCAACGGCTCTTCCTGTTTACATTGTGATGAGCTGTGATTCGGCACGGCTGATCACGTGGTAAAGAGCCTCCGTCAGAGGCTCTTTACTGAGATTGGTGTAGCGGTGTGCCAGACTGACACGCCGCACCACCAATCGCTGCAATGCACGCGTCGGCAGTTTTCCTGCTGGACGTCATATGACGCCCAGTCAGAATAACTGAACCACCGCCCGGCCATCATTCTGCTATAGACAGAGCGGGAAGTGGTTAAGAGCTATGGGCGGAAGGGACGTTTTGACGTCGCTTCCGCCCTGCAATGGTATAGAGACAGGTGGGGGCCATCTTCTCATGAGAGCTTTGATCCCCTAACTGGAACTGTAAAGTAGGGGGTATCTAAACCAGTCTCGTGGTCAACAAACTTTTGGTGGAACGGACAAGGGTGGTTACGAACACAAGCCACCACCCATGCTCGCTCCTTGGACTAGACAAGCAAATGATAGCCCGGTCTTACGGCAATGTCTTCCTAAATAGCACATGTGCTTTTCTAATTTAGCTTGCGTTGCAATAATGAAGCTAGTCAGCCAAATAGGATAACATCAATGATTTCCCTTGTAGGCCTCTGCGGGATCTTCGATCTTCCTGTTAGCTACTAATTGCATAAAGGAAAATGTTCTGATTGTGGTATAAGCTCTTATTTTGCTCCTATCTAGGTCCGCCGACTTTACATGGCGTCAGTGTCAGAATGTTAGCAAATGGAAAGTTCTGCTTGACTCTATGTGATGAAGTACGGTGTATGTTCATCGGGGTGGGGATCTCCGTTGTTGATTTCTTTGGTCGAATGGACCCAGTGTGTCTACCCAGTGAGCTGCTTCTTTCGGATCCGTGAAAAAATGGGCCTTGCCTTGATGGCTAATACGTAGGCGCGCCGGGTACAGCATGCTATAGGGCAATTGTAGATCACGTAGGCGCCTTTTAACCGCCAGGAAGGTGGCTCGTTGCTTTTGCGTGGCTACTGAAAAGTCTGGGAAGATGGTTATGCCATTACCATTAAAGCGTATGTTCCCTTTTTCTCTGGCTGCCCTGATGATGGCCTCTCTATCTCTGAAATATAATAGCTTAATAAGCATAGCCCGTGGAGGTGCTCCAGGAGGTAAAGGGCGAAGTGGGACTCTGTGCGCTCTTTCAATGGCAAACATTTTGGAGAACATATTGGCGCCAAAGGTGGATGTCAGCCATTGCTCCATAAACTGCTCTGGTGCTTTACCCTCCGAACCCTCAGGAAAGCCTAGGAAACGGAGATTGTTACGTCTCAAACGATCCTCCATATCTGTGATTTTGTCTGAGGTGTACTCTTGGGCCTGGCGTAGCTCCCTGACTGATCCCTGTAAGGGACGGGTGTCATCCTCCAGATCTCCTATTCGCTGCTCTGCTTTTTGCACTCTGTGTCTCAGATTCTGCACATCATGCTTAAGAAATGACAGATCAGTCTTAATGGAGTCCATCTGAGTGGTCAGAGAGGCATGACTGTGCTGTATAGCCTCCATTATTTGGGAGAGGGATGGCTCAGCAGGGCGTAAGGCCGCGTCTGCAGCGGAGTGGGATGCTGGGTCAGTGTCCTCCATAGGGGAGAGCAGTAGGGGGTCTTCAGGGCTGCAGGAGGGGGCTCGCTGAGACTCACCCTTCCCTTGGTGTTGCTGGGCCGGCATCGAGGTGGACGGATGGCTGTGCTTCTGTACATGAGGCCGGCCGGCGCCATTTTGCTGCTGCTGGGGCGCCGTCGTCAGCGGGTCAAATCCTGGGGTTTCCTCCATGGCTGGGTCGTACTTCACCATCGCGGATTGCTCTGGGGAGTCTCAGGGGTCTTTGTAGGCTGAGGATGGTGTCGTATGGCGACCGGGCTAGCAGGATGGTGAAAGGATTGAAGCTGTATGGACGGAGCTCAGGCTTCTCACGTCCTCACATCCCGGAAGTTGGCCACGCCCCCTACTCTCAGTACTCTACTCTACTCCCTGTGCTAAAGTTCCACGTTGTTTTAAATTACTCAGTTCCCCCCAATACTTTAAGTTACTTCAGATGTTACTCTCAGTACTCCAAGTTACTTCAGGTATTACTCCCCGAGTCACTTCAGGTATTACTCCCCGAGTCACTTCAGGTATTACTCCCTGAGTCACTTCAGGTATTACTCCCCGAGTCACTTCAGGTATTACTCCCCGAGTCACTTCAGGTATTACTCCCCGAGTCACTTCAGGTATTACTCCCCGAGTTACTTCAGGTATTACTCCCCAAGTTACTTTATATATTACTCCCCAAGTTACTTTATATATTACTCCCCAAGTTACTTTAGATATTACTCCCAGTTACTTCAGATGTTACTCCCAGTACTCTTAAGTTACTTCAGATATTACTTCCTATTACTCCCAGTACTCCAAATGATACTCCCAGTCCTCACAGCGTGAGTCCGCTCCTTCTTTCAATCTGTCTTACCCACGTTCTCCTGCCAGCTGCTCCTAAGTCCCATTTCATTGTATTTATTCTCTGCTTTCACTCTCACATTCACACAATAGTCTTTTGCAAACTCCTAATTTAACCCTCAGTTTTACAGAGGTAGAGATATAGCAATTTACAACTATTAAATATTAGTACAAACAGGGCTTTAGGGCTTCTGGGTCCCCCTTGTCTCTGCCCACTACCTACCTCCAATCACTGTTCCTTGGTTCCACCCCTTACCCACCTCCCGGTACTTCCTATTTTAAAGAAAACAGAACCAATGATCATTTGTGGTGCAAAGTAATTTGTATGGAAATTGTTAATAACAAGGAAAGCAATAAAAAAAATTTCCTGCAGCCAGCAATAATAGCCCGCCTCAGCAACAAGAGATTCCCCCCAGCAACAATACAGCCCCTGCAACAAAATACTGTATCCTCCATCCCCAGTAACAGTAGATCATCCCAGAAACAATTGACCCCCCACCAGCAATAATAGATCTCCGAGCAGACAGCATCAATAGGTCCTCCAGCAACAATAGACCCCTCCCTCAACAATAGATCCCACAGCAACAATATATCCACCAGCAGCGTCAATGGACCCTCCAGCATACCCCAGTACCCTTTGCCATTATATACATTCAGTGCTGGAGGTACCGGAGCTGTGTTCCCCTGCGTTCCTGATGAAAAAAAAGCCCTGAGTGCAAGTTAGTACAAATTTGAAACAGCTTAAACTAGATTCAGCCACCAACAGCCACCAACCATAACAACCGTAGGTAAGAAAGTATCTTCCACTTACTCAAGGTCCCTTATACTTTGAAGATTTTATAGCAGACTGCTGGACTGTGTGACCAAGCTCTTGAAAAGGGTGCAGGAATCTGCAATTGTAGAAAATGATATATGGACTTGACATGTTTAGAAACAGCTGTCTGGCATAGTTGTTTTTCAAGAGAATACACTTGTGCATCCAAGGCCTGTGACCTAAATTGTGCTTGTTTTGTACTGGAGAGTAAGGTATCTATAAAAATCATGGTTGATGAGTTATCTGTCAGGTTCAGAGGAAACTGGTGTACAGTTATAGATGTAGCAGATCGCGTTGATTTGTAGTACCTTTCCATTCCACTGAAAAAAATTGAGAGGAAAATGGTTGTTTGGAATATATCTGACATAGGACAAATAGCAATTTTGGGCGATAGACCATTTTGTGTATGCGTCCCACTAAACATAGGGGAGGGGTCACCACACTTTAAATTTAGTGTCCAAAGCTTGAACTATCGGGGTCACATTTCGTTTTACATTGTCAAAAAGAGGGGATCAAATCGTAGTCCCTGTAATGGATTTTCTGATGGTGAAACGTTTGGTGGAGCTGACCCTGCTGAAAAGTTCAGACCTAACCACTGAAGTACGCTGCCTTAAGGTTTGGGCAGTTTTTACATGTTAATGCCCATTGTGCTAGGCAGCTTATTCAAAATGAATGGACTGGCAGTGCACCTTAACATTCCAACAACCTCAGCAGCCAGCACCTTTTCTGGCAGCACAATGCATATTAGCGTGTTGCCAGGCTTTGCTCTGCACATAGCAGCTGTTGTGCCCCATGCTGCCGGGGTAGTGATCCATACACTGTACAGTGCAATACACGGCCCCAGAGTGAGTATCCATCATAAAGCTCACAATGGCATGTGCACATTGGTTAGCATAACCACATAACCTCACTGACCAATGAGAGGTTCTCTCAGTGGTCACGTGGTTACACTGACCAATGAGTGCTTGCCATTGTGAGCATTATGATGGATACTCACTCTGGGGCTATGTATTGTGGATTACAATGCATATAACATTGGCAGCATGGGACATTACAGCCACTAGTGTATCCAACCCATGAACAAAAAGGTAATATATTCCAGCCTTAGATGTGGTAGCTGCATTACATAGTTACATAGTTTGTAAGGTTGAATAAAGACATCAGTCCATCTAGTTCAACCTGTTGGGGGATGGGGGGTGCATTTATGTCTCTAGCACTTATTTCTGTATATTGGTTATACTAAGATGGTTACATAGTTACATAGTTGGTTAGGTTGAAAAAAGACACAAGTCCATCTAGTTCAACCAAAAAAAACACAATCCCATATACACAGTCCTTCACCCACAGTTGATCCAGAGGAAGGTGAAAAACCCCAGCAAAGCATGAGCCAATTTGCTACAGCAGGGGAAAAAAATCCTTCCTGATCCCCGAGAGACAATCGGATTTTCCCTAGATCAACTTTACCTATAAATGTTAGTACCCAGTTATATTATGTACATTTAGTAAGGAATCCAGGTCTTTTTAAAGCAATCTACTGAGCTGGCCAGATTTTGCACATTTTCACAGCTCTTACTGTGAAGAAACCTTTCCGTATTTGGAGATGAGATCTTTTTTCCTCTAGATGTAAAGAGTGCCCCCTTGTCCTAAGTGATGACCTTAAAGTGAATAACTCAATACCAAGTTCACTATATGGACCACTTATGTATTTGTACATGTTGATCATATCCCCTCTTAATCGCCTCTTCTTAAGAGGGAATAGATTCAGTTCCTCTAATCTTTCCTCATAGTTGAGCTCTTCCATGCCTCTTATTAGTTTAGTTGCCCTTCTCTGCACTTTCTCCAGTTCCCCGTTATCCTTTTTGTTAACTGGTGCCCAAAACTGAACTGCATATTCCAGATGAGATTTTGCTGATGATTTGTACAGGGGGAAAATGATATCTCTCTCTCTGGAGTCCATACCTCTCTTAATACAAGAAAGGACTTTGCTCGCTTTGGAAACCGTAGCTTGGCATTGCATGCTATTGCATGCCCCCAAGTGCAAACCTTTACATTTATCAACATTAAACCTCATTTGACACTTAGTTGCCCAATAAGACAGTACATTGATGTCACTAAAAGAAAGAAATTCTGCACTAACCATATATAAAGAAAACGGTGTAGCTGCTGGTGTTAGCCTAAATACAAAAAAGCTCAAACATATATATTCAAAACAAGCGCGCATCCACTAATAGTTCACTAGTTCTCAACAGTGAATAAATACATGAACAAATGTAACCATCACCTAAGTATCTATGTGTTACCATATAAAACTGTGTATAACCATAATTTGTATCTTTCAATGAGGAAAACTGCAAATGAAAAAAACATCCATATGAACTGTGATCACACCGTGGGGTTGTTCAATTGTGCTATAAAACAAAAATCTTTATCCGTGATAATATGAATATATAACCGTCTAGAAACAATAATTGATACATTCAAGTGATCAAAAAACTACAAATGAAAAAACGTAACCCAAAATGTCCATGTGAACAATGATCACACCATGGAATCTGTGATCAATTGTGCTATAAAGCAAAAAGACCATATACGTGATGATGTGAGTACAAACAGACTTTTCAACACTTGGAAAACATGAGATATTTCTGCAGCCAAAAACGTATGACATTAATGCCGCTTACCGGATCAGTTGGACCCCAATTTATAGAGATCATAAAAGCCCGATGCAACTATAGCCTTCACCCATCCTTCAATCCAGGGAATGTGCTCTCATCCGGCCCCAAAGGTAAGTGCTCTCATTTGATTATTTATTTATTCACTGTTTGAGAATTAGTGAACTATTAGTGGATGCACGCTTGTTTCTTTTGAATATAGTGCATTGTAGAGGTCGAACGATATGGGTTTTTTTCTGGCCGATGCCGATATTTAGAAATCGCGGTGGCCGATGGCCGATATGTGATGCCGATTTTTTTGGGCCGATATATTTGGCCGATTTTTTTTTTTTTTCTTTTTTCCCTTCATCTCATAAAATCTAACAGTTAAACCCCTTTCACACTGGGGCGTTTTTCAGGCGCTTTTGGGCTAAAAATAGCGCCTGTAAAGTGCCTGTAAAACGGCTCCCCTGCAGTCTCAGTGTGAGATCCCGAGTGCTTTCACACTGAGGCGATGCGCTGGCAGGATGTAAAAAAAAGTCCTGCAAGCAGCATCTTTGGAGCGGTGTAAACCACTGCTCCACCACTCCTGCCCATTGAAATGAATGTGCACCGCTGCCGAAGCGCCTGCAAAGCGTTTTGGCAGCGGCGCTTCAGGGGCGCATTTAACCCCTTCCTCGGCCGCTAGCTGGGTTATAAGCGCCCCGCTAGCAGCCGAATAGCGCCTCTAAAATGACGGTAAAGCGCCGCTAAAACTAGCAGCGTTTTACCATCAACGCATGCCTGCTCCAGTGTGAAAGCAACCTTAAGTAATACAGAAATTTTTTTTCATTTAAACATTAAACAAAACAAACCTCCAATCAGTTCACTTGTATGTATAATTTAGAAAACGAAAAAAAAAAAAAAACTATCCTAAATATTAAATACACAAAAACAGGTAATCAAAACTTTTGGACGAAAAAAAATGGGCTAACTTTACTGCTTAGGTTTTTTTTTTTAATTCATTACTGTATTTTTTTTTTTTTTAAATTGCGTTTGAAAGACCGCTGCGCAAATACCGTGTGACATAAAATATTACAACAATCACCATTTTATTCCCTAGGGTCTCTGCTAAAAAAATATATATATATAATGTTTGGGGGTTCTAAGTGATTTTCTAGCAGAAAATACAGGATTTTTACTTGTAAGCAACAAGTGTCAGAAAAGATTTAGTCTTTAAATGGTTAAACTGAAAACTTCTCCACGGAGTTCAGTCTATTGATAAAAAGAACCTGAAAGATACAAATGTATCTTCTTATCAGACTTGGCAGGCTGCCTAGAGGAGGAGAGAAGAAAACTTCACAGATAACTTAAAGTGGGGTTCCACCCAGGGGGGCCGTCCAAAAAAAAAAAAATTAAAAGTCAGCAGCTACAAATACTGCAGCTACTGACTTTTAATTGGACACTCACCTGTCCCTGGGTCCAGCGATGCGGGGGATCGAGGCCCCGCTCGTCTCCCCCCTCCGCTCGTCGGCGCCGGCATTTCAACTGTGGGCGCCGGGCTGTGGCTTCACAGCCTGGCACCCACTGCGCATGCGCGAGCGGCGCCGTGCGCCGTGATTGGCCGCTCAATCACCTGGGACCTGAATTGGGTCCCAGATGATTGACAGGAGGGAGGGAGCAGAGCGGAGCCCTTCCTGTGCCGAGGAGGAAGTGATGTCACCAGCCCAGGCTAAGGGACAGGCAGACTACGATGGACCACCTAGCAACAGGCATTTAGAGGTAAGTAAAAAAAAAAAAAATATCCAAATGTTTTTTTGGTTTTTTTTTTAGAATTTTTTAGATAGGTTTGTTTTTTTGGGTGGAACCCCACTTTAAGGCAACTTGCATTAACTTCTATTACAGAAGTCATTTGCAAGTCACAGCTGAAGTTACAATCGGCCTTTTTTATCAGCACAATCAGCCGATGCCGATTAAGTAAATAACGCCAAATATCGGCCGATATATCGGCCGGCCGATATATCGGTCGACCTCTAGTGCATTGATGTCGCTTGTAAATTGGAGACATCCTGTAAGGACGTTATTCCACTGCATAGCTTAGTTTCATCTGCAAAGACAGAAATTTTACTTTTAAGCCCAGACCCAATATCATTTATAAAGATATTAAAAAGTAATATGTGGCAACTAGGGATGAACTTTCTGTTCGGGTCGAACATGAGTTCGACTCAAACATTGGCTGTTCGCCGCTCGGCGAAAACCGAACATTATGGGCCGTTCGCACCAAATTCGAGAGGCGTGTAATGGCTTATAATGCACTGCGGGAGCGCAGTGCATTGCTGTATGATGATTGGCCAGAGCATGCACCATGACCTGCATGCTTTGGCCAATCACAGCGCCCTCAGTTAAGAGAGCCATAATTGGCCAAAGGCAGGGTGCCTTTTGCCAATCATGGCTCAGGGGGACTAAGTCCATGCCCCACACTATATAAGGCCACCTGCACGTTGGGCTCGTGTAGTGTGTCCTTGTCGTGGATGGAGAGAGAGTGTCATTTAGATTGAGCAGGCAGGCAGCCAGGCAGGCAGGCAGATTATTTAGTTAGTTGCAGTGTATTTAATATATATATATATACAGTCAGTCTCGTATATATATATATATATATATATATATATATATATATATATATATATATATATATATATATATATCCACTGTACCCAGTTTAGCTAGATCTGACTGTAGTCCGTTCCTGGTATACTGTTTCTAATATACTTCAGGCAGGCAGGTGATTCAGTTAGCTGCAGTGTATTTTATATATATATATATATATATATATATATATATATATATATATATATATATATATATATATATATATACAGTCAGTCTCGTATATATATATATATATATATATATATATATACACTGTATCCAGTTTAGCTAGATCTGACTGCAGTCCATTCCTGGCGTACTGTTTCTAATATACTTCAGGCAGGCAGGTGATTCAGTTAGCTGTAGTGTATTTAATATATATATATATATATATATATATATATATATATATATATATATGTATATGTATATATATATATATATATATATATATATATATATATATATATATATATATATATATATATATATATATATACACAGATAGTCTTGTATATATATATATATATATATATATATATATATATATATATATATATATATATATATATATATATATATCCACTGCATACAGTTTAGCTATATCTCACTTTTGGCCATTCCTGGTGTACTGTTTCTAATATACTTCAGGCAGGCAGGAGATTCAGTCAGCTACAGTGTATTTAATATATATATATATACAGAGAATCTTGTGTATATATATATATATATATATATATATATATATATATATATATATATATATATATATCTCCACGGTATCCAGTTTATCTATATCTGACTGCAGGCAGTTCCTGGTGTACTGTTTCTAATATAGTTCAGGCAGGCAGGTGATTCAGTTAGCTGCAGTGGATTCAATATATATATATATATATATATATATATATATATGTAGTCTTATATATATATATAAACCTGCACTGAGAGGAATGAAGGTATAGAAATAGGTGTCCCAAGTACTTGCGGCCAATCTGCTAGCGGTACACCAACATCGGATTTTAGCAGGCAAATTTCCCTACCCCAGTTGCTAAACCGTCGAAAGAAATTCGGTCCCAGCCATCCACATGCTCAGTGTCTGAATGCTAGCTTGGCCAAATTGCTTAAAAATTTATTTTTTTGGGCTGGAGCTACACTTACAAAATGTACCTGTTCTAAATTACAAACAGATTCAACTTAAGAACAAACCTACAGTCCCCATCTTGTTTGTAACCCGGGGACCGCCTGTATACTGCTGCTGTTCAGAGTATATAGGGCCTGGGGGCCCCACGCCTTTTTTTTGGGTGCAGGATTCACCTTAATACCCATACCAGACCCAAAGGGCCTGGTAATGGGCTGGGGGGGGGGGGGGACAACATTACATTACAGCCGCAAGCAGTTTTAAATAACTTTTATTCCTTTAGAAATGTCATTTTGCTCTCGAACTGTTCTAAACATGGGAAAAATGCGCCACTTTACAGGCATACTATAGACACCCCCCAGGCACGATATTTAAAGGAATATTTCACTTTTATTGTTTCACTTTAAGCATTATTAAAATCACTGCTCCCGAAAAAATGGACGTTTTTAAAACTTTTTTTTGCATTGATTCATGTCCCCTGGGGCAGGACCCAGGTCCCCAAACACTTTTTATGACAATAACTTGCATATTAGCCTTTAAAATTAGCACTTTTGATTTTTCACGTTCGAGTCCCATAGACTTTAACGGGATTTGCGTGTTCGCACAGATTTTTGGTCTGTTTGCATGTTCTGCCGCAAACCGAACTGGGGGGTATTCGGCTCATCCCTAGTGGCAACCTGTGAAGCTCTGGTGAACTCCATGCCCAAGAGGGTTAAGGCAGTGCTGGAAAATAATGGTGGCCACACAAAATATTGACACTTTGGGCCCAATTTGGATATTTTCACTTAGGGGTGTACTCACTTTTGTTGCCAGCAGTTTAGACATTAATGGCTCTATGTTGAGCTATTTTGAAGGGACAGCACATTTACACTGTTATACAAGCTGTACACTCACTACTTTACATTGTAGCAAAGTGTCATTTCTTCAGTGTTGTCACATGAAAAGATATAATAAAATATTTACAGAAATGTGAAGGGTGTACTCACTTTTCTGAGATACTGTATATAGATATATATATATATAGAATAATACGCACCAATCAAATGCTTATCATAGGATGAAGTAGATGGCGATGAGGCCTGAGGGGGTGGAAAGCTCAAAAGGTGGAGCTTATAAACTTGGAAGTGGTAGGGAAAGACTGTATAAAATATACACCAACAAGTAAAAAGTATGTACACACTGTGTATTCGATTATGCATACACAGCCAGTACTGACATTAGAGGATACAATCAAGATGATTACTAAAAACAATCATCCTGCTGGTGTGACTGATGGTATGAAAGGACCTCTCTAATTTGTTGAGGTCTACTTGTAAAGATTATATATCCTACTGTGAAGTTATTACCCCACTTAGCTTTGTATTGTGAGCAAACACAGAGATTGAACTATTTATACATAGTATAAATAGGGGGACTCCAATGGGGGCACAAATGTGCAGGGGGCTCTGATGGGGACACAAATATGCATGGGGAGGCTCTGATTGAGACACAAATATGCATGGGGAGCTCTGATGGGGACACAAATACGCATGGAGAGGCTCTGATTGGGACACAAATATGCACGAGGGGCTCTGGTGGGGACATAAATATGCAGGGGGGCTCTGATGGGGACATACATATGCAAGGGGGCTCCGACGAGGACACAAATATGCAGGGAGGCTCCAATGGGGACACAAATATGCAGGGGGGCTCTGATGAGGACACAAATATGCAGGGGGGCTCTGATGAGGACATAAATATGCAGGGGGGCTCTGATGAGGACACAAGTATGCAAGGGGGCTCTGATGAGGACACAAATATGCAGGGGGCTCTGATGGGGACACAAATGTTTCAGGGGGCTCTAATGGGAACAGAAATATGAAGGGGGGCTCTAAGGGTGACACAAATATGCAGGAGGTCTCTGATGGGAACACAAATATGCATGGGGCTCTAAGGGTGACACAAATATGCAGGAGGTCTCTGATGGGAACACAAATATGCATGGGGCTCTAAGGGTGACACAAATATGCAGGGGGTCTCTGATGGGAACACAAATATGCAGGGGGCTCTAAGGGGGACACAAATATGCAGGGGTCTCTGATGAGGACACAAATGTGCAGCGGGGGTTTGATGAGGACCAAATGTATGAAGGTGTATGTGTGTGACGGTAGCACAGATGTAAGTCCCTGTGCACACTGGAAGTTTAGCCCCTGTGCATGAGGTTACAGCTTTTAGGTGCGGGCGGAGGATACTCCTCATTAAGCTCTACTGCCGTCTGCCTGTCAAATTATATTTTTTTCTGCTGCAGATTCATTTATAAAATAATTTATTTAATTTTTTAGCCCCCCGAAGTGAAAAGTTTGGAGACCCCTGACCTAGACAAACAAAATGAGATGTTGCTAATAGTCTGTCACCAAGGTACCTCAAGGTCATTTTTACTAAGTCTAAGCTGCATGCTCATGGCTCTCACGGCTGCTTTTTTTAATTTTATGTGCACTAAAGTTGCAGTGTTGGTACGCAGAATCTGCATCCCTCCGCTCCCCCTAGTGGCTATCTGTATATCAGCATTCTTGCTTGTAATCTATAAGGACAGACCATATAGAAAGCTTATTTATTTTTTATGAGTAAAGATTATATGAAAATGTGATTGTTTTTTCTGCATGTAAGGCAGTGAGGTTGATTTACTAGAGGCAAATAGCCTTTGCATTTTGCAAGTGCAGTTGCACTCATTTTCCTCAGAGCTTAGTGAATGTGGTAAAGCTTCAGTTGCAGCCACTTTTTTATCATATAGATTTTAACACTAACTGCATTATATAGTACAGTTTTGGGGGAATGCAGGAGTGTCATCTCATAACTTTGCAAGTGCAGTTGCACTCATTTTCTCCAAAGTTTAGTGAATGTGGACAAGCTTCACTTTGTAAAGAATACCCAACTAGGTGTAAGAAAAAAAAAATGAAATAAAAAACACAGCATTTTTGCTTGCACGTGATTGGATGATGGAACTCAGCAGAGCTTTATCACATTCAACTAAGCTCTGGGGAAATATTAGTGCAACTGCACTTGCAAAATGGTACACAGTCTATTTGTCTTTAGTAAATCAACCCCAGTGTTTTCACTATTCATGCAAAAAAAGATTGGTCGAGTTTAGCCTCACCATCAAAAGGTTATTATCATCCCCACTTTCGTCTCTTTAGTACCTGTCTTAGGCAAGAATACTGTCTGCAAGCATCCTTGAAAATTGTTATAGTGATAAGTGTTTCCACAGAACTTTTTTTTTAGAAGTACAGCTTAAGGCAGCCTCAAATTTTTCACTCGCCTACTCGCATTTTGCGAGTGGAAAATGATGGCTGTGGCTGGTGAGTGTGGGCTGGCTGGGAGTGGGGGGGGGGGGGGGTGAGCACCGCCGACAGGCGGGTTTGAATAGAGCCGTTCTCCCAGCAATCGCTGAGGGGAAAAAAGAGGAGAGCAGGTGGCCGGATTATCAGAGAGCAGGGAACATCACTGTAACAGCTTTCATTTGCATTATCGTGTGTTCCCGCCGCTCGCCATCCGCACATACAGCCCAGCCTCCTGGCTGGGGTACGTTGATAGAGAGATCACCCCTCCAATGCCAGGACATGTGATGTATATCAAAGTACCCCAGCCCGGAGGCGGGGGCTGTATGTGACGGCGAGCTGCGGGAACACTCGACAATTTAAAATAAAGCTGTTACAGAGATGTTCCCCACTCTTTGATGATCTGGCCGGCATTCCTCTTCCTCTCCTCTCTTCCTCTGCACAGGTAGGCTGCATTGGTGGACACAGGTAGGCTGCATTGTTGGGCACTGGTAGGCTTCATTGTTGGACACAAGTAGGCTGCATTGTTGGGCACAGGTAGGCTGCATTGTTGGGCAGAGATGAGGCTGCATTGTTGGGCACAGGTGAGGCTGCATTGTTGGGCACAGGTGAGACTGCATTGATGGGCACAGGTAGGCTGCATTGTTGGACACGGGTAGGCTGCATTGTTGGACACAGGTAGGCTGCATTGATGGATACAGGTAGGCTGCATTGATGGGCACAGGTAGGCTGCATTGTTGGACACAGGTACTCTGCATTGTTGGATACAGATAGGCTGCATTGTTGGATACAGGCAAGCGGCATTGCTGGGCACAGGTGATTCTGCATTGTTGGGCACAGGTGAGACTGCATTGTTGGGCACAGGTGAGACTGCATTGTTGGACACAGGTAGGATGCATTGTTGGGTACAGGTGAGGCTGAATTGTTGGGCACAGGTGAGGCTGCATTGTTGGACACAGGCAAGCGGCATTGCTGGGCACAGGTGATTCTGCATTGTTGGGCACAGGTGAGACTGCATTGTTGGACACAGGTAGGCTGCATTGCTGAGCAAAGGTAGCCTGCATTGTTGGACACAGGTGGGCTGCATTGTTGGGCACAGGTAGGCCGCATTGTTGGGCACAGGTGAGGCCGCATTGTTGGGCACAGGTGAGGCTGCATTGTTGGGCACAGGTGAGGCTGCATTGTTGGACACAGGTAGGCTAAATTCTTGGGCACAGGTAGGCTGCATTGTTGGGCACAGGTAGGCTGCATTGTTGGGCACAGGTGAAGCGTCATTAAAGGACACAGGTAGGCTGCATTGTTGAGCACCGGTGAGGTTGCATTGTTGGGCACAGGTGAGGCTGAACTGATGGGCACTTGCCATAAATGCAGCACCCCCGTTGCCATAAATACAGCACACCCGTTGCCCTGAATGCAGCACCCCCGTTGCCCTGAATGCAGCACCCCCATTGCCCTGAATGCAGCACTTCCGTTGCCCTGAATGCAGCACCCCGTTGTCCTGAATGCAGCACCCCCGTTGTCCTGAATGCAGCACCCCTGTTGTCCTGAATGCAGCACCCCTGTTGTCCTGAATGCAGCACCCCTGTTGTCCTGAATGCAGCACCCCCATTGTCTTGAATGCAGCACCCCTATTGTCCTGAATGCAGCACCCCTATTGTCCTGAATGCAGCACCCCAATTGACATAAATGCAGACTCACCATTGCCATCAGTGCAGCCTGATTCATGCCCATCTGCAGCCTCGGAGAGAACAGGGAGGGGGCAGGTCAAGCACCAACAGACATACAGGAGAAACACCTGTTTTATCGGTGGCTGCTTTAATAGAACGTCCCGCCTCCTATGATGGACAGAACAGTCGTCCAATGGCAGCGCAGGAGATGGGACTTCCTTTTAAAGAGGCCACCGTGTAAACAGGAAATACTCCTGTATGTACGGCACTCGTCCTGCCCCCACCCTGTCCCCTCCAAGGCAGCCAGCAAGTATATCTTTTGTGGTCCCCGGCGCCCGGGGATTCGTTGGGGACCACAAAAGATATACATGTAAAAATTACCAGACGGGCCGTCCGAAACCGGAACGCAGGCCGCAATTGGCTGGACTTTGGACATGCCTGCGATTTGATTTTTTTTCCTTCCATCACGGTTGAAAGGAAAGAAAATCACTTTATTCTCCCATCAACATAGTCAGTGTTGATGGGGGAATGCCTCCTCAGGGATATTGTGTTCTGACAGCGGGGAGGATGATTTAATAAAGGCAAATATACTGTGCACTGTAAGTGCACTTCAATTGCATTTGCAAAGCTCTGCTGGTTTCTATCATCCAATCATGCACAAGCAAAAATCCAGTTTTTTATTTTCCTTGCACATGATTGGGTATTCTTTGCAAAGTGAAGCTTTACCTCATTTACTTAGCTCTGGAGCAAGTGCACTTGCAGTGCACAGTATATTTGGATTTAGTAAATCAACCCCAATGATTACTGCTAGAGTCTATAGCCGCTGGCAGTAATTGCATGTAAAAAATCCAACAGGCTGGTTGTACCCAAGTCGATCGACTTTGGTACAAAGTTTCATAGTCAATCTGGTTGAAAAAAGTTCATACATTTCAACCACCAGCCCGCCCATACATTAATTGAATCTGGGCCGGTTCCTGCTGAACTGTCCGACTTTCGATCCATGTATGGCCGGCTTAAAGGAGTTGTAAAGGCAGAAGTTTTTTTTATCTTAATGCATTCTATGCATTAAGATAAAAAACCTTTTGTGTGTAGAAGCCATCCCAGCACTCCCTAATTACTTACCTGAGCCCCCTCTCTCTCCAGCGATGTCCACGAATGTCTAAGCCGTTCGGGACACTCCTCCTGATTGGCTGAGACACAGCAGCAGCGCCATTGGCTGCTGCGGCTGTCAGTCAGCCAGTCGGGAGAGAGGGGCGGGGCCGGGTCAGGGCTCCATGTCTGAATGGACACACGGAGCTGTGACCCAAGAAGAGGAGGATCTGGTCTGCTCTGTGCAAAACCAACTGCACAGAGGAGGGAAGTATGAAGTTTGTTATTTGTTTTTGTTTTTTTTGTTTTTTAAAAGACTTTACAATCACTTTAAAGCTGCTAATTCCTTCTAGATTGCTTTTCTGAGCAAGCTATTGTACTTTTTTGACTCATCTACTGTACAGTAATAGGAGGGTCTAAATTTTAACCAGACATTTCTGTGTGGTTATGGTGATGATGTATGGGCCATGATAGTGTAAGGTGTGGGTAATAGCTCAGGCTTAGTAACTATTGTCACATCACCCCACAAATTTAGGAGCTACCTTTGTCTTCTAAGTACACTTTATACTGTATGTGTGCGCGAATGCTCACCTGCACTTATAAGGCAAATTAGAGACTAGACAGGGTTTCTTTAGCCTACAGAGGTCAGCTCTGGGGCGGAGCTTTGGTGCTGACATCATCACGCACGCATGCCTGTAGAGCAGCGTGCTTTCTGTTTTGTTTTCATGCTGTTCATAGTTTAGTCCTTTGTGAGAATAATTTTATTAAATAAATGTAGCACCACCCCCAAAGGAGCCGCTTGTTAAATTTTGGATTCCATGATCTCCACCTCAACTCCAAGAATGACCTCAACCCCACTGACACCTGGTTAAATAAAATTACTGCAGACACATTTAAGGACACATGCGGTAAATACTGTTATCCTGGCTGTGGATTATCACCAAAAATAGACACACACCTGGTAGCAGGGGCGGATCCAGGGGGGGGGGAAACAGGGCAATTGCCCCCTACCCTGAAATATTAGCACTGACATGTCATTGAAGCCAGTGCCTCTGCGGCTGCCGCTGCCTCTGCCTCTGCCCGAGTCTCTCTCTCACATCAGCCGATCAGCGGCCCAGAGAGCGAGACTTGCACTGACTGAGCAGGATACCAGGAGGAGGAAGAGGTGGGTGGAGCCTCTTCCCTGCACTCGTTTCTAACGCCAGGGCTGCCTGGTGTCTAGCAACGAGTGACATCGGACTTGAGTCTGAAAGCTGACGTGACGGTGACAGGTCAGACGGAGCTGTTGCCTGCTGGAGCCTCAAAACAGTAGAGAATGTGTGTTCCGTTCTGCACTAACATGTCCAGTGTCCACACTGCAGTCAGTGGTGGCAGAGAGGAGCGCCAGCATTCTTCTTTCTCCGCATCTGCCCCTGACTGTGTTGGCCCCACCCACCGGTACCTCCTCCCTCCATGATCTATCTTATCCATCTTATCCATACAACAGGCCAGCGCCCCCTGAATTAGTGTTGGCTCCACCCACCCACCTCCTCCATCTTCTCCACCTGGCTTGCGCCTGCAGAGCGGAATAAATTGAATACAGTAGGAAAAAGACTTATTGAGAAGATTACTGGATCCATCCATCCAATCCATCTCCACTCTGTCTCCATTGCTCCTGCATGGGAACCCCTCCCCTCACCAGACCACCAAAATAATTAACTAAACGTGAGTAAAAGAATGAATGCATGTCATGTGTAAAATCCCAAAATACATGTGTGCCATATTATGTATGGAAAAAAAAATGGCCTTTTAGTCTTGACTTGTTCAATCTTAACCCCTTCAGCTCTGAAAAGTTTTACCCCTCCTTATGACCAGGCCATTTTTTGTGATACTTCGCTGCGTTACTTTGACTGGCTGACAATTACGCTGCACCCAAATAAAATTGATGTCCTTTTTTTCCCCACAAATAGAGCTTTCTTTTGGTGGTATTTGATCACCTCTGCGGTTTTTATTTTTTGTGATATAAACAGAAATAGAGCGCCAATTATGGAAAAAAAAATGTTCTTTTTGCTTTTTCCTATAAAAAAATTTCTTCCTCAGTTTAGGCTGATATGTATTCTGCTCCATATTTTTGGTAAAAAAAAAATCACAATAAGCGTATATTGATTGGTTTGTGCAAAATTTATAGCGTCTACAAACTATGGGATAGATTTATGGCATTTATATTTAATTATTTTTGTCTAGTAATGGCGGTGATCAGTGATTTTTAGCGGTATTGCAACATTGCAGCAGACAGATCGGACACCTAACTGACACTTTTGACACTTTTTGGGGACCAGTGACACTAAGAAAGTGATCAGTGCTAAAAATATGTACTGTCGCTGTACTAATGACACTGGCTGGGAAGGGGTTGATCAAAGGGTTAACTGTGTGCCTAGGGGGTGCTTGCTAACTGTGTGGGGGATGGACTCACTAGATGAACAGAGTGATCCGTGTTCCTGGTTAGCAGCAACACAAGATCACTCTGTTCATCTCTGACAGAACGGCAGTCTGCCTTGTTTACATCTGCAGACCGCTGTTCTATCTCTGTGGGGAGCGATCATGGGTGGCTGGCGGACATCGCTTCCGCCAGACCCGCTGATTGGCTCCCACTCTGGCCAATCAGCGCGCACGCCTTTGCTGGCTATTGCACGAAATGGCCTACAGGTATGTAGTTTCGTGCAATAGAGCCGACCTGCTGCAGTATACGTACTGCAGCTGGTCAGCAAGTGGTTAATCTAATTATAATGCAGGATATTGATTTAAATGTGGAGCTGCAGAAGAGCAAACAGTGCTTTAATCTGGCCACCTGAATTTATTTTTATATTTACATTTTTGATACATTTGTTAAATCAATAAATCTAACACTGAATTTTAAACACTGACATGGAAATTGAGCAAAATTTTTTTTCAGGCAGTGCCCCTCCCGAGACTAGACTCTGGATCCGCCTTTGCCTGGTAGTAATAAACAAGTTGAATATATTAGCACGGTTTAAAGTATATGGAAACTTACAACACTGTTAAACCTTGCTACAAATACCTAATACATTAGAAAAAACAACCTTCAATATTTAGCAACTGCAAGTATAGAAAGGGCAGTAATCTATATGCCCTCAACACAGGCACTGAGAGGGAGGAGAGAAAACTTGTCAACTTCTCAGCTCCTTCTGGGACGCAAACACCTTTGAAAGGCAAACACACAACAAAAAGAAAAGGGTTCCACAGGTACAGTAAGCACAGTTCTGTAATGTTGCAGGTCCTGAGGTGAAGAATACTAGTGTCTTCTGCTAGCAAACGGTAGGGCCCTTGTTTTAGAAGAGTAGGTTTAAACAAGTTTGCATGGAGCAGTAATCCTCTAGAATGTTCCGTTAGGTAGCGATTTAAAAGGGCAAACTACTAGAGATGGCAGCTCCAAACAAGCATCCAGTGACACTAAAAAGGGAAATTGGTGTCTGCATGCAGTGTCAGTATGGTGTCAAGAAGTATTTTGGGTTTGCACCCTCTCACCAATCCTCTGTGCAATGACACAACGATAATCCCAGGTGCTGGTTCAGGCTCCTGATGCTCCTAGCGATGTTGTAAGGCACTGGATCCCCTTCTGAGGGCCGATCGAGATAACTGGTAGCAAAACTCGCAAGGTGAAGAGGCAGCGGCCGAGCTGATACCTGGATGGGTATTGCGATCCCTAAACGGCGTAGGTCGTCTCCGCTGAGCTGGGTGCTGCTTGGGTCACTGATCAGGGTTCCTGAGCTTAATGGTGGCGGAACGTGTGGGTGACACCGATCCTGGCTCTCCTGGTCGTCTCAGGAAAAACGTGTCTCTCTCTCAATCTCTGGTGGAGTTCCACCACACCGTCTAGTCACCTCACCACACTCTCTCTCTCTCTTGGCAGTATCTGGAAAGGCTTGGATTTCTCTCTCTATAATAGGTCACACACTCTCTGGTGTCAGTGTGTGTGTCTCTCTCTCCTTTAGCCTGATGCTGGTACCTCAGCCCACTCTCCTCAGACAGCTCTCCCTCCTTAATAATAGGTCACACACTCTCTGGTGTCAGTGTGTGTCTCTCTCTCCCCTCAGTGCCAAAAATTCATCTCACAGCGTTTTTCTCTCACTCTCCTCACATCTCTCCTTTTCCTGGGCTTCAGGATATCCCTTCTCCTCTGTTGGGACACACAGTCCCTGGTGTCAGCGTGTGTCTCTCTCCTCACTCTGGCACCTCAGTTCCTTCCCCTCACACACTCCTCCACTCCTCACTGTTAAGTGTCACTGTGTCCCAGAAAAGGACTTTTTGAGCCTTGGTATCTCCCTCTCTTTTAAGCAATCTCCTCTCCTCTGTCACCTGTCAGAACTCTCTCTTTCTTTTACCTCAGTACTTCCCTCTCTTCCATCCCCTCAGCACTTCCTGAAACTCCCCTTTTTCCCAGTATGCTCCGTGTCTCTGAGTTTTACTGGAAGGACCAGTCAGCATCTCTCTGTCTCCATCTTGTGGCCAAAAGGAGAAATTGCATTACAACATGCCTGCTACATAAAGAATGTTTTCTTAAGGTAATGCACTATAGTCTCTTTGCTCTTCTTTATACCGGAGGATTTACTGGAGCCATTACTTATGTGCGTTTGTTGTCACCCTGAGGCATTTTTCATCCACGGCTATTGTGGCTTTGCCTGCGGTTGGGGGATTACGGAGCTCACATTTCATCTTGGGGCTGGCTGTGAGGCAGTGTCCTGTACATAAACGCTACTGACCTCTTATTTATTGGGGTCAAGTTTCCTGCAAGCCGGTGGAATGTTTCTGTGCAGTTTGAGCACTAGATCTGCACTATGACTGGGGGCATGTGTAGTTCACGGACTATATTGATGATTTGATTTATTTGTATGTTGATTAATGTTGCACAGGGTGTATAGCACTCTATGTTACTATAAATTTAATTTCATTCCTAATTTCTTGGATGATAATGATTTAAAGGGACAGCGCATCTATTTTTTTTATAACACAATTAAAGCTTGACATGGGTTCTAACCTTACCCAAAATTTTGTCTTTGTCTTTATGTACAATTTAACTTACAACATATATAGTATCTCACAAAAGTGAGTATGCCCCTCACATTTTTGTAAATATTTTATTATATCTTTTCATGAGACAACACTGAAGAAATGACACATTGCTACAATGTAAAGTAGTGAGTTTACAGCTTGTATAACCGTGTAAATTTGCTGTCCCTTCAAAATAACTCTACACACAGCCATTAATGTCTGAACCACTGGCAACAAAAGTGAGTATACCCCTAAGTGAAAATGTCCAAATTGGGCCTAAAGTGTCAATATTTTGTGTGGCCGCCATTATTTTCCAGCACTGCCTTATCCGTCTTGGACATGGAGTTCACCAGAGCTTCACAGGTTGCCACTGGAGTCCTCTTCCACTCCTCCATGACAACATCACGGAGCTGCTGGATGTTAGAGACCTTGCGTTCCTCCACCTTCCATTTGAGAATGCCCCACAGATGCTCATTAGGGTTTAGGTCTAGAGACATGCTTGGCCAATCCATCACCTTTACCCTAAGCTTCTTTAGCAAGGCAGTGGTGGTCATGGAGGTGTGTTTGAGGTCGTTATCATGTTGGAATACTGCCCTGCGGCCCAGTCTCTGAAGGGAGGGGATCATGCTCTGCTTCAGTATGTCACAGTACATGTTGGCATTCATGGTTCCCTCAATGAACTGTAGCTCCCCAGTGCCGGTAGCACTCATGCAGCCCCAGACCATGACACTCCCACCACCATGCTTGACTGTAAGCAAGACACACTTGTCTTTGTACTCCTCACCTGGTTGCCGCCACACACGCTTGACACTATCTGAACTAAATACGTTTATCTTGGTCTCATCAGACCACAGGACAATTTTCAGTAATCCATGTACTTAGTCTGCTTGCCTTCAGCAAACTGTTTGCAGGTTTTTTTATGCATCATCTTTAGAAGAGGCTTCCTTCCAGGGCAACTGCCATGCAGACCAATTTGATGCAGTGCGCTGCATATGTTCTGAGCACTGACAGGCTGGCCCCCCACCCCATTCAACCTCTGCAGCAATGCTGGCAGCACTCATACATCTATTTCCCAAAGACAACCTCTGGATACGACGCTGAGCATGTGCACTCAACGTCTTTGGTCGACAATGGCAAGGCCTGTACTGAGTGGAACCTGTCCTGTTAAACCAAAGTATGGTCTTGGCCACCGTGCTGCAGCTTAGTTTCAGGGTCTTGACAATCTTCTTATAGCCTAGGCCATCTTTATGTAGAGCAACAATTCTTTTTTTCAGATCCTCAGAGAGTTCTTTGCCATGAGGTGCCGTGTTGAACTTCCAGTGACCAGTATGAGAGAGTGAGAGCAATAACACCAAATTTAACACACCTGCTCCCCATTCACACCTGAGACGCTGTAACACTAACGAGTCACATGACACGGGGAGGGAAAATGGCTAATTGGGCCCAATTTGGACATTTTCACTTAGTGGTGTACTCACTTTTGTTGCCAGCGGTTTAGACATTAATAGCTGTGTGTTGAGTTATTTTGAGGGGACAGCATATTTACACTTATGCAAGCTGTACACTCACTACTTTACATTGTAGCAAAGTGTAATTTCTTGTCACATGAAAAGATATAATAAAATATTTACAAAAATGTGAGGAGTGTACTCACTTTTGTGAGATACTGTATGTGAGTCACTGAAATGGTATGCAAGTCTTTGGGCTTGTTCTGTAATGTTGAATATGTTTCATAGCTTACCAAGACACTTCTTGGAACTGAAGAAGTGGCTTGGTAAGCTATGAAAGGTGATTAGCATTACAGAATAAGTCTGGTAGAATGTGGCTAATTACTACTAGCTACAACATGACCTGGAGAAATAAGAACCTGCACAGACATTATGTGGATGTGAAATAGTATCTCATTTTGGTATAACAACTATAAATGTTGAGTAACTGGATGAAAACTATGCCTGTGAACACTAATTTCACTTGACCTTCAGTTGGTTTATGGTGGCTATAATACTTTGTTTTAAAGTGGTTGTATACCCTCTGGGACCACTTTTACCTACAGGTAAGCCTAGATTAAGGCTTACCTTAGGTGCAACAAATATCTCCTAAACCTACACGGTTTAGGAGATATTTGCAAAAGACTGGCACCAATGTCTATGGCACATGCGCCGTAGACAGCGGCGTGCAGGCGCACTGAGCATGCCGCTACTAACGGCAATCGTTAGTGGCGGCTCCTTCGTGCATGCGCGGGAGTGACGTCATCGCGGCTCCGGCCAGTCACAGAGCCAGAGCCGCGATACCCAGAAGTCACTCCGGGATAGATGGCGGCGATGAAGGAGAAGAACGAGGGTCGCTTCCATCACAGGTAAGTTATTCATAATGAGCTAGTATGCTATGCATACTAACTCATTATGCCTTTGCCTTACAGGGTGTGTTTGTTTTTTTTTTCCTGCCTTTACTTCCTCTTTAATGTTGTCTTTTAATCCTATATTGTGCTTCATCAGCATAGAAAAGGCATAAAGTGACCCTTTTCCCTATAAGGGGATGAAAATTACTTACGTTTGCTTCTTTTCTGAGGCTACTGGAAACTATATTATTAATGAATAGACCTGTTAACAACCAGCTCTTTAAGGGCAAAGGTTCATTATATGCTGACATGTTGTGTTGACCACGCTGGGTTTACAGACAGAGAAGAAAGAAAGGAACCTCTCAAAGTGACCACACTAAATATATAATTATATAATGTATATAATGTTCAAGGAGTTCTTTGTATTATGTTGCATCACTTTATTTGAGCCAAAAAAGTAAATGGAACCAATGTGTATGCACCAAAAAAATAATTTGTAATGCTTCAGCTAAAAGAGACATATTGAATATATGTGAAAAACGTATTTTTGCTTGAAGTGGAGTGAAGTTGAAGTGAAGTTTTCCGTAAATCAGAAAAATTTTGCAAAGGGACAAATTTACAAAAAATTTGGAAGTGCGTTCACTTTGCCTTTGCAGAAAATTCTCTGTGAGAAATTACCCTTTATATTATTCATTTGTAGCTAGGAGCCTGTTAGAAATCAGGGGTCTCCAAACTTTCTAAGCTAAGGGCCAGCTAAAGCCTAGCAACAGGGGCCAAATGCCGGGAGACATCAGTTCTGGCGGGCGTGCATGCTGGAAAACCAGCAGCTGATTGGCTCCTGATCAGCGATCTTACCAGAGAGTGCTGACCGGAGTGTTCTGGCGGGGGGCATCCCCCTGTCAGAACACAATAGCTCAGCAGAGGAGATCGCTGTACTAACATTGGATAGTTAGTACAGCGGCTCTGACCTGAGCTACCAGTTTTTTTGTTCAATCCGCTGGGTTGAATGAAAAAAAGCTGATAGTGTGTACTAAGTTTTACTGTCCTTAAAGGGGTTGTAAACCCTAGTTTAAAAAAAATATCATACTTACCTCCACTGTGCAGTTCGTTTTGCACAGAGTGGCCCCGATCGTCTCTTGGGGTCCCCCAATGGTGCCCGTGGCTCCTCCCCACATCGGAAAACCCTCTAGGAGAAGTGCTCTCCATGGGGGTTACCGTGCGGACGCGCTCCCGAGTCCAGCATTTGCGTCCATAGACACAGAATGCCGGACTCGGCCCCATCCCCCAGCGCCCACGTTTTTGGATTTGATTGACAGCAGCAGGAGCCAATGGCTGCGCTGCTATCAATCTATCCAATCAAGAACCGAGACCCCGGCCAGAGAGGGTTTGCGTGTCCAGTGTGGGAACGAATGGGCTCAGGTGAGTAAAATGGGGGGCTACTAAGTGATAGAAGTTTTTTCACCTTAATGCATAGGATACATTAAGGTGAAAAAAACACAAGGGTTTACAACCCCTTTAAGGCTTTAAGTGAGCTGGACTGTGACCAGTGGAAGCAATGTCTCATCATTGGTTTTAATGGGAGGAATAGTGACCCTTTTTGATATCAGTGAGAGGAACAATAGCCCATTGATGCTGTCAGTGTCCCATCATGGGGATGTCCCATCAGTGGTATCAGCTGGAGGAGTAGTGCACCATGGGCTGGATAAATGCAAGCAAAGGGCCACATCCTGTCCTCGGGCTGCAGGTTGGAGACCACTGTTATAAATGGTAAGGCTATTTTTGTAACAAGTCCAGTTTAAATCATGTAATGCTAAAAATATTTTTGGCACTAATAAAATTTGTATCTATCTGTGCACAAGAGCATACAAGGTATTATATGGCTATTGATTTCTGTCTATTTTCATTTTAACATACTGAGTTTTGCTATAAAAAAGAACTATAACCATTCATTTATTTCCTTTGACATCATAATTAAAAAAACTAAATTTAATACATATATATTGTTTCTTAAATGCATTGTATAAAGATGTTAATTAACACTTATGTCTACCCTCAGCTATGCTACTTGCTCATACCTGCTTCACACTAGAAGTATCTGTAGGCAAGAACAATCAAGTTAAAGCTCGGAATGGAACGGATATCAACCTGCTTTGCATATTTACCACCTGCATCGGGTTCGAGGATGTGACTTTCAGATGGGAATACAGATTCAATGAAACGTCAAAGCCAGAGGAAGTGAGCATTCTAAAATAGAGGAACATTCCTTTTAATTTTGCTAATCACGTTCACAACTTTTTTGTAAGGAGATTTATACATAGTATATTATTATTTGTGTCACTACACATTTAGTACAGCATTGAATACCAGCATTGACCACAAATTGTAATTTTCACAATTTACACAAAAACGAAGATTTAGGTGTTTAAAAATAACTGATTAGAATTATAGGATGAAGGAGAGTAATATTTATTTTCTGTTGTAAGCGGAGCTTTGCATTTACCCAAATTATTAAGAGTACCCTTATATTATATTGTAACTAAAAATAGGCTCTATTATTCTATCCTTTGAAAATGGTCCCAATGTCAGAGCATACAGTGGGGGAACTTTTTGTTGTTGTTGTTGTTATGTGTTGCTTTTTATTTTAAACACAATTTATAGTCAGACCTATTTTTTGTATGCATTTGATATAATACATTAGCTGCTATAAACATGAACCTAATGCGGTGTACACACGGACTGGTCCGACGGGACGAATCCGTCGGACAATCTGACCGTGTGTGGGCTTCATCGGAACTGCAGCATACTTTTTCGGTCAAAAATTAGACGGACTTTAGATTTGGAACATGTTTCAAATCTTTCCGACGGACTCGAGTCCAGGTTGAAAAAATCCGCTCGTCTGTATGCTAGTCCGACGGACGAAAAACGACGCTAGCTATTGGCTACTGGCTGTCAACTTCCTTATTTTAGTTCAGTCGTACGTCATCACGTACGAACCCGTCGGACTTTGGTGTGATCGTGTGTAGGCAAGTCTGTTCGTTCAAAAGTCGTTTGGAAGTCCATCAAAAGTCCATCGGAAGTCCGTCAAAAGTCCGCCGGACCTTTGATGCCGAAAAGTCCGCCCGTGTGTACACGGCATAATTGTACTTGTTTCTAAAATGGTCCATAGCACTTCTAAGTTCTACAACAGTTCTGAGGTTGAATTTCATCACTAGATAACTCATCAAAGTTGCAGCACAACAGAGAAAATAGGTGGATAGTTGCTTTGGTTGCAGAATCATTGGGTCTAATGGTTAATGCTGCACATTTGCATGCAAAATGCATAGGCAAACTGCTGATTTGAGATGCAATTGCATTACTAAATGCTCCCCATTATTTTTATTGGGACATATTCCATGATGCGTAAGGAGGAATGCAAGGGCGTACCTAGAGCATTTGGCACCTAGGGCGGATCCTATATCTGGCACCCCCCCAACTTTAAAATGTTAAAACGCCCCTCTGCACCCCCCAATATCTCTTTGTCACTACTGCATACCCCCTCTCCACAACTGCACTGCTGGACCCCTTTACATTAAACAGACCCCTTTACATTACACAGCCCTGCACCTCTGGACCCCTTTACATTACACCCTGGAGGGAAGAGAACAGGTTTGTAGAGATTTGATCAAACCCCCTCTCCCATGCTCCTCTGCAACTAGAGATTGTTTGCTCACTGGTATCAGCAAGAAGAGGGGAGTCAGGAGAGGATAACTCATCTCCAAGTCGGCTTCTGGATCTTAAAGAAAATCCTGTACCTCAGAGATGGAATTGCTTTTATTTCCCAAATAACCACAGTGTGCAGAAGTGCTGCAGCTACACTGAGCTAGATTTATTACACACCTTAGCAGAATCAGCTGCCCTTAGTGAAAACGGCCACCATAATAAAAATGGGGGGGGGGAGAGAAGGTATTGAAAAAAAAGCCTGCAATTATCTACAACACCTGGCAAAAAATGTATGGAATCAGCACTCTTGGATAATGTTCGTTCAATTGCTTAATTCTGTAGAAAAAAAACTAAACTTTTTTCATTTTTAACATTCCAACCTTCTGGCTTTAACCTCCCTGGTGGTATGATTATTTCAGATTTTTGATGCTCAAAGCGGTACAATTGTTTTGCATGGAAATTTGGTGTTTTATATTGTAGGCTTGTAATTCTTAGGAATAACACACTTAAATCTGTCCAAACAAGAATTAGTTGACAGCCCGTGTTTGAAACACGAAATCATAAATTATAATATAATAAATAACTATAAATAATTATAACAAATAATAATATAATAATAATAAAATTTATTCAATAATGTAATTAAATCAAAAACACTGAAATTTGCTCAGCTGCAGAAATGTTGCTGTCATTACTCTCAGTGTTTGATGATGAATTTCCCCACAAATCACTATCGCTCAGTTCTGCAAGTGATTCTAATCGATTATCGCTGTTTTCCAGCTGGTCTAAAACTGTTTTTGATGTAAAGGGACAGTATTGGTTGCTAGGGACAATCTCCAGTTTCCAGGCAGAAAGAACAGTATTTATAATATAAAACTGCATGCAGGGCACTGGACAAACCATTAGGGACAAAAGGGATGTGAAATTATTTGATACAGTAATGTAATCTGTAAGATTACAGTGTACTGTATGTATTGTGTGTGTTTCACTTTTTAAATTTGGTGCCGTTCTCTGTCCCCGTGCGACGCAACGCTCGCAGGGAATGGAGCCCGGCGCCGTGATACATTGAGCGGAGGACACAGCGGGAGGACATCCCAGGATCCTGGGGACAAGGTGAGTAACTGTACCAGGATACTGCGATGCGATACCGATTGTGGCTCGGGGTTACCGCTTTTGGTACTGAAAATCCACCCCGAGCCACACTCGGGATTACCGACAGGGAGGTTAACAAACAGTTAAAAAAAAGAAAGAAAGAAAACTGTAGTCAGTTGCAACTGTTTTTGCAGATCAAGTAGAGGAAAAAAATATGGAATCACCATGTTTTCTGAGGAAAATATTATGGAATCACCATGTACTTTGCAGTTCTAAAACAAACATCTGCACCAGATTACATCCTGAAAAATTATGTCGTCATCATCACCAAGCATCCTTTCAATTGATGGAATAAGAAAAGTATCCAAAATCACAATATAAACTTTTGCATTTATTGAAGATTTAATGACTGTAATCTCCCCCATACATTTACCTGACATGGAACCCCATATCATCAATGATTGTGGAAATTTGCATGTTTTCTTTAGGCAGTCATCTTCATACATTTCATTGGAACGGCACCAAACAAAAGTCCCAGCATCATCACCCTGCCCAATGCAGATTGGTAAATCGTCGCTGAATAACACTTTCATCCAGTGAGCCACAGTCCACTTTTCTTTAGCCCACTGTAACCGTGTCTTTTTCTGTTTAGGTGTTAATGAAGGTTTTGGTTAGTACAAATTAAATGGAAGGGTTGTTAAAGGGAAGCATACTGGTAGACCAAGGAAGACATCAAAGCATCAAGTTAGAAAACTTGAAGCAATATGCCTTAAAAACAGAAAATGCACAACAAAATAAATGAGGAACAAATGGTCAGAAACTGGAGTCAACATCTGTGACCGAACTGTATGACACTGCCTAAAGTAAATGGAATTTACATACAGAAAAGCCATATGAAAACCATCATTAACATCGAAGCAGAAAAAAACAAGGTTACAGTGGGCTAAAGAAAAGCAATCATGGACTGTGGGTGACTGGATGAAAGTGATATTCAGCGATGAATCACCAATCTGCATTGTGCAGGGTGATGATGCTGGGACTTTAGTTTGGTGCCGTTGTAATTAAATGTATTGTCAAATATTAAAACAGTATTATATTTATGAAATTATGCAAAAATCTGTGTTTTAGGAGATTTTTAAATTTTTCCACAAAACAAACAAATTAATTCAAGTTCGTTTATCCATGCTATTTTAAAGATGAGATTACAACAATGTGCCAAAAAAAAAAATATATATATATATATATATATATATATATATATATATATATATATTAACTAAAAATTCAGTGCTAAATAATATCAGATATATTTGGTGATAATACAAAAAATTATATAACTTCAAATATCAAATATATTTTGGAAATACAGATGATAATACATTTTTGCCACAAGTTCTTATTAAAAAATACTATATTTCAATACCTCAATGATGACTTGGTAAATTTAGACATGTGGTAAAGGCACAGGGAGATGACAGTCATTAAATCTTCAATAAATGCACAACTTTATATTGAGATTTTGGACACTTTTCTTATTCCATCAATTGAAATGATGATTGGTGATGATGACATCATTTTTCAGGATGTAATCTGATGCAGATGTTTGTTTTAGAACTGCAAGGTACATGGTGATTCCATAAAATTTTCCTCAGAATTGAGTGATTCTATATTTTTTGATCTGCAAAAACAGTTGCAACTGACTAGAGTTTTCTTCTTATTTTCTTTTTTAACTGTTTCTCAAAGCCAGAAGGTTGGAATGTTAAATGAAAATAGTTTTGAGGCATGTCTGTGATTAGTATTTTTTCTACACAATCAAGCAACTGAATGAACATTTTTCAAGAGTGGTGATTCCATACTTTCTCCAGGGGTTGTATAAGTTTCTGTTTATAAATTGCCATTACTAAACATTTTTAAAGGTGCCTTCATATTTTTTTTATAAAGTTGAAGTTCCTATTTAACATGTGTATGAAAACCCCATAGTCCCCACACTTCCCCACCTCATCTGTTCTACTTCTGAACTAGGAGAAATTGAGGATAAATCATACAGAGATTAAACATACATCAGTGTAAACTGGCTTTATGATATAGTGCTTGAGTCCTGGAGAACCGTAAAGCCTACTTCTAAAATATTGTGGGATAAAGCATTGCCTTCTATAAATAGAAGAGATTTATATACCTTCACTTCCAGCACAAAAAAAAAAACAAATACAAGGAGTTCAGTCTCTGCTTATGGGTAAGTGGGTGGAGAACTTCAAATCATTCCTTTTTGCCCCTTTTGGGCATCGCTTCATCCAGAACCGCTAGTGTTTGGCACAGATATAGTCATAATTTGAAAACCAGGAACATCTGCAGAGGCTACTGTATGGTTTTTGCCTGGTCTTTTTGTGTTATTACAGGCTATTTTTGTCTTAAATTTTCATATACAAAGTATTAACAAGAGAGCACATAATATTTCAAGAGGTCTTTCATCACAGCCCAGTGCTTTGATAAAAAGAAAATTCACCTCACTCATGATTTCACTCGTACTATTGTTCACATTATTGATCCACCAAAGTGAGTATTAAAGAAATCAGACCTCTATCCTCTTGTGAGTGTACAGTATGTATAACATCATTAGTTGATAACTAAAGTGATAATTTAGGTCACATGGGTAAGTGTTCTCTGTATCAGATTGCATAGATGTTACATCATATGGATAAGGATGCAATATATATAATGTAATAACCACATAAGAGAGAGCATATTCTATAACTGCTGATAGATAATGCAAGTCTTTATTGCAAACTGGGGTTGATTTACTAAAACTGGAGAGTGCAAGATGTCATGCAGCTGTACATTGTAGCCAATCAGCTTCTAACGTCAACTTGTTCAAATAAGCTTTGACAAAAAAAACTGGAGCCCAGGTTCACACTGAGCTGCGGGAATAAAGCTGTGCGAATTCAGCTGAACTCGCATGATTTCACTCCTGCATGTCAGTCCAGATTTCGGCTGCGATTTCACAGACATCTGTGTGGGTTTCTGCACATGTCGAATCGCACCAATGTGAACCAGGGCTAAAGCTGATTGGTTTGTATGCAGCGCTGCACCAGAGTTTGCACTCTCCAGTTTTAGTAAATCAACCCCACTAAGAGTTTATACGAAAGGTGACTCGTAGCATGTGAAATATATTCTAGAAAAAATTTAACATAACCTAATTGATTTTTTAACTTAACTACATTTATTTTGGCTTAAATCTGATTCAGGCTTTTTTTTTTTATGTCGTTTTTGCGCCTGATTTTTTTTTTCTTATTCAGCAGTAATAGACATAAATTGGTGGAAATAGCAGCGACAACAGATTTTAAAGCTATAAAAAAGTTTACTCTTTAAAATAAAGCAAAAGTCCTCAACTTCATCTAAAGCAGACTGCACTGGCTGAAGTGGCCAGTGACATACCAGTTTAATAGTATATTTTGTGATCTTTTTTTCACATTACCACAGTGCATTGAGTTTAAAATAATGTCAACACAGAGAACAGAATAACACTTCACAACCACAGTCCCAATTATTCCCAAAATATTCAAAATATGGCGCCTTGAAAAAAGTATTCATACCCCTTGAAATTTTCCACATTTTGTCATGTTACAACTAAAAACGTAAATGTATTTTTATGGGATTTTATATGATAGACCAACACAAGGTGGCACATAATTGTGAAGTGGAAGAAAAATGATAAATGGTTTTCAAAATTTTTTACAAATAAATATTTGAAAAGTGTGGCGTGCATTTGTATTCAGCCCCCCTGAGTCAATACCTTGTAGAACTACCTTTAGCTGCAATTACAGCTGCAAGTCTTTTTGGGTATATCTCTACCAGCTTTGCACATCTAGAGTGACATTTTGGCCATTCTTCTTTGCAAAATAGCTCAAGTTCTGTCAGATTGGATGGAAAGCGTCTTTGAACAGCAATTTTCAAGTCTTGCCACAGATTCTCAATTGGATTTAGGTCTGGACTTTGACTGGGCCATTCTAACACATAAATATGCTTTGATTCAAACCATTCCATTGTAGCTCTGGCTGTATGTTTAAGGTCGTTGCCCTGCTGGAAGGTGAACCTCTGCCCCAGTCTCAAGTCTTTTGCAGACTCTTATGCCCCGTACACACGGTCAGATTTTCCGATGGAAAATGTGTGATAGGACCTTGTTGTCGGAAATTCCGACCGTGTGTAGGCTCCATCACACATTTTCCATCGGATTTTCCGACACACAAGGTTTGAGAGCAGGCTATAAAATTTTCCGACAACAAAATCCGTTGTCAGAATTTGCGATCGTGTGTACACAAAACCGACGCACAAAGTGCCACGCATGCTCAGAATAAATAAAGAGATAAGAGCTATTGGCTACTGCCCCGTTTTTAGTCCCGACGTACGTGTTTTACGTCACCGCGTTCAGAATGATCGGATTTTCCGACAACTTTGTGTGACCGTTTGTATGCAAGACAAGTTTGAGCCAACATCCATCGGAAAAAATTCTAGGATTTTGTTGTCGGAATGTCCGATCAATGTCCAACCGTGTGTACAGGGCATAACAGGTTTTCTTTTAAGATTGCCCTGTATTTTGCTACATCCATCTTCCCATCAATTTTGACCAGCTTCCCTGTCCCTGCTGAAGAAAAGCATCCCCACAACATGATGCTGCCACCACCATGTTTCACAGTGGGGATAGTGTGTTCAGGGTGATGTGCAGTGTTAGTTTTCCGCCACACATAGCACATTTTGCTTGTAGGCCAAAAAGTTAAATTTTGTTGTCATCTGACCAGAGCACCTTCTTCCACCTGTTTACTGTGTCCCCCATGTGGCTTCTCGCAAACTGCAAACGGGACTTCTTATGGCTTTCTTTAACAATGGCTTTCTTCTTACCACTCTTCCATAAAGGCCAGATTTGTGGAGCACCACACGACTAATCGTTTTCCTGTGGACAGATTCTCCCACCTGAGTTGTGGAGCTCTTCAGCTCCTCCAGAGTTACCATGTGCCTCTTGGCTGCTTCTCTGATTAATGCTCTCCTTGCCTGGCCTGTCAGTTTAGGTGGACAGCCATGTCTTGGTAGGTTTGCAGTTGTGCCATACTCTTTCCATTTTCCGATGATAGATTCAACAGTGCTCTGTGAGATATTCAAAGCTTGGGATATTTTTCTATAACCTAGCCCTGCTTTAAACTTCTCCACAACTTTATCCCTGACCTGTCTGGTGTGTTCCTTGGCCTTCATGATGCTGAAGGCTTCACAGAACAGCTGTATTTATACTGAGGTCAAATTACACACAGGTGGACTCTATTTACCAATTAGGTGACTTCTGAAGGCAATTGGTTCCACTAGATTTTAGTTAGGCTCCATGTACACTAGCGGTGTATAAGGATAAGGAACTGCGGCGCTAGTGTGTTAGGTGGATACAGATGAAGTATGTATGGGGTCAGCTCCTCTAAAATAATTAGGTCCTATTTGCCTATAAAAAGTAGCATGAATAGGAAAAAGAGGGCACCAACCTGTAGCAACTGGTAATGCAAAAGTGTATGCAGTAGGGGGAGTGGGCGAAGAAAAAGTGAATATGTAAAACTTAAAACACTAAAAACACTAAAAAAAATTAAAAAACAAACTCTCTTTGGATGTGAAGGAGAGAGCAAGCTAGTCATTCATGAGGTGCGGTGGGTCTCATACCGATGCAGTGGAGAGCGGCTGGTGGAAGCCAAGTATGAAAGCCTGTGTAAAGATGACATGTAGAGGAGGTCAGCATCAGCAGTTGAAGTGGCAGAAGGTTGGGATGAATGACTGCGGCTGCGGGAGGTGGTTAAGTTATACCCTCCCCATCTCACTGTGTTTATATACATACACCACAGACGCGCTACATACATTCCTCTCCTTGCACCATCCTCCCCATATTTGTACATGTTGCATAATTGTTACACACTTTTTACAAAGAAGTTTATTATAGAATAGTTTAAAAAAAATTTCAATAAATTTTTCCAGTGTTTTTTATTGCCCATTCGCACATAATATATGCATTTTTAACCTTTTTGTCCCTTTCTATAAAAAAGCATCCCTTGCCCCTCATAATGTTTTTCTACCCACCTTTTATGCCATAAATTGGTTAAAAAGCCCCCCTTTCCTCCTTCCCATCCCTATTGTTCACAAGGAAGATCCCATCATTGGATAGAATATGCTTTTTGCTAGCTCACAGACCAGCTGATACAGCCCAGTAACTGCCACCTAATTGTGGATGGGCATCGTCTTTAAGCTTAGCTCCACCCCAATTCCCCCTATATAAGCATGTCAATCTACAGCCGCCCTCTCTTGCTATCGGTGGGAGGGTTCTGATGGATGGGGACATCTGATGTACGGGAGACTGTGATGGGGACACCTGATGTATGGGAGACTGTGATGGGGACACCCGATGTATGGAAGACTGTGATGGGGGACACCTGATGCATGGGACACTGTGATGGGGACACCTGATGTATGGGGACACTGATGGGGACCCCTGATGTATGGGGACACTGATTGGGGAACCTGATGTAGGGGACACTGTGATGGGGAAACCTGATGTAAGGGGACACTGTGATGGGGTAACCTGATGAATGGGGACACTGTGATGGGGGAACCTGATGTAAGGGGGCACTGTCATGGGAACACCTGATGTATAAGGGGACAGTGTCATGTGGATGTCATGTCAATGTACAGTATATATGGGCACTGTAATGGGGGAACTTGATGTATATGGGCACTGTGATAGGGGAACCTGATGTAAGGGGGCATGGTGATGGGGACACCTGATGAAGGCTGGTAGGGGCCCTAGTAAATTACTTTGCCCAGATGCCCATGATGCTATTAGGATGGCACTGCTGGTTGGCCCTTAAGGCCAGGTTCACACTGGTGCGCTGTGGTGTGGGTGAAGCACACTTGTATCACATTTTATACACAGTTTTAGGTACACTTCCTTTGTCTTCTATTAGATTATGCATTTTCATGAAAGGGCATCAGAGTCCTGTATGCTGCATCTCTGATGCACTTTCAGAAAACGGTCCGATAGAAGTCAATGGGAGCGCACCGGAAAAAACATTTGTAAAATGTTCATACAATTGTGCTGCACTAAAACTGAAGTGCATTCTGTGATCCAGGCCTTAGTGCTGACCCTTTCTCTCCCTATATGCTGCTGTAGAGAGGAGAACATGAGGCTGATAAGAAAAAAGAAAACAGGTACTTACACTAGATGCACTTAAAAATATATTTAATATTTTATGTGAACATATAATTGCAATGCTAAAAATAAAATAGATCCCTGCGCTTGGCTCCTAGGATGATAACAGGACCACTGTAACCTATATGTCCTGAATACTAGACTCTGTACACATGCTATATAAAAAAAAGTGTGCTGTCCCTTTAAATAATACAAATACAAACAAATTTACTAATTCATAACTCAGTGCTCATACACAAATAATAAATACAACCCAATTCAAAAAATTAATATGCACAATAAATAACCCAAGTGAAATAGTACTTTTTAAGAAAAAAATCATATAAACATATAGTCCATGATAAATCAGATGTGAGCAAAGTGCTCTGTGCTCATACACTTCCATTAAAAAAAGTGCTCCAGTGGGCCTCTTATCAAACCAAGATAATCTCAAATTACAGAGATCAAAAACGCTTATTATATCCAAGTGCAAGGTGGGCACTCTCCCTGTCAGACCCCTGGATGGCTAAATCAACTCATCAATCAAGTGTGTTGGTATAATCTTCATATGGAACAAAGCATGTCACAGCCTCTGTTCCAAATGCAACTCAACCGCAATCATATATGTGAAGCACAAACAGGGAGAAGCCTCATAGTGCAGTACGATCAAACATTATTTATTTTTTATTTTTTTTGTTTCACAAAACATTATTTATCAAAAAAGTATTGCATTTATATGTAGGTGAATGTAATCAAGCAATACAACAATATAAACGTCCAGCCGCAGTAACCAGCCGACACGCTGCTATGTGATGACGTCACACTCTAACTCAGTTATTTAAAGGGACAGCACACTTTTTTTTTTTTTAGCATATAATTGCAATAACTTTTTTTGTTATATAATATCTGCCTGTTGTTCTGCTTTTAATAAGTTGCAGGCCTATTTACATCAAATTGCATTTACTGCAATTTAAAACCTCATTATATAGTGTTGAGTATTTTTCAAGAGTTAAAGTTCCCAATATATAGGTTTGGTACAAAAAAAAGTTATTGATTCTTGTGGGATAAGGTTTGGTAAAAAAAAACTCACCATTCTATCCTGTGGGATAGTAACACACAAATACAAAATACACTGAAATGTAACAGTGATGGTTTTATAAAATACAAAGGAGCTTTTGGCGTTTTTACCCCATACACATTCACATAGGGTGGGGGGGCCAGGATCTGGGGGCCCCCTAATTAAAGGGGGCTCCCGGATTCCGATAAGCCCAGACCCTGACAACCAACGGCCAGGGTTGCTGGGAAGAGGCCCTTGTCCTCATCAACATGGGGACAAGGTGCTTTGGGGTGGGGGAGCCACAGGGCGCCCCCTCCCCCACAGCACCCACCCCCCCATGTTGAGCGCATGCGGCCTGGTACGGTTCAGGAGGGGGGGTGCTCGCTCGTCTCCACCCCCTTTTCTGACCGGCCTGGCTGCGTGCTCGGATAAGGGTCTGGTATGAATTTTGGGGGAGACCCCCACGCGTTTTTTTCGGCGTAGGGGGTTCCCCTTAAAATCCATACCAGACCGAAGGGCCTGGTATTCACCCAGAGCGGAATTCCATCTTGCGCCAGCCGCAGTGGGAAAATGTGTTTTTCCTATTGCAGCCAGCGCGAGATGTACAGTACCCTGCCGCCGAAAACCAGCACGATGGGGTCACACTGGAAATATTCTCGCGGCTGCGTACTGTAGTTTGCACAAAAGTCTGATGGTTTTTGTGTACACACGATCGGACTTTGCTCCATCGGACTTTTGTTGCCGGAAAATTTGTGCGTTCGCACAGCCAACAAAAGTCCGATGGAAACAGAAAAAGTTTGTCCGATGGAGTGTACACACGGCCGGATGTTGCTCCAAAACAGCTCATTTGCATGTTTGTTGTCAAAAAGTCAGATCGTGTGTACGGGCCTTAAGCCTATAAACTCTATGATCACCGTGGATTCAAGCATTGCAGAGAGCCCAGTATTCAGGCAGGATAATGTTTGAGATATAATTAGGTTACAGTAAATGTATATAAAGTTCAAGTATCTCTATCAGTTTGATATCAAAGCTGCTAGTAGGCTGTGTTGTAATTATTATCAAATGCCACACTATGAATTGACATTCAAGCTTATGAAGCAAAAGGATCCTATAAAAATGTTGATATTGGACCCTGTTAAATGGACCCTGTCACTAACTTAAAAAACTGCAGATAAAAGCACAGAAACATCAAGTATTTTAAATGCCTACTTGCAGTGTTTTCGATTTCCATAAACTATTTTGTATTCACTTGGAAAGCACCTTTGAACTTGCTAAAAAATATGACTACTCCTGGAAATGCCAATTCCCCAGCATAACCCCCTTCCATTTGTATATCATAGCCCTTTCCTCTTCTTGTAGTGTCTAATTATGCTGGTTATACCTTCACCTCCCTACATAACTTTCATGTAGTTGCTGGGGGAGGAGCAAAGGTGAATTCTATAGAGTGTCACTTGAGTGACAGCTAAGTCTGCTGGGGCTGCTTACATCCAAGATGGCGGCACCTAGCAGCAGTCCTAAACTCCTTGGATGTCTACACAAGGGAGGCTTGTACAGGTAAATAGCAAGCATAAAATATGATAAACGTGCACATAATCTTATGGGAAGATTTTTGTTGAAAAAAATGTCTGGTGATAGGGTCTCTTTATGTATAGTTACAACCTAGGTTATGCCTACTTATTAGATATGTATGATATTCTACTCATTGAATTGTTTTACATTTAGGCTTTTAACAATCTTTTCTCTCTGTTTTCTTCATAGCTTCAAAAGGGAACTCTGAAAAACAAGAAGTCAGCCCCTAAAATCATTGATATACCAGACAAAAGTTTTCGCCAATCTCGAGTTACTCTGGTACCCAGCAATGAAACCAAAGATTACAATTTAACACTGCGATTGAGCGATGTGGATTTTGATGATGCAGGAAGATACACTTGTATTGTGAAAAATAAAAAGGAAAAAGATACACAAAGCAATGCTACAATTATTCTCACAGTGGTGGACAAGTGTGAGTGTCACTGTATAGTGCTTTATGGTGGGGTCATTTTTTTTCATTCAACCAGCCGGTTAAACAAAAAAAAAGATCTGATCCCCCATTCACACATTCGATGTGGATGAGGGAATTACTTCCGCTGTGTTAATGTATTCTTATAACGGGGAGACTTATGAATACACTGATCAGTCGTTTGGGAAAAACCCAGCTAGTTGTACAGAAGACGATCAATAGATTAACTTCTGTACAACCATCCTACCCATACATGGATCAAAATTTGACCAGTCCCTGCTTAACTGGCAGAATTTTGATCTGTGTATGACTGGCTCTGTTAGAGGGAAGATTTTGTAATGGTGTGACTGTTAGACCCCTTTCACACTGAGCCGCCCCGGGCGTCAGCGGTAAAGCGGTGCTAATTTTAGCAGCGTTTTAGCAGCGCCCCGCCCCGCTAGCGGCCGAAAAGGGGGCAAATCTGCCCGCAAAACGCTGCTGCAGCGGAGCTTTGCCGGCGGTATAGCAGCGCTGCCCTATTGTTTTCAATGGGCAGGGGCGCTTTAGGAGCGCTCCTAATGTGCTTCAAAGAAGGACTTTTTCTGATGCCCTGCCAGCGCACCGCTCCAGTGTGAAAGCCCTCAGGCTTTCACATTGGAGAGACAGGAGCCCCTGTTTCAGGGTGCTTTGCAGGCGCTATTTTTAGCGCTATAGTGCCTGAAAAGCGCCTCAGTGTGAAAGGGGTCTTAGGCCACATTCCCACGAGGCGGATCCGCTCAGCTCTGTCCGCCAGCTCAGCAGGAGATCTCTCCGTTGATCTCCGCTGAGCCGGCGGATGACAGGTCCGTCTCTGCTCACTGAGCAGGGAGGGGCCTGTCAGAGCGCCGCCGATTCCTATGGAGGGATCAGACGAAAACAGACAGCATGTCTGTTTTCATCAGATCTCATCCGCTCCACCAGGGCGGACGCGAACGTAGGGCCATATGTCTGATTTTAGGGGATCGGATGTCAGCGGACATGGTAACCGCTGACATCCGTCTCTCCATAGACCTGCATGGAGAGTCCGTTCAGGTCCGCCTAAAAATCTGACAGGCGGACCTGAACGGTCCGTTCGTGTGAAAGGGACCTTAGGCTGGACCAGCAAACCTCTGTTTGTGTGAAATATTGAATCAGGTTAGGGGGTAATAAAAATTAAATTTGTCCAACATTATATTTGAAATGAGCGCAAAGTAGCTGGTAAAGTGTAAAATGCTTTTGTAATTGTCTCTAAGGCTTGATTCACATCTTTGTATTTTTAGTGCTTTTTGCATTTTGCAGATTTGCACTACAGTCCATTTAACATTGGTTTCCTATCGAACACCTTCTGTAGTGCAAATCTGCAAAATGCAAAAAGCACTAAAAATGCATAGGTGTGAATTAGGGGGCATTTTAAGTACTTGGTAGTGCAGGCATAGTTAGCTTTCTGCAGGCTGAGTGGATAAGTTTGTTGCTGTCATACAATGTGATGTCACCAGAATCTTTGGATACCATGTCAGATGGCAGAGAGCTAGGATCAATTCCAGGCTCTGAAACTATCTGGTGCTCATGAGAACATCTCCTGATGGGATTATAAATGAGTAGCACAGCATTTCCCAGATTGTGGTCTTTGGAATTTTTTTGCAGGCAAGAGTTGACCATTCAGTCCATGCCAAAGTGGAGTAGGAGACGGAGTCTGACCAGAGGTCTGGGCAGGCAGCAGGTAAGCATATTGAAAAAGTCAAGGAGCAGGACATGTTGCTAACAACATAAACTAGAATTAAAGCAGTACTCAATCCATAGAATGATTTACTACATTGCAGCTTACCAAATTTTAGATGTGGTGGCTCCATTCATTTTCGTTTTTAGGCTTTACCTTATTTTCACCTGGTGATCCTGCTAGTAAGTCTGTTATTTGTCAACTTACTTTAACAAACCAAGCCAGGGCTGGTCCAAGACATTAGGCAGCCTGGGTCCAACGATGAAATGCTCCCCCCCCCTTAAAAAAAATCACGCCCACCAAAAGGCCCCCACATCCATTACTTTATATCATGATAATTATATACTCATCAGTGCCCACCAGTGCAGACTATCAGTGTCCATCAGGGCCACCTCATCAGTGCCCACAAGTGCAGCCTATCAGTGTCCATCAGTGCAGCTTATCAGTGCCCACCACTGCCACCTCATCAGTGCCCACCAGAGCAGCCTATCAGTGCCCACCAGTGCAGCCTATCAGTGCCCACCAGTGCAGCTTGTCAGTGCCCACCAGTGCTGTCCATCAGTGCAGCCTATCAGTGTCCATCAGTGCAGCCTATCTGTGCCCATCAGTTTCCATCAGTGCCGCTTCATTAGTGCCCACCAGTGCAGTCTATCAGTGTCCATCAGTACCACTTCATCAGTGCCCACTAGGGATGTCCAAATACCACTTTTTTAAGACCAAGTACAAGTACTGATACTTTTTTTCAAGTACTCGTCGGTACCGATTACAGATACTTTTATTTTTAATGTCACATGGCAGTGGTTTTTTGTTTTGTTTTTTACAATTTTTTTTTGTTTTTTTACAATGCTTTCTTTTTTTTCTTTTTTCTTTTTTTTAGGGGGGGGGGAGGGGGTGGACGCTGTCTGTGTTTTTTTTATTTAAATTTTTATTATTTTTTACAATAATATTTTTTTTTATTATTTATTGCAATACTTTGTGTGTTTTTTTTAATCAGCCCTGTTGGGGGGCTTTGGTGAGATATCAGAGGTCTTAATAGACCCCTGATATCTCCCCCTTGAGACAGAGACCGAGGATAGAGATTCCCCAGTCCCTTTCTCTGCAGCCTCAGCTGCATTGAAAATGAATGGAGAGAAGACAGAGGCTCCTCTCCATTCATAAACTGAGACATCGTAATCACAGAAGGTTACAATGTTTCAGTTATGTGAATGGACAGAGTCAGCTGACTCTGTCCATACACAAAGGAAGGAGGAGGACATGGAGAGGGACAGCGGAACGGAGGGGGACAGCAGAAGGGAGGGAGACAGCGGAATGGAGGGGCATGGAGGATGCGGTGACAGTCAGCGGTGATCGCGTGTGGGGGAGTTACAAGCACCGATCACCGCTGTATAGATTTCACTAAAGAAGCTGAAAGGCGCTGGGGGAGAAGCTTGTAACTCCCCCACGCGCTGATCACTGCTGATTCTGAAGGTATCGGGGGAAGCATCGGGAGCATTTGCCCGAGTACAAGTACTTGGGCAAATGCTCGGTATCGGTGCCGATACTAGTGTCCACCAGTGCAGCCTATCAGTGCCCATCAGTGTAGCTTATTGCCAATCAGCTTCCATCAGTGCCCACCAGTGCAGCCTCATTAGTTTCCATCAGTGCCACCTCATCAGTGCAGCCTATGAGTGTCCATCAGTACAGCTTATTACTGCAGCCTATCAGTGCCACCTCATCAGTGCCTACCAGTAAAGCCTATCAGTGCCTACCAGTGCAGCCCATAAGTGCCCATAGGTTTCCACCAGTGCCACCTCATCAGTGCAGCTTATCAGTGCCCACCAGGGCTACCTCATCGGTGCCCACCAGTGCAGCCTATCAGTGCCCACCAGTGCTGCCTATCAGTGCCACTTCATCAGTGCCCATCAGTGCAGCTTTATATTGCCCACCAGTGCAGCCTATCAGGGCCCATCAGTTTCCAGCAGTGCAGCCTATCGGTGTCCATCAGTGCACCCTATCAGTGTCCATTAGTACAGCTTATTAGTGCTGCCTATCAGTGCCCACCAGTGCAGAGTATCAGTGTCCATCAGTGCGGCCTATTAGTGCCACCTCATCAGTGCCCACCAGTGCAGCCTCATCAGTGTCCATCAGTGCCACCTCATCAGTGCAGCCTATCATTGGCCACCAGTGCAGCCTATCAGTGCCCATAGGTTTCCATCAGTGCCACCTCATCAGTGTCCGTCAGTGCCACCTCATCAAGCTTATCTGTGAAGCTTATCGGTGCCCCCCAGTGCTGCCTATCAACGCTCACCATTGCAATCTATCAGTGTCACCTCATCAGTGCCCATCAGTGCAGCCTATCAGTGCCTCCTGGCCCTGTCACCTCCCCTGCTCCCTGTGGACTACTACAGCTGGCTGCCTTAAAACCATTTAGGGATACTTACAATGATCAGCATTTATTCATTTATGTAAAAGCTTTATCCCAGAAGGAAAAAAAATGTTTTCTGTAACTGCTTATAAAGTGTTAGCTGGATTTCAGCTTAAATTTGTTAGCCAAGTCCATCTAAATCTTCTAGTCTAACACTACCCTCCCCCCAGACTGGCAATTCTGCTGTCCAAAGGTGTCTGCTTTACTACTTCTCCACCCTTAGATGGGAAGTGTGTTACTGGCTGGATCACCAGGTTAAATAAAGAAGAAAAAAGCCTAAGACTAGAAAACGAATGCAGCCACCACGTCTAAGGATCGGTAATCTGCAATACATTACAATTTTGTTTTTGGGTTTATACCGCTTTAAGGCAGAGGCGCAACCAGAAGTAATCCATCAGAAAAGTTATTAGATATGGAAAAAGAGCAGGAGGCCACACAGATACCAGGGATAAACTTAGTACAGACAACTTTCCTGAGGCAGTCATTTTACTGGGACGGAATAGATTCTAGTGCTTGATTGAAGGCAGGTGTGGGTTTGCAGCAGGGCCATGCCACAGCACTAAATATTTGGCAGCAAATTGAACAAGTACATTCCAGCAGATACCCCAGGAAAAAGACTGAGATAGTGAGTCTCTTGACTTCAGACCACAAAAGGTAAGCAGGCGACTGTGAATTCTTTAACTGGATTCTTACACTACATCACTGCATAGTGGACTAGATGAGGATGAGCCCAGTGGTCACCACTACTTTGCTAATGCTTTGAAAGAAAGACCCATTATTTCAGTTGGTGTCTTAAAGCATCCTCTCATGCTGAAGGTGCTGGAAAATAGAAAATTTGAATTGTAAATCTATCCAGGGGATGCATCCCTCAATGCAGATATATGAACATGGTTGCAGGATCAGTGTAATAAAATGCATCAGTTATTCTTGGCTCCTGCGGTAGGGTACAAGAGTTTTTCCTCCCAGGACCTACTTAGTTTTAGTGCAGCTGCTCCTAGAAGGGGATAAGAAGATCATACTGCAGAAGGGAATTTAGTGTAAATGGTTACTTTAGTGGTTGTTGGGTAGGGATGAGCTTCGAGTTCGAGTCGAACTCATGTTCTACTCGAACATTGGCTGTTCGCAAGTTCGCCGAACAGCGAACAATTTGGGGTGTTCGCGGCAAATTCGAATGCCGCGGAACACCCTTTAAAAGTCTATGGGAGAAATCACAAGTGCTCATTTTAAAGGCTTATATGCAAGTTATTGTCATAAAAAGTGTTTGGGGACCCGGGTCCTGCCCCAGGGGACATGGATCAATGCAAAAAAAAGTTTTAAAAACGGACGTTTTTTCAGGAGCAGTGATTTTATTAATGCTTAAAGTCAAACAATAAAAGTGTAATATCCCTTTAAATTTCGTACCTGGGGGGTGTCTATAGTATGCCTGTAAAGGGGCGCATGTTTCCTGTGTTTAGAACAGTCTGACAGCAAAATGACATTTGGAAGGAAAAAACTCATTTAAAACTACCCGCGGCTATTGCATTGCCGACAATACACATAGAAGTTCATTGATAAAAACGGCATGGGAATTCCCCACAGGGCAACCCCGAACCAAAATAAAAAAAAAAAAATGATGTGGGGGTCCCCTAAATTCCATACAAGGCCCTTCAGGTCTGGTATGGATATTAAGGGGAACCCCAGCCAAAATTTTAAAAAAAAATTGACGTGGGGTTCCCCCTAAATTCCATACCAGACCCTTCAGGTCTGGTATGGATTTTAAGGGGAACCCCGCGCCAAAAAAAAAAAAAAAACGGCGTGGGGTCCCCCCAAAAATCCATACCAGACCCTTATCCGAGCACGCAACCTGGCAGGCCGCAGGAAAAGAGGGGGGACGAGAGTGCGGCCCCCCCCCTCCTGAACCGTACCAGGCCACATGCCCTCAACATTGGGAGGGTGCTTTGGGGTAGCCCCCCAAAACACCTTGTCCCCATGTTGATGAAGACAAGGGCCTCATCCCCACAACCCTGGCCGGTGGTTGTGGGGGTCTGCGGGCAGGGGGCTTATCGGAATCTGGAAGCCCCCTTTAACAAGGGGACCCCCAGATCCCGGCCCCCCCCCCTGTGTGAAATGGTAAGGGGGTACTTACCCCTACCATTTCACTAAAAAACTGTCAAAAATGTTAAAAATGACAAGAGACAGTTTTTGACAATTCCTTTATTTAAATGCTTCTTCTTTCTTCCTTCATCTTCTTCTTCTTCTGGTTCTTCTGGCTCTTCTGGTTCTTCCTCCGGCGTTCTCGTCCAGCATCTCCTCCGCGGCGTCTTCTATCTTCTTCTCCTCGGGCCGCTCCGCACCCATGGCATGGGAGGGGAGGCTCCCGCTCTTCTCTTCATCTTCTTCTCTTCTTCATCTTCTTCTTCATCTTCTTCTTCTTTTTCTCTTCTTCCTTCTTCTCTTCTTCATTTCTTCTCCGGGCCGCTCCGCAGCCATGCTGGCATGGTGGGAGGCTCCCGCTGTGTGACGGCGTCTCTTCGTCTGACGGTTCTTAAATAACGGGGGGCGGGGCCATCCGGTGACCCCGCCCCCCTCTGACGCACGGTGACTTGACGGGACTTCCCTGTGACGTCACGGGGAATGCCACAGGGAAGTCCCGTCATGTCCCGTGCGTCAGAGGGGGGCGGGGTCAGCGGGTGGCCCCGCCCCCCGTTATTTAAGAACCGTCAGACGAAGAGACGCCGTCACACAGCGGGAGCCTCCCACCATGCCAGCATGGCTGCGGAGCGGCCCGGAGAAGAAATGAAGAAGAGAAGAAGGAAGAAGAGAAGAAGAAGAAGAAGAAGAAGAAGAAGAAGATGAAGAAGAAGATGAAGAAGAAGATGAAGAAGAGAAGAAGATGAAGAGAAGAGCGGGAGCCTCCCCCCCCATGCCATGGGTGCAGAGCGGCCCGAGGAGAAGAAGATAGAAGACGCCGCGGAGGAGATGCTGGACGAGAACGCCGGAGGAAGAACCAGAAGAGCCAGAAGAACCAGAAGAAGAAGAAGATGAAGGAAGAAAGAAGAAGCATTTAAATAAAGGAATTGTCAAAAACTGTCTCTTGTCATTTTTAACATTTTTGACAGTTTTTTAGTGAAATGGTAGGGGTAAGTACCCCCTTACCATTTCACACAGGGGGGGGGCCGGGATCTGGGGGTCCCCTTGTTAAAGGGGGCTTCCAGATTCCGATAAGCCCCCCGCCCGCAGACCCCCACAACCACCGGCCAGGGTTGTGGGGATGAGGCCCTTGTCTTCATCAACATGGGGACAAGGTGTTTTGGGGGGCTACCCCAAAGCACCCTCCCAATGTTGAGGGCATGTGGCCTGGTACGGTTCAGGAGGGGGGGGGGCCGCACTCTCGTCCCCCCCTCTTTTCCTGCGGCCTGCCAGGTTGCGTGCTCGGATAAGGGTCTGGTATGGATTTTTGGGGGGACCCCACGCCGTTTTTTTTTTTTTTTTTGGCGCGGGGTTCCCCTTAAAATCCATACCAGACCTGAAGGGTCTGGTATGGAATTTAGGGGGAACCCCACGTCAATTTTTTTTAAAAATTTTGGCTGGGGTTCCCCTTAATATCCATACCAGACCTGAAGGGCCTTGTATGGAATTTAGGGGGACTCCCACATCATTTTTTTTTTTAAATTTTGGTTCGGGGTTGCCCTGTGGGGAATTCCCATGCCGTTTTTATCAATGAACTTCTATGTGTATTGTCGGCAATGCAATAGCCGCGGTAGTTTTAAATGTGTTTTTTCCTTCAAAATGTCATTTTGCTGTCAGACTGTTCTAAACACGGGAAACATGCGCCCCTTTACAGGCATACTATAGACACCCCCCAGGTATGAAATTTAAAGGGATATTACACTTTTATTGTTTGACTTTAAGCATTATTAAAATCACTGCTCCTGAAAAAACGGCCGTTTTTAAAACTTTTTTTTGCATTGATTCATGTCCTCTGGGGCAGGACCCAAGTCCCCAAACACTTTTATTGACAATAACTTGCATATTAGCCTTTAAAATTAGCACTTTTGATTATTCATGTTCGTGTCCCATAGACTTTAACGGTGTTCGCGTGTTCGAACAAATTTTTTTCCTGTTCGCATGTTCTGGTGCGAACCGAACAGGGGGGTGTTCGGCTCATCCCTATTGTTGGATTTCTTGCCCGGGTCAGCGATTAAGGTGTTTACTTTCAGTTAGGTTAGAGAGGGTTAAGAGTTAATTTTATGGGATGCTGAAGTGTTAAAAATGAACTATAGTTTGAAATAAGCTAGAGCTCTTTGCAAAGAAGACTTTACATGTTTCTTCTATCAAAAAACCTTCCCTAGTTCTCCTAGCCTTTTACTTTCTGGTGTACAGTGCTGCAGTGAATGTACAGTGCATTGTACACACCCGGCTCATTCCTGTCCTTTTTAAGATTTTAGATGACAGGTAGGATATGTGCAAACTAGTTAGAATTTGCAAGGATTCAGAGAGCCACCAACAGGATCATAATAAGCTCTTGCCAAGGTGGAGGCATGGGTAGGATCTGGTTTTCACTGGAGTCCTTGGTGATGCAGTTGAAACCTTGGGTGGGGCTTGTTGGTGGCCACAACCAGCATTACAGACATTCAAGTTTCGGGTTTTAGGCAAAAGATATCTAGCCAGGTGAACATGGTGCAAAAGGTTGAGACAGGAGTGTTGCTAGAGTGCGCAGGCTGATGACATGGCCAGTGATAACCAGAGACAAACCTTAAAACCAGAACAAGAAGAGATGTAGCCAGAGAACACAGCAAGGGATGAGATGCAGAAAAGAATCTCATCGACAGGAAAGCAATACACCTGAAGACAGGCAACTTTAAAAGCGGCACTGGCTTCTCTTCAAAACAGACCTGGACTGGTTAGGGTACGGTGCATCTGGAAAGTATTCACAGCGCTTCACTTTTTTCACATTTTATTATGTTACAACCTTATTCCAAAATGGATTAAATTCATTATTTTACTCAAAATTCTACAAAAAATACCCCATAAATAAATAAATAAATAAATAACTAAAAAAAAAAAAAAAATCACATGTACAGTACATAAGTATTCACAGCCTTTGTGCAATACTTTGTTGAAGCCCCTTGGCACCAATTACAGCCTCAAGTCTTTTTGAGTAGAATGCTATGAGCTTGGCACACCTATTTTTGAGCAGTTTCTCACATTCTTCTTTGCAGAACCTCTCAAGCTCTATCAGGTTGGATGGGGAGCATCGGTGCACAGCCATTTTCAGATCTTTCCAAAGATGTTCAATCGGGTTCAAGTCAGGGTTCTGGCTGGACCACTCAAGGACATTCACAGAGTTGTCCTGTAGCCACTTCTTTGTTTTTTTGGCTGTGTGCTTAGGGTCATTGTCCTGTTGAAAGATGAACCTTCACCCCAGTCTGAGGTCCAGAGCCCTCTGGAGCAGGTTGTCATCAAGGATGTCTCTGTACATTGCTGCAGTCATCTTTCCCTCGATCCTGACTAGTCTCCCAGTTCCTGCCACTGAAAAATATCCCCACAGCATGATGCTGCCTGGTTTCCTCCAGATATGACGCCTGCCTTTCAGGCCAAAGATTTCAATCTTTGTTTTATTAGACCAGAGATATTTGTTTCTCATGGTGTGTGAGTCCTTCAGGTGTCTTTTAGCAAAGTCCTGGCGGGCTGTCATGTGCCTTTTACTTAGGAGTGGCTTTCATCTGGCCACTGTACCATACAGGCCTGATTGGTGGGTTGCTGCAGAAATGGTTGTTCTTCTGGAAGGTACTCCTCTCTCCACAGAGATATGCTAGAGCTCTGTCAGATTGACCATTGGGTTCTTGGTCATCTCCCTGACTAAGGCCCTTTTCCCCCAATCACTCAGTTTGGCCGGGCGGCCCACTCTAGGAAGAGTCCTGGTGGTTCCAAACGTTTTCCATTTATGGATGATAGAGGCCACTGTGCTCATTGGGACCTTCAATGCTGCAGAAATTTTTGTGTACCCTTCCCCAGATCTGTGCCTTCGATACTATCCTGTCTCAGAGGTCTACAGACAATTCCTTGGACTTTATGGCTTGGTTTGTGCTCTTACATGCACTGTTAACTGTGGGACCTTATATAGACAGGTGTGTGCCTATCCAAATCATGTCCAATCAACTGGATTTACCACAGGTAAGATGACCAGTGGAAACAGGATGCACCTGAGCTCAGTTTTGGGTGTCATGGCAAAGGCTGTGAATACTTACGTACATGTGATTTTTTTCGTTTTTTATTTTTAATAAATTTGCAAAGTTTTCAAACAAACTTACAAAGAGAACCTCATATAAATGGGATTTTAAGGGTAAAATTACTAACAAAAGGATTAAAAAAAGAATACATTTTTATTTATACAAAAGTTTAAAAAGACAAATTTGTACAAAAAACATGTGTACAGACAAATACAATTGTGATGTATTACAGAAGTGACAAAAAGTTATTGAATCCAAAAGTTAGGATTCAATAACGTTTTGTCACTTCTGTAACACATCACAATTGTATTTGTCTGTACACATGTTTTTTGTACAAATTTGTCTTTTTAAACTTTTGTATAAATAAAAATTTATTCTTTTTTTAATCCTTTTGTTAGTAATTTTGCCCTTAAAATCCCATTTATATGAGGTTCTCTTTGTACTATTCAGGGATGGTGGCAATTCTTCACACTAATTTTTGAGAGTCTATCTGTTTATAGTTTTCAAACAAACGTTTTCACGTTGTCATTATGGTGTATTGTTTGTAGAATTTTGAGGAAAATACCGTAGTTAAATTTAATCCATTTTGTAATAAGGCTGTAACATAACTAAATGTGAAAAAAGTAAAGCGCTGTGAAAATTTTCCAGATGCACTGTATGAACCCATTGATATACAGGTTTGCTCTGCCACACCCCTGTAGGTGGACAGGATGCTTGCGAACGTTAATACTGGAGGTGAGTCTGTCTTGTGAGTGGATCCAGTAGAAGGAGCTGAAGATCTGTGGAACCAGGAAATTCACTTTTGAAAACCACATCAGAGGGAAAGGTGTCAACAGGCTGTGCCAGAGAGGTTCAGTCCACAGCCAAGCTGTGGCATCATTACTGGCAAATTCCATGGAGGTAAAGTAAAGAAGCCTACACTGTATAATTACTAAAATCAAAACACTTCAATAAATGCACTGTTTGAACATGCATTTACAGCTGATAGTGTGAAGCGAAGAAAGATATGCCCAACTTGGAAAAAAAAGCCCTCCCAAATTGTAATAAAAATGGTATTCTGCATTAAGGCCACATTATTTGGAAAGCTATGAAGTTTAAAAATATGAGCTATAAATAGCTAGGCCAATATATCAGCAGAGGGTAATTTACAGAGGGCAATGAAATTTGTTGGTTTGCTAAAATTGTCAACTACCAATACAGATCACATCAAAAAAACTTTAGAGAATGGTGTTGTATTGAAATCCTTGTCTCATGTGGTCATAGAATACTGGGAATGAGAATCAGGGGTATTATGTACACATTCAAAAACTAGTTATTTCTCCTGAATAGAATCATCATCATCATTTTATTATAAATAAATATTTATTTCATAAATTAGGGAGGAACAAAAGCCAGTAACATTAACCAAGGTAGCAGGGTATCTAAAATTTACACCGCCAATCAGTCCCTATGCCCACAAGATGGACACTCGTTCATAGATGTTATTAAAGCCTGTCAGCTCATAATGTTTTGTTATAAGTTAATATACAGTGTAATACTGTCCACCTGTAAAGTGGTGTAACAAAGGATCTCCTGCCTGCTTTGTGCCCCTGAAAAAGATCGGCCTGGAAATAGTGAGGACGTTTTGGATCGATCATGGCAAGATGACAATCTTTTAGTTGTGCCTTCTAGTGCTGAGTTGAAACCAGGAACTCACCTCATCTTATGGCACCATCTGCTACTATGAACAGTGGAGACACAATGCAAAAGATAAGAGTAAAAATATCTTGATTGTTTTCCAAGCAAATATAATCATGGGAATTCCTAAAAAAATTGCATTATTACAGACTTTTTTTTTTTTAAATAAGATTTCAGAATGAATATGCAGACTGGATATGCTCATTCCAACTCTTCAGTTTATTCACAGATGTTTAATTATACTTTATTATAAAACGCCAATCAGTAAAATTGCTTAATATGAGCAGTTGAAGATAACTGGATGCAATATGCACCTCTAATTAAATGCATTTGGAGCTACTAAAGGGACAATGGGATTTATATGCTTTTCCTTAGGTTTATCTTTTTATTTTTATTTCCAAAGACGGAAACAATAAAAATGTGAGTGCATATCCATTTACAATAACTCTTTATTCTTGACAGCTTTATTCTTGAATGCAAAAAAAATGCTTGCTTGGATTGTGAGTTTTATAATACAAGCGTTGTTACATATGTCTGTTTCTTCTATCAGTATTTTTTCTAACACTGGTACTATTTTTCTCCACAGTTGAAGTTGTGGATAACACTTTGACTCTGATTATTGTGGCTGTTGTTGGGGGTGTGATTGGATTGCTCATATTAATCCTTATCATCAAGAAGACAGTTAGTTTCATCATTAACCGGAATCGTGACAAAAAGTGAGTGTGCGCTCTGGGGATATTGTTGGGAGGCTGATTTTGAACTGTAGCAATAAAGGGTTTTCTTCTGATTCCAGCTAAGCTTTTACAAGAGTGACATCGTAAAAACATCCTACCACCTACAAACTTTAAATTCTTATGGTCCCTGTATCCAGTCAATATGAGCTTGGCTTGCATAGTTTTGGCAATGAATAGGCCCTCATGGTCCCTTTTGTGGGATAATTAAACGTTTTTCCAGCTGTCACAAGCACTCACTATAGCACACACAGTGTGTTCAATCACTCCATTTCTTGTGGAGAAAATGTAGTACACTATATGGCAAAAAGTAAACACCTAATCATCACTCCAAAATGAGTTTGTTGGACAGGCTATTCCAAAACATGTCTATTAATATAGAGTTACCCCCACTTTAGAACTGTAACAACTTCCACTTATCTGAGAAGACTTTCCATAAGACTTTATAAAATGTATATGGGAGTTGTGGCCATTCAGCCAAAAGAGCATTTTTTGAGGCTAGGTAGTGATGCTGGGGGAAGACTTGGAAGACTTGGCATGCAACCAGCATTCAATTTCATCTCAAAGGTGCTCAGTAGGGACGAGGTCAGGGTTCTGTGTAGGCCACTCAAGTCCCTCCACACCAGATTCATCAAATCTTTGTGAACCTGACATGGGTACAATCATGCTGAAACAGAAAGGGTCTTGACCCAACTGTTGCCAAAAGGTTTGAAGTACACAATTGTCTAAAATGTCTATGTGTGCTGTAGCAGTAATGGTTCTCCTAAATGGAAACACCAGAAATCAATAATGTGAAAGGATGTCCACACCCTTGTGGCTATATAATATAGGTATGTTGGTCAGGTGTCCACAAATTTTGTCCCTAAAGTCTGTTTGACCACATGTGTGCTTCTGAAACCTATCTGCCAATTAGGAGAGAAAATCATAGAGGTTCCCTTTGTTGTGGCAGTGCACTCAAGGATGGAGAGGTTACTCTACCATTACCATTCTCTGTAAGACATGTGCCCAGCAATATATTTGCATGTCTATTTTACCATCTAAGAAAATTGAACTATCATAAGCCACACCGAGGAACTCTTTTTTGCTTTTGAAAGCATTATTGCAATATTATTCAACACCACAACTTGTATATTTTGCAAGAAAACAATCTTTTTAGTGAGCATGTTCATTACTGTTCATGTAAAGTAGAGATGGGCCCGAACGACCCCCTGTTTGATTCAAGGCAGAACATTTGAACATCGCAAAAGTTCAGGACCGAATAATGAACTCCATTTAAGTCTTTGGGACCCGAATTGTAAAAAGCAAAAGTGCCCATTTTGAAGACGTATATGCAAGTAACTGGGCATACAATGGTTATGGGAGTCCGGGTACTGCCCTGGTGTATATGTATAAATGAAAAAAAGTTTTGTAAAAATCAAATTTTTAAATGAGCAGTGATTTACTGATGCTTAAAGTGAAACCATCAAAATGAGAAATAACAATAAAAATTCCTTTAAATATAGTGCCTGAGGGGTCCCCTTAACCACTTCAGCCCCGGAAGAATTTACCCCCTTCCTGACCAGAGCACTTTTTGCGATTCGGCACTGTGTCGCTTTAACTGACAATTGCACGGTCGTGCGACGTGGCTCCCAAACAAAATTGACGTCCTTTTTTTCCACAAATAGAGCTTTCTTTTGGTGGTATTTGATCACCTCTGCGATCTTTATTTTTTGCGCTATAAACAAAAAAAGAGCAACAACTTTGAAAAAAACGCATTATTTTTTAATTTTTGCTTTAATACATATCCCCCAAAAATATATAAAAAAACATTTTTTTCCCTCAGTTTAGGCCGATACGTATTCTTCTACATATTTTTGGTAAAAAAAATCGCAATAAGCGTTTATTGATTGGTTTGCGCAAAAGTTATAGCGTTTACAAAATAGGGGATAGTTTTATGGCATTTTTATTCATATGTTTTTTTTGTACTAGTAATGGTTGCGATCAGCGATTTTTATTGTGACTGCGACATTATGGCGGACATGTCGGACATTTTTTACACATATTTCAGACCATTGTCATTTATACAGCAATCAGTGCTATAAAAATGCATTGATTCCTGTGTAAATGACACTGGCAGTGAAGGGGTTAACCACTAGCGGGCGGTTAAATCAGTACTGGGAGTGTTTTCTAACTGGGGGGGGTTGGGCTGTGTGTGACAGTCACTAATCACTGCTCCCGATGACAGGGAGCAGAGATCCAGTGACACTGTCACTAGGCAGAACGGGGAGATGCTGTTTACATCAGCATCTCCCCGTTCATGCTCTCCGTGAGACGATCGCGGGTATCCCTGCGGCGATTGAGTCCGCGGGACCCGCGACCCAACTCACGGAGCTCCCGGGCGGCGCGCACGCAATGGAACGGCGGGAAATTCAAATGGACGTAGCTGTACGCCCATTTGCCCAGCCGTGCCATTCTGCCGACGTACATCGGCGTGCGCTGGTCGGGAAGGGGTTAATCTGCCTGTAATGTGGCACATCTATACCGCGTATAGAGCCTGCTGCAGCAATGATGACATTTATAAAACAAAAAAAAAATTACATTTTTAATTCAAGCTTTCGTTATTTTATAAATAACATCTTGGAGAGCCAGTCTGTATGATGAGGCCACAATTTAGTGCACTCGGAACAAGATTAGAGATTTTTTGGATAAATTCTGGTGTATCTTTCGCAGACTTTGGATAGAAGTAAAAGGTGAGGATAAATTTGGCTTTGGGTGTCAGCAGTGTCGTCACACCGTAACCCTGTACAAGTACTCTTGATGAAAGCAAGAATTGGCCTTGCTGTCAAAAATTGAAATGATATGCACCTGTCAAATAGGTGTGGAAATATTGGTCTTTGGGTGCCGGTGGTACCTTCACATTGTAACCCCACAGGGATGACAAACTCAATTTATTTGGGGGCGCATCAGCATTATGGTTCCCCTTAAAGGGCCTGCTGTATCTGTAATGCTAGATATCCAGAGAACCCCCCCCTTACATCAGATGACAAGAGCCCCCCACCATCAAAAATCAAGAGTCCCGACCCTCCCTTACATCACAGTGAACCTGTCGGGGCTAGGCTCAGCCCTTCCTTCTCTGAGCTGGCCGCTCAGCTGTCGGCTTATTGCCAGCTCCTATTTTTCCACAGTGACTCACCTGTTGACGATATCCTGCTCGTCAGTCCTGCTTACTTAAGCCAACCTCTGCCTTCGCCTTGGTCAACATCACAGAGACTTTCTCCTGCACTCCTGTTAAAGACTTTCTTGGCTGACATTCCTTCTGGCCCCAGATCCTGCTTGCTGTTCCACTACACTGATTCCTGGCTTCCTGACTTTCTGGCTTGTCTGACTATCCGTTCCGGTTACCAAACTTTGGCTATGTTTTGACTACGTTTGTTCTATTTACTTTTATTATTAAACAAGTGTGATTTAACTGTACTTCTGTTTCGGTCTGATTCATGGTTTATGACAGTAGGCGAAGGCCATGAATTCAGAAGATGCAGGCAATCCACTTGTTGGTAATATTTTTCCAGATTGGATGAGCAGGATCACTGCATGGATCAGTTTGCCATGGCGTTACAAACGCTCCTAAGTCAGTAACGCATCGGTATATACTGGGTTAAACATGCAGTAATGCACCAATATATACTGCGTTAAATGTGCAGTAACGCACCAATATATACTACGTTAAATGCACAGTAACGTACTGAAATATGCTGCGGTAAACATGCAGTAACGCACCTAAATATACTGCGTTAAACATGCACTAACGCACTGATATATACTGCGTTAAATGGGCAGTAACGCTTTGATATATGCTGCATAACACACAGAAATTTACTGTGTTAAACGTGCAGTAACACACTGAAATATACTGTGTTAAACGTGCAGTAATGCTTCTGTTCTGTTAAAAAAAAAAAAAGTGCAGTAATGCACTGATATATACTGCGTTAAACACGCACTAATGCACTGATATATACTGCGTTAAATGTGCAGGGACGCACTGATATGTACTGCGTTAAATGTGCAGTAACGCACTAATATGTACTGCGTTAAACATGCAGTAATGCACGGAAATATACTGTGTTAAAACGTGCAGTAATGCACTAATATGTACTGCATTAAACATATAGTAACGCACTGAAATATACTGCTTTAAACGTGTAGTAACCCACTGAAATATACTGCATTAAATGTGGTAATGCACTAAAAAAATACTGCGTTACCCGTGCACTGATATATACTGCGTTAAACATGCAGTAACGCACTGATATATACTGCATTAAACGTGCAGTAATGCACTAATATATACTGCATAAAATGTGCAGTAACGCACTGATATATACTGCATTAAATGTACATAATACTGCTTTTAACGTGCAGTAACACACTGATATATACTGATATGTACTGCGTTAAACGTGCAGTAACGCACTAATATGTACTGCGTTAAACATGCAGTAATGCACTGAAATATACTGTGTTAAAACGTGCAGTAATGCACTAATATGTACTGCATTAAACATATAGTAACGCACTGAAATATACTGCGTTAAACGTGTAGTAACCCACTGAAATATACTGCATTAAATGTGGTAATGCACTAAAAAATAATGCGTTACACGTGCACTGATATATACTGCATTAAACATGCAGTAACGCACTGATATATACTGCATTAAACGTGCAGTAATGCACTAATATATACTGCATAAAATGTGCAGTAACGGACTGATATATACTGCATTAAATGTACATAATACTGCTTTTAACGTGCAGTAACACACTGATATATACTGCGTTAAACATGCAGTAACGTACTGATATATACTGCGTTAAACATACAGTTTTACATTGTAACATTAAGATAATCTTATTACATGAAAGTATATCTCTAATCGCATATGGCATCATATAATTGTTAAGAATTAAATTAAGACAGATCAATGCAGTAAATTAATAGTTATCTATCTAAACAAGAATCTACATTTTATATACAGTGCCTTGCAAAAGTATTCACCCCATGGCTTTTTACCTATTTTGTTACATAGCCTTTAGTTCAATTTTTTTTAATCTGAATTATATGTGATGGATCAGAACACAATCGTCTAATATGCAGTTCAGTTTTGGGCACCAGTTCTCAAAAAGGATATCGGGGAACTGGAGAACTGGGAACTGGAGAAAGTGCAGAGAAGGGCAACCAAACTGATAAGAGGCATGGAGGAACTCAGCTATGAAGAAAGATTAGAGGAACTGAATTTATTCACTCTTGAGAAGAGGAGAATAAGGGGGGATATGATCAGCATGTTCAAATATATATAAGGGGTCCATATAGTGAACTTGCTGTTGAGTTATTCACTTTACGGTCAACACAGAGGACACGGGGGCACTCTTTACGTCTAGAGGAAAAGAGATTTCATCTCCAAATATGGAAAGGTTTCTTCACAGTAAGAGCTGTAAAAATGTGGAATAGACTCCCTCCAGAGGTGGTTCTGGCCAGCTCAGTAGATTGCTTTAAGAAAGGCCTGGATACTTTCCCAAATGTACATAATATAACTGGGTACTAACATTTATAGGTAAAGTTGAGCCAGGGAAAATCCGATTGCCTCTTGGGGGATCGGAAAGGATTTTTTTCCCCTGCTGTAGCAAATTGGAGCATGCTCTGCTGGGGTTTTTTTGCCTTCCTCTGGATCAACTGTGGGTATAGAATTGGGTATATGGGATTGTACGATATTTTTTATTTTATTTATTTATTTTTTTATGGTTGAACTGGATGGACTTGTGTCTTTATTCAATCTGACTAACTATGTAACTATGGTGAAGTAAAATTAGAAAAATATATACATAAAACTATTTTTCAGAAATAAAAAACTGATAATTGACATATGCGTATGTATTCACCCCCTTTGTTATGAAGCAAATAAAAAGCTCTGGTGCAACCAATAACCTTCAGAAGTCACAAAATTAGTGAAATGATGTCCACCTGTGTGCAATCTAAGTGTCACATGATCTGTCAGTACATATACACACCTTTTTGAAAGGCCCCAGAGGCTGCAACACCTAAGCAAGAGGCACCACTAACCAAACACTGCCATGAAGACCAAGGAACTCTCCAAACAAGTAAGGGACAATGTTGTTGAGAAGTACATGGCACAACAGCAAACCTGCCAAGAGACGGCTACACACAAAAACTCACGGACTGGGCAAGGAGGGCATTAATTAGAGAGGCAGCACAGAGACCTAAAGTAACCCTGGAGGAGCTGCAGAGTTCCACCGGAGAGACTGGAGTATCTGTACATAGGATGACAATAAGTCGCACGCTCCATAGAGTTGGGCTTTATGGCAGAGTGGGCAGAAGAAAGCCATTACTTTCAGCAAAAAACAAAATGGCACGTTTTGAGTTTGCGAAAAGGCATGTGGGAGACTCCCAAAATGCATGGAGGAAGGTGCTCTCGTCTGATGAGACTAAAATTTAACTTTTTGGCCATCAAAGAAAAAGCCATGTCTTGCGCAAACCCAACACATCACATCACCCAAAGAACACCAACCCCACAGTGAAAAATGTTGGTGGCAGCATCATGCTGTGGGGATATTTTTCCAGCAGTCGGGACTGGGAAACTGGTCAGAGTTGAGGGAAAAATGGATGGTGCTAAATACAGGAATATTCTTGAGCAAAACCTGTACCACTCTGTGTGTGATTTGAGGCTAGGATGGAGGTTCACCTTCCAGCAGGACAATGACCCCAAAGCCCAGACCTCAATCCAATAGAAAACCTGTGGTCAGACTTAAAGATTGCTGTTCACAAGTGCAAACCATCCAACTTGAAGGCGCTGAAGCAGTTTTTCAAGGAGGAATGGGCAAAAATCCCCAGTGGTAAAATGTGGCAAGCTCATAGAGACTTATCCAAAGCGACTTGGAGCTGTGATAGCTGCAAAAGGTGGCTCTACAAAGTATTGACTTTAGGGGGGTGAATAGTTATGCACATTGACTTTTTCTGTTATTTTGTCCTATTTGTTGTTTGCTTCACAATAAAAAAAAAAAATCTTCAAAGTTGTGGGCATGTTCTGTAAATTAAATGATGTGAATCCTCAAACAATCCATGTTAATTCCAGGTTGTGAGGCAACAAAACACAAAAAAAAATATGCCAGTGGGGTGAATACTTTTGCAAGGCACAGTGTTTTTATATATATATATATATATATATATATATATATATATATATATATATATATATACAGTATCTCGCAAAAGTGAGTACACCCTTCAATTTTTATAAATATTTTATTATATCTTTTCATGTGACAACACTGAAGAAATGACACTTTGCTACAATGTAAAGTAGTGAGTGTACAGCTTGTATAACAGTGTAAATTTGTTGTCCCCTCAAAATAACTCAACACACAGCCATTAATGTCTAAACCGCTGGCAACGAAAGTGAGCACACCCCTAAGTGAAAATGTTCAAATTGGGCCCAAAGTGTCAATATTTTGTGTGGCCACCATTATTTTCCAGCACTGTCTTAACCCTCTTGGGCATGGAGTTCACCAGAGCTTCACAGTTTGCCACTGGAGTCCTCTTCCACTTCTCCATGACGACATGACGGAGCTGGTAGATGTTAGAGACCTTGCACTCCTCCACCTTCCGTTTGAGGATGCCCCACAGATGCTCAATAGGGTTTAGGTCTGGAGACATGCTTGGCCAATCCATCACCTTTATCCTCAGCTTCTTTAGCAAGGCGGTGGTCGTCTTGGAGGTGTGTTTGGGGTCGTTATGTTGGCATACTGCCCTGCGGCTCAGTCCTCGAAGGGAGGGGATCATGCTCTACTTCAGTATGTCACAGTACATGTTGGCATTCATGGTTCCCTCAATGAGCTCCCCAGTGCCGGCAGCACTCATACAGCCCCAGACCATGACACTCCCACCACCATGCTTAGCTGTAGGCAAGACACACTTGTCTTTGTACTCCTCACCTGGTTGCCGCCACACACGCTTGACACCATCTGAACCAAATAAGTTTATCTTGGTCTCATTAGACCACAGGAGATGGTTCCAGTAATCCATGACAATAGAAATCTCTCCTGCGCTCAGGTGTCTAGTTCCTCAGTACGTGGTGTGACCAACTTCATACAGTAATGCCTGCCATCTTGCAGCCCTCCTCAGAATATTGGGTATTCATGAGCTTAAGAAAAAAAGGAGGGCGCACAGACCTAGTGCATTACCACTGGTAAAGCTTTATTAAAGCATAAAACAGCAAAATGTATACTCATAAACGAGCATTGGTAACAGGCATAGACAATTTAGCAGGTTTGCAGTTCTGAACACCGACACGCCAGGATCTGACGTCAAGTGAATCGAACGATGGCTGACCCTTTCTTCAGAGCCTAAGCGGGCAATGACTGCTCTCTCTGGATAAAAAAGGCCAATGGCTATCAATATAGTCCACAAAAGTGGCCACCCAAAAATTACTCAAAAATTTTGCTTTTTTATCCACTATATTGATAGCCATTGGGCTTTTTTATCCAATGTAGTTATTTTAATATTTTATTTTTTCTTTTCTCTGCCATTCCTTATATGTGTTTGTGCGCCTTTACTGCCCTGCAGCATTCATCCCCTTCCCTTTGGTGGAGTCCACTTTGTTACCAATGCTTTTTTGTGAGTATACATTTTGCTGTTTTATGCTTTAATAAAGCTTTACCAGTGGTAATGCACTAGGTTGGTGCGCTCTCCTTTTTTTTTCTTTTTTTCCAGTAATCCATGTCCTTAGTCTGCTTGTTTTCAACAAACTGTTTGTGGGCTCTCTTGTGCATCAACTTTAGAAGAGGCTTCCTTCTGGGACAACAGACCAATTTGATGCAATGTGCGGCATATGGTCTGAGCACTGACAGGCTGAACCCCCCCCCCCCCACCCAGCTAACCTCTGCAGCAATACTCGCAGCACTGATACGTCTATTTCCCAAAGACAACCTCTGGATATGACGCTATGCACGTGCACTCAACTTCTTTGGTTGACCAAGGGTGAGGCCAGTTCTGAGTGGAAACTGTCCTGTTAAACCACTGTATGGTCTTGGTCACCACGCTGCAGCTCAGTTTCAGGGTCTTGGCAATCTTCTTATAGCCTAGGCCATCTTTGCCATGAAGAGCCATGTTGAACTTCCAGTGACCAGTATGAGAGAGTGAGAGTGATAACACCAAATTTAACACACCTGCTCCTCATTCACACCTGAGACCTTGTAACACTAACGAGTCACATGACACCAGGGAGGGAAAATGGCTAATTGGGCCCAATTTGGACATTTTTATCTAGGGGTTTACTCACTTTTGCTGCCACCGGTTTAGACATTAATGGCTGTGTGTTGAATTATTTTGAGGAGACAGCAAATTTACACTGTTATACAAGCTGTACACTCACTACTTTACATTGTAGCAAAGTGTCTTTTCTTCAGTGTTGTCACATGAAAAGATAGAATAAAATATTTACAAAATTGTGAGGGTGTACTCACTTTTGAGATTAACTGTGTGTATGTGTGTGTGTATATATATATATATATATATATATATATATATATATATATATATATATATATATATATATATATATATATATATATATATATATATATAGAGTCGCTAGTATGTTTGGTGCTCTTTTCAATAATGGAACATTATGGTTAATCTAGCGCTGATTTGGGGCCTAATATCAGCATAATATTATGGTATGTCAACCAACTATAGTGGAGTTTACCTGGATTAAAAAGGTAATATGAAAAATAAGGAGGGGAAGGGATTTACAACAAGGAGGGGAAAGAAAGCAAGTAGGAAGAGAGAGGGATAGGAGGTCCCTGAAGGTACGTTACTTCCAGAGGGTAATGATACATAAACACAATACTCATCTGCCATGGTAAAAGTACTTGGTTTTCAAAGTCTGGTAGCAAGCAATGTTTAATTCATGGTTTCAATAGATTAATAAACTTTTTTAGACTATTTCTATCTAAAGCTTCCATCTTTGCATGCAACAGAGTTTGGTTCATTCTATGTTTGGTATTGGCTAAATTCAAAGTAGGTGTTTGAATATGTGTTTTCATGTTTTAAACCTTTTTGTGTCTCTAGGAAAGACTGCCTTGTGAGTTCTTCAGTGAATGATAACACAGACAATGCCTCAAAGCCAGAAAAGCCAAAAGCATGACACTACACTATTTCCTGGGAAATCACAGAACTGGCTGAATGAATGGACCATGGAGCCCACAGCACAGAGCCCTGGAAGTACAGGAATTTGACAGAGAGGTCACAATATATAACGAGGATGAGCACTTTCTCCATTGCATAGTAATTATTTTAACTTGCACAGCACAATAAAATATTGCCTCCTCTTAGATCGTGGGAAAATAAGCAGTTTAATTGGTTATATGTAAATGTATTGCTAAATAGAGGCATGTTGTTTCCTGAAACTCCAAAGCAAAAGGTGCAGTGTGTAAAAAAACAAAACAAATCTCTACTTTTTTCTATGCATGGGGGATTGGGGACAAGTGTAAATATATATGTACATTTCTATCTTAAGCACATGTGTGCACAAAACATAAAAATAAGAGCATTTATGATGAACAAGCCTCCTGCACTCTTGGACCGCTCACTTGGCACTTGCCACCTCCCATATAATACTTTCCCATGCAACAGAAAGCCTTTAAAATTGTCTTGGCCTTATAACTAATGACTGTCTACACTGCGGTAACTGCCTGGGCATTATTGCTGCTTTCTCTATGAATGTAATAAAGGCTTAGCCTTTGATAAAAGTTGTTGCTGTATTTATTAATTGCATGTAATTATGGTAATTTGTAAACCAAAATATCCTGACTGATTTTTAACCTCCCCCTGAGAATAATAGGAATTGCCTTTCACTTTAGAAATATTTAGAGTGCCATTTAATCTGAGAGATGAAATCTGGTTTTGTAGCTCATTCACGATTTTAGTGCTGCTGGTTAAAGGTGTAATATTGGTTAATTTTCGTTGTTCTCAATGGAGGTACTTGACTTATGCTGCGTACACATGAGCGGACTTAACGGCAGACTTTGCCCGGCTGACTTTTCGACTGACTTTATGATGGACTTTCCGAATGAACAGACTTGCCTACACACAATCCACCAAAGTCCGTCGAATTCGTACGTGATGACTTACGAACGGACTAAAGCAAGGAAGTTTATAGCCAGTAGCCAATAGCTGCCCTAGCGTGGCTTTTTGTCCGTCGAACTAGCATACAGACGGCGGACTTTTCAACCGGACTCAAGTTCGAAGGATAGATTTAAAACATGTTTCAAATCTAAGTCCGTCCAACTTTTGAGAAAACAAAGTCCGCTGGAGCCCACACATGATCGAATTGTCTGACGAAATCCCGTCCACCGGGCAAAGTCTGCCGTAAAGTCCGCTCGTGTGTACGCTGCATTAGTGTCTCAGGGACTTTGTTTTAAGCTCACCTTTAAGTAGAAAAAGATATGCACATTTTTGCAGGTAAAAAGTGTATTTCTTTTTTTGTTACACAAGATCCTGCAAAGTATTGCATCCACGATCAATGTTTTGCAGGTGCAGTGTCAGGCACCTGCACACTCTCTCTCCAGCTTTCTGCCCATACCGCCATACGGGCTTTCCGTTAGAAAGCTGGAAGAAGATTCAACAGAGTATGGATGCGCTGATCAAGCACACTCATAGTCCATTGAGAACTACAAGCTGTGTGCTGCGGTGGAAGATGGGCTTGTAGTTTATTTATTCACAAATCTCAAACTGAATGATACATCTATGTGAATTGAGCCCTGCACATCCAGTTCAATTTTAAATGTGACAGCAGCTGCAACAGGGAGGACCTGCCACGTGGTGTCACATGGAGGGAGGGTCTCTGGGGCTGAGGGGGTTCGGTCTTAAATATGGGTGTAACATGTTGGTAAATATGAACCTATCCTTTAACCTGAAGAACCACTTTAGAAGTATGATGTGCATTTACCAGGACAGGAAGTATGATCATTAACAACTTGGCAACTGCCAGCAGTACATTTACAGCTCACAGGTGGCTCACCCAGGCACAGCAACATACTCGTATGTCACGGTGCACGTGCGCCTCCACTGGGGCGTGCAGCATTGCACCCTGCAACTGGGATTGTGGTGCTCGGTATCGGGCCTCTGTGAGTGCTCAGATACCATAGTAGTGTGTATCTGTGGTGGGGGAATTACAAATCAGTTACAAAAACATTTGTTTAGTTTTGGATAGAGTGTAGAGGGTTTAGAAAACCGGTCACTTATTTTATTGCTGCATTCCCATCACTGAGATTTGCCCTCTCTAACAGTCAGGGCCGTATTTGATATTGATTGGACCCTGGGAAACAAAAAAAAAAATTTCTCCCCCCCCCCCCACCCATGCAGTTTTGCTTTCGCTTAGATCAATGGCAATGCTGATTTTTTTTTTTACTGACTACCAATATAAAGAGGAGTTTCAACACTGTTCAACCAATGTAATAGGGGTTTACACTGACCACTAATGTAATAGGGGTTTGCACTGACCAGTAATGTAACAGAAGCATTCACAGTAACCACCAATGTAAGGATTTACACTGACCACCAATGTAAGAGGGCATTCACACTGGCCACTAGAGTGACAGAAAGGATTCTACACTGAGCACCAATGTAACTGAGACATTTAGCCTGCAATCACACTTGTGTGTGTCGGGAATGCAAGCAAAATCGCTTTCCTGACATCACAGAAACATGCTACCCTTTAGCAGATATACAGCAGTGCCAATAATTGTTAATGACACCCTCACGCATCTGCTGACATGTGCCTTGGTACCATGTGATTTTGAAAAAGGGTTTGCGACTTTCTTCCGCTTATGTAGCACATAGAGCAGTCCATTGAAATGAACGAGCTGCTCTACACATGACCTGTATCTTATCTACCCTATCAGTACACCTTTGCAATCCTAAAACTCATGCTAACATCTGCACCCCAAACCTCCCCCACCCTCTCCAGTCCAACCCCCCTCCCATTAAACTCTACCTGCCTTCTCTGCTCATCTTTGCACCCACCTTTCTTACCTCCTTACATCCCCTCCTTGCTCACCTGTGCATCCCAAACTGTAATTCCTTCATTGCCTTCTACCCCCCCCCCCCCACCACCACCACTAATTTGCTTACCTTTGCAGAACAGGCTGATGTTAGGCTTAATGACCACAGTTGCAGGCAGGACTTTCAAGAATGCCCCTTTATCTCCCCAGTGGGCAGCATTTAGAAAAGGTGATGGTGGATATGACCTCAGGGGGGCATGATATACATATGAATACCACCTCTATTTACATATGAATGCAAACACTTATTACATATCAATGCCGGTATTTACATGTAAACACGGGGTCTGCAGGTGAGTCATCTGTACACAACAATAGGGCAGAGCTGGGTAGCATTTGTAACAGAACTTTGCACTGAGATATCAGAACACAGCACGGGACTAAAACCTCAAGGGACGTGGGGATTTAAACCGGGATAGTTGGCAAGTATGAGGCAGCTGCTTTGGGCCCCACGACAATGACAGGGCCCAAGGCAGTTGCCCCTTTTGCCCTACCTTAAAGACGGCCCTGCTAACAGTTATGTTTACCATTGTCACTAAGAGTAAAAGTAAAAGAAAATTCTAAATGTTGGGTTTTACCTGAACAGGAGTAGAGGGGAAATTTTCATATGGGGACACCATTTCTGGTGAATACCAGGGATTCCCACACTTTGAAGGGATTTCCATTCACTTCTTCCTGTTTTGGCTATGGGAAAGGATGTGAAGAGGAATGTCCCCAATGGGACACAGATGGCAAAAGAAAATCTGACAGAGGTTATAATCCTTCCATGCTCTATCCAAAATGAAAAGAAAGTTTTGCTTTTAGTTTTACTTTAGGTTCACCTCCAGGACCAACTAGATTCCATACATACTTGCAGCAGTTGAATACTTAAAGTGTTACTAAACCCACAACAGTAAAATCCGTCTCTATATGTAGTAAAGCATGCTCGTTATACTCCCTGTGGAACCTAAGGGGTTAACACTGTAAAAAAAACAAAGGCTGTTTAATCCTGTCTTCTATGATCTTCCCCTTCTTCTACTGTCCCCAGCCCATCTCCTGATAAGACAAAGCCTTTGGAGTCACGCTCAACATGCTTAGTTTAGTGTGTATTGCCAGAGAGCTTTTTTTTTTCCTTGGGAGAGTGCATGTGATCAGCACAGGGCCAATCAGCACTGTCTGGACAGAGGGTCAGGGGTCCTTCTGCCTCATAGGACAATCCGGGGGGAATGAAAACTCCTCCTACAAGCTTTAACCAGACTCTGATAAAAGTCACAAGACTGCTAATGAGAAAAGGTATTTAGCAGTTTTTAGGTGTACTGTGGGAGACAAGATATAGTGAATGCAGGGTCCTGGGTTTAGTAACACTTTAATTGCAGCTTACAAAAATGATAGGGCTAAAAGGATTACTACTTGGAGCTCTTTCATACACAGAAAGTGGGCATTGTGAAAGAATTGTGATTTTTAAGAAGCAAACAAGTGTGAATTGATTCATTTGTGATAGAACTGCTCCCCTTTGCATCGATTCCTTTATGCTTGACTGTGCACACATACCCATGGAATACGTTTGGATTGTATATTGAAGTTTCTATTGTTTTTTTATTTTATTAGTAGTGTATATGGTTACAGATGCCTTAAACTGATGTATTATTTTCCTTATATGTGAATGGTTGGCCTTTTTTTTAATAAACAATTTTTAGAGCATTGGCTCCTAGAAGACAGACACACATTCTTTAACTTTAAGAGGCCTCAATGCCTACAGCTACAAAGGTCACTGTAAGCTTGTTTTAAATGGCATTATTAAATGCTTGCTAAGAATATAAAAATACTAAAATGTCTGACCACAGATTCACTTCACGTGAACTGCTGTTAAAATCTGAAGTTTGGCTGACTAACAGGTATTCATCAGCAAAGTTTAAAGTGGTTCTAAAGCCTAAACTTTTTTTTACCTTAATGCATTCCCTGCATTAGGGTAAAAAACATTTTACAGATTTCTGTCCCCCAACTCCCTAAATACTTACAGGCAGTCCCAGAGTTACAAACATCCAACCTACATACGACTCAAACACTTACAAATGGAGGGAGATAACAGGAAGTGAAAGGAAATCTACCCCTAAGAAGGGAAATTCACTCCTGGAAGAGTTATCATGGGAAAAAGTCTCCACTGAAGCTTAATGACCAATTCTTTTTTCCATAACAACCCCACATTTTCAAAATCCAATTGTCACAGGAACAGAAAGGGAGACAAAATCTGAACATTGGCACAGACAGCAAAATGTGGAATCTCTGGGGACCACGATATAAAGGGGAAGGAACTTTAGGACTCTGATGTGAAGTGGGAAATCTGGGGGCCCTGGTGAAAGGGGGGGTCACTGAGGATCCTGACCTAATCAGGAACTTTGGGGACCCCGATTTAAGGAGGTGGGGGCTCTGGGAGCCCTAATCTAAGGGATAGTGACACTGGGGGCCCTTATGCAAGAAGGGGGGACTCTGGGGATACTGATTTAAGGGGGGAGAGCTCTAGGGACCCTGATGTTCGGGGGAGGATTTGGGGACCCTATTGAAAGGGGGAAGCTCTCTGCTGTAACTAGGGAACACTGATGACCCTGATGTAAGGGGGGGTGGGTTCTGGAGACCCTAATGAAAGGGGGGACACTGATGCAAGGGGGAGGAACTCTAAGAACCCTGATGCACGGGTGGGGGCACTTGGGACCCTTATCTAAGAAAGAAGGGGGACTCTAAACTCACACCACTGATGTTGGAACATTTTTCCTACTAATGTCATAACAGACACATTTTTCCTTCCAGTGACACCGCCAATGGGGATCTTATTCTTACACTGATACAGGGACATTTCCCAAATATTTCATTTGAATATTAATATGTACCGCTGTTAAACTTATTTGTTACATGTTTTGGTGGGGCGCACTGCGTGCATCGTTATTGACGCCACCCCTCCTGCTGCTCCACCTGGGGGGGGCGCTGTTTGGTATCTTCGCCCTGGGCACCCAATGACCTTGTCCGGGCACTGGCAGCAGGAGCCAATTGCTCCTGCTGCTGTCAATCAAATGCTGTGAGAATAAAGCAGGGGGCAGTGCCAAGCCACGCTGTGTGCATCTATTGAGCACAGCTCCATAGACACACACAGCTCGGGAGTAAGCATGCACTGTGTGCCCCTGTAGCAAGTGGCTTGGTAGGGGGCACATGGAGAAGAAAAGGAACCTAGATCGCCAGTGAGGGACCCCAGAAGAGGAGGGTCGGGGCTGCTCTGTGCAAAACCATTTACTATCTGACTAAAAGCAGCTGAGCACTTTCACACACGGGACTGTGTCTAGATACCCTCTGTTCTTCTAGTCTCACAAGAGCTAATCAGGAGTTCGATAGCAATACCCCATCCACTCCTGCTTCTACTGAATTACATTGATGGTGGCATCAGGGTGGGGTTTAGGAAAAGGAAGAGCTGTTCCAAATAGACAATGCAATGAGTGAAGTAGTGGGCTTGGACTAAAGATCAGCAAATTACTCAGTGTAAGCGCGATATCATTAACAGCCGACTTGTTTTACACTTTTCGAAGGATAAGGTTGCCCGAGTCTAGGTCAACTGTAAGCATCAAAGAATCAGGTTTCTTATTATAAACTTAAGTACATTTAAAAAATACCGAAAAACACAATAGTTCGATTTAATTTTTATTCAATATACCATATATAAAATCTAAAATACATTATTTACATGTGCTAACAAATATGTGAGGATCCACACTGAATTCATCTAGAAGAGTTCAAACTGGGCATATACAGGTTTTGTGAATTGCTAAGTATCTTTACATTGGAAAATACATTTTAGTGAAGTGACTGTCTGCTGGGGTGTGAGACTTACTGAACTTTGCAAGTCAACAACAAATCATATCTTGCCGGACATGTATTAAGGTTTATGAATTAATACAAATCATTGATATGTTTTGCCATCTTTTCATGTTCGTCCTTCTATAAGCTGGCAAACACCATATTTTAGAGGCTGGTAAATACACCTGTAACAGATCAGTAATCATGGCTCCTAAAACTCAGTGAGACCTCCAAAGTACTTCCATACTTTGTAAGCATACTTACAAGATTGTGACTGTTGTAAACAGGTTTTTGTAGTATATGATAAAATTCAACATGAACGTATAACAAAAAATCGTATTTACTCTACAGTATATTTCATTTTGAGAAAATTGGATAAAAAAAGTTTATATTGCACAGTTTAGTCCATAATGGGTCAAAATGTCATTAATATTCATACTCATGCTATAAAACATGTAAAGATCTGAGGAAACGTCACACTCTGGACCTGCAGAGCATAGGACTGTGATATAGCACACTGTGTTTCTCCATCTGCATTTGCCATCTTCTTTGCAAGTAGAAGAAATAAATAAAATTGAACCTGTCAATCACTGTGGCTGCAATTCCCTCTGAAAAAAAAAAAAACCTTACATTTTTAACTAGTTGAATACTGGCAGCAGTAAAAAAAAAAACAAAAAAAAAACAAACAAAAAAAAAAGGAAAGAAAGAAAGAAGGAAAGAAAGAAAGAACTTCATGCAGTGGCTTATAGCCACAAACCATTTACAATTCTAACTGAATTTTAAATATATGGGAACATACAGTGCCCTTTTTTTCCATATTTTGCAATGTTACAACCAAAAAACGTAAATGTATTTTATTGGGATTTTGTGGGATAGACCAACACAAAGTGGGACATAATTGTGAAGTGGAAGGAAAATAATTAATGGGTTTCAAATTTTTTTACAAATAAATATCTGAAAAGTGTGGCATGCATTTTTTTTCAGCCCCCTTTACTCTGATACCCCTAACTAAAATCTAGTGGAACCAATTGCCGTCACCTAATTAGTAAATAGAGTCCACCTGTGTGTATTTTAATCTCAGTATAAAATACAGCTGTTCTGTGAAGCCCGCAGAGGTTTGTTGGAGAACCTTAGTGAACAAACAGCATTATGAAGGCCAAGGAACACATCAGACAGTCCAGGGACATAGTTGTGGAGAAGAACATCTAACGGAGCACTATTTAATTCATCATCCGAAAATGGAAAGAGTATGGTACAACTGCAAAAACCTACCAAGACATGACCGTCCACCTAAACTGACAGGCCGGGCAAGGAGAACATTAATCAGAGAAGTAGCCAAGAGGCCCATGGTAACTCTGGAGGAGCTGCAGAGATCCACAGCTCAGGTGGGAGAATCTGTCCACAGGACAACTATTAGTCGTGCACTCCACAAATCTGGCCTTTATGGAAGAGGGGCAAGAAGAAAGCTAGAAGAAGCCATGTGGGAGACCCAGCAGACGTGAAATAAAGTTCTCTGGTCAGATGAGACCAAAATTGAACTTTTTGGCCTAAAAGCAAAACGTTATGTGTGGCGGAAAACAAACACTGCACATCACCCGGAACACACCATCCCCACCGTGAAACATGGCGGTGGCAGCATCATGATGTGTCTTCTTCAGCGGGGACAGGGAAGCTGGTCAGAGTTGATGGGAAGGTGGATGGAGCCAAATACAGACAAATCTTAGAAGAAAACCTTAGAGTCTCCAAAACGCTTATGACTGGGGCGGAGGTTCACCTTCTAGCAGGACTACAACCCTAAACATACAGCCAGAGCTACAATGTAATGGTTTAGATCAAAGCATATTCATGTGTTAGAATGGCCCAGTCAAAGTCCAGACCTAAATCCAATTGAGAATCTGTGGCAAGACTTGAAAATTGCTGTTCACAGAACGCTCTCCATCCAATCTGACAGAGCTTGAGCTATTGTGCAAAGAAGAATGGGCAAAAATTTCACTCTCTAGATGTGCAATGCTGGTAGAGACATACCCAAAAGGACTTGCAGCTGTAATTGCAGTAAAATTTGGTTCTACAAAGTATTGTCTCAGGGGGGCTATATACAAATGTACGCCACACTTTTCACAAATTTATTTGTAAAAAAATCTGAAAACCATTTATCATTTTCCTTCCACTACACAAGTATGTGGTCTATCACTAAAATACATTTACGTTTTTGGTTACATGACAAAATGTGGAAAATTTCAAGGGGTATGAATAATTTTTCAAGGCACTTTATGTATTAAAGCTGAACAGCTAACTAATTGAAAAACATTTACTGGAGCCGTCTGATGCCGCGTAAACACGGCCGGACTTCCCAACAGAAAAAGTCCGATGGGAGCTCTTGGTCGGACATTCCGACCGTGTGTATGCCCCATCAGACTTCTGTCGGCATTTCCGACGGACTCAGATATAGAACGTGTTCTAAATCTTTCTGTCGGAAATGCCGACGGAGTTTAGCCCGTTGGCAAGTCCGGCCGTGTGTACACGGCATTACATGCCAATTTGTGTTTCTGCCCATTAATTTCTGAGATTCACACAGCCCCACCAATACAGCATAGTCATGTTGGTGACCAGGCTTTTCCCTGCTGATGTTAAGCAGGACAGCTAGGTCACCGCCCTGCCAACAGTCTGTTACTGGACAGAGATCATGCAGTAATAGACTGATTAGGTCCTCTTGGCACTCTACCTCTTTCAGCATGGTCATGCTGTGGGACACCTGATTGGCCCCTCCCGTTACCAGCACAGGACTGATGGAAAGGGGATTGCAAAAGACAAAAATACAGTCAGTAGGTATTTATATTGTTGCATTTAAAATACAGGGATTAAGAAAATGAGCTCAAAAGTGCAGTTGCTCATAATGACCAACCAGAATTTAGTTCCTCCATAAAATAGAAGATGCCTGACACGATGAAGCTGTAAAGTTGTGTGCTCATTTTCTTTTCTACATTTTATTGAATAAGCCCTTTTGTTTAACTTTGTGTTAGTAAAGCACAATGACAAATTATATCAAAAACGCTTTTATACATCACGTATGCCAAAATAGCTTAAAATAAATTACCTTCATTATGCTGGTAATCCATGGTACAAATGGTGGAACATTAGTGTATACCCCGGGTTTTCCTGCTCGTGCACACCCATCTCCCCAGCTCACGATGCCATTTTGTTGCCAGAGGGAGTTGGGGCCCAGTGACACCAATGGGCCACCACTGTCACCCTGAAAAAAAGGATAACATTTACTGAAAGGTCTCAATCATTTTCTTAAGGTGAGTTTTCAAAAATGAGGCAAAGCCATAGTGTTGTAGCCAGGGGCGTTGCTAGGTCTACAAAAGATCTGGGGCTAGAGCCCATAGCAGCGTAGTAAAGAAAGTCATACGCTTGGGCGGGCATAGACATGTATATACAGTAATATACGTGTGGGTGTATATATATCCCCAGAGAGCCCCCCGCTTACATCAGGGTCCCCAGAGAGCCCCCCTTACATCACCTTACATCAGGGTCCCCAGAGAGCCTCCTCCTTACATCGGAGTCCTCAGAGAGCCTCCCCCTTCCATCAGGGTACCCAGAGGGCCCCCCCCACTTACATCAGGGTTCCCAGAGAGGCCCCCTTACATTAGGGTCCCAAGAGAGCCTCCCCCTTAAATCTGGGTCCCTAGAGAGCCTAGGCCTTAAAATCAGGGTCCCCGGAGAGCCTCTCCCTTACATCAGGGTCCCCAGAGAGCCCCCAACTTACATAAGGGTCCCCAGAGAGCCTCCCCTTCCCTTGGGGACCCCTGCAGAGACTAGGGGCTATTGGCCTCAGATTCTGGGCTATAGCCCCAAAAGCCACCCCCTAGCAATGCCCCTGGTTGTAGCAGACTATGGCATTGGGCTCAATCCACAAAGAGTTATTTTCCTCTTTAACTACTTGCCGACCAGCCACTGCAGTTGTACTGCAGCAGGTTGGCACGGCTGCGAGAATTGCCATCATTGTATGTCGGACGCTTTAAGAAGCTATAGGGGGCGCGCCCACCATGTCGATGCGCGTGGCTGTCGGCCGCAATGTCTGCCGGCCACCCGCGATCCCTTCTCAGAGAGCCAGAACAAGGATCTGTCAAAGTAAACAGACAGATCCCCGTTCTGACAGGGGAGTAGAGAGAGATCTGCTGTTCTTAGTGATCACTGTCTCCTCCTCCCAGTCAGTACACTGCCCCCACAGTTAGAAACACCTCACTAGAGAACACTTAACCCCTTGATCCCCCCCCCCCGTGTTAACCCCTTCCCTGCCAGTGACATTTATACAGTAATCAGTGCATTTTTATAGCACTGATTGCTGTATAAGTGTCACTGGTCCCAAAAAAGTGTCAAAAGTGTCCGATCTGTCCACCACAATGTCACAGTCCTGCTAAAAATTGCAGATTGCCGCCACTACTAGAATAATAAAAATGCCATAAATCTATCCCCTATTTTGTAGACGCTATAACTTTTGCACAAACCAATCAATATATGCTTATTGCGATTTTTTTTTACCAAAAATATGTAGAAGAATATATATTGGCTTAAACAGATGAAGAAATTTGTTTTACATTTTTTTGGCGATATTATAGCAAAAAGTAAAAAATATATTTTTTTTCTCAAAATTGTCGCTCTTTTTTTATAGCGCAAATAATAAAAACCACAGAGGTAGTTAAATACTGCCAAAAGAAAGCTCTATTTGTGGGAAAAAAGGACATCAAGTTTGTTTGGGTACAACGTCGCACATCCGCGCAATTGTCAGTTAGACCCCTTTCACACCGAGGGCGTTTTGCAGGTGCTATAGCGTTAAAAATAGCGCCTGCAATCCGCGCTCAAACACCTGCAGCATTGTCTCCAGTGTGAAAGCCCGAGGGCAGGACGTCAGGAAAAGTCCTGCCAGCAGCTTCTTTGGAGCGGTGAGTTTACCACTCCTCCACCACTGCTCCCCATTGAAATTAATGGGGAAGCGCTGGGATACCGTCGGCAAAACGCCACTATTGCGGCGCATTGTGGGCGGTTTTAACCTTTTCTTGGCCGCTAGTGGGGGGTAAAAGCGCCCCGCTAGTGGCAGAAATGCGCCGCTAATCCGACGATCTTTAGCAGCGTTTTACCTCAGACGCTATGGGCAACTCGGTGTGCAAGGGGTCTTAAAGCGATGCAGTGCCGTATCACAAAAAATGGCCTGGTCCTTAAAGTGGTTAAAATCTGAGATAAAATAACTCATAGCATTTTTTAAACATTTTTTGCTATTCACAAAAACACTACTAAAATAAAGCATGAGTCATTTCATCAAAATGTGGGGTATTTATTTCATTAAACCATTCAGTATTTTACAAGACGTGAGATCCAGTGGGATGGATGCAGGGAAGAAGGATTAAACCCCCTGTCAGCTTTTAGTGCTAATAAAGAGGTAAAATGATTTAACGAGGAACTGCAGTCTGCTCACATAATTTGTAATAAAAACATCTTTGCCGTTCTGAAGCTTCCCTCCAACCACTTTGCATATTATTTTATATATACTGTGATTCAGTACTTGCCAAATATTCTGCAGAAATCTCCCTCCACAGAGTCTGGCTGCAGCCATTTTAACTGTGGGCAGCTGAAGCTACTGCCTGTTCACTTCCTGGATTTACACAGAGGCACACCTCCAGCTCTGAAGCTTTTATTGGCCCTCTTATGACTCACCCCCCTCCCTTCCTGGCAAACTCTCACGAGAGAGAGAGAGAGAGAGAGAGAGGTTTGCCCCCTTAATGACCAGGCTATTTTTTGCATTACGGTACTGCGTCCCTTTAACTGACAATTGCGCGGTCGTGCGACGTTGTACCCAAACAAAATTGATGTCATTTTTTCCCACAAATAGAGCTTTCTTTTGGTGGCATTTGATCAACTCTGCGTTTTTATTTTTTGCGGTATAAACAAAAAAAAGTGTGACAATTTAAAAAAAAAAAAAACTACTTTCTGCTATAATACATATCCCAAAAATAAATTTAAAAAACAAATGTATTCATCAGTTTAGGCCAATATGTATTCTTCTACATGATATTGCGTATATTGATTGGTTTGCGCAAAAGTTATCGCGTCTACAAACTATGGGATAGATTTAGGGACTTTTCATTTTTTTATTGTTTTTACTTAGAATGGAGTCAATCTGCAATTTTTAGCAGGACTGCGACATTGCGGTGGAAAAATCTGACCCTAAATGGCACTTTTTGGGGACCAGTGACATCATTACGTTGATCAGTGCTATAAAAATGTACTTATCAGTGTATAAAATTACACTGGCAAGGGAGGGGTTAACACTGGGGGGCGATCAAGGGGTTAAATGTGCTCCCTCAGTGTGTTCTAACTGTGGGGGGGTGGGGCTTCCTGGGACATGATAGAGATCACTGGGAACAGCAGATCTCTGACATGTCCCCTGTCAGAACTTGTTTACAAAGGCAGATCCCCGTTTTGCCTCTGCGCGCGCCCTCAACCTCACATGCACAGACCGGCGTATGGGTACGCAGGAGAGCCGACATGCTGCAGTATATGTGCCGCGGCTGGTCGCAAAGGGGTTAATAACTCATAAGGAGATAGTGAATTTAATTTTTCAGCATCTCATGAGATAATTAGAAAAAAACGTGTCACGCAAGACATTGAGATATTCTTCAGTGAATTAAGCCCAGTGACTGTGTCCCTTTGGTTTTTCATTTATGTGGTGCCAAAGCCAAATCAGAAATTGAATACAATGAGTTTGACTAATATTAAAATCTCTGGCACTTTTACAGATTGGAGCCCTTATTTTTTTTTTTTATATACATGCATATATATATATGCATGTATATAGATGTATGATTGTATATATATATATATATATATATATATAAAAACACATACATACATACACACATACATATACACACACACACACACATATGTGTATACAAAAAAATAAAAGTGTTCATCATTTAAGAGAAAGATGTTTTTTTTTTAAAGTACAAAACAGCAGAAACATTACATATGTATTCCATCTTCATGTTCTCTGTACAAGAATAAAGTACAGTGTGACCCATATTAAATAAAAAAAATGCAGCTTCAGTATTTTATTACCAGCAGGTGTTTTAGAAAGTGTACTGTACTCCTGTTTATTTAGTAATAAAAAAAAAACAATTGTAAGGTAAAGGGTTATTATTAGCCATATTCTTCTGAGGTTGATTTGCAGTGATCAACACAATTTACCCAAAAAGATAATCCTAAATTCTAAAATATTCTGATAGAGCTTCATTCAGATGGGTGTTGATACCTGTTCTGCGCGTAGGTTACAATATTATTGCATCAGTCCTGAGCTGCATGTAGGTAGCCTACAGGTGCATTTCAGAGCTGCCGGACTCCTTATTCATGGTTTGAAAAAGGAGCTCAGCAGCTCTTAAACGCGTAGCCATGCCCCCAGCGCATCTCCCAGTATGTGACATCACTTCCTGTCTAAAGGGGAGGAGGAAGTGTTGGGCTCACATTATAGCCTAATAGTCCACTTTATAATACTGCACGTTTTACAGGGGGAGAGGGCAGAATATGCAATGTGCACACTGTGAGCGGACATACTCCTCGCCAGTGCCATCACACGCCATACAGAGCCATCACAAGCCCTACAAAGCCATGTACAGAAGAGAGTCATGTGAAGAGTATAGCCAGGTGCAGAGGAGAGCCATGTACAGAGGAGAGGAGAGCCGAGACATGTACAGAAGGAGGAGAGGAGAGCCATGTACAGGAGGAGGAGAGGAGAGCCATGTAAAGGAGGAGGAGAGGAGAGCCATGTACAGGAGGAGAGGAGAGCCATGTATAGGAGAAGAGGAGAGCCATGTACAGGAGGAGGAGAAGAGAGCCATGTACAGAGGAGAGCCGAGCCATGTACAGGAGGAGAGGAGAGCCATGTACAGGAGGAGAGGAGAGCCATGTACAGGAGGAGGAGGAGGAGGAGAGGGGAGCCATGTACAGGAGGAGGAGAGGAGAGCCATGTACAGGAGGAGGAGGAGGAGGAGATGCATCTACAGGAGGAGGAGAGGAGATGCATGTACAGGAGGAGGAGGAGAGGAGATCCATGTACAGGAGGAGGAGGAGAAGAGGAGAGCCATGTACAAGAGGAGGAAAGGAGAGCCATGTACAGGAAGAAGAGAGGAGAGCCATGTACAGGAGGAAGAGAGGAGAGCCATGTACAGAAGAAGAGGAGAGCCATGTACAGAGGAGAGCCAGGTACAGAGGAGAGCCAGGTACAGAGGAGAGCCAGGTACAGAGGAGGCACAGCCATGCACACAGGCCTGTACCCACCTATATACACAGGAGTGCACAGCCATTTACGCAGTGCCCTCTTCTGTATATGGCTCTCCTCCCCTCTGTACATGGCTCTCCTTTTCTCTATATATGGCTCTCCTCTCCTCTGCACATGGCTGTGCCCTCCTGTGTAGGTAGGTATAGGCCTGTGTACATGGGTGTGCCCCCCCGTGTAGATAGGTATCGGCCTGTGTATACGGCTGTGCCCCCCTGTGTAGGTAGGTATCGGCCTGTAGACACACAGAGATGGTAACTCACCTCCTCGCAGTACAAGGCCTCGGCTCAGGCCTCCTCTCAGTAGCGGGGCCGCTATGGTAACAGATGATTAGCGGCCAAGAGTGTCCTCTCTCTATGTCACCCCATTTCCCTCTGCCAAGTGGCTCTCACTCCACCTCCATCTCCTCACTGGTAGCCAACTATAGGTGTCCTGTCGAATAATGCCTCCCATCAGATAATGCATCTGATGAACTGCGCATGGGCAGCAATGGCACTGTACGGCATGTGATGGCACTGTACGGCATGTGATGGCACTGTACGGCATGTGATGGCTCTGTACAGCATGTGATGGCACTGTACGGCATGTGATGGCTTTGTACGGCATGTGATGCCACTGTACGGCATGTGATGGCTCTGTACGGCATGTGATGGCTCTGTACGGCATGTGATGGCTCTGTACGGCATGTGATGGCTCTGTACGGCATGTGATGGCACTGTACGGCATGTGATGGCTCTGTAGGGCATGTGATGGCTCTGTACGGCATGTGATGGCTCTGTACGGCATGTGATGGCACCTCTCCAACACCCTTCAGATCCTGACAAGCCTGGGAAACTTCTGTTCTGTGAATGACTGATCTCCCAGCAGTGGATTCCATTTACTATCTGGCCATGTATGTTGGCCATGGTCTGTTTCCTGTATGAGGTTGTATTACTGGAACAGAGCCATGTGACCAACGTGCTAGTTCACAGCACAGCCACATCTCTCAGGGGAGGGGGGGGGGGGGCAGAGGCAGGGGGTGTTTGGTGTGTTGTTGAAGTTGTATACACCCCCTGAGAACTTTTCAAACAGTAAATGGACTGTTATTGGCAGCTGGAGGAAAGTTCAAGTGCAGATGCTGGAAAAACTAAAGGAGGCAGGAAAAAAAGATTAGCTGATTTGTGATAAATGTAATAGGTGCTATTTATTTAACCCATCCCATACTTCTCCTTTAAAGTGGTATAAAAAAGTTTTTTTGTTGTTCCTAAAATTAAAAAAAAAAAAAAAAAAAAAAAGGTTATACGTACCTGCTCTGTGCAACAATATTACACAGAGGGGTCTCTTACCTCCCTTTTGGCAGTCCCCAGCCAGCATTGCCCACTCCTCCTTCCTCATGGTGCCTCCATAGTAAGTGGCTGTGCTTTCTACAGGAACTGATACGTACTGTATTTTATGTATTTAATTTACTTTTTTTTTTCAAAGCTTCAATAAAATTACAGAAAATTTGCCAATTTTTTTTGGTATATGTATACAATAAAGTGTATGTATATATACACACACCCCTACGCTGATTATTTATTATGCCAGTTGATTGTGGTGTAATTTTCTGTATACACAAAAAAAGCAGAGAATACAATCAATGTACTATTTTTAGCAAGATACCTGGCAGGTGTCTTTTCCTCCTGTAGGTTGACCAGCACAAATCATGGTGGATATGATTTGGCCAAAGTATTCTCCGTTACATACATTGCTGGGGATCAAGAAAATAGTTACTCCCTGCAGTGTAGAGGCCAAGGTACCTGTAATCAGATACTATGTGTTAGCATGTAAGTACAGAAGGAACCAAGTCATGTCTATGAAGCATTACAAATTAAAAGGGAAACCAAAAATGTGAGAGGATATGCAAGGCAACTGCCATTTAGATGGATTATCCTAATAATTACAGACAGTATCAGTCACATCAATTAAAAAACAAATTATCACTAGTAAACTGAAAGCCACAATATAATTGACCCATTTATTTTTGGCACTTACAGTGTATGTAAAGCCAAACTATTTTTGGATGTTTTTGCATGTAACACAATCTGTGAACGGGGAGAGTCTGATGAATGACAAGCTTCTCTTCCTCATTCACAGATTGTTACATGCAGTGTAATCAATGCATGGGCTTTTCTCAATGGAGTAAGGAAGGATCAGGTCTTCTTTGGATCTTTTTCACTGCAGCTCATGAAGGAGCTGAAAGAATTATTAACTCCCATAGTGCTAAAAGTTAAGCAGCAAAAAAAAGGAACGATCATACCTGCACAGGATCAACCCGTTTGAAATACTTCCATATAGGTAAGGGGTGTGACTGAGGCTATAGTTTGACTAAACTTCAGTTTTAAGCTCTTAATGTATTGTACCTATGACACTAAGCTTGTTGAATATTCTAGATGACAAAAAATGATCCTGTGGTCAGGCTATGGACATTAAAAGTATTTACGTATTCTTAACAGGCTTGGGAATGAGCTTTACAACAAGCCCTCATTGACCTTTGTAGTTGTGGAGCAATTGATCTTCAAAACTGAAGATCAGCAGCACTGATGTTATCTAAAGTGGACCTTCAAACAAGTAAAACAACTAATTTGCAACTGGCTCCATCCCCCTTCTACCCAATTATGGCACATGCGTGCTGATGGAATCCATATGTTTAATCCAACAGAGAACTGTGTACATGTGGGGTGTACTGCACATGGCGAAGAAGATACTGAGCAAATGCAGGCCTTCAATCACAGCATTTCCGTGCATGAATGGGAAGCCACCTCTGTGCGTGCAGATGTGCCGAGAGTCTCTCCTGGATCCCGAAGCCTGGGTAGAGCCCTTAGCACATGCACCAGATTTTTAAATATGGTGGCGAGACCAATGGTAAAGGGGACTGAAGTTCCTCTTCAACCTTCTTCCTCACTCTTCCACACAGAACAAGTGCTCTGGGAGGGAAGCAGGGTGAACTGTAATGCTGAAAGAAAGACTTGAACAATTTCTGTGCTTCTGCTGTGAAAGTCATGGATCGTTATAGCCTCAGATTGGACAAGCTAGTTAAATACAAAAGCTGTAGTACTGTGTCTAAGGGAAGCTGTTGTGACAGCAAATAGAGAAATCTCAGCTACTTTCATGAAACTTGAAATACAAGAAACAAACTGTTAAAGTATTCAGAATAAGTGCACTTACCACCTCCTTCCACGGTGTGACCCCAGCCTGTAACTGTTAAAGGGGCACCTGCTTGCAAGTTGCTATCAAATCCCGGAAGACAAATAGGCTGCACAGTAGCTGAGATAGGAAGAAGAAAATAAAAGTGAGCTAAATATACAAATAACCACAGACAGCAACCATTAAAAGAGAAGTATGGACTTAAAAAAAAAAAAAAAAATGATACTATTCTAGGCGGATGCAGCATCGATACAACGCTGTATCTGTCCCCCGCCAGCTCTGCATCGAGAATGAAGTGATCATACGCCACTTCTCGCTCAGTTCTCCCCTCCGCTCTGAGCAGAGAGCAGGGACTGTCAGTCACCGGCTCTGTGCTCTGCCCCCCCCCCCCCCAGCGCTCACTGGAGCACTGGCTGTGGAGGGGGCAGGGGGGGCTGGCTCAGGCTCTTGGCAGAGAGGCACCGATCCAAGCTTTTGGATGGATCTCGACCATATGGTTGGGATCTTTTCAGCGCCTGAACTGACTCAGATGTCAGCCGAGAGCAGGCTTTAGCCCACTGTCAGCTGAAAACAGATCACAGGAGTCCAGAATGAACTGCACTCCTGTGATCTACAGGGGAAGTATAGCAAATATATACAACTGTACTTTTAAAACACATTAGGTCTTTAATATATATACAGTATATATAACAAACAGCATTGTAGATATAAACTATGATTTTTGCTGTGCATTAAGAGCTGCCATCATAGGCCCAGATCATTGAAATCATTAATCTATTTAAGGTCATCTGATCTGCACTGGAACTGCAAACAATGCAGGAGGGCATCTGCTCCATTATACCAAGAGCAAAAATCCTGCAGAACCAGATAAATTATGTGTACCCGTCCGTTCAACAAACATCAGTCTTCTGTCAAATTGTCATGCCGGGAAACCATCATTCAATCAAACTTGCCGTTTGTGATCTCCACTATTTACATGAGTGTATTGCAGCATAGAAATCATGATTTATGGCTCCTAGCAATTAAGACACTGGGGCTAATATACTATAGGCAAATAGGCTGTTCACTTTGCAAGGGAATTTGTCCCAGATCTTAGTGAATGAGGGGAAGCTTCGATGACCATTATGCAATCATATGCAACCAAAAATGCTTTTTTTGTCATTTTCCTTGTACATAAATTGGATTTTTTTTTGCAAAGGGGACAGCCTACTTGCCTTTAGTAAATCAATCCTATTGAATCAAACAATGTTTAGCACATGCCTTCCTTGTTTGCACTACTTAGCTGCAGTTACAGTGCAGAAGTAAAGAGGTTGTACGTATACAGGGCCTGGGTTTACAATGACAACTCTAAAAAGATGAAGAGACTATAAGGCGGCCATACATGGATCGAAATTCGGCCATTTCAACCACAAATTTAGGAAGGTCACTACACAGGCAGATTATTTCAAATTTAGGTTTAAAACATCCTCAAACATACCAATGAAAACGCAAGGGGGGAGCCACTGTCCTATGTAAAAGCCATGGAAGAAGTTTATTGATCCATTAGGTGCACTGAAATATCAACATGTACCTCCAGCTCTAAACACATTTTACTCAACAAAGAGCATATTTGTAGAGTGGGGAATGCTGTATGGGAGGACACATTTAATTTAACTTTAACACAAAACACCTGCACCCAGGAAAGGTGCACACTTGCTGCTTCAAATCTCAGTCCACAACTCAATAACCTCATGCTTTCCACCACGTGATCAATATAATCTGCTCACCTAATCATTTTGACCCCTATATCAATTCTGAGGTCAATTCAAGCACGTGTCTCTTAAACCAAAAACAAACTTAAGAGACACATGCTTGATATGACCTCAGAATTGATTTAGGAGTAAAATCCATAAATTGAGCAGATTATATTGATCACGTGGTGGAGAGCACGAGGTTATTAAGTTGTGGGCTGAGAAGTGTGTACCTTTCTGTGGAAGTGGGGGGACACATATGGGACGTTTCCCCTCACCCCCCTGTTCTGGTGACAATGCTAAAATGTTTGGATTTCCCACCACTCTCTGTCTTGGTGACAACTGTCAGCAGGACAAAACAAATGGTGAATACAGGGACACAGACGACAAACACTTAAGGGTCTAATTGTTTCACACTGCATCCAAAACTAGAATAGTATTACCTGTGAGGCTGAGATCACTCTTTAGCTTAATTAAGGCAATGTCATTTGGCTTTTGATCCAAAGTGTATGATGTGGGAATGTAGATCTTGTCCACCTGTGCCGCAAAGAGAAATGTAAGGCGCGCATGCCCACACTCAACACGCCATCTATCGACCTGTTGCTGTCCCCTAGGCAGAAAACAGAACTCAGAATAAGAGTAATTCTAGGCAACATGTAACTATGGTAAAAATGTTACATATGTATAAGAACAAGTTGTTTACCTTGGGAAACAATGTGCTGCAGTGAGAATGATCTGTGGCGTAAGTATACTGCACCCACATGAATGCTGCCCCATGTACTGAAGGCTGCACTGCCATGGCGAGTTTTCTATGGTGGTATCCTGACCACCAACAATTCGCTCCTTTTTATGGTTAATGCCACAATCTAGAAATGCCAATTGAATGAGATGGATGAATAGAAGGAAAGAAAAACACATTGTATAAAAACATAGCAAAGGATTTGTGGTCATGTTTCAGCACAGTAAAACCGCTAACCCTAAGCCGCAAAAGGTATACACATGCTACAGACATAATCCCTTCTGTTGCTTTCAACAGGCAGCGATTCATTTAAATGAATAAGGCCGCATTGCAACCATGCTGCAAGACTTTTTGACAGATCAACTTGCCTAGTGATGGCCCTTGGAGTCCTGAATGCAAATTTTGACCAACTCCCATAGTAAAAACCATTGACCTGGTTACCTCCTGCACTTCATGACTGGTCAATTACTCCGATGAGAGGATTCACTAGCCAATAGTAATGCATTAGGGGTAAGAGAAAGGGGGGAAACACTTTAATTAAAGTATCTGGCTGAACTTTGCATACCAGAGTGTTCTTAGATTTTGGGGTCTCAATAGGCAAGCTGAACTAATGTGCAGATTTAAAAATAAATGTACATGTTATGGTAGGAGAGTGCAGACTGACGACTCATCACTTGGGAACTCCTTCACTGTCCAATCATTAGTCTGGTGTTGCCCATTTTGTGCTGCATCTGCAATCAAGGTGAAGGATATTTGAGGAAAGTGGAAAGATAGCTCTGGACTTGTAGGTTTATTTTACTGGTATTGTTGTCTTCAGGAATTTCTGTTGGTGTAAATTATCTGGTTTCCTGGGCAGATGGCTTCTACACCCCAGAGCATCTCCACAGTCTTCTTGGCTTGTAGTGTGGTGTAAAAAGAGTTGAAATTGAAATGCCACACCACTGCCAAGCGGCCCAGACACAACTTTTTTCCATTAAAGGTCAGATGGACAATTAAAAAAGGATGCTGGCTAATTTCTCGTGAATCATATTGCATGAGAGTTTATTCTTGGCGGCAGTTTATTGAACCAGTTAATTGGCAATTGTCATTTTTGCTGCCATAAACATAAAAAAATTAGGGTCTGAGTGTGGTATTGGTATATCTATGGCAGGCACCCTGGCACTCGTTGTTAAACTGACATTGGTCACAGTGTGAATGCTCAGATTCAGAAACGCCGGACTTTGGGGCAGGTCCACCATATATAGCACATAGTGAGGGCCGGACTGGCCTACCGGGATAGCAGAAAATTTCCCGGTGGGCCGGCAGGCTGCTTGCCCTGGGGCCGCTTTGATCTGTGGCTTCAGTGGTGCCTATAACAAAAATATGGCTGCGAGTCGACAGGTCAACTGCACATGCGCCGTTCGAGCTAGCTGGGCTTGGCCATTTCTGTGCAAGCGGGCACATGCGCAGCGATGTAATGGTTCCGGGCGGCGCCATTTTTAAATATAAGGCACGCACCTATCCCCATCACGGTTGGGTATGACCAGACCCCTCCTCAGCCTCTGACCACCTCCTGTTACTTTCCTGTACCGTGTCTGCACAGCCTAGGACCACCTCCTGTTACTCTTTTATACCATGTCTGTACAGTCTAGGACCACCTCCTATACCATGTCCGCACAGCCTATGACCACCTCCTGTACCATGTACACACAGCCTATGACCACCTCCTGTACCATGTCCGCACAGCCTATGACCACCTCCTGTACCATGTACACACAGCCTATGACCACCTCCTGTACCATGTACACACAGCCTATGACCACCTCCTGTACCATGTCCGCACAGCCTATGACCACCTCCTGTACCATGTCCGCACAGCCTATGACCACCTCCTGTACCATGTCCGCACAGGCTATGACCACCTCCTGTACCCTGTCCGCACAGCCTATGACCACCTCCTGTACTATGTCCGCATAGCCTATGACCACCTCCTGTACCATGTCCGCACAGCCTATGACCAACTCCTGTACCATGTCCACACAGCCTATGACCACCTCCTGTACCATGTCCGCACAGCCTATGACATCTGCTGTACTCAAACAATCCTTTTCCTCTCTCTGACCATCACCTTATTAGTTTCTCTCTCCCCCTGTCTTCCACCACCTTTCCCTCCAATCGCCTAACCATCACGCGCAGAAACTTTCGCAACTCCAACTCCTCTCTCCTCTAGTCTGCTACTGACCACCTCTATGACAAATCTCCCCTGTCCTGCCCCAACCAAGCCACGTCCATCTACAATAAATCCCCTACAACCCTGGAAAACAGATGACACTAAAATTCTCAAAAAACGTAGTCGTGCTCTTGAGTGTCTGTGGCACAAGATTAAGTCTCTCAAAGACTTCAACCAATACAAATCTGCCCTCCAAAAATACTATTCTTTCCTCCACACAGCCAAGCAAACCTATTTTACAACTCTTATTTAACACCTTCTCATCCAGTCCCTGTAAACTCTTTTCTACCTTCAAATCTCTACTTTGTCCTCCACCGCCTCCACCCACTGTTCTGCCCAAGACCTCCTGCTCTCTAGCTTCCTCATCCCCTCCTCCCATATCCGCCTCCAGGACTTTTCCCGAGCCTCGCCCATCCTCTGGAATTCCCTACCCCAATCTGTCAGACTGTCTCCAAATGTATCCACTTTTAGGCGATCCCTGATAACTTTCCTCTTCAGAGAAGCCTATCCTGCCTCCATCTAACAACTGCACTATTTTCTCCATTAGCTCATCCCCCACAGCCATTACCCTTTTGTATAACTTGACCCTCCCTCCTACATTGTAAGCTCTAATGAGCAGGGCCTTCTGATTCCTCCTGTATTGAATTGTATTGTACTTGTACTGTCTGCCCTAATTTTGTAAAGCTCTGCGTAAACTGTCGGCGCTATATAAATCCTGTATAATAATAATAATAATAATAATGATAAATAATACCATGCTCGTATAGGCTATGACCACCTCCTGTACCATGTCCGCACAGCCTCTGACGTTATGCTGTTGGGCTGGTAGGAAATTATTTCCATGGCTAGTTTTTATTCCCAGTCCGGCCCTGTACATAGTGCCCTCTTGTCCACATTCCCAAAAGCAAAGAGGGGATACCCTGAGGTATATCTTTGAGAGTCTGGAGGGGACCAGGTACCACCTGCAGAGGACCTTATAATTTGCCTCAACCAAAGCCATGTTCAGGATGCCTTTATGTATTGTTCCAGAGCACCTATTCCAATCTCTTGCTGGTATCTCCATACCCAACATCTGGTTTCCCACACCAGTTGGTAGGTCAATTTCGTGATGGGTATGAGGAAAAAAAAAATCAATATAAATGTTGAAATTCCACCCCTGGAGCCAGAGTCCTGTAGACATCTTTATTCAATTAGTGTATGTGTAGTAATGTCGCCCATGCAACTTTTGAGGCTACAGACAAAATAAAGTATTTGATGTAAGTAAAACACCTCTGAGGGTGGCTGCTCAAATATTTGAAGAAAATAATCTGGATGTCTGACTCTTTTGTGGTCCAAAAAGTGATGGATTCAGTATAATCCCTTATTGGTCCACCATGAGAAGGGTTGCGGGTTTAATCCTGGTGGGTAAAAGGGATTATTAAAGATGAGAGCAATTGGTATATCATTAGACTTCATTGGAAATAAATTGCATGTTGTGTCCCAGATTCTAAGGGAATGGGAGAGGGTAGGACACAGTATTGCTCTGCGGTGTTTAGAAGGGAGCCACACGAGGAGATCTATGGGTTAGGGGAACCTCGCTTGCTATTCTATCTTGACCAAATCTGGTTTGTAGGAAGACAAAGAAGAAGAATCTGTTGGTCTTTTTCCGTTCAGCCCACTGGCAGTGTATTCACAGCTTAATTTGAGAGTGCTTGCCAGGATAACCACAGGCAAAAAATCTATTCACAGATGAGAGGGAATTAAAGGAGTTCTGATTAGCAACAGCATGATTCTGTGCATCTGACAACAGTTTTAGAATAGAGACATCATACAACCTCCCTTATGGGGTCTTCATGGAGCAGACTTGTTTTTCAAGCACATCCCACAGATGCTTGATTGGATTCAAGATCTGGAGAATCTGGAGGCCAAGTCAACATCTCAATTCAAAATCATGAACAGCAGGACCCAAGGTTTCCCAGCAGAACATTGCCCAAATCATTATACTGCTTCATCCGGCTTGCCTTCTTTTCCATATTGCATCCTTCTGCCTTCTTTTCCCCAGGTAAGTGATGCACTGGCACCTGGCCATCCACATGATGAAAAAAAATGGGATTCATCAGACCAGGCCACCTTCTTTCTTTGCTCCATGGTCCATTTTTGATGCTCATGGGCCCATTATGGGTGCTTTTGACTGTGGACACAGGTCAGTGTAGGTACCTTGACCAGTCTGTGGCTACGCAGCCCCATACCAAACTGTGATGACCATTTTTTCTGCTTTCAACTTCAGGGTTAACATGTTTATCTGCTGACTAATGTATCCCACTTGTTGCCCAATATATCCCACTGACTTTCAGATGCCATTGTAAAGACATAATAAGTGTTATAACCTGTCAGTGGTCATAAAGTTAGGGTCTCAGCTGCATGTCCAATCCCCTCCCACCCGTAAAGGTAAAATAGATACCCATAGATATGAAGCATGATAGATACTCACCTATGCACCTCAAAGATATTACACTGCCAGATGCACATGTGCTTTTGGAAGATACAATAAAAAAAAATGTCATTAGTCACATTGTAATTTTATTAAAAACTTAAACAATATACTGTAGATCTAATGCTAAATCATTCTGACATGGAAAGTAACACAATCCAACCAATATGCAGTGAAATTTACTGTATGTTACTTTCATCCTGATACAACAGATTCATACTACAGTGGCGAAAATAATTATTTGATCTCCTGCAGATTTTGTAAGTTTTGTAAGATTTGTACCTATATCAGAGCGTCTCCTGGGGCTCCCTTTCCTCTCCTCCTCCCCAGCTAACGTCAACAGGAGTGCTCGGCCACACCCACTGGAGCTGTCAGCCGGGCAAAGGAGAGAACCGAGGAGTCACGTGAGCGCCGGGAGATGCTCTGATGTAGGTACAAATCGGCATCATTTTTATATAACACAGGCACAGGGACACAAGGTTATGTTACAGAGGGGGTGGGAGGATTTTATTATATTGGCTGAACAACCACTTTAAATCAGCTTCCGAGGGTTTAATGTCACCATAAATTTGATGTAAAAGTATAGCAACGAAAACCCAATTTTAAATTAAGGCTCTAGAAGTTATAAACAGATAAGAGATAAGTAAATTAATTTGGTCGTGCTGTGATCAGGTTACTTACCCAGTAATGGGAATTGGCTGAATCCCGCCGCCAGGTGGCGGAAAGTTACCAAATTGTCCATTTAGTGTTGCAGCACTCACACTGGAAAATGTTGGCTTACTAAAAATAGCAGAGGCAGATAAAAAGGTTATTGTCAATTTATATATATATTTATGTTTAAAAACATGTATTGTGCTGACTAGCATTAAATAATGTACATAAGACAACAAAATAGCATTTTGTTACCAGAACAGCACTTGGCATGGTTACAACAGACAGTACAATGCTTCGAAATGTAAAAAACTGGGATTACTCTTTTCTTATTTTGTTTTCTATTTGTCAATCTTTGGATATTCATAAATAATTCAGCAAGAGAAATATAGGGGGAAGGGGGTGTAGATGATGTTTAGAGGAATCAGAAGGCTCTCTATGGTTCAAGAACTATGACATCATCCACTCTCTCTGGTTTGGCAATCTTTACATTTCAAAGGCTGCTCTGCCTACAACAGCAAACTTTAACAGTAGCATTTATTAAAATGCAACTTTTAATATAGGAAGAACCCAAAAAAACAAAACAAAACAAAACAAAAAAAAAATAACACAACATTTGGCTGGAGTTGGACTTTTCAAATGAAATAATTTTCTATTACTTGGGACCAGGGCAGCCATCAGAAAATTTTGGGCCCCTTATACAGCTTTAGGCCTGCCCCCCCGACCATGAACAGCAACATTCCCCAGGGCTTGCCCACAGGCCATCCCACTGAATCCACCTCACCTGTACGCACTGACCCCCCTCTCCTCCCAATTCTGTATATATTCCAACTCCCCCTCACACCTGTGTATATATATATATATATATATATATATACACACGTCAGCCCCACATATACACAAATCTGTAAACACACAAGCCTCTGGCCCTTCCCTGTACACAAACAGCCCCCCTCCCTTTCATTCACAGCCCCTACTTGTAAAGAAATCTTCCTACCTAGTCCCAGGTCGTTTTCACAAAGCTGACATGTTGCTGACACAGAGGAGCACAGTACAGGCAGCTCACACGAGGAGTGCACATGAACAAAGTAGCCAAAGGTGGCAGTAAAGAGCTTGATGTCTGAGCTCAATGACACAGAGCAGCAGCAGCTGCGAGATCGTTTCTATAGTGCACAACACAACTCCCCTTCACCCGTCCTGCCACCCATCAAATCATTCTCTGCAGCTATTACCTTTTGTACCACCACCCCCTCCCTTTAGAATGTAAGCTCTACGAGCAGGGCCCTCCTGTACCTTTTGTATTGAACTGTACTGTAATTGTGTTGTCCCCCCTATATATTGTAAAGTGCTGCGTAAATTGTTGGCGCTATATAAATCGCATATAATATAATAATAATCTGTCCCCGGCGGGCCCCTCGGCTCCTTACAGTTGTATTGGCTGTACCCCCCTGATGGCGGCCCTGCTTGGGACTACAAAAAAAAACATACACTTTTTTTGGATTGTAGTCTGGTATTGTATTTGAACAGTAGGTGGTAGCAAGCCACTATAGTAACCTATTTTGTGTATTACTCTGGTCTTTAGTCCAATGGCTTCTTTTTTTTTTATTTTTTTTTATTTAAAGCTTCATTATTTTAGATCTCTGACTTAGATGTGGAGTTGATATGAATGTAAACCATAACATTAACCAGGTAGACAAACACTATTTTAGATTTTACAATAAAAGGTGTTGCTTTCAAGTAAAAATGCACCCTTATTACTTTTGCCATACTGTACTCATTAACAAATCTGTATTTCTGGCCTCCGTAGGATGAGTGGATAGAACTTTGTTCAGAAGTAGATAGAGTGTTAAGTATACCTATCATTAGAGAAATAAGTAAAATGCCGTTACTGACTTCTACCTAAAAGAAATGGCTTTAATGCTTCTGAGTCACAGATCTGAAACGGACACGCAGTGAATAGCATAGAAAAGTCAAAATTCTTTATCGCTTTGTTTATCACAGATCAGCGATTCATAAAGCTCTAAAGTCAGAAGATCAGCATGACAGCCAAACAACTACCATTTTCAGAAGGTGAGGTAATCTACATAATTTTCTAATGACAGATTTGATTTACTTTAAGAGCCTAACCATCTGAACTGGAGTGATGACATATTTGTATCACTATTCAGAATGTGTTACTCTTATCTCTAACTAGTAGTACCTCACGCAAGCTTCTGCTGTTCATGGGCCAAGAAGGGGCATAGGGCCCACATAAAAGTTTATCAGGGACCCAAATCCTGCCTTTCAAATAGTGTTGGCACCCAGACAGCAATTCAACGGCTAGGCATGGCACATTATGAGACAATAAATTCCTTGCATCTTTTTGTAACACCAGAGGATTTTAAGTATAAAACAGATGTCCTGCCTTTGCCATCTGCTCCACCCCTTTCACCAATCCTTGATCTTAGTAATAATGTGTTAATGCCACCCTTAACTGAAGGCTTGTTCACACCATGTCCATCGAGCTGCATTGATCAACGCAGGTTCAACTCAAAAGCACAAGGAATCAATTGTTTTCTATGTGTTCTCTTAGCTCAATAACACTGTGTTGAGGTGGTTGCAGTGTTTTGCATAAAAATTGCAATGTGCTGTGGTGCATGGAGTTGAATGAAGTGCCATTTTCTGACACGTAAGTAAAAAAAAAAAAAAACGTAAACAATGAATCACACTGAATGAGTTCAGAGCTTGAATGCTCATCTTTTCCTGCTTGGAGGGAAGTATCTATCACTGGGGAGTCTTGTATTCACCTGGAAGTACTGCAGACAGGACTCACTTGGGACTGCAGAATTCTCTGATGGAGTATAGTGCAAGTCTTGAGGTCTTCATGGGATCTGTTCACCAGGATGTTTTCCTTCTACAGTCTTCTAAGGAAGCCTCCTTTAATTACGTCCTTTCTCTTATCCCCAATCAGCTGAAAGCTCCTAGTAGTGGCACTAGAATTTCTATCAGTCGCTACATAATGCAAGATGCTACTCCCCTCAGGGGTAGCATATTTGATGCTGGAATCATACTGTTGGTTACTGGTAAGTCAGGTTTGCAGTATGATCTATTACATTAAAGGAACACCTCCGGGTGTCAAGTTGAAAGGGCCCCTTCTCTTCCTTCTGATCCTGGTGTTCTTGTATACCAGTCTGGATTTCGATATACTCTCTCCTCTGCCTACCATCAGCGTGGCTGCTATCACCCTAACATCTCAATTAGGCAGATTCAGAATTAGTACCATTCAGTTTTTAAGATCCTTATTGCCTTCTAACCTTTGTTATGTTATTCTGTGAGGAATGTCTTGCTCATGGCTATCTCAAAACAGGCAACCTCTTTTGTTATCGCAGTGTGTCCTTTCTCTGAAAGTCAAGGATTAGAAATGCTAGGCTTGAGCCCTCTGCGGTAACGGTCTGGTCTACATTTTGGACATAGTTGGCCTTCCTACTTCCTCTTACAGGTGTTTTCCTGGCTTTTGGCCTAGTAATTTTTTTCTTTGACCACATTTCAGTATTGATCTAGGTTTCTACCTCTTCAAGTAGTGTGTTTTCTACCTGTTTTCAGTGGATGTTTGGATAGTCCTCCAGTATTACTGGATGGGGCCCATAGTATTTTCAGGCAATAGTTTCCCCTTAGAAGTGAATCTCTGTCCTGGTCTGGCTCACCAGGTTGATCCTCAGTTTTCTCCCACTGGTCATGGCAGTTCCCCTCGCCAGTTGTCTTGCATTACCCTTTTTTTATTTAGTGTGGATTCAGGCATTGCCCAACCCCCAGTTGGGCTGCTTTTGGATGTCCTAACTGTTTTGGAATTCCTGTGCCCCCCCCCCCCCGGTGGAGGATAAAGAAAATAAGATTTTTGTTTTTAACATAAAATCTTTTCTTGAAGTTCATAGAGAGACAAAGGTCCTGCCCCTCTGTACTGCTTACTCACACACCTGAGGACAATGGGTAAGGGAGGGATTATACAGGGCTGGTTTACAATGCTTTTTTTTTTCTGTTGGCCAGTGTCTCAACTTCCTTTAGACGGCAAGGAAATAAGGAACTATAATCACAGCAGTGCACCAGGGCACTCAGCTGCTAAGAAGCCCTTTTTTCTGAATGTCTTATGTTCTAGAAACAACATCTCTTTCTCAATTCAAATAAGTAGCAAGGCAGTCACAACCCTGCCCATTTATTTCACATTTTATAAAAACAGTTTTTTTTAACTACTCTTGGGTTTGGATGCACAAAATGCATGAAAAAAAACATTTTTAACTCTATGTTGGTTCATATATGAAATATTTGCTTGCCAGGTTAACTCATTCACAAAAAAAATATTGTAACAAAAATACCTGGAATATCCAATCTCTGCACATACAGATTTTGCACTGTTTGTGTCAAAACCATCACTGCATATATAGCGCCAAGTTCCTGAGGATGTCAAGATTTGTAGGATGGAGTCATCTGTAAGCCTGACTGTAAAGCGAGAGGAGAGAATGTTGAAAATATGTTGTGTTGCAATACAGAATCATTCATTGTTAACAAAATATTGATTGTAAGTCACAGAAATAAAACTAATTACCTTGTCAAAACCTTTTCAGTTTTGGACTTACAAGGTATAAATTATGAAATGCTCATTTTACCTGTGCACATTTCACTTCCACCAATCATAGAAAGTAATACTTACCAATGGAGGTGTTGCTGAAGTCTACTCGCTGCACACATCTTAATTCATCTTCACCATTAGCACAGTCCTCCTTGCCATCACACCATTTATCCAAAGGAATAAATTTAAATGACTTCAGGCAGAAGAAGTAGTAATTATCAAGCACCACTTTAACTGAAAGAAAATGTGAAAATAACAAATGTAACTTTATTTTTTTTTTGTGTGGATGTGTTTGAGTAACACTGAAAAAGGTGTGATATTTAAAATATTATAAAATCAAGCTGCGCTCATAACTTTTTTTTTAAAGGGGTTAGAGCATCTGTCAATTTGTATTGCTGTCTGTCACTACTGGGGAGATTTCTGTAATCATGAAATCATGGCTATAATGACAGTATCATTAAAGTAGAAGTTTTTTACGTTTTGGATAGAGTGCGGAGGGATTAGAATGCTTGTCAGTTTTTATTGATGTCTGTGTCCCCATTAGGGGGATTTGTCCTGTTTACCATTATCATTGAAAATGAAGGTAAAAGAATACCCCAAATTTTGGGTTGTCCCCAGAAAAGTTATAGAGGAGAGTTCTTCCAATTGGGTCACTAGTTTTGGTGACTTGGGGTTCCCCAAGGGATTCCCTTAGGCTGGCCATACATTATACAATTTTCCTTGTTCAATTTTCTTTAGATTTAACCACACCCAAAACTTTTGGTAAGGGCGTCACTGGGAGAGAAAGTGAGGGACAAATTTCCGCAGTATGGTCACATGCAAAAATAAAAATTTCCATCTTCTTATCAGTCTTGGTAAGTGTCTTCACCATTCAACTCCATGTTGATTTTTTTCTTTTTCTGCATGACAGGGTTGCTTTAAAATGTATATGAAGTGTTTGAGTGGGGAAGGATTGAAACTCCTGTCAGATATTTACTGCTATCTGGTGCTCTGTTAGAGTAATTTACCTATACTTTCTATCCTGTTGACCAGTTTTACCAGGAGGAATTGAGGGAAATCCACAAAAGAGACAGAGACAGGCAAGGCCAATGCAGCTGCTAGGCAAAGCAGGCCACCTAGGGTGCTGCCACAGCTGCTGGGTTCCCTACCCTCCGTCACAGGTCCAACTAGAGTTGCCACCTCATCCCTTTATACCCGAGCACATATTAATTACACAGGTTCTGTGGCTGATTAAGGTGGTAATTAAACTTACTTGTTGCCTTATCTGCATTTAAATAGCCTCAGAACCTGTGTAATTAATATGTGTTTGGGTTGAATGGGATGAGGTGGCAACCCTAGGTCCAACCCCCCCGTCCCCTCCCCCCTCCAGAGACTCCATCAATGTCACAGCAGCTAGGCTAGTGTAGCCTTTCTGGTGCAGGTGCCACACTGTGAAACACCATCCTGTCTTCTCCATGCTGCTGGTGGGCAGGATGGCCTGGAAGGGAAAGTGATTACAGATCATCCCATAATATAATACATGTGTTTCCAGCCTGCCCAAATCGTACAATAACATGCTGTGTGATGTCAGGAGGGAGGGACTTCAGCTACCCATTGGCTGAGAGGGCAGCACTGGGTTGTGTCACTGCCTGCTTAGCCAATGGGTACACAAAGTGTGCTGTCCATCATTTCTTCTAAATCTTCATCCCGTGGGCTTCCTATCTTAATGGGTGCAGGATAAATCTGCACACAAGATCCAGAACTGCATGTAGCGAGTGAAGGTTCTGTAGTGATTGAGCTGAGGGAAGCTAAAGTGTTTTGCCCCAGCAGATTGACAGATCACCCTACCCCACTTTTTTCCTGGTAGGGAGGTGAAAAGCAGCCTTTGCACAGGTTGCATTTGCTGAGATCAAAGATTTCCACTGTTTCTAAAGTTTTTGACTTTTTTCTTTTTTTTTGCAAGTAGCTGGTATTGCCTTTTTGTCTTCCCCTACTCTACTAAAACAAAAGCATTTTTATTTGTGTTTTTTCTTGTTTTTGGAGCGTTACCCTCCCTTCTTTTCTGGTAACATGTTAGGAGGACATAAAGTGAAGGTCAAGCTCTCCAAGCCCTGGATAGCAGTTAAAACCCTACAAGGATACTCACTCTTACTTGCTCCATCCAAGGCTTAGGCCAGCCATAAATGCCCAATAGACTTATGCCCCGTACACACGGTCGGATTTCCCTACGGAAAATGTTCGATGGGAGCTTGTTTTGACCGTGTAGGCTCCATCAGACATTTTCTATCGGAATTTCCGTCACACAAAATTTGAGATCTGGATCTCAAATTTTCCGACAACAAAATCCATCGTGTGTACACAATTCCAACGCACAAAGTTCCACGCATGCTCGGAATCAAGCAGAAGAGCCGCACTGGCTATTGAACTTAATTTTTCTTGGCTTGTCGTACGTGTTGTACATCACCACGTTCTTGACGTTCGGAATTTCTGACAACATTTGTGTGACCGTGTGTATGCAAGACAAATTTGAGCCAACATCCGTCGGAAAAAATCCATGGATTTTGTTGTCGGAAAAAATCCTATCATGTGTACAGGGCATTAGAATTATATTTTTCTTCTGCAGTTCTGTAGGCAGAAGTAAAGGTATCACTTGATTCCCCCATCCATGCCAAACAGGTGTACAGCTATCAGAATATCCAAACAATGAATGTATCTGTTTGGGTGCAATCATTGTTCTGCCAACAATTTTACACACAGCTACTTTGATTTTTCAAAGTTTGTCAAGACAAGTGGTGCCAAAAGAGCCATCAAAGGCTCAAAGTATGGCCAATTGTTAGTATTAGCTATGTATCGCTTAAGGAAACAGTTTTGCCAAGGTATAAATTATATTGAAAACAATGTTATATCACGAGTATTAGAAAAGCAGCTACACTAAAAATAGGAAACATTTGTGGCAGGTATATATTAGAGTGCCATCCATAAAAATATATATTTCTGCACTTACTCAGTATAGCTATGACCACAAGTGAACCCAGCACCAGAGCAGCTGTTGTAAGAGGAACACAGTATCTCCTTAGAGTTGATATTTTTGCAGGCTTGTAAAGTACATGAGTTGGTCTAGCCCCGGGTCTTGGAGGACCAGGATTCCTAGGAGGACCAGGATTCCTAGGAGGACCAGGATTCCTAGGAGGACCAGGGTTCCTAGGAGGACCAGGATTCCTAGGAGGACCTACAGGCCTAGCGGCAGGAGGTCTGTTAGCAGCTGCTGGAACACTAGCAGGTCCTGGAGAGACACGAGTGGGTCCTGAAGTTGTAGTATTAGTAGTCCTTACAGGGTTTGCAGCAGGTTGTGATATTCTTGCTGGTTGTCGTATATTTCCTGTGGCTTCAGTGGTACCTGAAATAGCAATGTGTAGTGGATTAAAAAATACTGAGAAAGGTAGATCAAAACAGACATACAACAGTCTTTCAATAGCATTAACAAAGCAGTCTTAGTTTTTCACCACTGTATCAGATTTATTGCTTAATGTAGAACTATAGACAATTTTTTTTTTTTTATTTTGGATAGCGCAAGAGAGGGTTATAACCCCTGACAGATTTATTTTCACCATCCGTGTCCCATTGCAGAGATTTCTTTTAACTTCCTGTCTGATAGCCAAACAGGAAGTGAGAGGAAATCCCTGAAAATTAAGGCTGGCCATATAATAGGAGATCAAACCTATACACTTTCAATTTGTATGAAATCAGGGAGGCACTTGCACTACATAGTTAAGGTAAATCTAAAGAAAATTGAACAAGAAAAATTGTATAATGTGTGGCCAGCTTAAGGGAATCCCTTGGGGACCCCCAGGTCACCAAAACTAGTGACCTTATTGGAAGATCTCCCCTCTATAACTTTTCTGGGGACAAACCAAAATTTGGGGTTTTCTTTTACCTTCACTTTCGATGACAATGGTAAACAGGACAAATAGAGAGGATGAATCCGCCTAATGGGGACACAGACCTCAATAAAAACTGACAAGTATTCTAATGCCTCCGCACTCTAATGCCGCGTCCACACGATTGGACATTCCGACAACAAGATCCATAGATTTTTTCCGACGGATGTTGGCTCAAACTTGTCTTGCATACACACGGTCACACAAATCTTGTCATAAATTCCGATCGCCAAGAACGCGGTGACGTACAACGCGTAAGACGAGCCGAGGAAAATGAAGTTCAATGGCCAGTGTGGCTCTTCTGCTTGGTTCCGAGCATGCGTGGAGCTTTGTGCGTCGGAATTGTGTACACACGATCGGAATTTACGACAACAGATTTTGCTGTCGGAAAATTTGAGATCCAGATCTCAAATTTTGTGTGACGGAAATTCCGATGATAAATGTCTGATGGAGCCCACACACGGTCGGAATTTCCGACAACAAGCTCCCATCGAACATTTTCCGATGGAAAATCCGACCAAGTGTATGGGGCAAAATACTTTAAAAAAAACAAAAAAAAAAACTTTGCCTTTTGTTATACTTTAATGATCATGTCATTATAGCCATTTTTTTCTCTTCCTGTGAAAGACCAAGCAAAAAGAATAGGGTTGGTACAAACCAGTGACGGCCTGTTCATTAAGAGCGCAGGGGCGTCGCCCCCCCTTATCTACATACAGGACACCGGATGCATGGATTCCAATTGGGGGGGGGGGCCTGTTTTTTTTTAAATTAAGCACGTGATTAGAGCCAGAGGCTCTAATAGGCTTAAAAAAAAAGGATTGTCTCGGGGCGCAAAGCACTGACCTTCGAGCCCACCCTGTTGTATATCAATAGCGGGTCGTGAGGCTCATTTACCGATTGACCGAAAGGACAGGCCATCCTATTGGCAGCCATATTCTATGGCAGCTGCATATTATATTGTGTTTTCCTGCTTTTAAATTTAATTAAAGTGTTTTTTTTCCCCCAAAATTTGCATTTGAAAAACCGCTGTGCAAATATCGTGAGACATAAAAATAAGCAACGCCCACCATTTTATTCTCTAGGGCTTCTGCCCAAAAGTACATATAATGTTTGGGGGTTACAAATAGTTTTCTAGCAAAAATTATGTTTTTTCTCATGTAGGAGAAGAATGTCAGAATTGGCCTGGACTGGAAGTAAGATGGCTCCTGCACTGCAATGTCCATTGTTAACTCTTTTCTGTGAAGACTGGAAGTTCAGGGAAACTTCACGAGAGAACAGGAGACAGCAACATTAAAGGTTGTAAACTGCAAGTACTGGGGCAAGATTTTTAACAAATGGTTTACTGGGAAATGTTTATTTTATTGTGCTCAATGTGTTAGACAAAAAAACGCTCAGGGTTTAAGATTACTTTGAAGTTCTGTTAAAACGATATGCCCATGTAAGACTGCTGCCACCTTAGGAAGGGAAGGTGAAAAATGAACCTACTGGCAGGTCAGCAGGTAATTATGTTACAGACAGGACTAATAAAAACAAAGAAACGGCTGTTATTGCTATTAAGGAGACTGCGTTTAATATGCATTTTTGATTTTGTCCATAGCTTAAGTTTAATTTCTTAAAAAAAAAAAAAAAAAATCTTGACGGTCTACTATAAAGCTGATACACACAATGAGAATTTCGGACAAAATGATCATCAGTATTTTTTGCATGAAAGTCTCACATGAAAAATGAATAGGTTACTGGAGTTGCAAAAATTCTTGTAGGCCAGAATACCACTTACCGCAATGATGTAATGTATTGTATTGTATTGGAATTTATTCTTTTGTTTCCGAGCATGCATGGTCTTGTTCACTCACTTTATTACGGACAAATAGTGAGCTGATTTAACGAAAATTGTTTGTTCTGTTGTCCTACAAAAACAATTTTCACGCTTGTCCCTTCAGATAATTTTGCATAAACTGTCGTGATCAGTTCTCGAAAGCTGTGAACAAATAGATTATCGGACGATCACTCCGAAAGTGATATTTTTCCTCCGATTTCTCATTGTGTGTACTAGGCATACGTGTTTTTACTGAAAAGGAGTCTCAGGAGGATCAGATAGTTTATTAATAAAAAGGAGTCCCAACAAACACCAGTATGGAGGGCAGAAAAGGTTATTAAAAAGGAGAAGATTCAACAAACAATGGGCTAAAGACCACTGTCGTCTGACATCACAGAGCTGGTCCAGGTTCTGTAGGGATCTTGACAATATTGTTGGGATCCACCCAGATGCTTGGTTGGCAGATGGCTCAGCCTCTCAGCAGGCTGCTCTCTGCTTACTAAAGACCGAGAACTGAGCAATCAGCAGTCTGATCGCTCCATTCTTGGTGTAGAGCCAGCGGGGGGCAGCCTTCTAGGTGAGTATGCACATGTATGTTTGTTTTTTGTGAACCCATACTTCTCTTTTAAAGTGTTACTAAACCCACAACAGTAAAATCAGTGTGTATATGCAGTAAAGTATGCTGGTTATACTCATTGTGGAACCGAAGGGGTTAATCCTCTGCAAATGTAAAAAGGCTGTTTGATCCTGTCTTCACTGATCCTCCCATTCTTCCACTGCCTCCAACCCATCTCCTGATAGAACAGATCATAGGGGACAAGCTGCACATGCTCAGTTTGGCTAGAGAGTTGTTTTTTTTGGGAGAGTGCATTTGATCGGCACAGGGTCAGGGGTCCTGCAGCCCGATAGGACAGTCGGAGTAGAATGAAAACTCCTACTACAAGCTTTAACCAGACACTGATAGAAGTTACCAGACTGTTATATATTGCTGATGAGAAAAGGTATTTAGCAGTTTATATTCACTAAAATTATTTAATTCCCATGTTCTGTGTACTGTGGGAGACCAGATATAGTCAATGCAGGGTCCTGGGCTTAGTAACACTTTAAGGAATAGAATGCATCATATACATACAGAATGCTGATTTAACAGAGTCATAGGACGACATCAGCTGCCATGATAAATTCCCTAAGCATAATCAATATATGCAACAAACAAACAAACCTAAGGTCAGAATACTAAAATACTGCATCTACTTTTGCCATATTTAAATAAATAAAAAAGTACAATCTTTTAGATGTTGTATACACCTAAAAGAAATAAGCCTGCCTAATGTAAATAGTCTTATCAATGTGTGATAAGTCAGATGGCCAGCTCATTGAAAAAAAATATTTCCAATATGATTATCTTATTTCAACCAATGATAAGAAAAAAGGCAGAATGATTGCAAACTGAGTGTTTGCTCAATTTTTTAAACTAGATTATCTTATATTTTATACAACAACCAAAATATGGAAGTATGTAAACACATTTCAGTCACATAGGTAAAAAAACAATTTGGTACTTTTCCTTTATCAAACATTCCTGTGCATCTTATTTTCATATATTGGCAGTCTGAGACACATTTAATAGCCTAGTATATTACATCACATATCGGACAGCTGCCAGCTCGGCTCTGTTGCCCCTGGAACATGTCTCGTCGGACGAAACGTACGTAGGGCAGAGCTCAGCAGTGATGTCAGCACATCCATCTGACTGGACTGTGCAATATGCTCTTTGATATGGTTTTGTTTGGGAGTACCTATCAATTTTTTTTAATAAATTGGTTTTAACTGTACTTCACTATGGGATTTCCTTGCTTCTTTCTGACTATGTGTTAGTCGCTGAGGCAAGTTTATGTAAAGCAATCCAGTGGCTGTGTGGGGCATGCTGTTCTGAAATGTGATTGGCTTGAGGCACATCAACTGTCAGAGGGAGCTGGAGACATCCATTCAGGCAGGACCTATCATTCCAAAAGCGCCGAGCCGTGGGGTCTAATTGTTTAATAAGCTGCTTTATTTGTATAAGGTGGCTGGTGCACATAAGCGTGAAGAGTTTGTACACACAGTGGACTTAAGTTAGAATTTTTACTAGACTCTAATTGGATAATATGATTTATGCACTCTTTATGAATTTATGCTTTGTGATAGCGCAACATATTTATTCATGTTAACCACTTGCTACCAGGTTTACTGCTATAAGGTGGCAGCTCTGCGCAGGATCATGTATATATACACATACATGTGGTCCTGTACTTCTGCCAGCAGGACAGCAGAAGCCGATCTGCGGATGCTGGGCACTCAATGTCCTCCGGCACCCGCTAATCATTGGTAAACCACACAGAATGGGGATGTAAACAAGGCAGATCTCCCTTCTGACAGGGGGGAGGGGATGGATTCTGTGTTCCTGCAAAGCAGAGATAAGAATCCATCTCTTCCCCTAGTGAAAGCATCACATACAGTACACAAAAACACTGGCTAGGCACACAGTTAACCCTTTGCTCGCCCTAGATGTTTAACCCCTTCCCAGCCAGTGTCATTTGTACAGTGACAGTGTACATTTTTAGCACTGATCATGGTATTGGTGTTACTGGTAACCGCAGAGTGTCAAAAGTGTTAGTTAGTTGTCCGTTGCAATACCGCAGTCCCGCTATAAGTCGCTAATCGTTGCCATTACTAGTATAAAAAAAAAAAAATTAATTTGATAAATATATCCCATAGTTTGTAGACTCTATTACATTTGCCTAAACCAATCAATATACGCTTATTGGTATTTATTTTTTTTTTACAAACACGTGTAGCAGAATACATATTGGCCTAAATTTATGAAGAAATTGAATTTTTTCAATTTTTTTCCAAAAATAGTCGATCTTTTATGTTTATATTGCAAAAAATAAAAAATGCAGTGGTGATCAAATACCACCAAAAGAAAGCTCTATTTGTGGGGAAAGTGCCTTATTGCAAAAAATAGCCTCATCGTGAAGTAAATCTTCCGGAGGTCAAGTGATTAATCATCTGACATTTGTGAAACTTTTTGCAATTAGATGCCCGCTCTGTACTAGCCAGTTTACTTGTGCAGATGAACAAAATTTCAAACATTTTTAAACTGAAGATCCTTGGTTTCGGGGAACAGAGGTGAAGTATTGTACATAATTACAATCACCTTATCTGTGTCTAGAGATTTTTAGGTGGACCGACATCAATAAGTATTCTTGTAAAAAAAAACAAAAACAAAAAAAAAACACACATATGCAGTACATCTAAAAATCATTTCCTAATGTTTTGGCTTTTTAAAAATGCTGAAAGTACAGAAAAAAATACCAGTTGTCCCTGTCAGAAATCTAGTGATCTCCTAACTCCCTGTAGTGAGACGTTGTTCTCATTACACTGGAATCCCCAAGCATCGCTTTCAGTGCTGCTTGGGGGTTCCAGAACACCTCAACAGGGCCACTGATAAGGAAGTAGAGCCAGGCCTCCTGTACTGGGCCCGGGCCCCATCAGTTCAGAAGGGGGGGCCGGGCACCTGCTGAGTAGGAGGGCCAGCTGTACTGCATTACTGCAGACACTGATCCTCTTTTGCCTCCCCCTGCAGTACTGGCAGCTTCTTCTCCGCTCCCCCCCTCCAGCTGTGCTGCAGGGGGATCAGTTCAAGCATACGCACCTCCATACTCCTGCTTTCCGGGCCCCCCTGTGCGCCCCTTTTCCCTGCATCTTGCTGGCTTCCCTCCTCTCGCCACCCACCGGCAGCTGCTGTGATGAAGAATGGGCAACAGGGGGGTCGGTAAATATGTCATATAATAAATAATTTTAGTGTATTTTTAAATATAATTTGGTATTTTATGGGGGGGGAGCGGGGCCCTGTCAGGTAAGCAGTATGGGGCCCCATGATTTTTCACAGCAGCCCTGCACCTCCATCTCTCCTCACCTCCTAGGCATTAGGAAATAAGGAGGGGCTGTATGAAGTCCCACAGGGAAAACACACATACAGGGCTGACAACACTGCTTACAGGCAATGACTTCACAATAATGATGATATTTAAATGACTAAACACATCTAATTTACATTGAATAGATCTGACATGAGACATTGGTACACGTGACACAAAATGCTTTCAGTGTAAAATCTCTGCCACGTCTTAAAGCATGTTTGTACAATATGCTGCAGGGCTGAACTTCAGCTATGAACAAATCTGAATAGCCCATTGTATTAAACCACAACATAGGTACAGAATTTCACACCCTTGCTCAACACACAAGGAGCTTTGCGGTTTGTGCCATTGGTTTAATAATTAGGGTTGGCTAATCTTACCTGCTGTGTTCAGTGGAGACGCACTGTTTACTTCTTCCTCTGCCGGATTCTGTGAAGACAATACAAGAATAGGTGAGAAAATACTTACAGCTACTCATAATTGATCACAGATAATCTGCGACCATCTGTGATCAATTAACAACTTCTATGTGGAAAGACAGATGAAAGTCTTCTGATTTAGATATGTTCACAGGGCTTAAAGTGATTCTAAAGGATTGAGCTTTATTTTTCTTTTTAACCACTCGGCTCCCAGGCTATACCCGAAAGACAGCTACAGCGCAGGCTTAAAATGCCAAAAAGGCGTACATGGACGTCCTCCTGCTCTCACGCTACCCACGTGCGCCCCTGGGGTGCACTCTGTGATCACGAGTCCTTGGGACTCAGCTGATCACAGATAGGGTAAAGGACCAATCACAGTGGGCCCTTTACCATGTGATCAACTGTCAACCAATGACAGCTGGTCATAGAAGTAAACCGAAGCCGGTTATCGTTTTTCTTTTTTCCTCACGCTGTCAGCATGAAGAAAGCCATTAACCAGCTTCTGTTAGAGGGACATCATTTCCCTTTGTGCCCACCAGTGCTGCTAATCAGTGCTCACCAGTGTCATATATCAGTGCCTATTAGTGCCCATCAGTGCTGCCAATCAGGGCTCATCAGTGCTGCCTAACAGTGGCCATTAGTGCCGCCTATCAGTGTCACCTGTGCCCACCAGTGCTGCCAATCAGTGCCCACCAGTGCCACCTCATCAGTGCCACCTCTCCATGCCGCCCATCAGTGCCACCTCTCCATGCCGCCCATCAGTGCCACCCACTAGTACAGCCTCGTTGCTGCCTATCAGTGCCACATATCAGTGCCCACCAGTGCCATCCATCAGTGCTGCCTCATTCGCGCACATGAGTGAAAAATTACCTGTTTGCAACATTTTAAAAACAAAATATGAAAAACGTTTTGTTTTGTTAAAATGTTCAGTCTTTTTTTGTTTATTTAGCAAAAAATAAAAAACCCAGTGGTAATTAAATACCACCAAAAGAAAGCTCTATTTATGTGAAAAAAAATGATAACAATTTCCACTTGCTATGGAGGCACTCATGCGTGCTTGCTCCTGACCTGGCTGTGTGTGTCCATAGACACACAGAAAGTGTCTTGGCCCCACCCCCCTGCTCCCTCCTTACTGGCTGTGATTGACAGCAGAGGGGGCCCAATGAGGAAGGTCAGGGTCGGTTCACAGTGCTGTGAACTGCATACAGAAGGTTTGGTATCTTTAATGCATAGAATTCATTAAAAGTGAAAAAAACTTCTGCCTTTAGAACCACTTTAGATAGGATTTTGAGGTGATAATTCAGCCTAAAGCTGGCCACAGATAGGTCGAAATTAGACAAATTTTTATCCATGTTCGACAGAAGCCAATCATTAAACAAATAGTGGGGGATAAGCTATTGGCAGGTAAGAAAACTTTGATCACCTGGGAAAAGCTGGAGCCAGCTTCCCCTTCTCTCAGGCTAAATACAAAGGATCACTCAAGTCTGACTTTAGGCTTCATTTACACTTGTGTTTAAGGGGTAGTAAAAACACATGCCTGAACTGAACTTTTACTACCCCCAATGCTCCCCCTTAAGCTTGGTTTAAGGCAAAACCCTTGCTTTGCAAATTCAAGGTAAAGTAACAGATTTGCTTTAATTCCCTATAAATCACCAACATATACTTTGCTTTCTTTCAGTCCTCTACTTCTCTATTCAATGACAGGAACTGAAGGATATACTCTGTACTTCTGGTTATGAAGCAGCATGTGACAGTGCTGAGCTAATTATCACTGTCATATGGGGAGTTTGTAGCCTTGTGTATGCTATGATTCCAGCTATTCGGAGTTTACAAAAAAGGACCTTCCATGTCTCCTGGAAGCTGAATAGGGCAATAGGGAAGTGAAAGAAAGGCAAGTATGGAGGCAGGACCTGGGATGGGTACCTTGTTTGGGAGGAATCACCCTCACATACAGTTATAATGCACTGCTGATCTTTTTAAAATCTTGAGCAAGCTTGTTTGTAGTAAGAGAACCACTGATTGTTAGCACTGACATATCAGTCCAGAAAAATATACTATACTATATATATATATATATATACTATAAAACAACATGGATCCCCCTATCTAAAAGGTTCCTTCACCCAAGACGGCCGCCAAAGTCTTTGTCCAATTAGACCACTTCCCTTCACAAGGCACTGGGAGCAATCCTCTCTCCTACTCCCCTTCCCAAGCAACAGAGCTACTAGGCCACCTGCAGATGGAAAGCCTAACTGCACCTGTCTACATGTATATAATGGTACAGAAGGGTAAATAAATGTGATCCTATGTGGGCAGACCACAGATTCACAAAGTCAGGAATAACCATGAGATATGTTTCTTATCATCAAATAAAGTGTATCACTTGGGTGTGTCCATCAGTCCAGGGAATTGTGGAAAAAAGAATAAAAAAGCCATGCGCAAACTTTGGCGCTTTATAAATCTTGAATAATAATAATAATATAATAATAATAAAATAATAATAATAATAAAATAATAATAATAATAATAATAATAATAGGAGCCAGAACCTGCATTTTAGAAAAGGGTCTGGTCGCTACAAGAGTATTTTTTTTTATATAAATTTTTCTATATTTAATTTACAAAGCTAAAAAACAGGCCCAGAAGCAAGACATGGAGCAGACTTGTAGGTAAGGTGCATACAAAGGGTTTAGGGCTTTTTTTTTCTGTGTTCCTGTTTATCCTGTCTGTGCTCATGTCCTCAAGTTAACTGAGCCAGCCAGGTGAAAAATGTTACAATGTCTTATGCCGCGTAAACACGAGCGGACTTTACGGCAGACTTTGCCCGGCGGACGGGATTTCGTCGGACAATTCGATCGTGTGTGGGCTCCAGCGGACTTTGTTTTCTCAAAAGTTGGACGGACAGATTTGAAACATGTTTCAAATCTATCCGACGAACTCGAGTCCGGTCGAAAAGTACGCTCGTCTGTATGCTAGTTTGACGGACAAAAAGCCACGCTAGGGCAGCTATTGGCTACGAACTTCCTTATTTTAGTCCGGTCGTACATCATCACGTACGAATTCGACGGACTTTGGTTGATTGTGTGTAGGCAAGTCCGTTCATTCAGAAAGTCCGTCGTAAAGTCCGTCAAAGTCCGCCGGGCAAAGTCTGCCGTAAAGTCCGCTCGTGTGTACGCGGCATTAATGTTTTCCAGTGTCCTTAGGTTGACCTGAGAACTGGGGGGTAACCAGGCTGTTAGGCTGCTTTCACACCGTTGCGTCGGCGGTAAAGCGTTGCTATATTTAGTGGCGATTTACCGTAGTTTTTGCAGAGGTTTTCGACCGCCAGCGGGGCGCTTTTAACCCGAGAAAGGGTTAAAACGACCCACAAAGTGCCACTGCAGCGGCGCTTTGCCGGGGGTTTGGCAGCGTTGCCCATGCATTTCAATGGGCGGGAGCAGTGTATACACCGCTCCAAAGATGCAGCTTGCAGGAGTTTTTTAACCTCCTGCCAGCACATCGCCTCAGTGTGAAAGCACTCGGGCTCTCACACTGAGACTGCAGAGGAGCCGTTTCTCAGGCACTTTACAGGTGCCATTTTTAGCCCAAAAGCGCCTGAAAAACAACTCAGTGTGAAAAGGGGTCTTAGGGTTAAAGTTTTTCCCAGGTTACTGCCCCCTACAGGTCAACCAACATAAAAGGGGGGTCTGACTCCAAGGCCCTGAGCCCTAGGGAAATTCTGCCAAAGATGTACAGTATCTGGTTACTCTGCTGCAGTAATCACCCATTTTCTTTTGGGGGGGGGGGGGAATAGGAGCCTAATTGGGGTTCCTGGAGGGGGTCCCAAGCCTGGGGGCCCTGTGGACTTGTAGCTGCTAATCATGGTCTTCTGCCTTTATGGATTACTGCCAATCATGGACTCTCAGGGACTTGTAGTGCCTTTTGTGGCTTAATACTGAAAGGGATTCTTGCATTAAAAGGGATTGCATTGTGGACTTGCCTTCTGTATAAGGTATGCACACTCTATGAGATGTTAGAATAGCTCTGTATAGGAACTGTGTTGAGAACTGTACTGTTATCAAGAATACCTCAGTAAAGGATCTCGTATGTCTACTTGTTTTACCAATAAAAAAAACCTCCAATCCCAGAGGACGCCTTATACAGGAAAAAGCATTGGGCGGAGCTAGTACTGTGACATCATCACGCAGAGGCTCGCTGGATGACACAGTGGCCGAGCTGTTAAAGTGTCTGAAAAACGCTTGTTATTCCTGACCTTTGTAAGTGCAATATTCTATTTAATAAAGTGTTTTTAACAGTATTGTGCTATGAGACTTATTTATATATTTATTTTAGGTACTTATATAGCGCCATCAATTTACGCAGTGCTTTATATATACATTCACATCAGTCCCTGCCCTCAAAGAGCTTACAATCTAAGGTTCTTAACTCACATCCATACATACACATACATGGGCCAATTTAGACAGGAACCAATGAACCTACCAGCAGGTCTTTGGAATGTGGGAGGAAACCGGAGTACCTGGAGGAAACCCACGCAGGCACAGGGAGAACATGCAAACGCCAGGCAGGTAGTGTCATTGTTAAGATTCAAACCAGCGATCCTTTTGCTGCTAGGGGAAAGTGCTAACCACTACACAAGACTTCTCTTTCTTTATATTTGATGCATACTTTTGTCTAAGCTTGTTGAATGGAGTGCTGGTTGAGGTTTTCATTTTCATGCTAGGGACTGTGCTGCCGATTCTAGTCGATGGGGTCCCTGAGCAGTGTGGAGATCCGAGGGCAAGATCGTTGGCTCCTCTATGTGATACAGACTAAGCGCAATTGATCTCTGTAATTTGAGATCACTGTGGTCCGGTAAGTGGCCTCATTGTCTTACAAGCACTTTGAGGGGCACTTTTTTTCATTGGAACACAGAGCACTTTTATATGCACTTTGTATTATCAATTATTGATTTTTGATCAAGAGTGATTTATGCTTTTTTTAATTAATTCTTTTTTTTTTTTTAAATCAGATTTTTTTATTGATAAAAGAAAAACTCTTCCATTGAACAAAAAACATACATCAAATAGCATTACAGAGGACGTATTATTATCTGGACGTACAGTCGATCAGCTTTACCTCTTATGCATCAGTATGTTATGTGAAATTACAGTCCATATAAAAATAAAAAGACAAATCTCTACAAGTATATAACCGTGCCCATCATTTTACCTTTTAGACGATTTCACACTGGGGCGCTTTGCAGGCGCTACAGCACTAAAAATAGCGCCTGCAAAGCGCCCTTCCTCACACTCCAGTGTGAAAGCCCGAGGGCTTTTACACTGGAGCGGTGCACTGGCAGGACGGTAAAAAAAGTCCTGCTAGCAGCATCTTTGGAGTGGTGAAAGAGCCGTGTGTATACCGCTCCTTCACCGCTCCTGTCCATTGAAATGAATGGTGCAGCGCGGCTATACCGCCGGCAAAGCGCCACTGCAGCAGTGCTTTGCGGTGGTTTTACCCCCCTGCTAGCGTCCGAATACCGGTAAAAGTGACACTAAAAATAGCGCAGTTTTTCTGCCGGCGCTTGCACTACCCCAGTGTGAAAGGGCTATTAGTAAACTTGTCCTCTTAGTTTTCTGTTCCCCTACTCCACTCCGGGCCCTATAATGGACTATGGGTCGGTGTACGGGTACTCCCAACAGACAGGGGGGAATTTTTTTTTTTTTTGATATACTGGTACATTAAATTTGATTCACTACTTTGCCCATTTTTGATTTGTGGCATTAATAGCTATTTATGAAGTGTTTTTTTTTATTGACATATTAATTTTATTTGCACATTTTGATGAGTTTTTGTTATGAAATGGTATTTATGAGATGTTCATTTGTGTAAGTTTATTTCATTTTTCTGAGTTGATGGTCATTTAAAGAGACAGCACACTTTTTTCTTTTGCCACGTTTACTTTCTTTGCCTGGTGTGAAGTCTCTTAAAGGGGTGCATGCACAGTCAGGGCTGAAACTAGAGGGGGAGAGGGCACATGCCCCGGGTGATGCATCTAGGGGTGTGCCGCCAGTGGTTCTGTAACACCCACCTGCACTGGGAAGCACTGCTCTAAGGGTGTCACTGCCGCCCGCTGCATATTTTGCCAAACACCAGAGAACAAAATAGTAGGGAGACTGCACATTCGCACTAGCGGAGGCCCTGGACTGGGAGAGGTGCAGAGGAGGCGTAAAGGAAGGCCCTGGACTGGGGGAGGTGCAGAGGAGGCCCTGGGCTGTGGGGGTGCAGAGGAGGCACTGGGATGGGGGGGTGCAGAGGAGGCCCTAGGATGGGGGGGGGTGCAGAGGAGGCCCTGGGCTGTGGGGGTGCAGAGGAGGCACTGGGATGGGGGGGTGCAGAGGAGGCCCTAGGATGGGGGGTGGTGCAGAGGAGGCCCTGGACTGGGTGATACAGAGGAGGCCCTGGACTGGGGGGGGTGGAGTACACCGGAGGCCCTAGACTGGGGGGTGTAGAGGAGGCCCTGGACTTGAAAAGAAGGGTTTGTGTGGCAAAGACTCTGAATTTGGGGTGCTGAAGAGGAGGCTTTGGACTAGGAGGGGAGTGCAGAGTAAGTAATGGACTGGGGGGGGGGGGTGCAGAAGAGGCCCTTGACTAGGAAATAGTGGTTGGTGTGGCAGAGGCCCCTGGATGGGGGGGGGGGGTGCAGAGGAGGCCTTGGACTAGAAAAGGGTCGGTCGGTGTGGCAAAGACCCTGAATTAGGAGAGGCAGAGGCCCCTGGATTAGAGCCGGCGGGGGGACAGATGCAGCATCCACCTACATGAGTACGATTACAAAATCTGTCTGCATTCAGATCTGTGCACCCAGTTCTATAGGTGAAGCTCTCTTGTTTATGCAGATGCACCAAAAAGTGCTAAGCATACAGGACCTGTCTTAGCGCCTGTCCTGTCTGAATGAGCCCCTAGGGGAATTTATAAAAACTAGAGCAGACAGAATCTGGAGCAGCTGTACATCGCAACCAATCAGCTCAAAACTTTCATTTTTACAGCTGAACAAGCTGAAGATAGAAGTTGATCGGTTGCCATGTGCAGCTGTTCCAGATTCTGACTGCACCAGTTTTGATAAATTCCCCTCACTGTGTTTTATATTTTTTACTCCTGACTACTGCTTTGTTAAAGTGGTTGTAAAGGCACAAGGTTTTTTACCTTCATGCATACTATGCATGAAGGTAAAAAAACTTTCTGTGTGCAGCAGCCCCCCCAGCCACACCTAATACTTACCTGAGCCCCCTCAATCCAGCGATGTCCACGAGAGCCTTGGCTCTCTGGGGACTCGCACTCCTGATTGGCTTTTGGTAGCAGCGGGAGACATGCTGTCCGTTTTCGTCCGATCTCTTCATAGCAACCAGCGAGGCTCGACAAGCCCCTGCCAGCTCAGTAAGCAGAGAGGGACCTGTTATCCGCTGGCTCAGCGGAGATCAACGGAGAGATCTCCCGATGAGCTGGCAGACAGAGGCGGACTCCGTGGTAGCGGATCCGCCTCGTGGGAATGAAACCTTAAGGTTAGCTCTGTGTCGTTAAGGATATGCAATAGAACAGTTTTATTTTAATAAAATTAGTATACTGAGGTTTGTACTGTCTGGTACATACTCACTTGTGGCACAGTCATTAAAGCATATGGCAATTTAAGCTCCTCCCACTGTTGATGCAATCTGACCACACCCACAGTTTTGGAGCTGCACCGCTATATTGGCACATGCCATTTTTCTTGGGGGGGGGGGGGAGTGCAAAAAAAAATGACCAGCCCCGGGTGCCAGATGTGCTAGCTATGCCACTGTGCACAGTGCATCAAAAGAACAGTGCTTGAAATACAGCAAGGGGACTGAGCTAGAGGAAGATACAGAATATGGGTCTAACACACAGCATACTGTCTAGAGGAAGTTAATGTGTTGTTGCTAAAGACTATAGCATCTGTGTCACATGCAAAGTAGCCAATCAGCCAGGAAACGGGTGACATAGAGGTGAAGGTTACTCTGGTAGTGGACTGGGGTCAAGCGCTTGGCACCTCCACTATTGGCCAGTTCCCCATTCTTTGGGAACGGATCCATGGCTCAGAGTGCCTAGGGACCTAGCCTGGATTCATGGAAGGAAGGGAGATGCAAGGGGGCCCTGGGAGAGAGAGCATTTTCTTTATTCCATAGCAACCGTGGGATTAGTCACTGGGTGAGGGGTGACATGAACTGCTGGACTGATGGAGACCGGTACAGGCTTAGCAGTACCGGTCTCTAAATACTGCACTCCAGGGAGTGGTGTCCTTTAACGAAGAGAAGTGTCAAATGTAGCAGCCACGAAACAAAAGCGAGTTAACTGTGCAAATGCTACCCGCTTTAAAATTGGAGAGCCGCCTTAATGTGATTTCACATGAAAGCGACTCTAGGCCTGTGTTTCAGGCATTAGTGGGTGCAGTTCTGGAGTGTCACCACTTGGGTGCCTAAGCCAAGCCCACAGACAAACTTGCATCCGCCCTTCTTTAAAGTGGATGTAAACCCTCCATATACCCAGTGAAGTGAACAGCCTCAGATGATACACGGGGATGAAACAAATTTCCCTACATAAGTTTTACATGTATATCTTTATATACCGTTTAGAAAATGCACCTTAGAATTTTCACTTCCTCATTCCCCTGTAGGAGTTGATTATTGCTAGACACTGTGAGACAGCTGATTGGAGGAAAGGCACACACCTCCTCCCCACACATGCAGAGGTGCCTGTGTATAGTTTAGCAGTCTGCTAATCTATTATAGCAACCTCCTCCACACTTTTATCTCCCATCTCAGAGAGCTTGTCAAAAGTTATCAGGCTGATGCTGATAACAGAGGAACCAAACAGGACAAAGCTATGGGACAGAGTGCTTTGAAGAGAGATAAAAAAAAAAACTACAGATAGATGTGCCCAGCTCAAATTTCATGAATCTGGTTTACATCCACTTTAAAGGGGAGGATTTTGGGATCAGGCAGTATCTTCATTCTCTGGGGCAACAGCACTTTTCCAGGAACCGTCAAACGCTCTACCTACTGAGTGACTAAAAAGAATTATTATAGTACTGACAGGAGGATTATCCCCAATATCATCATCATTAGAAACACATACTATTGCTAACAGAAAATGCTTGTGCAGGTATCTCACACCCATTCTCCAAGGTCACCAAATTTAGTTACTTGCAAATCTTGCAGTAACTTTAATCCAGAAGGGGAGGCAATGAAGCCTTTGCTCTTCCTCTTTTCTATACCAAATTTTACTATTGCACTGATATCAATATCGGTGCCGATACTATGCATTTGCACAAGTATCAGTCCTGGTGCAAATGCTCCGATACCTGAAACCGATACTTTCAGGCTCGGTTCTTTTAGCTGTCAGCTAAATGTTTAATAACAACATTGCTCAGCGGCTGAAACAGATAGATAAACAGAAACAGGGTTTATTTTTGTTTATACATCTACAGATCAAAAGGGATGAACTTTGATCAGCAGATGAAGTCAGTTTAAAGTGGATGTACATTTTTTTTTATGTCATATTGTAGAGTATAAGATTTCCTATCATTTGACCCAGTCTTGCCACAAAGAGTTAATCCATCTCTGAGCAATCCTCTTTTATTGTTCAGTGAGAAAATTCTTGACAAACTGAGAAAAACTTTGTCAAATCCTCCCCCTTGCTGTGAGTGAAAGGTGATTTACATATCTCATGTACTAGCCTAAGTAAGACACAGGCAGTATTTTTTAATTCCCTCCCCCACTCCTTTCTTCTGCTGCTCTGCCAGGATTGGCTGTTTCACATAATCTCAGCCCTGGCTGCAGACACTCCACTGGTCTGATGGGGGGGGGGGGGGGGGGGGTTTGCTGCTGGACACAGGTATATTACATATATATATATACTGTATAAAGCTGTGTCCAGCAGCACTCCACCCCCCCACCCCCCCGTAAATGACATGTATAGCGTTTCCGTCCTTTCCTCCGCTCTCCATCCTGACAGAGCCAGCTGGAATGGAGGGGAGTCGGCTGCAGGGGATGAGGGGGGTGGAGGAGGAATACACAGTGGGCGGATAAGGACAGGAGAGGGGCCAGAGAAGAAGGGGAGGTGGTGGTGGTGGAGAGAACAGGTCAGGCGCTGGAGGAGGAGGACACAAGGGACAGTCGGGGGTGATCGGTGCAGCGGAGGGACAGCCGTGAGCACCAATCTCCCTGCATGGCGTTTGATCAGCTGCTTCTCCTTCTCTGCCTCCTCAGGGGGATCCATGCTCACAGCTGTCCCCGCCGCACCGATCATCCCCGACTGTCACTGGACAGTGACACATGAACTGACAGGAGCCATGAGCGTGCTCCTCTTCTCCTGTGCGCGCACTTTTCACTCCGGCCAGGCGCAAGTGTAGAGGTGGGCGGGGAGTCTGGTGATGTCATGACTCCGCCCACCGAGCGCCGTACAACGGACCCGTCCACTGAATCCAGCATTTTTGGGGGCTTCAAACAGCTAAAGGGGAGACATTTGAAAGGTAGGGATACATGCAGGAGGCATGTATATCCTTATAGATAACCCCTATGGCAGTACTTTAAAAAAGATGGGAGTGGGTTTACATCCACTTTAAAGCAACCTGTCAAATAAAATAGTTTTTTTTATTTATTTATTTTTATTGAAATGTTCATGTTTAACCCCTTATTAACCCTTAATTTACTCTAAACAGTCTTAATTAACTCCTTATTCCCCTTCTCCATTTAATTATTTTTTTCCTGCTCATTTTTTTCTTCACTTCTATTTTATAAACTATTAATAATTAAAACTAATTTTTTTTTTGTTTGCTTGGTTCGTAAAATATTTTTCAACCTTCAACATATATTTAAACGACACATTGAAAAAAGCACACCAAATTTCTCAATTTTTTTTACCATTGTGGTCAGCTGAAGTGTACATAAAAAACAGTTGCAGTAGGTATCGGTAATTGGTATCGGCGAGTACTGAAAAAAAAAAAGAAGCAATCGGTACTCGTAAAAAAAAAAAAAAAAAAAAAAATGGTGTCCGTGCCTCCCTACCAAATATAATAAAAGTGGGTCTTTAGATTATTTTTACCTACAGAAGAAAGACCTATGCACTTTCCACCCAAATGAGGCTACAGATATGCTGCATGTTCATTCTAGAACAAAATCATTTGGTGGAGGGGGTTGTATTTCAGAGGTTGGGCTTGGTCCCTTAGTTCCAGTGAAGGGAACTCTTCAGGTGTCAGCATACCAAGATATTTTGGACAATTTCATGCTCCCAACTTTGTGGGAAAAGCTTGGGGATGGCCCCTTCCTGTTCCAACATGACTGCACACCAGTGCACAAACAAGGTCCATAAAGACATGGATGAGCGAGTTTGGGGTGGAGGAACTTCACTGGCCTGCACAGAGTCCTGATCTCAACCCGATAGAACACCTTTAGGATGATTAAGAGTGGAGACTGCGAGCCAGGTCTTCTCGTTCAACATCAGTGCCTCATCTCAGAAATGGGCTTCTGGAAGAATAGTCAAACATTACCATAGACACACTCCTAAACCTTCTGGACAGCCTTCCCAGAAGAGTTGAAGCTGTTATAACTGCAAAAGCTGGGCCAACTCAATATTGAATTCTATGGACTAAGGATGGAGATGCCATTAAAGTTTATGTGCGTGTATAGGCAGGCATCCCAATACTTTTGACAATATCAAATTAAACTTATATATATATATATATACACAGTCAGGTTCATAAATATTGGGACATAGACACAATTCTAATCTTTTTGGCTCTATACACAACCACATTGGATTTAAAATGAAACAAACAAAATGTGTTTTAACTGCAGACTTTCAGCTTTAATTTGAGGGTATTTACATCCAACTTAGGTGAATGGTGTAGGAATTACAACAGTTTGTATATGTGACTCCCACTAAAGGGACCAAAAGTAATAGGAGAATTGGCTGCTCAGCTGTTCCATGGCCAGGTGTGTGTTATTCCCTCATTATCCCATTTACAAGGAGCAGATAAAAGGTCCAGAATTCATTTCAAGTGTGCGATTTGCATTTGAAATCTGTTGCTGTCAACTCTCAATATGAGATCCAAAGAGCTGTCATTATCAGTGACGCAAGCCATTATTAGGCTGAAAAAAACAAAACAAACCCATCAGAGAGATAGCAAAAACATTAGGTGTGGCCAAATCAACTCTTTGGAACATCCTTAAATAGAAAGAACGCACCGGTGAGCTCAGCAACACCATAAGACCCGGAAGACCACGGAAAACAACTGTGGTGGATGACCGTAGAATTCTTTCCCTGGTGAAGAAAACACCCTTCACAACAGTTGGCCAGATTAAGAACACTCTCCAGGAGGTAGGTGTATGTGTGTCAAAGTCAACAATCAAGAGAAGACTTCACTAGAGTGAATACAGAGGGTTCACCACAAGATGTAAACCATTCGTGAGCCTCAAAAACAGGAAGGCCAGATTAGAGTTTGACAAACAACATCTAAAAAAGCCTTTACAGTTCTGGAACAACATCCTATGGACAGATGAGACCAAGATCAACTTGTACCAGAGTGATGGGAAGAGAAGAGTATGGAGAAGGAAAGGAACTGCTCATGATCCAAAGCATACCACCTCATCAGTGTAGCATGGTGGTGGTAGTGTCCGGATTTTCCCATTTGCACACAGCATTAATGGCTGTGTGTTGAGTTCTTTTGAGAGGACAGCAAATTTACACTGTTATACAAGCTGTGCACATACTACTTTACATTGTAGCAAAGTGTAATTTCTTCAGTGTTGTCACATGAAAAGATATAATAAAATATTTACAAAAATGTGAGGGGTGTACTCACTTTTGTGAAATACTGTATATGGCCACCAATAGAGGGCATTTCCCTTACTTTGGACAGGTTTTTCTTTTGTGACTCTAAAGTGGTTGTAAACTCCAAAAAAAAACCCCTGCAAGACAAAGGCATAATAAGCTGGTATGCATCGCATACTAGCTCATTATGAAATACTTTAGATCAAAGCTGTTGCAACGATCCCCACACACTGCTGTGACCGGCGACATGTCTCCTGGAGTTATTTCTGGGTTCGCGGGCTCTGGTGCTGTGATTGGCTGGAGCCGCAATGAAATCACTCCTGCGCATGCGCTCAGGAGCCGCCAGTCACGGCATGGCTACTAAAGAAACGGCATGAGCGGGCCGTTTCTTCATTGTGGATGTGCCGATGATGTCGGCACATGCGGATACAGTGAATATCTCCTAAACTGTGCAAGTTTAGGAGAGATTCATGCTACCTACAGGTAAGTCTTGTTATAGGCTTACCTGTAGGTAAAAAGAGGTGTAACAGGTTTAACAACCACTTTAAAGCAGAAGTAAACCCTGATGGGTTTTACTTCCTCTTTATTTCCCCTGCAAAGTAAAAGCATAATGGGCTAATATGCATCACATACTAGCCCAATATGCTGCACTTACCTGCAAAAGAAGCCCGTGATGTCCCCAAGGTCCTTGCTGGTGGCTGCGTCCATCTTCACCCCTCTTCCTTCCGGGGATGTGGACTCCGACTCTGTGACTGGCCAGAGTCGTGAGAGCAGACGGTCACGGCACGGGCCCTATAGAAACGGCATGATCATGCCCTCTCTTTAGTGCGCATGCGCCAATGACGTCAGCGCAAGCGTATATGGTAAATATCTCCTAAGCTGTGCAGGTTTAGGAGATATTTCCAGTACCTACAGGTAAGCCTTATTATAGGCTTACCTGTAGGTACAAGTGGTGTGTAAGGGTTTACAACCACTTTAAGCTTACTGAGACTTAAGGTACAGCAATTTTAAACGGCTGCAAGACAAGGATTGATTTAATGCCTAGCCATGATCTCAACAAAGACAATTATCGGGGTACAAAGCTAGCCATACATGTACAGCCTGCAGGCTGAAAGAATCTGAACAGATTCCTACATCCATGCTATACAGCACAGATGGACAAATCTCCTGCTGCGGACTATTGTATTCTGAATACCTGGACAGTGCCTGCATCTTATTCAGTTGACCATTTTCCACCCAGCTTCTTTTTTCATTTGGCTTTTGTTGATCTGGCCAACAGGGCCACCCGTGGAATGAATTTAGGTCAGTTCAACATGAATCCAAATATAGCTGTGTAGATGTTAGCTTGATTTTCTTTGAGGGAAGCATCAATTACTTTTCCTCAAGAGTTAACCTTACATCCAACAATCACTGTACAGATGCAAGTCTCTGTAGTGGGAGCATTATGGATGGGAGCCTTGGAGATGGAGCATAGGTTGCTAAGAGACCATAGATACAAATCCCAGAATCCTCGAGTTGGTAGAGTCATATCCCTTAGCATATTTAACTCAGTTATTATAACGAGATATAGAATGGAAGGTTACAGGAGGAAAATTAAATAAAGCATAGGTGGCTGCAATGAAGATCTTACGTTCACCCATTGGAAATCACTGAGGGTCCTTGTATAAACATAGGAGCAGTGTGCTGAGTTTTCAGGTATGTGCCTTTCTTATACTGCTGTTAGAAATTATACATAGAAACATGATACATTCATGCAAAAGACACAAAGGGGAAAAAAAAAAGTTGAAATGTATAGCAGTACATCACATACTCAGACCAGGGGAAGTTATGGTAATGGCTTTCACACGTTTAACAAAACAAAACCTTTACCAATCAAAACCTAGGAGCCTCTAGGCTCTATAGCCACCTAATCCTGATCATTCAAGCTTGCAGAAGATTATTGCTTGCCAATAGCCTGACCTTTACACAGCACTATGTTCTTTGACAAGCCACAGCGTTTTACAAGCGTACATGCCTAAATATATATTTATTTTCTTTGATAACAAACATTTGGAACGTTCTTTGATCTTATTGACTGTATATATGTTCACATGTTGCACATGACAGGAAGTTTGAGCTCTATATTGCTCAAGCTATTTGTGTTCTGGAGGATATTTTCTTTTTAAAACTGAGCTCCTGGCAAACAGCAAAATACACAGTTGAAATATGTACACACCCATTGCCCAGTCTTCTTAACCACTTGCCACCCAAGCCAGTTCGACACTTTGCTATTTTTTTTGCTAGAAAATTACTCAGAAAGAACCCGCCAACATTATATATATATTTTTAGTCTAGGGAATAAAATGGCAGTCGTTGCATTTTTTTTTTCTCGCGGTATTTGCGCAGCAATTTTTTAAAGCGATTTAAAACAAAAAAATAAAAAACACTTTCATGAAATAAAAAAAAACAAATATTTACCCCAATTTTTTATATAATGTGAAAGATGATGTTACACTGAGTAAATAGATACCCAACATGTTATGCTTTAAAGTTGCACACACTCGTGGAATGTCGCCAAACTTCGGTACTTAAAAATCTCCATAGAATGCGCTTTAAAAAAAAAAAAAATTACCGGTTACCATTTAGAGTTACATAGGCGGTCTAGTGCTAGCAATTTTCTTCTGCATGTGAGCACGAAGCGGTGGGGGCTCTTTAAACATTTATTTTTGTTTATTTTATTGTTTTGTATTTTTACACTATCCCTTTAACTTTTCTTTTAATCACTTTTATTCCTATTACAATAAATGTAAACATCCCTTGTAATAGGAATAGGGCATGACAGGTCCTCTTTACAGAGAGATCTGGGGTCTATAACTCCCCAGATCTCTTCTCTATGCTGGAAAGCCTGAGATAAAAAAATAATAATAATAATTAGAATCGATCTCAGGCTTCCCAGCAAAAAAAGAAATAAATAAAATGGCAGTGTTTACACCTGCCAGCGCTTCCGGCCTCCAAGGGTCATAGAGATGGCCGTGGATCATGTGGTCCACATCCAGCTCTATGGTAAACTGCCACCGCTGGATTCATTCTCCGGCTCCCCAATCACATGGGTGAAACAGGAACAGCTACAGAGGGTGTTTCAGGGGGCGGGGGGGGGGGGGGGCAGAACGTCCCCTCCTGCCGCCTGTAAAAGCAATCAAGCAGCTATCAAGCAGGCATCATCCAGATATTGCCACTTCAAGTCCCTGACGTCAACCTGGGGGGAAGTTAATGATTAATGCACCTCTGCCAGAAGGACATCACTTTGTTCTTTGAATGACTATGTGCTGTTATAGTAGAGAATTTGCTATTCTCACAGTGATCCCCCTCCCGGCCAATCAGGAAGCGGGTGCTGAGACCTGTCACCCGATTGGCTGAAAGGACAGGCGATCCTATTGGACACCTAGGAGGAGGGGGGAGGAGACACATGAAAGCTAGATGGGGTAGATGCGGACCGGGGGGGGTTGTTGTTTGCTGCCCCACCAAAAAAAAACCTCGCCAGCCGCCACTGGTTCTGGTGCCTGTGTGCAAGGACCCTATATTCAGAAAGAACAAAAAACTTTAGACCAGGGGTCCCAAAACGCTTTAGCTCAACCCCTTCATGAAGTTTCGGATTGCTTATTTGTGATCAACCCCCAAACATATATAATTATCTAGGTATTTCAATAAACTATAAGTACTAAAAATAATAAGTAATAATACGGTTGAAGCTTCCTGTTGGTTTTTTCAACTACATTATGGTGCTTACAATGTTGAATTTTTAGTAAATAGATAGTAATCAGTTCTACGGCACAATGCCTATTGCTATAGATTTACACAATGGCTCTCCAGCTGAGTTTGAGGCGGGTATACTCAATGGAGTTGGAAGTGAAGGAGTATGCACAGTACAGGGAGTGAACATGTAGGTATATCGTTCCCAGGGGGAAGAGTGGGAAGTCAGACACACAATGCAAATCATGCTGGAAAACTAGGACAAATAAAAAAGACACAGCTGGGTAACCCTACCTTGCTCTCAGCCACCTCACGATCAGGACCAGGAACTGGCATGGAGTTCTACAAAAGTCCTCAAAAGAGTAGCTGAGCCCAATTGAACTTCAATCATTTTTGACCACTTATTGACCCCAAGACATTTACTGACCCACTTTTGACCCCCAGTCATTTTACTGCCCCCCTTAGATAGTCCCATCAACACTCGGGAGTCATTAATTTATACATTTAGGAAACCCTGCTCTAGACTGACACATTTCCACAAACTGGCCCCATCCAACAGCAGATATATGAGAAGTCAATGCAATTGGATTGAAGCCTTATCTCTTTTCATAAGGGCTGCCTAGGTAGGTGAATTTTCATGACCATAAAGTTATTTAACTATTCCCAGTATGTAATACAAGTGGTAGATTCTCAGTTCAGGAGCGTTATGGCCCTCAGCCATGATTACTGAATACGGCAATCCTTATATTCAGGAACAATGGGTACAAAGGATCTCAGGCTGAAATATCCTTTTCTAGTATTCATGTGTAATTTGTTTAGTTACCAATCAAAATTTGAGTGAAATTTGCATTAAGCGGAGATTCAGATGTATCCGAATCACCATAATAATGATATAAAATTAAATGGAAAAAATTGGGTTCAGCGCCTAGTATATATACTTAATTGTGCTCGCTCAAAATCGTTAAGGTAAATGGTGACAGATGTAGTTAAAATGTGCACAAATTTATAACACAACTTAACCAATCAATAATAAACCGCGCTTGTCACATAAACACTTAATGTGGTAAACAAATACTCATGCCATGAAGTGTGTTTCACATACAATAAAACAATATAACCAAATTCATGTCAATGAAATATCAAAATCCCATAGAAACCTTCCCCGCTGTAAAAGTGCAGGTGCTCTTGCATTGTTAGTACAGCGGCTCCGACCAGCGCTAACAGTTCTCTTTTGTCCAAACCGCGGGGTTGAACAAAAAAAAAATAGCGTGTACCCAGCTTTAGATACTTTGTGCAGTGCCGATTTGACCTGGCACCTGGCGTGTACAGCATGGGTTTGTACAGGAAGCTGACCACCTCACTTCCGTAGTCAGAAGTGCAGCTCAGGTCCCCGTCAAACTTTTTAACCAACAAATTGATCAAGCGGTTTTAAACTTTGAACTTCCCTTTTATTTCCTCTGAGTGATATTACTGGGCTTCCAATATCAAGCTGAGCTAATCCAAGAGCTACTGGATTTTAGGAAGACATGCCCCACAAGCTCATTTGACCATACTAGCGATATGTCCATTTGGTGAGTTCAAATCCATATGGGCCACTATATGCACAAGTGAAACAAAGCACCAATTTGAAGTCTTAAAGAGCACTTGCACTTTTACACTGGGGAATGTTTCCATTGGACTTTGATATTTAATTGATATGAATTTGTTTATATTGGTTTATTATATGTAAAACATGTCATGGCATGAGTATTTGTTTACCACATTAAGCCTGGGTTCACACTGTTGCGAACAGACATTGCATGTCTAGCTGAACTAGCATTGCATTCGCACAAAAATGCTGCAGGAACCTTTTTTTTTCCTGCACTGGAATCGGATCTCTTCCTTTCCGAATTCACAGTTCGCACTGCGATCTGCGATCTGATATGGGGATTTCATTAACTTTGTATTGACACCCACATCGGTTTGCAGAGGCCAGTGTGAACTGGCTGCGAGGGAGATCCGATGTGGGAACCCGCACTGGAATCATGCTGTTCCCACATCGCAATAGTGTAAACCTAGGGAAAAGTGTTTATATGACAAGCACAATAGTAAGGAATTTCAACTAATCTGAAATAATAACGAAAACAATTTCATTCATATCCATTTGTGTCATTCGGATGACATAATGCGATCGTTTGGGCCTTTTGTTAATGTTTGAAGCATCCGAAATAAAACAAATGATCCAAATTGATTCAGATCCATTTGTTTGTATTCTAGTGAGCGTAATTTAATTACCAGTATTCTAAAAAGATTGTTTTTGTATTCGGATTGAGGCCATTCGTGTATTTGTGTGGCTTAACAAAGTCAGTTGGGAATGGGGAAAATAATTCAACTCAATAACATAATAAATGAATACATATTCATTTGGGTTAATTCATTTTATTCGGATGAGATTATCTAAGAGTCAAAGACTACCGTGCCAATCAGCTGATATTTTTGCATTAACACCTTTTTATTATTATAAAAAATGTACTACATATGAAATGGAAACATATTGCAATAAATAGAGTAAGGTATAAAAGTAGAAGATGATTAATTTCCTACCTATTATGAATATGTTAAAACGGATATAGCCAATCTTCAGAAATAACATAAGAATAACAGAACTTTCAAAAATACGGATTGTTTCAAAACAATGAATATATACTTTCCCAAATTAATAAATCGTTCCAAAAACGAATCATTCTAACACGGCGAAATGAAATGATTTACCTAATGAATGAAACCAAAATGAAAGTAATTATTTCGTCATGCACATCTCTGATTTCTAGTTGGCCAAAAACCTTTTGTCAGTATTTGTATAACTTCGATCAGGGTCAGAACATAATCACGGTTTGCATCTAGTGCATCTTTAGTCCACATATTACAAGTATGATAAAGGGGGTTATTTACGGAAGGCAAATCCACTTTCCACTGCAAGTGCATTTGGAAGTGCAGTCGCTGTAAATTTGAGGGGTAGATCTAAAATGAGGGGAAGCTCTGCTGATTTTATCATCCAATCATGTGCAAGCTAAAATGCTGTTTTTTATTTTCCTTGCATGTCCCCCTCGGATCCACAGCGACTGCACTTCCAAGTGCACTTTCAAATGCACTTGCAGTGCAAAGTAGATTTGCCTTTAACCATTTGCCGACCATCCGCCGCAGTTGTACTCCGGCAGAATGGCACGGCTGGGCAAAATGACGTTATGTAATGTCGCTTCGCCCTGTGGCCACTAGGGGGTGCGTGCGTGCCCCCTGCTCACCCACGTAGCCGATGCGAGTGCCCGGTGGTCGCGATCAACGCCGGGCTCCCGCAATCACTCGGGCACACAGAGAACCGGGATCTGTGTGTGTAAACATGGTTTCCGGTTCTCTGAGGGGAGAACAGACAGATCGTCTGTTCATACAGGAGTATGAACAGCGATCTGTCATTTCCCCTGCACAGTCCCATCCCCCTTTAGTTAGAACACACACTAGGGAAGACATTAATCCCTTGATTGCACCCCTAGTGGTTAACCTCTTCACTGCCAGTGCCATTTTTTACAGTAATCAATGCATTTTCAAAGCACTGATCGCTGTAAAAATGCCAACGGTCCTAAAAATGTGTCAAAATTGTCCAACGTGTCCGCCATAATGTCGCAGTCCCGATAAAAATCGCAGATCGCCGCCATTACTAGTAAAAAAAAAAAATTAAAAAATTATAATAAAAATGCCATAAAACTATGCCCTATTTTGTAGACACTATAACTTTTGTGCAAACCAATCAATTTACACTTAAATATGTAGAATACATATCGGCCTAAACTGAGGAAAAAAATATATTTTTTTATATATTTTTGGGGGATACTTATTATAGCAAACAAACAAAAAATTGCGTTTTCAAAATTGTCGCTTTTTTTTTGTTTATAGCGCAAAAAATAAAAACCGCAGAGGTGATCAAATACCACCAAAAGAAAGCTCTATTTGTGGGGAAAAAAGGACATCAATTTTGTTTGGGTGCAACGTCGCACGGCTGCGCAATTGTCAGTTAAAGTGACGCAGTGCCGAATCACAAAAAGTGCTCTGGTCAGGAAGGGGGTAAAATCTTCCAGGGCTGAAGCGGTTAAACATATACCCTGTGTAACATGACGTTTACACAATCTAGTAATTTACCTCTATATTTATTAGCAAATAAAGAAAAAATAATATAGTGTAAACAATTGCGACACAAATCATATTGTACTATATAGAAAAAAAGCATGTTGTCAAAAGCAAAATACAGCAGCTGGGCACTAAAACCGAAATACCAGGTTAATCAAATATGTATGTCCTAAAGATGCAGCTCTAAATAAAATTGCCATGTGCAAAACACCATATAGGATATAGCCCAAAACCTTTAAAGTGAACATAAAATCCAATCAAAATATTAATCAATCCAAAAATGTCCTTTTGCAAGTGGAAAATATATTACATTCATTTTCACATGTAAGTGAAAAGTTCATAAATTAATCACTAAAGTTCTCCTGTGCAAACAGTTCATGCATGCCAGTGTCCCACACTGGATAGATCGATCCTGACGGCGCAGTGCTCAGACATTCACCGTTGTGACACCTTCACCATAAATCAGATGGGGGCTTACCAGACCACCAGCGATCTTCCTTACCCAGGAAGATCATTCAGCGCCTATTGGGTACCCCTGATGACGTTACATATAAAAAATAAGAATACGTTCACCAGCGCACTAGCAGTTCATTGAGAATTACAAGCGGACAATGGGCGATGATACTTGTAGTCTATTCATTCCCAGGAAACTGTAAATGAATGATAACGCCCTGTGGGTGGAGCCCCAAATTGTGACAGTGGGTGCAGGGAGAAGATCTCCCTCCCGCTGTCACAAAGAGGGGAGCACTGGCAGCGGGAGGTGGGTGGATATGAGCATGTAATATGTTACTTCCTAAACATGGGTATAATATGTAACATGTTCCTAAAGGTGAATTTATCCTGTAAGAGTTGTAAAAATGTAGAAGAGAAAAGACTACCCCAAGAACTAGTTGTAGCCAGCTCAGTTGATTGTTTTAGAAACAAGTTGGGTGTATTTCTAAATGCAAAGAATATATTTGGCTAAATTATTTATAAGTGAAAACACAATAGGATTTAATGATCCAGGAAATATCGGATTGCTTTTGGGGACCAGGAAGAGTTTTGTTGCTCTGATGAAGCAAATTGGACAATGCTTTTTAAGGGTTTTTGCTTTCCTCTGATCAGCAATGGGTCTAGGGCTCTGTATATGCAAGTTTTCGATTTATTTAAAGAAGAATGCCAGGTATGGCATTTGTTCACTTTGTTACATTGGTCCAGCTTTTAGGAATGGCTACACTAGTGATCTCCACTTGCTGCCAGGTCACGTGCTGGTCAGCTGCACTGTGAACACAGGAGGTCGACTGCTCTGCAAAGGTGCCATTCAGAGAATTTTGTGGATTTTCCTCAATGAATGCAAAGCATTCTGTGCTTGGATGTGGTGGAGAAATGGGGCAGGGTCATTACCCCGCCTTCCCAGCTCTTTCATTTAGAGGCACAAGGTCCACAAGCTAGTGGAGATCACTATTCTGAGAATTCATTTTTATTTTGTTGTTGATTGAACTTCTGTCTTTTTTTAACCTCTTTAGCACCATAGAAAGATATTCTTCAGCCTGTGGAGCGAGCAATCACTATTCTTAGCATTGAATCACTAGTGATTATAGTAGCTTGATTAGGCCACAAAAAAAAAATATCACTAGTTATATCTAGTCTAAAAGGTACTTCTACGTTGCTACCAATACTTCAATTACACCACTTCATAAAAAGTGGTCAGGACTGGATTTGCAAGGTGTCCTTTACTGCTTGTTGCCCCAGCCAGGTTCAGCCTCTCCTGGGTGGAAGTCTTTCCTGTAAAGCCTCTAAATGAGCTATATGGTTAGGGACCCATTCTGTGCTCTAGGGGGCATAGTTCAGCCTCTCCTAATGGAAGTCCTTCTTGTACAGTTTCTGAATGAGCTATAGGTCTGGAGACCCATTCTGGTGGTACAGGCCTGTCAAGGAAAGCTTAAGGCTATGTTCACACCTATGCGAATTTCTCCGCATCCATTTTGCATGGTAGGAGATTGTGACCGGCTCTCTATGGAGCCGATTCACATATCTCCACTGTGACTCCGGTGCGAATTTGCACAGGGGTTCTATGCGTCTCTTGGTCCATTTCAGGTCTGAATTCAGCACAAAAATTCGGGCTGAAATCGGAGTTGAAATGATGAACGCGGAAGCACTGGACACCTCCGCCGTATGCGGCAATAGTGTAAACCCAGCCTTAAACAAGCTTTGGAGTAAGTGGCAGAATTTGTCCCTTTGCTTTTCCATTCTTTTCTCTGTTTGTCAGTGATTTCCTACACTTGTCTGTATTGTGGGCATTTGCCATTTCCAAGGTGGCTGCAGCAGTGCAAGTACACTGAGCATGGATGACTGGAAGTGATGTGGCCAGTTTCCTGGCTTGCCCTTTTCCCAAGAAGGTGCTGGGAGCACTGCAATCTGAGCATGCTCATATACCCTCCCGTGTGGCAAAGAAGTTCCTATTGGATGCTGCCGTGATGTGCCAGGAAAACAGAAATTGTATACTCACCATTCCGTAATTTTCCTTTCCTGGTGCATCCTCACTGCAGTATAAAGATTCCCACCCAAAATGGTGAGAGTTATGCCCCGTACACACGGTCGGACATTGATTGGACATTCCAACAACAAAATCCTAGGATTTTTTCAGACGGATGTTGGCTCAAACTTGTCTTGCATACACACGGTCACACAAAGTTGTCGGAATATCCGATCATTCTGAACGCGGTGACGTAAAACACGTACGTCGGGACAATAAACGGGGCAGTAGCCAATAGCTTTCGTCTCTTAATATATTCTGAGCATGCGTGGCACTTTAAAAAATAATAGAGTAAAGGATGATGCTATTCAAATTGTGTGAAAGTGAAGCTAAACTAGGGCTGGGGAAAAAAAAAAAAATCGATTTAAATCTTGAATCGAGTTGAGATGTCAAATCGATTCAAAATTTATGCAAATCGATTTTTTTTTTCACCGCGCCGGGCCTGAGGAGCTGCGGGCAGGAGTTTTTAGGTGAGGCCGCAGCTTGGGCCTAGTCCGCGAGGCCGGACGCCCCCAACCCCCCCCCCCCCCCAGTTTTGTCAACCTCCCGCAGCATTTTTTACTGACAAAACATGGAAAATTTACTGATGGGGCACTTTTTATTTTTACGGACAACCCAGAAATGTAGCATCTACTTCCTGTAATTCATCTGCCCTTAGCTCAAGCATGCAGGCAGGAGGGTGTGCTTAGCTGAGAAATCTCCTTCACCCCTGAACACTCCAGGGATGTAGGATATCATTTTGACCTAGCCTGGACACCAACTTAAGAAATAAAAAAGCAAAAAAAATAATAAAAAACACACACACATCTAAAATAGGATTTGCAGATATGATATGTAGAATATATAAGGATCTACAGTATTAATTATCTGGATCATAGTATCCAAATGTAAGCGGTTTGTTACTAGTAAGAAGAACAAAGATATATGTCACCAAATAAATTACCAAATGTTTTATTACAAAGCAAATTAGAGGTTCTCTGCTTAGAGGATACAGATTCCGAGTAGAGGTATTTTAGAATGTCTTGTAAAAGAATCTTCTATTAAATTGTTTCATAAATTATTTTTATAATGAGAATAGATTTTAACTGAACAGGGGAGTCACTATAGATACAACCTACGACATGGGTTTCAAGGGGTTGTAAAAGGTTTTTTTTTTTTTTTTTTTAAATGACAAACATGTTTTACTTACCTCCCCTGTGCAAGAGTTTTGCAGAGAGCGACCCCTGATCCTCCTCTTCTGGGCTCCTGGCTCCTATCTGCATCAAGTGCCCCCACGGAGAACCGCATTTCATGGGGTCACTCGTGCGGGTGCGCTCCCGAGTCCTGCTGCTGCGTCCATTGACACAGACAGCAGGACACGGCCCCACCCCCCAGCTCCTGCGTCACTGGATTTGATTGACAGCAGCGGGAGCCAATGGCTCCCGCTGCCATCAATCTATCCAATGAGGACCCAAGACAGCGTCTGGAGCTGCTGTGCTCGTCCCCGTCGCTGGAAAGATTGAGCTCACATAAGTGAAAGGGGGGGGGGGGGTGCAGCTGCACTACAGAAGGTTTTTCACCTTAATGCATAGAACTCATTAAGGTGAAAAACCGTGAGGGTTTACAACCCCTTTAATCATGTAATTGCATTACAAATTACACTATAAAAAACATTAAGTAACATATTCCTTTTTAAAAAAAAAAAATAACAAATATGTTATACTTACCTCCTCTGTGCAAGAGTTTTGCACAGGGCGGCCCAGATCCTCCTCTTCTGTAGTCTCCAGCGGCGCTCCTACCCGCTTAGAGTGCCCGAAAGACGGCTACAGCGTGGGCCTAAATTGCCAGTAGGACGTCCATGTACGTCTTTCCGTGCATGAGCTTCTTGCGTGCCCGGCCCCTTACCACGTGATCTGCTGTCAGCCAATGACAGCTGATCACATGATGTAAACAGAGCCGGTAATTGTTTTTTTTTTCCCCTCACGCTGTCAAAAAAAAGGAAAATTTATTATCAAATACTTACCGTAATTTTCCTTTCCTGATGGACTCCATGGCAGCCTACGTGTGGGTTAACCCCGCCTCCTCTCCAATGCTATAGGACCCCATTCCCATAAATGAGTGCTCACCACTAGCTACTGCGTTCCGTAACTAGCCTACTCGTTGACAAATGGGTGGGAACTCCGTCTGCCATGGAGTCCATCAGGAAAGGAAAATTACGGTAAGTATTTGATAATAAATTTTCCTTTTTCCTGACAGACTCCATGGCAGCCTACGTGTGGGAAATAACTAGCCAACCACACGGGTGGGTATGCATGATCAAAACATAAATTTTAATTTGTCCTATCGGTCGATAGGATTTGTAACCCAAAGTTTACAGAGGATAGAGAGGCAGGCTCTATACAATAATGCAACATGAAGGTATTAATAGAAGCCCATGAAGCTGCCTTGCAGATGGTATCTGGAGCCACATGTCGAGCCGCTGCCCACGAGGCTGCCATTCCTCTGGTGGAATGGGCTGTCACCGCCTTTGGAGGAGCCAAGCCCTTAGCCCTATATGCCTGTTGTATGGTCTGTACGATCCAGGACGCGATAGTCCTGGTTGAGGCTTTCTTCCCTATATTGCTGCCTGAATGAAGCACGAAGAGATGACTAGAACGTCTAAAGGGAGAAGTAACTTTGAGATATTCTTTAATAGCTTCGCCCACATCTAGAGGGTGATTCTCAGTGGACCCTGAGGTCCTAAATGTAGGTAAAACGATCTCTTGATTGACGTGGAATACTGAAGACACTTTTGGGTTGGAACCCAGCATAGGAATTAGGACTACCCGGTCCGGGAAAAACGTTAGGAAGGGTTCTTCGTGACCAAGTGATGCAATTTCAGAGACCCTTTTGGCTGAGGTAATGGCCACTAGGAAGGCCACCTTTGCTGAAAAGACCTTGATAGGGAGCGGGGAGGACCCCGAAGTACTGAGTCCAGAGATCGAGTCAAGGACTAATGGAAGGTCCCATTTGGGGAACCTAGGCTTTCTCTGGGGCTTGAGTCTCGATGCGCCTCGGAAAAATTGTCTAACCAGAGGATGAACTGCCCATGAAGTGCCGGAGAAGGCCGAAAGTGCCGAAACTTGGACTCTCAGAGAGCTGACAGATAGATGTAAATTTAGGCCCGTTTGGAGGAAACTGAGAACGTCCTGGACTTCCGGATGTCTAAAAGACCTGCCCTGAGGAGAGCAGAACTCCACAAATTTGGACCAGATCCTTCCATAGACTTTATTTGTACTGGATCTTCTCGAGCTCATGAGAGTGGATATTACTTCTGAGGCACAACCTAGGGATTCCAGCCTCTCCCTCTCAAGAACCAGACCATCAGTCTCAGTACCGCAGGACAAGGGTGCAGGACTGACCCTTGAGAAAGAAGGTCCGGTCTGAGAGGGAGAGGCACTGGGTCCCGACAGCTGAGCTGGACCAGGAGAGGGAACCAGGGCCTGTTCGGCCAGTAGGGAGCTACTGTCACCACTTCCACTGGCTCCGCTCGGAGCCTCTGCAGGAATCTCAGCATAACTGGCAGTGGCGGAAAGGCGTATGCCCGCTTGAACCTCCACTGATCCGTCAAGGCATCTGTCCCGATTGCTTGACTGCAGAGCCCCCGGGTGTAGAACTTCTTCAGCTTGCGATTGCAGGGGGAAGCAAACAGATCTACTTCGGGATCCGTCTTTAGTGACAAGATCCACCCGAACGTCTCTATGTGGAGAGACCACTCGTTGTTGTCCAACTCGGTCCGTGACAGGAAGTCTGCTTGAGTGTTTTGGACGCCTGGGACAAAGACTGCCGAGATGTTGGCAAGGTATTTCTGCGCCCACGATAGGATGGGCTCGACTTCCCGAAGGAGTGTGGGACTCCGAGTACCCCCTTGCCTCTTCACATATGATACTGCTGTGGTGTTGTCCATTCTCAACAGCACTGACTCCCCCCTCAGGAGATGAGAGAAGAACTGAAGGGCACACCAGGCCGCACGAAGTTCCAAGACATTCGACCCTGGGTTGGGGAGACATGTTTCCCACTTGCCTTGGGCCAGGTTTGACCCACAAAGGGCTCCCCAACCAGTACCGCTGGCATCGGTCGTGACCGTCACCCAGGAGATGGGAGCGATGGAGTGGCAAGTCAGGAGGTTCTTGCGCTGAAGCCACCAGAAGAGGCTGTTTCTCATTGTAGATGTTATGCGGATGACCTGATTCTTGTCCCGTGACTTCCATTGCCGTAGGAGGCCTGACTGGAAGGGACGCAATCTCCATAAGGCCCATTTGACCATGGGAGTCGTAGAAACCATCGTGCCAACGACTTTCAGGCACTGAGAGGCTTTCATTTGCCGTGCATGTAGAGCCCGGGAGACTCTGTCTCGAACTGTAGGAATTTTCTGTAGTGGAAGGGAGATAGTGTTTGCCACTGTATCGAACTGGGCTCCAAGATATATTAGACGCTGAGTTGGGCTCAGTTGACTCTTTTCTATGTTTAGGAGCCACCCGAAGTTGGACAGAGTGGAGATTACTTGATCCCGGTGTACCAGCAACTGCTCCCTGCTCTGGGACAGCACCAGCAGGTCGTCCAGGTAGTGGTAAAGACGTACCCCTTTGGATCTTATTAGTGCCACCGTAGCTAGGAGGACCTTTGAAAAGACCCGGGGGGACGTTGTCAGCCCGAAGGGGAGGCAAATAAATTGAAGATGATCTGACCCAATGTGAAAGCGGAGGTATTTGTGAAATTCTTTTTCCACTGGAACGTGGAAATAAGCGTCCTTCAGGTCGATTGATATCATCCAGTCGCCTGGTTGTATAGCTCTCTGAATGGTCACCAAGGTTTCCATCTTGAACCTTCCATTCTCTATGAATCCGTTGAGATATGTGAGGTCTATGACTGGGCGCCAAGAGCCCCCCTTTTTTTGAACTAGGAAGAGAGGGGAGTATATCCCCTGAAACCATTCGTCCTGTGGTACATGTACTACTGCTCCTTGAATTTTCAGGAGGTCCACATAGGACAGCAAAATTTGTTTCTGATCCTCTGCCCGAGGGAGAAGAGTGGAGACGAACCTTGGGTGCGGAGTCCTGGAAAAGGCCCATCTGTGGCCTGACGAGACCGTCCTTATGACCCAGAAGTCTGAGATCGAGGCCACCCAGACGTGCCGGAAGAGGAGCAGACGAGCCCCTACCCGGCCCGCCTGGGCGGGCGTAATCTCAAAAAGATTTAGCCTGATCACGAGCACTGGACGTTTGATTTTTAACGGGTTTGCGGAAGGATGACTGCCCTCTGCTCCAATTCTTCCTAAAGTCCCGGCCAGGCTTATAGGAGCGTGCTTCTCTGGAGCGCTCCGGACTTCGTCTTCTGAACTGGGGCTTCTTTCGACCCAGCATGCGCCTGTCCTGGGGAAGAAACCCCGATTTGCCACCTGTGGCTCGCGTAATGGCATCGTCAAGCTTATTGCCAAACAGTGAGGACCCCTCAAACGGGATTTTACACCACGCTTGCTTAGAACCAGGGTCCGCAAGCCAGGGACGCAACCAGAGGGCTCTCTTGGCCGTAACTGAGGACAGCATAATACGAGCCAGAAGGCGGATCAGGTCAATAGACGCCTCCCCCAGGAAGACCGCTGCAAGCTTCAGCTCTGCGGCTGCTGAACTTCCAGCCAGTTCTTCTGACACGCCTTTAAGGAAGGCTTCCACGTTCTCCGTCCAGGCCTCCATGGCCTTAGACATGGCCGCTAATGCCAGGGCTGGTTTACAGGCCATACCCGCGAGCCCATAGATTCTTTTTAGATCTAGGTCTATCTTCCTCTCGAGCCCATCTTTAAAAGATACTGCGTCTTCTAGAGGAAGAGTCACATGTTTGGCCAGACGCATAAGAGCTGCGTCCACAAGGGGAGTATTCTCCAAATTCTTTACTTCTTCTGACTTGAAGGGGTACAATCTGGAGGTTTTATTAGACATGGAGGATTTTTTCTCTGTTTTACTCCATTCTTCCTCAATGATTTCCTTTAGCTCTGGAAGGAGCGGAAAGTTTGCGCGTTCTCTCCCCAGGTGCTTGAAGAATTTTTTCTGCTTGGCTGGGGGAGTGGAAGGGTCTTCCCACTTCAAGGCTTCCTTGATTGCTTTGATTAAAGGGGAAACCATCGCGAAGTCGAACCCTCCAATGACCTCCTCATTAATAGACTCATCCTCTGAGGAGTCAGGAGAGGTAATATAGGGCTGCGAAGTACCCGGATCCTCACGGGCCTCTTCCGCCGGTGGGCCAGACGCGGTGGTAGACTGGCTCAATGTGCGAGGTGCTTCCCTCTCCATTAGGGATTGCTGTACCACTCGTTTCACAAGAGACTCTAAACGCTGGTTTTCCGTCTCTTTTTCCCCAACCGCACGGGCAAAACAACGGTCACATAAGGACTTGCCCTCCGGAACTCGTGTCCTACATCCCCAGCAGGCTCTGTGGTCTGAGCGGCTGTCATGGCGGTGGGAGCGGTGTCTCGAGGAGGAACGAGAGCGTCTCCTCTGGTGGGATCCGGACTGTGAGTCTCGTCTGGATGAAGATGAATTGTATTGTGGCTTGGCAAGGTCATTGGCATTCTGGACCGCATTTAGCGGGTCCGACCTAGAAGGGCTGGGAAGAGAAAAAATAGGGGAAGGGGAGAGAAGAAAGGCAGAACATGGTATCAGCACGACAATAATGTGCATTAAATCTCATCCCCTCCCCTCACGAGCACATACCTTGTGCGTGAGGGCTGGCCACTTAAAGGCGGTGAATTGTCCATAACCAGGGACACGAAATGTCACTTTAATAGTCTGCAGGGATAATGGTCTAAGAAAACCTAGGCATCAAACATGAAAAGGTTTTAGAGAAAAAGAAAAAACTCTGCTTGCCTCATTTTTTTTTTTTTTTTTTTTTTTTTTTTTTTTTTTTTAAATGCACAAAGCATGTACCAATGTATATTCAAGGCAAAGGAAAGAACAACTTCCTTCCGCATGAGCATATATATATAGATAAACATATATAATAATAAAAGAACATCTCTCCTTTTTTTTTTTTTTTTTTTTTTTTTTTTTTAAATGCACAAAGCATGTACCAATGTATATTCAAGGCAAAGGAAAGAACAACTTCCTTCCGCATGAGCATATATATATAGATAAACATATATAATAATAAAAGAACATCTCTCCTTTTTTTTTTTTTTTTTTGCAGAGGTTTCCACCACTCACCTGGAGACCAGCAGGGATCCGCTCCTCCTTTCCCTACCAAGGGAGATCCCAACTCAACAGGACAGGAGGGCGGAATTTAAATTCCCCGCCCGTGACATCATTATCCCCTACTGCGCACGCGCAAAGGGGAACCGCCGTACGGCGCCTGCGCGGACGACGAACGAGCCGCCGTACTGCGCATGCGCGAGCCAAACCTCGCTCTCAGGGTGGCTACAGCGCAGGTGCCAGCGGCGGAGACTGCCGCAACCCGGAAGTGCCGTGACGGGCTGGAACGCACGCGAACCAGCCGCCATGAGGGGGATAGGACACACTGGACCACCAGGGAAAATACAGACAACACATAGAAATACTGCCATGGAGTATGAGAAAAACAGCCACAGACCTTGCCAGCCGTTGATGAGAACTGTCCGCCGGGCATACAGAGGCGACCACCCATCCACCAAGGGGGAACATTCAAGCCTCTTTAAGCTACTCGCCCGCTCATAGCTGGGCTTTTTGAGCTGCACCGCACAGGTATGCCAATCTTTGATTCAATCAATCTTGATGCGAACAGCATGTGTAGGTCCATAGAGGAGGACAAAAAAGGAACGCAGTAGCTAGTGGTGAGCACTCATTTATGGGAATGGGGTCCTATAGCATTGGAGAGGAGGCGGGGTTAACCCACACGTAGGCTGCCATGGAGTCTGTCAGGAAAAAGTGGTTTACCATCTGGAGTAAACAGTCCCACACACTCCAGATCCTGCTGCAAGCAGTGCCCACCAGTGCCACCCTCCAGTGCATATCAGCACTGCTAAGCAGTGCCCACCAGTGCAATCTATCAATGCCCACCAGTGCTGCCTTATCAGTGCAGCCCCATCAACGCACATCAATGAAGGAGAAAAATTACCTGTTTGCTACATTTTATAACAAACTTTTTTTTCAAAATTTTCGATCTTTTTTTTTTGTTTAGCATAAAGTAAAAACCCCAGTAGTGATTAAATACCACCAAAAGAAAGATCTATTTGTGTGAAAAAAAAAAATTATGATAAAAATTGTCAAAAAGTGTGACAGTGCTGAAAGCTGAAAATTGGCCTGGGCAGGAAGGGGGTTTAAGTGCCCGGTAAGCAAGTGGTTAAATCTCAATGAACCTTATTAGAAAAGAAGGATGATTATCCTGGTGTTTAAGTGTGTGAACTGTGCCAATTACCTCCCATTTTAATAGATATCATGTGGAAGTTGCACCCAATTAATGCACATTATGCAAAAACAAAATTGCATAGAGATAAACATTTTTTTTTTTTAATGAACTAAACAGTAGTAATAAAAATGCTCAGGATTCACGTGCCTTTGAGAAGTAGAACAACAGAGGTGATCAATAAACAGAAAGGGCAGCACTGGATATTAAGGATTTAGCTTTTATAGAATAAATCATTCTATCTCTGGTATTTTCATTGTCAATGTAGGTTTGTTTATTAACACTTTGCAAGTACGAGTTATATGTCACAATTGAACTTTACACGGGTGTCAAACTGCAGGATGGAGGAAGTCACTTTTGAAAGGTGGTATTTAGGTAGTTGAAGTCTATCAATTTACTGTACAGGGAACTAAATGATAGATTTTTATCTGATCAGACAAATACAAGGTTTCATATGTATTCATTCAATGAATATTGCCCGCAAGTAATTGTAAACCGTGATCTTCAATATAAAAAAAATGTATGTATATATATATATATATATATACATATATATATATATATATATATATATATATATATATTCTTCACACATTTTGTTTGGAACAGGATATACTATATGGAATAGAAAGATATACAGGATGTTTTTAAAAAGCAACACGCAAAAATTAACCCTACACATCTAGGTAGGACATTAGGTTTAAATACCAAAATGTAAAACGAAAGGAAGAAGGATTTTCAAAATCTCAATGGACTCTGCTTAAAAAAAAAAAAAAAAAAAAAAAAAGGCAGCTTTTTAAAAATAAAGAATACTTTTCTTGATGTGGTAATTTTGCAATTTCAGCCTTGATCTTCAACGATCAGCCAAGTGTTCTAACCCTGAACATTAAACCGGAACGCAAGGCAAACAGCTAAACACACATATGAAATACATTAATGAGGACAGTTTTACCTGCCAAGGATTTGTATTTCTGTTCATACAGTCCTGAGATTTATACAGCTCTGCCATACAGCACAGCCTTTTCTAGCAGGATAGGGAACCAGAACTTTTTCTGCTACAGTTTCACTTTCAGGTGCCATCTCCAACCCCACCCCGTAACTGTCAATAGAAGGAGCACACTGATTAGCTCATTTCTGTGTCAGTCTGATAAGAGTATGATCCATACAATGCAGCACACCTGGTTGGCTCCTTGTGCTGCTACCTCCATTCCACCCAACCCCCACCTGTCTGCTGTGCAGACTGTCTAGTCTAGTGCACTGCAAAAAGCTAATACCAAGGCAAATTCAGTTACACTGCTTGCAATAAAAAAAAAATACATTTAATAATGTAATAATGAATGCAAGACTGCATTAATGTGTGACCCTTATGTGTACCTGGAGTGGTAGGGTGGTATTAACACCTTTAAGACCAGGAGTTTTTCTGACATTTGTTGTTTACAAATAAAAATCTGTATTGTTTTGCTTGAAAATTTAGAACCCCCAAACATTATATATTTCTTTTAGCAGAGACCCTAGAGAATAAAATGGCAGTTGTTGCAATATCTTATGTCACATTGTATTTGCACAGGGGTCTTTCAAACACAAAAAAAAAAAAATACACTTTAATTAATTAAAAAAAAACAGTAAAGTTAGCCCAATTTTTTTTATAATGTGAAAGATGATATCACGCCAAGTAAATAGATATTGTGACAAACTACTAGTGCAATGAGAATCATTGCACTAATTATTGGTGCAGAACCTAACCCCACCCCCCCGACCCCCGTGAGTTAAGCTGCTTATCGGCTTTCCTCTCCTCACGCACTGTCAGAGTGAGCAGATGCAATCTAATAACCGGCATTTCCTATTTACACTGTGATCAGCTGTGATTGGACGCATCTGATCACATGATAAAGGGCCTGCATCATAGGCTCTATACTGGCATTGGAGATGCGTTGTGTCTGTGGGACACACCACACCACCGATCTCCCCAGCTGCACGACCCCAGCGGCACACACAAGCTGCTTATTCTGAGGGACGTCATATGAAGTCCACTCAGAATAATGAATCTCCCGTCCGGCCTATAGCAGAATGACAGCTGGGCGAAGTGGTTAAAAATAGCCTGGATTATTTCCTAAATGCACATAATATAACTGGATACTAACATCTAATGGTAAAGTTGATCCAGGGAATATCTGGTTGCCTTTTGGGGGATTGGGAAGGAATTTTTTCCCCTGCTGGAGCAAATTGGTTCATGCTTTGCTGGGGTTTTTTCCTGCCTCCGAATCGACTGTGGGTATAGAATTGTGTATATATGATTGTATGATTCGTTTTTTCCATTTTATTTTTTTTACTAGATGGAGTTGTGTCTTTTTTCAACCAGACTAACTATGTAACTATGTAAAAAGCTAAGGGCGAAACTGTACAAGCAAGCAGATATATTACCTTAGATACTTGACTACTCAGAATCTTGGATACTTGTGTAGTCAATCCTCAAGTAACAAAGCAAACCTATGCAGACGTAGCTAGGGCAGCCAAGCCAAAGTGAGGAAAATCTGACTCTTATTACACACTCTTAATATGTTAACCTCCTAAGTTCGCAAATATGAACAATTATAGTCTATATAAATATTTGCTTTGAACATTAGAAACTGGTCAGCCAGAGTTACTGAAATTTAGCTCTGGGTTGAATATTGAATGCTTCATCATATGGTTCTAAACAAATAATAAACTAGGAAGAGTTACCAGTATTTTCCAATATCATGCAAGATCAAATCAATAAAAACATGTTTGGGAATTTGTTTCTGTTAAAAAAAACAAACATGTTTGGGGACAATTCAGTGACAATCCAGTGCAATAATTACACATTATATAACATACTTCTATTCAAAATCCTATAAAACACAGAAGAAACATATGAAAATTAGTATAAAAACACACATATATTCACCAATAGCTACAAAAACAACTGGATAAGGCCTCTGCTCTTTAGGTATTGTGTGGTTCAATATATCACTATCTTATAGTGCATAGACTGTTGATAAGATCTTCTGGACCTTTCCCTCTAATAATTTGAAACACCTACTGAGAGATCGTTGTACCAACACACTGTGCTCATGTATTCTGACATGGGGACTACCATCCCCTGCCAGAACACACTGATCAGTGCTCATAGCCATTGGCTGAGATTGCTGATCGGCTGCTGGTTTTCCAGCAAGACTGTTCAACAGAAGCCGGTCATGAGGTTGGATAGGCAGCTGTAAACACTGTCCGAATGTCGGCTGGTTTCTGCTGAACCGGCTAATATTCAGATTGGGTGTACCCAGCATTACATTGAGGGACAAGATATTTTCCACATAATCCTATACATACTGTATATACTTGATTGCCTTTATAATGCTGGACACTGAGTTCCTGCTATGATATTGAAACATCCAATACATACAGAGCAGAGGCCTCATCCAGTTGTTTTTCTTTTAGCTCCTTGCCAATATGTGTGTTTTTTTTACTAATTTGCATATATTTTATCTGTGTTTTACATGGTTTTGACTTAAATTATGTCGTATAAATTTGCAATTATTGCACAGTGTCACTGGATTATTCCCAAACATGTTTAATTTTTTTTTTCATATGATACATTAAGTTGACATGGTGGAGTTGAGTCTAAGCCAGGTTTTTATTGTCTTGGTCTTGCATAATATTGAAAAATACTGGCTCTTCTCGATTTATTTGTGACTTTAATATTACGGTAGTTGAATTTTTTCTTTTGGCTTGTATATAAAAAGATAGCATAATTTTATTGGTGAATATCATATTATGCTAGCACAACTTTCATGTAGAATACGAATGCACATTACGTAAAACGGACTGTAAATACAAATTAGGCCTCATACACAGACAACAAAAAGCTGCACCCAGTTTTCATTCTTCATACCCGATGAGCACCTAAAAGAATGCATTGAGCTGAATGTCTCAAATCATAAGATCTGAAGATGGAATAGCATAGGATAGTCCAGGTGGTCAAGACCCAGGATTCACCTTACAACCTGATTGTATGATTTCTTTGGATTTACCAAAACTAAGTAATGTGGGGGCTTATAGAAACAGTACAATCAATTTGTATCCAAGTCAGGGTAGGACTTACACTGTGTGGTTATTGGTTGAGCTAAAGCAGGCAGCACAAAGGGGTAGATACTATGATCAACAAGCCGTTAGTTGAGAGTTCATCAAGCCCATGACCTGTTATACCTACCACTCAGCTCCAATTTAAACACTTTTTTTAGTTTGACAGCCCAGCAAGCTAGGCATTCAGGTACTATTGTCCCCTACCAGCAGTTGGTTACTATTTATACTACTACTACTATTCTTAATGCCCCTTACACATGATCGGATTTTCTGAAAACAAAACTGTGAATTTTTTTCCGAAGGATGTTGGCTCAAACTTGTCTTGCATACACACGGTCACACAAATGTTGGCCAAAAATTCAGAATGTGAGAACGCGGTGACGTACAAGATGTACGACGAGCCAAGAAAAAGGAAGTTCAATAGCCAGTGCAGGTCCTTCTGCTTGATTCCGAGCATGAACTTTTGTGCAACGGACTTGTGTACACACGATCGGACTTTCCGACAACAAGTTTTGTTTGAATTTGAGAACCTGATCTCAAACATTTGTGTGTGGAAACTCCGACAGCAAATGTTCGATGGAGCATACACACGGTCGGACTTCGATCATTTCCCATATGAAAATCCGACCGTGTGTACGCAGCTTAAGACTTTTGGAATATGATTTGATAGTATGGGTACAACCAAAAATGTTTGCCAAAATTTCTCACTCATGGGTCCCATCAGATGGCACTGGAGTTGATAGAGGTAGACACCTGAATATGCCATATTGCTCCCCTTTTCTCCTCTAACATAGGCTTACGAGCACAACGGAGCAATGATGATATTATTGTTCAGCTGATTATGGCATCATCCCTTTACCATGGAAAGCAAAATCACAATCAAATGACTTTTGCATTTCTCCCCAACATACAAGCCACAAAAAAACTCAGCATTGTTGGCCACTGCTCGTGGAAGGGAGGAAGCAAAATCTGCTTACAAGGTATATGTATTAAAAACATAAGTGACATTGGCAGTAAATATATTAAACTATACAGTTAGTTTTGAACATTTCTTTTTCATATTTATTGCTTAGGTACAAGATCTGCTTTACACTACCCATTCATGCATCTACTTAAAGCTTTAAAAGACAAACTTCTACAGCACTATTGAATAATAAAGTTAACTAACTAACTATGTTACAAAGTTTAATGTATACAAAAGCACAAACAGCATGCTAGTACAGTTTTTTTTAAAATGTGAAGCTTACTCTCCCTTTGTAAATGAAAAAAATAAATTCAATTCTCAAAGTAGACCATATCGACATGGGGCTTTGAGTGAAAATTGGGACATGGAGGTTACAAGGCCAAGTAAGCCACATGTCTCTTTTCTAGTATCTCATACACTTACCATGGAGTATGCTCAAAGGGTCAAGGTCCCTAGACTTCACACAGTCCACTGCGGAGTTCACTGATCCCAGAATATGATTCAATGCTGTATGACTGTATCTCTGCAAGTTAAAGCTTGTGTTTCATTATCTCAGAATGTCAGTTTCATCCTGTTGTCCCTACCTACATTTGTGTTTTATTAAAAAAAAAAAAACGAACATAGAAAGTTGTCAAACTGGAATTCCAGGTTTAGCCCTGCCCTGGACACCTTACAAGTTCAGCTTCTTCCGCCCTGACTCACCTATACATGCGGGAGTCTGCTGTGATGAAACTGCTTCACTTTACTGGAAACACCACGGAACAGCCATTGGGTTTCCTCCAGCTCACTACATTACTAGTCATTACCAATGACAAGGAAGAGAACAGTGTATACTTGTTTTGATGGGCATGATAATTGTTATTACACTTGCTTGGATCATTATCAGAGAATAACACGGAACATCACCTTAGAATCGGAAGTTCACCTTAGAATTATTCTATTACCAATAAATAACCATATAACAGATAAATACAAGCACCCTCTTTGCACCCTTGTTATCCAGTAGGTATGAGAGCAGGCTTGTTCAGGTCCTAGTTCAAACCCACCTGAGCTATCCCACCAGGAAGGTGTCACTGTACTGAGCCAATCATAAGCACCCCTAGTATATGTGTGGCTGCAGGTCGGGGAATGCATTTAGCGCTTATAATTGGCTCAGTACAGGTGAAAGCTTCCTGCCAGGCTTGCACAGGTGGGTTTGGACTATGGGGTTGATTTAATAAAATAGACTGTACTTTGCAAAGTGCAAGTGAAGTTGCTCCAGAGCTTAGTAAAAAAGGTAAAGCTTCATTTGGCAAAGAATACCCAATCACATGCAAGGGGAAAAAAATGGAATATTTTGCTTGTATGTGATTGGATGATGGAAGTCAACAGAACTTCTGCTCATTTACTAAGCTCTGGAGCAACTGCCCTTGCAGTGTGCAACTGCACTTGCAGTCTATTTCCCTTCAGTAAATCAACCCCTTTGATTATAACACGCCTGAGCACATCCATATTGTCCAGCAATGAGCTTTGGAAATTGACAGCTATTTACCAGTGACACTATGCAATTCATGGTGTCACTCAGCCCCCCAACCCCTGCTTTCTACACCTTGTGAATGCAAAATCTGACTGGGAAATGCATCCTCTGTGTGCTGATGTTGTCAAAAGCATAGAAAGCACAAGTGGGGCCAGAATGACACCATTAAAAAAACAACTCCAATTGTTTCAGAAAATCTTACACTTCACCAGTTCCTTTTGCCTAAAAAAATTCCAAGGTTTTTGTGTGACTGATTTTCATAAATAATCAAAAACCACAAAGCTGCTTTATGACAGCTGGAACAAAGGTAAAACATGTGGGCAGTATGTACAGGAGAGGAGTGTGGATGGTATCACAGTGGGCGGTATGTACAGGTGAGGAGTGTGGATGGTATGATAGTGGGTAGTATGCACAGGAGAAGAGAGTGAAGGGTATGACAGCTGGGACTATGTACAGTAGAGGAGTTTATGAAAGTTGGCAGTATGTACAGGAGAGGAGTGTGAAGGGTATGACAGTGGGCAGTATGTACAGGAGAGGAGTGCGGACGATATGAAACTGGGCAGTATGTACAGGAGACAAGTGTGGAGGGTAAGACAGTGAGCAGTATGTACAGAAGAGGAGTGTGGAGGGTAAGACAGTGAGCAGTATGTACAGAAGACGAGTGTGGAGGGCAAGACAGTGAGCAGTATGTACAGGAGAGGAGCGTGGAGGGTATGAAAATGGGCAGTATGTGCAGGAGATGAGTGTGGAGGGTAAGACAGTGGGCAGTATGTACAGGAGAGGAATGTGGGGGGGGGGGGGGGATGACAGAGGGTAGTATGTACAGGAGAGGAGTGTGGAGGGTATCACAGTGGGCAGTATGTACAGGAGAGGAGTGTGGAGGGCATGACAGTGAGCAGCTCCAATAACCCCCATATTAATCCGGCCCTGAGTTTAGTTTAGTTTTCTTTGTATTGGTGATTTTTACTTTTAGGTTTATGAATTATTTACGCACTGTGGCTTTAAATTTGTTTGTAATGCATTTTTTTTTTTTTTTACAGCTTTTTTTTTTTTTGTTAAAAAAGATGTAAATTATTGAAAGGCTGCTTTTTGGCTCAAGAATGAGTCCAGTTTTGTAATCATTAGGAGCCATTAAAAGCCCATCACACCCTCAAAAACCTTATTTTCACCTGCCCTATTGACTCCAGTATGTTTAGCCAAAATGGTGAAATATTGCGGAAATCTCCCAATTTTCACTAAAATTGTGTGGAAACAAAGACTCGAACTTCGCCCATGCCTAGATGCTACATCTGGTCTGCAGGCGGGGGGCTTATGGGAATCTGGAAGCCCTCTTTAACAAAGGGGACACCCAGATCCCAGCCCCCCCCCTATGTGAATTGGTAAGGGGCACATTGTACCCCTACCATTTCACAAAAAGAAAGTGTCAAAATGTTAAAAAACCACAGGAGACAGCTTGGGACAAGTCTTTTTATTAAAAATAAAAAAATAAAAATAAAAAAAGAGATTCCAGCAATGTAATCCAATAAATCCATGCTCCTGCTCCAGCGATGTGCAGAGGGGTAGGGATCAGATGGCAGCAGCGCTGTGGGCTGGATCTGTAGTGCCCACAGCGCTGCTCTGTGACAAATACAGTCACATCCATGGATCCATCCATCCATGCTCAGCAATACCCTGCACTACTCTGCAATGCCCTACAATACTCTGCAATACTCTGCAATACTCTGCAATGCCCTGCAATACCCTGCAATACCCCACAATACTCCGCAATACCCTGCAATACTCTGCAATACACTGCAACACCCTGCAATACTCTGCAACACCCTGCAATACTCTGCAATGCCCTGCAATGCCCCGCAATACTCTTCAATAGCTTGCAATACCCTGCAATACCCCACAATACCCCGCAATACCCTGCAATACTCTGCAATACCCTGCAATACCCCACAATACTCTGCAATACCCTGCAATACTCTGCAATACCCAGCCATACTCTGCCATACCCAGTCATACTCTGCCATACCCAGTCATACTCTGCAATACTCGGTGATACCCAGCCATACTTTGCCATACCCAGCCATACTAGCCATGCACAGCCATGCTCGGCCATACTCTGCCATGCTCAGCCATTCTTGGCTGTACTCGGCCTCTGTATGTGGCCAGACTGTGGAAGTCTCACACATGTGGTATTGCCGTACTCAGGAGGAGTAGGAGAATCTATTTTGGGGTGTCATTTTTGTTATGTAAATGCTATGTGTTAGAAATATTGTATAAATGGACAACTTTGTGTTAAAAAAAATGCATTTTAACCACTTGCCGACCGCCGCACGACGATGTACGTCGGCAAAGCGGCACGGGCAGGCAAAAGGGCGTACCTGTACGTCCCTGCCTGCCCGCGGGTGGGGGGTCCGATCGGACCCCCCCCCGGTGCCTGCGACGGTCGGCAAATGTCCCCCGGCGATCGGTGGTGAGGGGGAGGCCATCCATTCGTGGCCCCCCCCTCGCGATCGCTCCCAGCCAATGGAATCATTTCCCTGCCTCTGTATTGTAAACAGAGGCAGAGGAAATGATGTCATCTCTCCTCGGCTCGGTATTTTCCGTTCCGGGCCGAGGAGAGAAGACTGAACTGTGAGTTACACAAACACACACACACAGTAGAACATGCCAGGCATACATTTCACCCCGATCCCCCCCCCGATCGCCCCCCGATCCCCCCCCAATCACCCCCCCCCCTGTCACAAACTGACACCAAGCAGGTTTTTTTTTTTTTTTTTTTTTTTTTTTTCTGATTACTGTATTGGTGTCAGTTTGTGTCAGTTAGTGTGTTAGGGCAGTGAGTCTTAGGCCCCCTTTAGGTCTAGGGTACCCCCCTAACCCCCCTAATAAAGTTTTAACCCCTTGATCACCCCCTGTCACCAGTGTTGCTAAGCGATCATTTTTCTGATCGCTGTATTAGTGTCGCTGGTGACGCTAGTTAGTGAGGTAAATATTTAGGTTCGCCGTCAGCGTTTTATAGCGTCAGGGACCCCCATATACTACCTAATAAATGTTTTAACCCCTTGATTGCCCCCTAGTTAACCCTTTCACCACTGATCACCGTATAACTGTTACGGGTGACGCTGGTTAGTTCGTTTATTTTTTATAGTGTCAGGGCACCCGCCGTTTATTACCGAATAAAGGTTTAGCCCCCCGATCGCCCGGCGGTGATATGCGTCGCCCCAGGCAGCGTCAGATTAGCGCCAGTACCGCTAACACCCACGCACGCAGCATACGCCTCCCTTAGTGGTATAGTATCTGTATGGATCAATATCTGATCCGATCAGATCTATACTAGCGTCCCCAGCAGTTTAGGGTTCCCAAAAACGCAGTGTTAGCGGGATCAGCCCAGATACCTGCTAGCACCTGCGTTTTGCCCCTCCGCCCGGCCCAGCCCAGCCCACCCAAGTGCAGTATCGATCGATCACTGTCACTTACAAGGCACTAAACGCATAACTGCAGCGTTCGCAGAGTCAGGCCTGATCCCTGCGATCGCTAACAGTTTTCTTGGTAGCGTTTTGGTGAGCTGGCAAGCACCAGCCCCAGGCAGCGTCAGATTAGCGCCAGTACCGCTAACACCCACGCACGCAGCATACACCTCCCTTAGTGGTATAGTATCTGAACGCATCAATATCTGATCCGATCAGATCTATACTAGCGTCCCCAGCAGTTTAGGGTTCCCAAAAACGCAGTGTTAGCGGAATCAGCACAGATACCTGCTAGCACCTGCGTTTTGCCCCTCCGCCCGGCCCAGCCCAGCCCACCCAAGTGCAGTATCGATCGATCACTGTCACTTACAAAACACTAAACGCATAACTGCAGCGTTCGCAGAGTCAGGCCTGATCCCTGCGATCGCTAACAGTTTTTTTGGTAGCGTTTTGGTGAACTGGCAAGCACCAGCCCCAGGCAGCGTCAGATTAGCGCCAGTACCGCTGACACCCGCGCACGCAGCATACACCTCCCTTAGTGGTATAGTATCTGATCGCATCAATATCTGATCCGATCAGATCTATACTAGCGTCCCCAGCAGTTTAGGGTTCCCACAAACGCAGTGTTAGCGGGATCAGCCCAGATACCTGCTAGCACCTGCGTTTTGCCCCTCCGCCCGGCCCAGCCCACCCAAGTGCAGTATCGATCGATCACTGACACTTACAAAACACTAAACGCATAACTGCAGCGTTCGCAGAGTCAGGCCTGATCCCTGCGATCGCTAACAGTTTTTTTGGTAGCGTTTTGGTGAACTGGCAAGCGCCAGCGGCCTAGTACACCCCGGTCGTAGTCAAACCAGCACTGCAGTAACACTTGGTGACGTGGCGAGTCCCATAAGTGCAGTTCAAGCTGGTGAGGTGGCAAGCACAAGTAGTGTCCCGCTGCCACCAAAAAGACAAACACAGGCCCGTCGTGCCCATAGTGCCCTTCCTGCTGCATTCGCCAATCCTAATTGGGAACCCACCACTTCTGCAGCGCCCGTACTTCCCCCATTCACATCCCCAACCAAATGCAGTCGGCTGCATGAGAGGCATTTTTATGTCCTCCCGAGTACCCCTACCCAACGAACCCCCCAAAAAAGATGTCGTGTCTGCAGCAAGCGCGGATATAGACGTGACACCCGCTATTATTGTCCCTCCTGTCCTGACAATCCTGGTCTTTGCATTGGTGAATGTTTTGAATGCTACCATTCACTAGTTGACTATTAGCGTAGGGTACAGCATTGCACAGACTAGGCACACTTTCACAGGGTCTCCCGAGATGCCATCGCATTTTGAGAGACCCGAACCTGGAACCGGTTACAGTTATAAAAGTTAGTTACAAAAAAAAGTGTAAAAAAAAAAAAAAACACAAACAAAAATATAAAATAAAAAAAAAATAGTTGGCGTTTTATTGTTCTCTCTCTCTCTATTCTCTCTCTATTGTTCTGCTCTTTTTTACTGTATTCTATTCTGCAATGTTTTATTGTTATTATGTTTTATCATGTTTGCTTTTCAGGTATGCAATTTTTTATACCTTACCGTTTACTGTGCTTTATTGTTAACCATTTTTTTGTCTTCAGGTACGCCATTCACGACTTTGAGTGGTTATACCAGAATGATGCCTGCAGGTTTAGGTATCATCTTGGTATCATTTTTTTCAGCCAGCGGTCAGCTTTCATGTAAAAGCAATCCTAGTGGCTAATTAGCCTCTAGACTGCTTTTACAAGCAGTCGGAGGGAATGCCCCCCCCCCCCCAACGTCTTCCGTGTTTTTCTCTGGCTCTCCTGTCTCAACAGGGAACCTGAGAATGCAGCCGGTGATTCAGCCAGATGACCATAGAGCTGATCAGAGACCAGAGTGGCTCCAAACATCTCTATGGCCTAAGAAACCGGAAGCTACGAGCATTTCATGACTTAGATTTCGCCGGATGTAAACAGCGCCATTGGGAAATTGGGGAAGCATTTTATCACACCGATCTTGGCGTGGTCAGATGCTTTGAGGGCAGAGGAGAAATCTAGGGTCTAATAGACCCCAATTTTTGCAAAAAAGAGTACCTGTCACTACCTATTGCTATCATAGGGGATATTTACATTCCCTGAGATAACAATAAAAATGATTTAAAAAAAAAAAAAATGAAAGGAACAGTTTAAAAATAAGATAAAAAAATAATAATAATAAAGAAAAAAAAAAAAAAAAAAAAAAAAAAGCACCCCTGTCCCCCCTGCTCTCGCGCTAAGGTGAACGCAAGCGTTGGTCTGGCGTCAAATGTAAACAGCAATTGCACCATGCATGTGAGGTATCGCCGCGAAGGTCAGATCGAGGGCAGTAATTTTAGCAGTAGACCTCCTCTGTAAATCTAAAGTGGTAACCTGTAAAGGCTTTTAAAGGCTTTTAAAAATGTATTTAGTTTGTCGCCACTGCACGTTTGTGCGCAATTTTAAAGCATGTCATGTTTGGTATCTATGTACTCGTCCTAAGATCATCTTTTTTATCTCATCAAACATTTGGGCAATATAGTGTGTTTTAGTGCATTAAAATGTAAAAAAGTGTGTTTTTTCCCCAAAAAATGCGTTTGAAAAATCGCTGCGCAAATACTGTGTGAAAAAAAAAAATGAAACACCCACCATTTTAATCTGTAGGGCATTTGCTTTAAAAAAAATATATAATGTTTGGGGGTTCAAAGTAATTTTCTTGCAAAAAAAAATTATTTTTTTATGTAAACAATAAGTGTCAGAAAGGGCTTTGTCTTCAAGTGGTTAGAAGAGTGGGTGATGTGTGACATAAGCTTCTAGATGTTGTGCATAAAATGCCAGGACAGTTCAAACCCCCCCCAAATGACCCCATTTTGGAAAGTAGACACCCCAAGCTATTTGCTGAGAGTCATGTTGAGTCCATGGAATAATTTATATTGTGACACAAGTTGCGGGAAAGAGACAATTTTTTATTTTTTTTATTTTTTTTTGCGCAAAGTTGTCACTAAATGATATATTGCTCAAACATGCCATGGGAATATGTGAAATTACACCCCAAAATACATTCTGCTGCTTCTCCTGAGTACGGGGATACCACATGTGTGAGACTTTTTGGGAGCCTAGCCGCGTACGGGACCCCGAAAACCAAGCACCGCCTTCAGGCTTTCTAAGGCCGTAAATTTTTGATTTCACTCTTCACCGCCTATCACAGTTTCGGGGGCCATGGAATGCCCAGGTGGCAAAAAAAACCCCCAAATGACCCCATTTTGGAAAGTAGACACCCCAAGCTATTTGCTGAGAGGTATAGTGAGTATTTTGCAGACCTCACTTTTTGTCACAAAGTTTTGAAAATTGAAAAAAGAAAAAAAAAATTTTTTTTTCTCGTCTTTCTTTATTTTCAAAAACAAATGAGAGCTGCAAAATACTCACCATGCCTCTCAGCAAATAGCTTGGGGTGTCTACTTTCCAAAATGGGGTCATTTGGGGGGGGTTTGTGCCACCTGGGCATTCCATGGCCTCCGAAACTGTGATAGGCAGTGAGGAGTAAAATCAAAAATGTACGCCCTTAGAAATCCTGAAGGCGGTGCTTGGTTTTCGGGGTCCCGTACGCGGCTAGGCTCCCAAAAAGTCCCACACATGTGGTATCCCCGTACTCAGGAGAAGCAGCTAAATGTATTTTGGGGTGCAATTCCACATATGCCCATGGCCTGTGTGAGCAATATATCATTTAGTGACAACTTTGTGCAAAAAAAAAAAAAAAAAAAAAAAAATTGTCACTTTCCCGCAACTTGTGTCAAAATATAAAACATTCCATGGACTCAACATGCCTCAAAGCAAATAGCTTGGGGTGTCTACTTTCCAAAATGGGGTCATTTGGGGGGGGTTTATGTCATCTGGGCATTTTATGGCCTTCAAAACCGTGATAGGTAGTGAGGAGTAAAATCAAAAATGTACGCCCTTAGAAATCCTGAAGGCGGTGCTTGGTTTTCGGGGCCCCGTACGCGGCTAGGCTCCCAAAAAGTCCCACACATGTGGTATCCCCGTACTCAGGAGAAGCAGCTAAATGTATTTTGGGGTGCAATTCCACATATGCCCATGGCCTGTGTGAGCAATATATCATTTAGTGACAACTTTTTGTAATTTTTTTTTTTTTTTTTTTTTTTGTCATTATTCAATCACTTGGGACAAAAAAAATGAATATTCAATGGGCTCAACATGCCTCTCAGCAAATTCCTTGGGGTGTCTACTTTCCAAAATGGGGTCATTTGTGGGGGTTTTGTACTGCCCTGCCATTTTAGCACCTCAAGAATCGACATAGGCAGTCATAAATTAAAGGCTGTGTAAATTCCAGAAAATGTACCCTAGTTTGTAGACGCTATAACTTTTGCGCAAACCAATAAATATACACTTATTGACATTTTTTTTACCAAAGACATGTGGCCGAATACATTTTGGCCTAAATGTATGACTAAAATTGAGTTTATTGGATTTTTTTTAGAACAAAAAGTAGAAAATATCATTTTTTTTCAAAATTTTCGGTCTTTTTCCGTGTATAGCGCAAAAAATAAAAACGGCAGAGGTGATCAAATACCATCAAAAGAAAGCTATATTTGTGGGAAGAAAAGGACGCAAATTTCGTTTGGGTACAGCATTGCATGACCGCGCAATTAGCAGTTAAAGCGACGCAGTGCCGAATTGTAAAAAGTGCTCTGGTCAGGAAGGGGGTAAATCCTTCCGGGGCTGAAGTGGTTAACCACTTCCCGCCAGCCGGCCGCCATACGACCTCCTTGACTTTGTGCAGGGATATCTGAATGATGCCTGCAGCTACAGGCATCATTCAGATATCAGCTTTTTCAGCCGGCAATTCCCTACACCATAAGAATGATCATAGCGGCTGTTCCACTGCTTGATCATTTTTACGGGAGGCGAGAGGGGACTCCCCCCCTCCCGCCGCCCTCAGGTGCTTCTACTGACTCATCGCTACGATCGAAGCCAATTTTTTTGGAAAAAAGCATCAAACTGAAATAAATAAAGTAAAATGAACAATAAAAAAAATGTTTTTTCCCCGTATCCCCATGTGCTCGCATGCAGAAGCGAACGCATACGTAAGTCCCGCCCACATATGAAAACTGTGTTTAAACCACACATGTGAGGTATCGCTGCGATCGGTAGAGTGAGAGCAATAATTTTGGCCCTAGATCTCCTCTGTAACTCAAAACATGTAACCAGTAAAACATTTTAAATCATCGCCTATGGGGATTTTTAAGTAGCAAAGTTTGGCACCATTCCACAAGCATGTGCAATTTTGAAGGGTGACATGTTAGGTATCTATTTACTTGGCAAAACTTCATCTTTCACATTATGCAAAAACATTGGGCTAACTTTACTGTTTTTTTTTTTTTAAAGAAACGCGTTCGAAAAATTGCTGCGCAAATACCGTGCGAGATAAAAAGTTGCCATTGTATTCTCTAGGGCCTTTGCTAAAAAAACATATATAATGTTTTGGGGTTCTGTGTAATTTTCTAGCAAATAAATGATTATTTTTACATGTAGGAGAGAAATGTCAGAATTGGCCTGGGTGCACCAGAACGCCTGATGGTGCTTCCTGCATGTTGGGCCTCTGTATGTGGCCACGCTGTGTAAAAGTCTCACACATGTGGTATCGCCGTACTCGGGAGTAATAGCAGAATGTGTTTTGGGGTGTAATTTGTGGTATGCATATGCTGTGTGTAAGAAATAACCTGCTAATATGACAATTTTGTGTAAAAAAAAAAAAAAAAAAAGAAAAAAAAATCTTGATTTTGCAAAGAATTGTGGGAAAAAATGACAACTTCAAAAAACTCACCATGCATCTTTCTAAATACCTTGGAATGTCTTCTTTCCAAAAAGGGGTCATTTGGGGGGTATTTGTACTTTTCTGGCATGTTGGGGTCTCAAGAAATGAGATAGGCAGTCAGTGCATCAGCTGTGATCAATTTTCAGATATTGGCACCATAGCTTTTGGACTCTATAACTTTCACGAAGACCAAAAAATATACACAGATTTGGGTTATTTTTACCAAAGATATGTAGCGGTATAAATTTTGGCCAAAATATATGAAGAAAAATTACTAATTTGCAAAATTTTATAACAGAAACGAAGAAAATGCATTTTTTTTACAGAATTTCCGGTCTTTTTCCTTTTATAGCGCAAAAAATAAAGAACCCAGTGGTACTTAAATACCACCAAAAGAAAGCTCTATTTGTGTAAAAAAAAAGGACAAACATTTCATATGGGTACAGCGTTGTATGACTGAGTCATTGTCATTCAAAATGTGAGAGCACAGAAAGCTGAAAATTGGTCTGGTTATTAAGGGGGTTTAAGTGCCCAGTGGTCAAGTGGTTAAAATCACTGCTCCCGAAAAAACATCTGTTTTAGATTAATCTGTCAGTTTTTCAGATGGAGCTAGGCTGAACCACAATGTGTATCTATGGGTGGGAGGATGCAAATGGATGCTCATCTGTTTATATCTGCCTATGTCCATGTCTGTTCAGTTCCATTTTTTTAATGAAACAGGCAACCTCCAGATCCATTGAAACAGAACTGATGTAAACTGATGCCATACGTTTACATCCGTTCTGTTTATGTTTGTTTTTAGACTAGAAGTATTTTTTGTTTATACTTTTGTCACTGCTGATTTGTCTCTGAAACAACTAAGAAAAAATAGATACAGACCGATGTAAACCAAACTGAAAGCATATAAACTGATGTAACATGAACTCAACTGCAAACTGATGTAAATTAAATCAGTTTTTTCTTTGAAAAAACGTGACTGAATGGATGACGTTTGTGTGAAAGGGGCCTCAATCACAAATCTTCTAGTAGCAGCCTTTGTTGGAGGTAGAGGGGGGAAGCCAGTTGATCTGAGACTCTTTGTGATCAGTCCCAGCCCTTGCAGTAACTTCTGGCAATTAATCCCTAAGGCCGGGTTCACACCTATGCAGGTTGCGGTTGATGTGTGTTCCCGGTGTGTTTTGCGTTTTTTCACATTTGTTTTTGACATGTTTTTAATGTTTTTTGATGCGTTTTGGGTAGGTGTCTGTTGTCATGCATGAGAAACCAGCAAAAATGCATCAAAAATGCAAGCGCTGCATTTGTCCTGCTGCGTTTCCATAGAAGCCTATGGAACCAAAAACGCAACCTGCTGTGGAAAAAAAGTCCCTGACCCTTTCCAAAAAACGTACCAGTGGAAAAGGCAGATGTGTGAACGTGACCCATAGGAAACCATGTTAAATGGACTGTAGTGTGTGTCTGCAAAACTGAAAATGCACTGAAAAACACATAGGTGTGAACCAGATCTAAATCACTGGCACACCTGGAGTCTTATGCAAGGGTCCTACTCAAAACGTCCAAAAACAGTTGTCGCCCACCAGCTTCCAAGCAACACTAGTCTGTGAAAAAACCATCCCTCATTAGGCCAGCTTTCACTGGTGATGCCCTCCAGCAATATTCTTTAGGCTGGGTTCACACTATTGCGAGTTGGATGGGGTTTTCTCCGCATCCAATTCACATAACAGGAGACTGTGACTGGCTCTCTATGAAGCCGGTTCACATATCCCTGCAGTGGCTCCAATGCGAATTGCACAGGAATCCTGTGCGTCTTTTGATCCATTTCAGGTCTGAATTCAGCCAAAAATTTGGGCTGAAATTGAACCTACAACGGTGAATGGATATACACTGGACTCCTGCTGTGAGCCGCTGCGTTCTCTAGTGTGAACCCAGCCTCAAGCAAACTTCCTTTGGACTCTCAATCCAGCACAGGCAACAGTAACTGTGTGCACAGGCTGCATCCTAGGGGCAACGGCCCCAGGAGAAAAGATACTCTGACCAAGCCTCCCAGACATTCATCTTCTCCCTAAACCATCTTCTGGGTGCCCCTCCCAGGGATTGGCAGGGAGCAGATCAATATTCATAACTTCAGTGGCTGGCTGTTTTACTCTATTCTCTAGAAGCTTCTTCCTGAGGCAGGCAGGAATCACCAAGCTTAGGGAAACCTGACCAGACCTAGAAAACAGATCACTACTCCACTGAGGACAGCAGAGCCAAAAACTAAATTTAGCCTGACTAGGGCAGGGTGTAAAGCCTAGTACACATACGGTATATCACAAATGTGAGTACACCCCTCACATTTTTCGAAATACTTTATTATAACTTTTCATCTGACAACACTGAAGAAATTACACTTTGCTACAATGTAAAGTAGTGAGTGTACAGCTTGTATAACAGTGTAAATTTGCTTTCCCTGCAAAACTACTCAACACAGCCATTAACCACTTCAGCCCCGGAAGGATTTGCCCCCTTCCTGACCAGGCCAATTTTTGCGATACAGCACTGTGTCGCTTTAAGGCCCCTTTCACATGGATGGATAGAATGGTGCTTTTAGTTGTGGATTTTCTAGTTTTCTACCGCAGCTAAAAGCACACAATGCTTTCCTATGGCCCCATTCACACACTGCGTTTAGCTGCGATTTAGTTACATGTGGTTCTGTGCGGATAGAAAAAATAGAATTGACTGCGTCCAGGAGCGATTTAGCGCAACTGTCCGCACATAACTGCAGGTAATCGCAGTGTACTGTGTCAGCTGCGGATAACAGCCCTGAGCTGCTCATCGGGAAAGGAAAAATGTTTTTTCCTTTCCCAATGAGCGACAAGCACGGGGATCCGACTTGGATCCCCGCCAATGCCCGGCACTGTTTGGTATGAATCTTGAGGGGGAACTCCACATCAAATTTTAAATAAAAAACCGGCATGGGTTCCCCCTCCAAGAGCATACCAGGCCCTTCGGTCTGGTATGGGTTTTAAGGGGAAACCCCTACGCCGGAAAAACGGCGTGGGGTCCCCCCCCAAATCCATACCAGACCTTTATCCAAGCAATTAGCCCGGTCGGTCAAGAAAGGGGGTGGGGACGAGCGAGCGCCCCCCCCCCTCCTGAACCGTACCAGGCCGAATGCCCTCAACATGGGGGGTTGGTGCTTTGGGGCAAGGGGGGCGCCCTGCGGGCCCCCCCAACCCAAAGCACCTCGTCCCCATGTTGATGAGGACAAGGGCCCCTTCCCGACAACCCTGGCCGTTGGTTGTCGGGGTCTGCGGGCAGGGGGCTTATTGGAATCCGGGAGACCCCTTTAATAAGGGGGCCCCCAGATCACGGCCCCCCACCCTATGTGAATGAGTATGGGGTACATGGTACCCCTACCCATTCACCTAGGAAAAAAGTATCAATTAAAAATAACACAGTAGACAGGTTTTTAAAGTGATTTATTAGGCAGCTCCGGGGGTCTTCTTCCGACTTAGGTGGTCTTCCGACTTCGGGGGTCTTCTTCCGACTTCGGTGGTCTTCTCCCTCTCTCCGGTGCCCTCTCCACGCTCTCTGGTTCTTCTCCGGTGCCTTTTTCTTTCTGCTGGGCTCCTCCGCTATCTTCTGCTCTTTTGCCTCTCTTTTGCTAGTGGAGGAGCCCGGTCTCCCGAGAGGTCTTCTTTCCTCTTCTCTTCCTGAGATGTTGACACGACTCTCCCTCTCGCTGTAATGCCGTGAGCGAGGCCGGCTAACAATTATATAGGCATGGGGTGTGACCCCGCCCCTTATGTCGTCACAGTCCCAGGGCATGATGGGACAAACAGGGCCGGGCATTGGCGGGGATCCAAGTCGGATCCCCGTTCAATACGAGTCGGTACCCTGTCGGGTTGCTATGGCAAATGGCAAACCGCAGCTAAACGCAACCGCAGCTAATCGCACTGTACAAATGCAGTACAAATGCAGCTGATCGCAGTGCCTGGAGTCTTGAATTTCACAGAAAAAAACATGCGTTTAACTGCGGCAGAATAGCCGTCCGTGTGAAAGGCGCCTAAATGACAATTGAGCGGTCGTGCAACGTTGTACCCAAACAAAATATATGTCCTTTTCCCCCACAAATAGAGCTTTCTTTTGGTGGTGTTTGATCACCTCTGCGTTTTTAATTGTTTACGTTATAAACAAAAAAAGACCGACAATTTTGAAAAAAAAAACAATATTTTGTACTTTTTGCTATAATAAATATCCAAAAAAATAATAATTTCTTCATCAGTTTAAGCCGATATATATTCTTTTACATATTTTTGGTAAAAAAAAAAAAAATCGCAATAAGCGTATATTGATTGGTTTGCGCAAAAGTTATAGCGTCTACAAAGTAGGGGATAGATTTATATCATTTTTTTTTTTTACTTGTAATGGTGGTGATCTGCGATTTTTATCAGGACTGCGACATTGCGGCAGACAGATCGGACACTTTTGACACTATTTTGGGACCATTGACTTTTATACAGCGATCAGAGCTAAAAATAGCCACTGATTACTGTATAAATGTCACTGGCAGGGGAGGGGTTAACACTAGGGGGCGATCAGGGGGTTAACTGTGTTCCCTAGGTATGTTCTAACTGTAGAGGGGATGGGACTGACTAGGGGAGGAGACTGATCAGTGTTCATACTTAGTATGAATACACAATCTGTTTCCTCTCCCCTGAGAGAACTGGGATTTGTGTGTTTACACACACAGATCCCGCTTCTTGTTCTGTCACGAGCGATTGCGGGTGCCCTGGGTTCATCACGTCCGCCAGGCACGCGCATCGACTCCGGGGACACGTGGTGAGCATGTGCGCGCGCGCCTTCTGTGACATCTTAAAGCAGTGACGTACAGCTACGGCGATTTGTGCAGTCATGCCAACCTGCCACAGTGTAACTGCGGCGGCTGGTTGGCTTGCGGTTAATGTCTAAACCACTGGCAACAAAAGCAAGTACACCCCTAAGTGAAAATGTCCAAATTAGGCCCAAAGTGTCAATATTTTGTGTGGGCACCATTATTTTCCATCACTGCCTTAATCCTCTTGGGCATGGAGTTCACCAGAGCTTCACAGGTTGCCACTGGAGTCCTGCTTGAGATGCTTGGCCAGTTCATCAACTTTACCCTCAGCTTCTTTAGCATGGCAGTGGTCATTCTACGAGGTGTGTTTGGGGTCGTTATCATGTTGGAATACTGCCCTGCGGGCCAGTCTCCGAAGGGAGGGGATCATGCTCTGCTTCAATATGTCACAGTCATAGGCGTGCGCAGGGAGATTGCCAGGTGTACCTGGGCACACCCTAATCACTATGTGCGGTGCAGATTCCCCCTACTGCCCAGGTATCCCCAACCTTGTTGGTCCCCACCCCACAGTGCTGCTGGCTTCCCTCCTCTCCTCCCAACTGCTGCGGGGTATATTTCCGGATGGTGGGTGGGGAAAGGGGCTAGTAAACATGAAATTTATTGACCCCTTTCTTTTCTAAATGAACACAGTGAATACACTCGCTCACTGTGTCCATTCATAACTGAAGCATAATAAACTGTGTTTACTATGCTTCCATTTGTGAATGAACAGGAAGCCGCTCAGCACAGAGCACTTCCCATTTATCCACTGTCCAGTGCGGCTGAGGCTGCAAAGAAAGGCAAGTGTGTTTGAGCTTTGGGGTGCACACCCTAATGCAATAAGCTGCGCACACCTATGGTCACAGTACATGTTGGCATCCTTCTGGGAAGATAGCCATGCAGACAAATTTGATGCAGTGTGCGGTGTATGGTCTGAGCACTGACAGGCTGACCCCCCCACCCCTTCAACCTCTGCAGCAATGCTGGCAGCACTCATACGTCTATTTCCCAAAGACAACATCTGGATAAGACGCTGAGCACGTGTACCCAACTTCTTTGGTTGACCATGGCGAGGCCTGTTCTGAGTGGAACCTGTCCTGGTAAACTGCTGTATGGTCTTGGCCACCATGCTGCAGCAATCTTGGCAATCTTCTTATAGCCTAGGCCATCTTTATGTAGAGCAACAATTCTTTTTTTCAGACCTCAGAGAGTTCTTTGCCATAAGGTGCCATGTTGAACTTCCAGTGACCAGTATGAGAGAGTGAGAGCGATAACACCAAATTTATTACACCTGCTCCCCATTCACACCTGAGATCTTGTTACACTAATAAGCAGTGCTGGGACAAGGTCATCCAGCGCCCAGGGAAAAGATGCCAAACTACACCCCCCTTTGCCTTAGGGTTAGGTTCAGGGTGCCCCCCACCCCTGTAATATACCATTGTGCCAGGGGCAGCCGCCCCTCCTGCCCACCCCTTGTCCCGGCCCTGCTAATGAGTCATGTGACACCAGGGAGGAAAAATTGCTAATTGGGCCCATTTTCACTTAGGGGCGTACTCACTTTTGTTGCCAGCGGTTTAGACATTAATGGCTGTGTGTTGAGTTATTTTGAGGGGACAGCAAATTTACACTGTTATACAAGCTGTACACTCACTACTTTACATTGTAGCAAAGTGTCATTTCTTCATCGTTGTCACATGAAAAGATATAATAAAATATTTTCAAAAATGTAAGGGGTGTACTCACTTTTGTCAGACACTGTATCTACAGGCCTGTGGGGGCAACTGGGGTGAGGGGGTCATGCCTATGATTGAATTTGCAGCACCCCCTGTGTACAGTAAATACATTTAGATGTGCTCCTGCTGTAGCCAGAGTATAATTTGTTTAGAGTTAGGTTGGCAAAGCTCCAAGGGCTGAGTCTCTGTGACCCCCCCTGGCTTCTAGAAGCTCTTGGAGAGTTCTAAAACTTACAGGACAGAGGGGTAGAGATTAGGCCTGAATATTTATGGGATCTCTTCCAATCTGTGGGTGAGGACATCTCAGAAGGTGGAGAGATGACCCTTAAGTATTCTGGAGCCTTGCCATGTGGGAGCAGAGTCTGGGGTCCAGTGGCCTGGAGGGGACCCTTATGCTGGGGGGGCTCTGCTCCTGGGCAGAAGGAAGGAGCTAGAGAGAACCAGAGAGGAAGAGAGAGCCGTAGACGAAGCATCACACCCTTTCAGCCTCAACTAGGCTTAGCTCAGTAACCCTGGTAGCCATTGGGACCTGTCCAGCAGAAGGCCTGTTCAGCCGTCACTACGTGAGATACAGGATCTATACAAGGGCCTGAGTGAGTAGCTTCAATTCTACACCGCAGAGCCTATAGAGGAGGAGCAGCCAGGTACAATACCCAGCTAGCTATCCGCAAGGGGCAGCTTAGAGCCATTCAAGCCATCCAGCTATCCTACACCTCTGCTTGGGGATTCTAGTGAAGAGCCAGGGGCTTTGGTATTACTCTACGGAGGGAGAGTACCTGCAGTTAGAAGTTTGGAATCGATCTTGGCCAGTTGGGCTATTCAGTTTGTTCTACTGGAACACAGCCTTGTACCCTTTTCTGGAAGCCAGAGACAGTTGTCGCATGTCCTCAAGTTCTATTATACTACAGTTTCAGCCATCCCATACCACCCTTTCCCCATCCAAGTCAATTCCCCTAATAAACTAAAAAACAAACCAAAGCCCTTAGACTGGTTTCTGTCTATAGAGTATGTGTTGAAAATACCTGTTGTCTGGCTGTGCATGCAAAGGGGGACCCAAAAATCCAGCGGCTCCTGCGAGGGTAGCGTTACACATTTCTGATCTTTTTGTGAAGGGATACAAGTTCCAAGGTTCTGTTTATAGACTTATATGGGCTTTGTAATGGACTTCGCTGGGTTCTGGATATTCTTGGTAGTAGAGTCTGGTCTGTAGATGGGCTTCTAGAAGACAAAAGGGAATAGCTGTTAAAGCAGAACTCCAGGCAGATTTGAAAGTCACAAATGAATGAAGCCCTCTATTCATATACAGTCTTAGATGCATTTTTTATAAGTGCCTGGTTTCAACCTCCTACAGTCCCTGCACAGCACACTCTAGACTGGGGGAAGCAGCACAAACAGCCAATGAGGCCGACGAAGATTCTAATCCTCCAATTTTTAGTGTTTATTACGTATATATGACAAGCAGGAGTCTGCTTGTCAGATATACACACAATCCTGGTGGCTGCATCGAGAGTGTCTGTAAAACCCCTCGCTGTCAGGGGTCCGTATGGTCCGTATGACGTATGGACCTGGCAGCGAAAGGGTATGTTATAAGCAAGCATTCAAAAAAAATATGTTCAATACAAAGAGTTATCTTTATTTATACCAAAGACTTGTTAATGCTTTCGCAGTTATGTAACAGCAGAGCTGCAATGGGACAATGCCAAACCCATAGTGATGCTTCATTCTGTGCCCCCGACTCATGGTTATTTGATATCTCCTGCTCTTTAAAGGATTGAATGATGACATAAGAACACCTTCTGACTATAAGAAAGCTGTAAGGGCTCTTTTGGATGTAAACACAGGTGTCTGAACCATGGTTTTTCCCACCCCTAGGTGCCCACTAGAATTGTAACAATACAGCTGGACAGGGCTGGACACATGCAGCATTTTTAACTTAGCAACCATGTGCAGTGTATGTGATTGCTGCATGTTAGTGCAGCATTACAAGGTTAAATCAGGTGGTGAGGAGGCATTATAACGCCTCCTCACTGTCTGTCAAATGCCCTCTGAAAAGCAATCCACACATGGATCGCTCTTCAGAGGGCACTGCAAAAGAGCCATAACTGAATTTTCAGGGTAGTCAGGGGAGAAAGTAAGGGCAGAGGAGTGTTTTTTTGTCTAAACTTTGTAGTGAGGTGCTTATGCTTAAATATAGGTCCCTGTCACTGTGTCTTTTTTTTCATTTCATCTGTTTCATTGTGAAAATTGACTCCTTTACAAGTTCATTAGTGAGGGGATGAAAGAAATTGGCAAAAAAGAGTTTCCCATTCGTTTGGGGTAAAAAAGAAATAAACTATTTAGGGGTTAAGCTGTCTAAAACCAACGAAAATTTATACCAAACAAACTTCCTCTCACTACTAGATGAGATCAGAATTGAATTAAATAGAATAACAACAGGAAATATCTCGTGGGGGGGGCAGAATAAATATCATCAAAATGATTCATCTCCCTAAAATCATATATAAAATGCAGATGTTACCGATCCCACTCCCGGACGCCTTTTTTAAAACAATTCAAAAGCTTTTCACAAACTTTATTTGGAAAAGGAAAAAAGTAAGAATAAGCATGGCACAGTTAACTAAAGATAGAGTAAGAGGGGGTTGGGGAGCACCGGATATTAGAAATTACTACAATGCGGTGATATTGTCACGGGTGGTAGAATGGGCTAGGGAAAACAGAGAAAAGAGATGGGTGAAGATGGAGAGCACAATAAGCACCGTCAATTTAGGTAAAATAATCTGGATTCCCCCACAATTTAGAAAACTGGATAAAGGCACAAATAATATCACTAGACATGCACTAAAAATTTGGGACCACATTCACAGACAGGAAAAATGGGAATTCAACTCACCACTAATACCTTTAACAAACACAGAATACTTTACACCCGGAATAGAAGTCTTATTTGGAAAATGGATAACAAAAGAAAATGCACAGTTGAAAGATATCATGGACCAAGGTAACTTTTGCACGTATCTCGAATTAAAGAGCAAAAGGGAGTGGAGAACGATCGACGAATGGCATTATAACCAATTAAAACACTTTATAGAGTACTTGCCCCAGCCAATAAGAGCGGAAGCAAATTTGCTCCCCTTAGAAAAAATATGTGAGGACAAGGGAAAAAAGAGGGTGATCTCAAAAATCTACAGTATACTCATAGATAGGTCTGGCCCAGACACTCCATCGCATATTACTAAGTGGGAAAAAGAACTAGGAACTAGTCTGAAGAAGGAAGAGATTAGTCGAATATTGCGCAGAGTACACACTACCACAGTAAATAGCAACATGAGGGAGATGAATTATAAATGCTTGATGAGATGGCACATTACCCCCGACAAAGCGCATAAAATCCAAAAAGAAAAATCACAATACTGCTGGCGAGGGTGTAAAGAGATTGGGACAACTGCCCATGTATGGTGGCAATGCCCGGAAGTTGGAAGGTACTGGGAGGAAATTAGGCAAATAATAGGAGAAATAACTAACCTAAGGATACTAGATGACCCATGGAGCTGTTTGTTCCACGGGATAAATATCCCGAATAAACAATACTTGAAAACTTTATTGCCGCCAATGTTAAACGCAGCCAAAAGTCTTATTCCCCGACACTGGAAGAAACCCACGAGACCCACAATGAGGAGTTGGTGTAATAAAGTTAATGAGATTCAAAACTTAGAGTACCTGAGGTATAGTGAGGGGGAGGGTTTGGACGCTTATGGGGAAAAATGGCAAGAATGGGAGAAATTTAAACAAACGTTGAGATATGCTGAAGTTATGGGAGCTTAGGGAGCAGGAGAAAGTAGGCATCAGGGAAGAGGAGGAAAACTAGAGGATAACCAAACCAGAAGACAGAGGAGTAACCGAGAGGCCCAGAAAAGCGACTGGTAGTTGGGGGTAGATGGGGTTGGGGGGGGTGGGGTGGGGGGGGGCGGGAGGGATACGCGGTAAAGTGGGTCTGGAAAAGGAAGGCGTTAACTGAGGATATAGACCACCGATAGGTATATAGAAAGGGGAATGGGAAGACTGCAGGGGAAAAGAGGGAAGAAAAAAAAAAAAAAGGGGGAAAGGAAAAAAGAAAAAGAAAAGCGCTACTATGATGTAATCGTGAGGGAAACAAATGAACGGAAAAGTTGATTAAAGTACCTCAAAACGACAAAGCTGAAGTAGCACAAAAAAAAAAAAAAAAAAAAAAAAAAAAGAAAGAAATTGGCAAAAAAATAAACTTTCCGCATCACCACACATCCAATCAATCAGCTACATTTTTAAATTAAATAGTTAAAAATGAATCGATCTACAGGAACAATAAAAACAGAAAAAAACAGAGAAACATTAGGGGCTTTTCAGGGGGCAGTGAAAAGGCCCTAAAAACCGGCACCACTAGTTATAAAATGATACCCTGGATGGTGCCTGTTGATTACATTTGATCATTTATATATCTCTAATTTCAGAAATACTGCGAGCCTTCTCCTGATGAATGGCTCAGAGCCACGAAACGCGTCGCACTAGTAGATGCCGCCCCTTTATGTATCTACCCCTTATATCCTACGCTTTACCCTCCATGATAGGAACATTGAGGCCAGAGATCATGCAGGCACTACCGTGTAATATATGTGTATCCTAATATGTCGTTGGTGGATTTGTACTTATCAAGTAATATTTTATGTTACCAGTGTTATTACCATTTTTATTTGTTTTGAATATTGACATTAGTTAATTGTATGTTATTCATTGTACATGATCTATTAAACATTTTATATGAATTATTAAAACAGTTTATTAATCCACCAACTTATGGAATTGCAAGTATGTGCCTCATATAAAGTCCCGTCTCCTTGTTGTTTGATTGCCTGGTTGGTTTGCTCGCTTGCTCTCTCTTTGTCACTAGTTGTAGATTGGTTGTTTTATTGGGCCTATTCAGATAATTAGCTTGTGTTTGGTGGGCAGTATCATTTTTGCCACATCGTGATGCAAAGCATCATGGCTGCGGCATGTGTACACCCCCATCTTCTGACTTTGTAACATAAAAAGAGAGTGGTTGGGGGGATGGTAAAAATATGCGTTAACCACAACTTTTTACTACACCCGAACCACAACTATAAATCCTAATAATGAGCTTCTTTCATTTGCTCCCTTCTGGTTTGTTTAATACAGTAAAGCATTGAAAGCATTTGCCAATTTACAGTGGGTATAGAAAAGAATCAGCCCTCTTTAAAAGAATCACATTTTGTTGCTTTGCCCCACCCCAAAGCCCCCCTCCCCTTGTTGAGGCCATGTGGCCCACTTGTCCCCTCCCTTTCCTGACCTGCTGGCTGCATCCTCCGATAAGGTTCTGGTATGGATTTGGGGGGGGGGGGGGGCGCCATTTTTTTTTGTAAATTTTGACGTGGGGTTCCCCTTCCAAATCCATACCAGAACTAAAGAGCCTAGTTTGTATCAGGGGGGACACCACGCCATTTTTTTTGTAAATTTTGACGTGGGGTTCCCCTTCCAAATCCATACCAGAACTAAAGAGCCTGGTTTGGATCGGGGGGGACCCCACGCCATTTTTTTCACAAATTCTTTTGCCAGCAATCTTTTTTTTTACATTCAGCTGAAACTGATGACTCATTATTTCTTAAGGACGCAGCGGCCGGCTTTCCAGGCCCCTCCTTAGCAACCAGTTATATATACAGTGTTTTTAAAGGGGGGAAAACCCCACAAGACACAAAACCCCAAATGCATGAAAATTGCATGCAAAAATGCATCACAAACACAGGTTTAAAAACGCAGAACGTGCCTGAAAAACGCATGAAACGCAGATGTAAACCTAGACTTAAATCCCATTGAAATCTGTGGAATGACTTGAAGACTTCAGTCCACAAACGGTCACCATCAAATTTAACTTAAATTAAGCAGTTCTGCAAAGAAGAGTGGGCAAATGTTGCAAAGTCTAGATGTGCAACGTTAGTAGAGGCATATCCCAATCTTTTTTCCAACTCAGTGATTCTGTTTTTGTTATTTTTTTGTGATTGATTTTTTCTGACATGTTATATCTTTCACTTGGATATTATACGTTGCACTGGGTAAATACAGCTGGATCAAACAAAATCTGTGTCTGTCTTCATTTCAGGCTGCAAAGCAACACAATTAAATTTTTTTTAAAGGGGTGATTCTTTTCTATACCCACTGTATCTGTTTGACAAAATACCTTGTGATCCTGCCAGAAATCCAGTAAACTTTCTGTGCTCTCTGCTGCACTTTTCTCAGTGCTCTCTTTGGACTCAGAACTGCTACCCCTATGTAATGGAGATGAAGAAAGGTGGAGGTTATCTGTAGTCCTAACATATATTTTTGAGTGACAACTCTTCTCCTCCAGCTTTATGCTGGGTTCACACTAGTGCGAATTGGATGCAAGTGAATCAAAGTTGCACCAAAGCATTGCAGGCACCTTTCCAAAGTTGCTGCGACTTTAAGTCGCACTGATTTGAACATGTGCCATTAAAAAGAATGGTGCGTGATTTGTCATGCGTCTTTACTGTCCAAAGTTGCATGACAATTCGCACAAATGTAAATTGCAGCCTACAGGCTAAATTTTTTTTTTATGTTGTTGCATTCTCTCTATTTAGTTAAGAAAAACTTACAATAGCAGTGCCTCCCAGCCCCCTTCCTAACACTTACCTGAGTCCTGTATGTAACCATTTCAGCCCCGGAAGAATTTACCCCCTTCCTGACCAGAGTGTTTTTTGCGATTCGTCACTGCGTCGCTTTAACTGAAAATTGCGTGGTCGTGCGACGTTGTACCCAAACAAAATATACGTCCTTTTTTCCCACAAATAGAGCTTTCTTTTGGTGGTATTTGATCGCCTCTGCGGTTTTTACTTTTTGCGCTATAAACAAAAAAAAGAGCGACAATTTTGAAAAAAAACAATATTTTTTACCTTTTGCTATAATAAATATCCCCATTTTTTTTAAAAAAAAGCTAATTTTTTCTCAGTTTAGGCAATAAGCGTATACTGATTGGTTTGCGCAAAAGTTATAGCGTCTACAAAATAGGAAATATATTTATGGCATTTTTATTATTATTTTTTTTTCTTTATTAGTAATGGCGGGGATCTGCAATTTTTATTGTGACTGTGACATTATGGCGGACACATCGGACAATTTTGACACATTTTTGGAACCATTGGCATTAATACAGCGATCAGTGCGATTAAAAATGCATTGATTACTGTAGAATTGTCACTGGCAGTGAAGAGGTTAACACTAGGGGGCGGTGAAGGGGTTAACTATGTTACCTGGGAGGTGATTCTAACTGAAGGGGGAGGGAACTAACTATAGGAAGTGACAGATCGTGGTTCCTAGCTAATAGGTACACATGATCTGTCACTCCTCTCAGAACAGAACAGGGATGTGTGTGTTTACACACACTCGTCCCTGTTCTGTCTCTCCTGGTCACGATCGCTCGTGGCCAGCGGTTATCGCGACCGTCGGCCACAAGCATCGGTACCCCCCGCTGTGCAGCGGGTGTGTGCGCGCCTGCTATCTGGACCCCGCGAGCTAACGTACAGCTACGTGGTTTCGCGCAGGGGAGCCAACCTCCCGCAGTATAACTGCGGCGGCTGGTCCGGAAGCGGGTAATCAGCTTCAGTTCTTCTCCTCCCCCTCCGTGCTCTCACTCCATTGGCTTCTGCTGCTGTCAGTCAAATCATAAGAGAAGGAAGCAGAGGACGGGACCAAGCAGCACTGTGTGCATCTATAGACGCACCTGCCTTAGGATCAAAGCTGCACGTGTGCCCTCATCCCAAGAGGAGGAGCCTAGAGAGACGGCAGAGGATCCCAGAAGAGGTGATTTGGGGACACTCTGTGCAAAACCATTGCAAGGAGCAGGTAAGTATAACATGTTCGTTATTTTTTTTTAAAAGAGCGTTTACAACCACTTTATTATTTATAAATAGTGCTTTTATTTCTGTGTGTACATAAGATAATATTGTTCTGCGTTTCCTATCTTCTTACCGCCCTTATTGCGTTTTTCCTGATACGTCACGTAAAAGTTTGGGTTAGAATATGTGTGACGGAAGGGAAACGTGTTCCACAAGTGCGCGCCCTGTCCTGTATGACAAGTCTGGTATGCGATGAATCACTAAAATTCTGTGTCAGATTCTGAACCCTCACGTGTGTGAATCTGGAAGTGGAAATAGGTCAAACGAGAGGGAAGATTTACGGAGGTGATGTAGGAGTATCAGTAGAACTGGAATACAGCCAGAGAAATTTCGAGAATTTGTAGGCCATTCACAAGATACCAGTTCTGGCACCCGGAATATTTACTCCGAGAGTGAACCTTGTAACTAATAAATAGCTGACCTATGGTTAGTCAAATGAATGTGCCACAAATGGCATAATTAGCATAATTACAGAAAAAAAATCTTAAATGACGTGCACAGAGGTGGATGTAGGCAGATTCATCCACAAATACTGTATGTCTTTACATTCAGCTTCTCAACTACATATTGCAGTGTTCCATATGCAGTATGTACCACGGCTTATAATATATCATACATTTTCCACAATGTCTATAAATTGAAGGGCGGTATGTGCTTCTAACCTCCCAGGGCTCACTCACACCAGAAGAGTTATTTATTTATTTATTTCAGGTACTTATATAGCGCTGTCAATTTACGCAGCGCTTTACATATACATTGTACATTCACATCAGTCCCTACCCTCAAGGAGCTTACAATCTAAGGTCCCTAACTCACATTCATACATACTAGGGACAATTTAGACAGGATCCAATTAACCTACCAGCATGTCTTTTGGAGTGTGGGAGGAAACCGGAGTACCCGGAGGAAACCCACGCAGGCACAGGGAGAACATGCAAACTCCAAGCAGGTAGTGTCGTGGTTGGGATTCGAACCAGTGACCCTTCTTACTGCTAGGCGGGAGTGCTACCACGAGTTGGGCTGTGTTGTCCAATGCAGTCCTAACACAAAGACAAGCAAATAGCTTTATTTTCTATACTTTTAGTGCATACCAACGTGCTTAGTTGCTGAACACTGAAAAAAAAAAGATAAACACATGTGCCCTATAGTGTGAAAAAGTCATCACTTTGATAACATGATATCACTTTCTATAAACCACAGAAGGACCATTCTTTGTCTGCTCTTGTTTACATTGCTTAGAGGAATAAAGGCTGATATTTAAAGTGTAATTCCTTGAGTTCTTTCTTAAAGCGGGGTTCCACCCTAATTTTGAACATTATCTCTATGCATTCTCTTCCTTGCCTAGATGCTGACATGCTGTGTAAAAAAATTTAAATCACCGTAATTACCTTTTTTTTTCTAATCTTCTTTGCACTTCCTGGTTTTCCTCCCATGGGAGTAGGCGTGTTTCTAGCCTCTCCCAGACCTCTCACAGACCCCTGGGAGCTAGTCTCAGGCTTCCCAGCATGCATTGTGCAACAGCGTCATCACAACATCTCTGCTCCCAGCATTCACCGCATCCAGGAAATACATGCTTGTGGACTTCAAATGCCCACAATGAAGATGGAGACCGCCTTCAGTGAATTTTATAAGTTATTCTTTACAACGAAATCGGACACAGGCGGACTTATTACACAGAACATGTGAGTAGATAATCATGAGAAGAAAAGTTTGTGAATGAACTCCAAAAAAAAAAAAACGATAGATAGGTGGACCCCCGCTTTCGTTTTTGTTTTTGTTTTGTAGAACTGGGATAGGGGTTGGGAAAAGACTTGGCATATCCAGAACTAACAAACTCATAGTTGCCAACAGTCCCGAATTGCCTTGGACAGTCCAGAAAATCCAACCCGCTCTGTCCCACTCTGCGGTTGCAACAAGCAGAATCCCAAAATGAATTTGGATAATTCTGCAATGTTCTGGGCCGCAGTGAATCGAAATACTCTAATTCCTCCCCTACCCCCTGCCTGCCTCCAGAAAGTCAGGTGCTGCCTGTCCAAACGTGGATTGGTCAGTGCTGAGATGGGGTGTGGGTGAGGGTAATCATGTCAGCTGGTGATGTCTTCAGCCACTCACACTGTCAGCGGGGGTGTCATGAGGCAGAGCAGATGACTGTGGAGGCCAGAGGTGAGCCAGCCCCCGGGAAGAAGCAGAGAGGCCAGGAGAGTGAGCAGGGGGTGAACCAACCAACCCAGCCAGAAAGAGCTGCAGCCAGCACCATCTGTCGCCAAGCCCAAGTCATGTAATTTAAATGTCTGCTCTAGCTGCTCATGTGATCTGGTTATAGTTATAGTTTTCACACTTTACTGTTGTTCTTCAAGATGGCGGTGACACATCACATTATATAGACATATTACCTGGTGTCTCTTGGCATACTTCAACAATCACATATAGTGGACAGACCGTAGCAGTCAATTGTGAAAGCCGCTCATCAATGTCAAGCCACCTTCCTCTAGTATCTCTTCTCTCTCTTTTTGTATTTATGTATATATATATATATATATATATATATATATATATATATATATATATACACACACACACAGTATCTCACAAAAGTGAGTACACCCCTCACATTTTTGTAAATATTTTATGATATCTTTTCATGTGACAACACTGAAGAAATTACACTTTACTACAATGTAAAGTAGTGAGTGTACCGCTTGTATAACAGTGTAATTTGCTGTCCCCTCAAAATAACTCAACACACAGCCAATAATGTCTAAACCGCTGGGAACAAAAGTGGGTACACCCCTAAGTGAAAATGTCCAAATTGGGCCCAATTAGCCATTTTCCCTCCCCAGTGTCATGTTACTCGTTTGTGTTACAATGTCTCAGGTGTGAATAGGGGGCAGGTGTGCTAAATTTGGTGTTATCGCTCTCACTCTCTCAAACTGGTCACTGGACGTTCAACATGGCACCTCATGGCAAATAACTCATTGAGGATCTGAAAAAAAGATTTCTTGTTCTACATAAAGATGGCCTAGGTTATAAGAAGATTGCCAAACCATGAGCTGAGCTGCAGCACGGTGGCCAAGACCATACAGCGTTTTAACTGGACAGGTTCCACTCAGAACAGGCCTCGTCATGGTCAACCAAAGGTCACCAAAGGATGGTGAGTGCACGTGCTCAGCGTCATATCCAGAGGTTGTCATTGGGAAATAGCTGCATGAGTGCTGCCAGCTTTGCTGCAGAGGTTGAAGGGGTGGGGGGTCAGGCTGTCAGTGCTCAGACCATATGCCACACACTGCATCAAATTGGTCTGCATGGCTGTCATCCCAGAAGGAAGCCTCTTCTAAAGATAATGCACAAGAAAGCCTGCAAATAGTTTGCTCAAGACAAGCAGACTAAGGATATGGATTACTGGAACCATGTCCTGTGGTGTGATGAGACCAAGATAAACTTATTTTGTTCAAATGGTGTCAAGCGTGTGTGGCGGCAACCAGGTGAGGAGTACAAAGACAAGTGTGCCTTGCCTACAGTCAAGCATGGTGGTGGAAGTGTCATGGTCTGGGGCTGCATGAGTGCTGCCGGCACTGGGGGGATATGATGCTGAGCACATGCACTCGACTACTTTGGTCAACCATGACGGGGCCTGTTCTCAGTGGAACCTGTCCTGTTAACCACTTGCCGACCGCCTACCGCATATATACTGCGGCAGAGCGGCACGGGCAGGCAAAATCACGTACCCGTACGTGATCTGCCTCCCGCGGGCGGGGGGTCCGATCGGACCCCCCCCCGGTGCCATCGGCGGTCGGCATCTGACTGGGAGCGTCGGGAGGCGAGGGGGAGACCATCCGATCGTGGCCCCCCCCTCGCGATCGCTCCCAGCCAATGGGAATCCTCCTCTGCCTGTGTGTCGTTTCACACAGGCAGAGGATGTGATGTCATCTCTCCCCGGTCTGGCAGTTTCCGTTCCAGCGCCGAGGAGAGATGACAAGTGAGTGCACAACACACACACACACACAGTAGAACATGCCAGGCATACTTTACACCCCCGATCCCCCCCCGATCGCCCCCCGATCCCCCCCCAATCACCCCCCCCCCCTGTCACAAACTGACATTAGCAGTATTTTTTTTTTTTTTTTTTCTGATTACTGCATAGTGTCAGTTTGTGACAGTTAGTGTTAGGGCAGATAGTATTACCCCCCTTTAGGTCTAGGATACCCCCCTAACCCCCCCTAATAAAGTTTTAACCCCTTGATCACCCCCTGTCACCAGTGTCGCTAAGCGATCATTTTTCTGATCGCTGTATTAGTGTCGCTGGTGACGCTAGTTAGGAACGTAAATATTTAGGTTCGCCGTCAGCGTTTTATAGCGACAGGGACCCCCATATACTACCTAATAAATGTTTTAACCCCTTGATTGCCCCCTAGTTAACCCTTTCACCACTGATCACCGTATAACCGTTACGGGTGACGCTGGTTAGTTCGTTTATTTTTTATAGTGTCAGGGCACCCGCCGTTTATTACCGAATAAAGGTTTAGCCCCCCGATCGCCCGGCGGTGATATGCGTCGCCCCAGGCAGCGTCAGATTAGCGCCAGTACCGCGAACACCCACGCACGCAGCATGCGCCTCCCTTAGTGGTATAGTATCTGATCGGATCAATATCTGATCTGAATAGCAGTTTAGGGTTCCCGAAAACGCAGTGTTAGCGGGATCAGCCCAGATACCCGCTAGCACCTGCGTTTTGCCCCTCCGCCCAGCCCAGCCCAGCCCACCCAAGTGCAGTATCGATTGATCCCTGCGATCGCTAACAGTTTTTTTGGTAGCGTTTTGGTGAACTGGCAAGCACCAGCCCCAGGCAGCGTCAGGTTAGTGCCAGTACCGCTAACACCCACGCACGCACCGTATACCTCCCTTAGTGGTATAGTATCTGATCGGATCAATATCTGATCCGATCAAATCTATACTAGCGTCCCCAGCAGTTTAGGGTTCCCAAAAACGCAGTGTTAGCGGGATCAGCCCAGATACCCACTAGCACCTGCGTTTTGCCCCTCCGCCCGGCCCAGCCCAGCCCACCCAAGTGCAGTATCGATCGATCACTGTCACTTACAAAACACTAAACGCATAACTGCAGCGTTCGCAGAGTCAGGCCGGATCCCTGTGATCGCTAACAGTTTTTTTTGTAGCGTTTTGGTGAACTGGCAAGCGCCAGCGGCCTAGTACACCCCGGTCGTAGTCAAACCAGCACTGCAGTAACACGTGGTGACGTGGCGAGTTCCATAAGTGCAGTTCAAGCTGGTGAGGTGGCAAGCACAAGTAGTGTCCCGCTGCCACCAAAAAGACAAACACAGGCCCGTCGTGCCCATAGTGCCCTTCCTGCTGCATTCGCCAATCCTAATTGGGAACCCACCGCTTCTGCAGCGCCCGTACTTCCCCCATTCACATCCCCAACCAAATGCAGTCGGCTGCATGAGAGGCATTTTTATGTCCTCCCGAGTACCCCTACCCAGCGAACCCCCCAAAAAAGATGTCATGTCTGCAGAAAGCGCGGATATAGGCGTGACACCCGCTATTATTGTCCCTCCTGTCCTGATAATCCTGGTCTTTGCATTGGTGAATGTTTTGAACGCTACCATGCACTAGTTGAGTATTAGCGTAGGGTACAGCATTGCACAGACTAGGCACACTTTCACAGGGTCTCCCGAGATGCCATCGCATTTTGAGAGACCCGAACCTGGAACCGGTTACAGTTATAAAAGTTAGTTACAAAAAAAAGTGTAAAAAAAAAAAAAAACACAAACAAAAATATAAAATAAAAATAGTTGTCGTTTTATTGTTCTCTCTCTCTCTATTCTCTCTCTATTGTTCTGCTCTTTTTTACTGTATTCTATTCTGCAATGTTTTATTGTTGTTATGTTTTATCACGTTTGCTTTTCAGGTATGTAATTATTTATACTTTACCGTTTACTGTGCTTTATTGTTAACCATTTTTTTGTCTTCAGGTATGCCATTCACGACTTTGAGTGGTTATACCAGAATGATGCCTGCAGGTTTAGGTATCATCTTGGTATCATTCTTTTCAGCCAGCGGTCGGCTTTCATGTAAAAGCAATCCTAGTGGCTAATTAGCCTCTAGACTGCTTTTACAAGCAGTGGGAGGGAATGCCCCCCCCCCCCAACATCTTCCGTGTTTTTCTCTGGCTCTCCTGTCTCAACAGGGAACCTGAAAATGCAGCCGGTGATTCAGCCAGCTGACCATAGAGCTGATCAGAGACCAGAGTGGCTCCAAACATCTCTATGACCTAAGAAACCGGAAGCTACGAGCATTTTATGACGTAGATTTCGCCGGATGTAAACAGCGCCATTGGGAAATTGGGAAAGCATTTTATCACACCGATCTTGGTGTGATCAGATGCTTTGAGGGCAGAGGAGAAATCTAGGGTCTAATAGACCCCAATTTTTGCAAAAAAGAGTACCTGTCACTACCTATTGCTATCATAGGGGATATTTACATTCCCTGAGATAACAATAAAAATGATTTAAAAAAAAAAAAAATGAAAGGAACAGTTTAAAAATAAGATAAAAAAATAATAATAATAAAGAGAAAAAAAAAAAAAAAAAAAAAAGCACCCCTGTCCCCCCTGCTCTCGCGCTAAGGTGAACGCAAGCGTTGGTCTGGCGTCAAATGTAAACAGCAATTGCACCATGCATGTGAGGTATCGCCGCGAAGGTCAGATCGAGGGCAGTAAGTTTAGCAGTAGACCTCCTCTGTAAATCTAAAGTGGTAACCTGTAAAGGCTTTTAAAGGCTTTTAAAAATGTATTTAGTTTGTCGCCACTGCACGTTTGTGCGCAATTTTAAAGCATGTCATGTTTGGTATCCATGTACTCGGCCTAAGATCATCTTTTTTATTTCATCAAACATTTGGGCAATATAGTGTGTTTTAGTGCATTAAAATGTAAAAAAGTGTGTTTTTTCCCCAAAAAATGCGTTTGAAAAATCGCTGCGCAAATACTGTGTGAAAAAAAAAAATGAAACACCCACCATTTTAATCTGTAGGGCATTTGCTTTAAAAAAAATATATAATGTTTGGGGGTTCAAAGTAATTTTCTTGCAAAAAAAAATTATTTTTTTATGTAAACAATAAGTGTCAGAAAGGGCTATGTCTTCAAGTGCTTAGAAGAGTGGGTGATGTGTGACATAAGCTTCTAGATGTTGTGCATAAAATGCCAGGACAGTTCAAAACCCCCCCAAATGACCCCATTTTGGAAAGTAGACACCCCAAGCTATTTGCTGAGAGGCATGTTGAGTCCATGGAATAATTTATATTGTGACACAAGTTGCGGGAAAGAGACAATTTTTTATTTTTTTTATTTTTTTTTGCGCAAAGTTGTCACTAAATGATATATTGCTCAAACATGCCATGGGAATATGTGAAATTACACCCCAAAATACATTCTGTTGCTTCTCCTGAGTACGGGGATACCACATGTGTGGGACTTTTTGGGAGCCTAGCCGCGTACGGGACCCCGAAAACCAAGCACCGCCTTCAGGCTTTCTAAGGGCGTGAATTTTTGATTTCACTCTTTACTGCCTATCACAGTTTCGGAGGCCATGGAATGCCCAGGTGGCACAAAACCCCCCCAAATGACCCCATTTTGGAAAGTAGACACCCCAAGCTATTTGATGAGAGGTATAGTGAGTATTTTGCAGACCTCACTTTTTGTCACAAAGTTTTGAAAATTGAAAAAAGAAAAAAAAACATTTTTTTTCTCGTCTTTCTTTATTTTCAAAAACAAATGAGAGCTGCAAAATACTCACCATGCCTCTCAGCAAATAGCTTGGGGTGTCTACTTTCCAAAATGGGGTCATTTGGGGGGGGTTTGTGCCACCTGGGCATTCCATGGCCTCCGAAACTGTGATAGGCAGTGAGGAGTAAAATCAAAAATGTACGCCCTTAGAAATCCTGAAGGCGTTGCTTGGTTTTCGGGGCCCCGTACGCGGCTAGGCTCCCAAAAAGTCCCACACATGTGGTATCCCCGTACTCAGGAGAAGCAGCTAAATGTATTTTGGGGTGCAATTCCACATATGCCCATGGCCTGTGTGAGCAATATATCATTTAGTGACAACTTTTTGTAATTTTTTTTTTTTTGTCATTATTCAATCACTTGGGACAAAAAAAATGAATATTCAATGGGCTCAACATGCCTCTCAGCAAATTCCTTGGGGTGTCTACTTTCCAAAATGGGGTCATTTGTGGGGGTTTTGTACTGCCCTGCCATTTTAGCACCTCAAGAAACGACATAGGCAGTCATAAATTAAAGGCTGTGTAAATTCCAGAAAATGTACCCTAGTTTGTAGACGCTATAACTTTTGCCAATAAATATACACTTATTGACATTTTTTTTACCAAAGACATGTGGCCGAATACATTTTGGCCTAAATGTATGACTAAAATTTAGTTTATTGGATTTTTTTTAGAACAAAAAGTAGAAAATATCATTTTTTTTCAAAATTTTCGGTCTTTTTCCGTGTATAGCGCAAAAAATAAAAACGGCAGAGGTGATCAAATACCATCAAAAGAAAGCTCTATTTGTGGGAAGAAAAGGACGCAAATTTCGTTTGGGTACAGCATTGCATGACCGCGCAATTAGCAGTTAAAGCGACGCAGTGCCGAATTGTAAAAAGTGCTCTGGTCAGGAAGGGGGTAAAACCTTCCGGGGCTGAAGTGGTTAAACAGCTGTATGGTCTTGGCCACCATGCTGCAGCTTAGTTTCAGGGTCTTGGCAATTTTCTTATAGCCTAGGCCACCCTAATGTAGAGCAAGAAATCTTTTTTTCAGTTCCTCAGCCTGGGTTCACACATGTGCGGTGCGAATTGAAGCTCAGGTTTCACTGGGAAGATAATAATCAGTTGTTCAGAGGTTCCTCTGTGTTTTAGCTGCGGAGCAGGGAGAGGGGGAGGGGGGTAGAGGGGGAGGTGTAGTGAGGAGAAGGAGAAAATCCATGTTCAGAACGCAATGCATCTGCGAATCAGATGCGTTCTCATAGAAGATAATGGACTTGTAATTCGCACCGCAATGCCCAGAAAATGCACACCTTTTTTGTGCAATGCACAGTGCGAATGCAACGTACATATGTGAACCAGATGCATTCATATGAATGTATTTTAAAATGTCCTGCGAATTGGATGCGGTGTAAGCTGCATCTACAGTAATTCGCATAGGTGTGAACGGGGGCTCAGAGAGTTCTTTGCCATGAGGTGCCATGTTAAACGTCCAGTGACCAGTTTGAGAGAGTGCAAGCGATAACACCAAATTTAACGCACCTGCTCCCCATTCACACCTGAGACCTTGTAACACTAACGAGTAACATGACACCGGGGAGGGAAAATGGCTAATTGGGCCCAATTTGGACATTTTCACTTAGGGGTGTACTAACTTTTGTTGCCAGCGCTTTAGACATTAAAGGCTGTGTTGAGTTATTTTGAGGGAACAGCAAATTTACACTGTTATACAAGCTGTACATTCACAACTTTATTGTAGCAAAGTGTCATTTTTTCAGTGTTGTCACATGAAAAGATATAATAAAATATTTACAAAAATGTGAGGGGTGTACTCACTTTTGTGAGATGCTGTATATAGTGGGTAAAATAAGTATTGAACACGTCGCCATGTTTCTACGTAACTAAATTTCTAAAGGCGCTATTGACATGAAATTTTCACCACATGTCTGTAACAACCCATGCAATCCAATCAAATAAAGAAACCAGAACAAATAAGTTTGCAAATTAAGTTATGTGTAATAAAATGGAATGACACAAGGAAAAAGTATTGAACACATGAAGAGAGTGAGGTGCAAAAAGGTTTGGACACCAGCTGAAATCTATCAGTAATTAGAAAGCAATCTTGCCCCTTGTCAGTGCAAATAAATAACAGCTGGTTCAGTCTCAACAGATGGCCTATGGTCTCATTACCAAGGTGTCACACAAGAAACATCTTATGATGGGTAAAAACAAAGAGCTCTCTCAAGACCTTTGCAACCTTATTGTTGCAAAACATACTGATGGCATTGGTTATAGAAGGATTTCTAAACTTCTGAATGATCCAGTGAGAACTGTTGGGGCCATAATCTGAAAGTGGAAAAAAAATAATTTTACCATAAACCGGCCACGACCAGGTGATCCTCGCAAGATTTTTGACAGAGGAGTGAAAATAATTATCAGAAGAGTTGTCTGAGAGCGAATGACCACTTGTGGAGAGCTTAAGGAACACCTGTAAATAGCAGGTACAATTGTTTCAAAGAAAACAATAAGTAATGCACTGAGCCTGCCATGGCCTGTATGCACACTCACCACGCAAGACTCCATTGCTGAAGAAAAAGCATGCTGAAGCTTGTTTAAAGTTTGCTGCACAACATTTAGACACGCCTGTGAAATACTGGGAGAATATAGTCTGGTCAGATGAGACCAAAATTAAACTCTTTGGATGCCATAATACACACCATGTTTGGAGGTCAAATGGCACTGCACATCACCCCAAAAACACCATACCAACAGTGAAGTTTAGAGGTGGGTACATCATGGTGTGGGACTGTTTTTCAGCATATAGTACTGGCAAACTTCATATCGTTGAAGGAAGGATGAATGGAAAAATGTACCAAGACATGATGATGAAGATGAAATGAGGGTGGACATTTCAGCAAGCCAATGATCCCAAACACAAAGCCAAGGAAACTCTCATTGGTTTTGAAGAAAGAAAATAAAGCTGCTAGAATGGCCCAGCCAATCACCTGACTTGAATCCAATAGAAAATCTATGGAAAGAACTAAAGATCAGAGTTCATAAAAGATTTCCACTGAACCTTTAAGATTTGAAGACTGTGTGGAAGAATGGGCCAAAATCACACCTGAGCAATGCATGCGACTAGTTTCTCCATATATGAGGCGTCTTGAAGCTGTCATTACCAACTAAGGGTTTTGTATGAAGTATTAAGTAGATTTCAGTTAGCGTGTTCCATACTTTTTTCCTGTGTCATTCCATTTTATCACACATAACTTAATTTCTGAACGTATTTGTTTTGGTTTATTTGTATGGAATGCATGGGTTGTTACCGACATGTGGTGGACATTTCATGTCAATGGCACCTTTAGAAATATATTTACCTAGAAAAACGGTAACGTGTTCAGTAGTGGCTAATGCTCACACTTTCAAAGAAAATTGATAAATCCACACATAAAGATAAAAATTTATTACACAAGAATGTATATACAGCAGGTAAAATAAGTATTTATTTTACCCGCTGTATATACATATTTGCGTAATGAATTTAAATTTTTATGTGTCTTTGAACGTGTGAGCATTAGCCACTGATTATTTCCTGCTGCGTAGATATGTATTAGTTATTGCTATATATAGACTAGAAGTATCAGGTGTGCCTTGTTACGACTAAGGAGAATGATGTCACCAGCACACCAAAATGGGTCCAAAGCTTTAATCAGCGATCACATCATTACACCCTGTTACAAGTAAGCGCTATTCAGTGTGAAAGGTGTCAATTGTTGCTCAAGTCCTTGCAATGTTTTTAACGTAACTTTTTTAACTTCAGGGAAATGCAAAACACGCCAAAATTTGCCGCAGCAAGCCACAGTGTTCCTGATCACTAGCTACACCAGTCTCCATGTCACCAGACCAGTAAAAGCCAACAATAATGTTCCAGATTGCTGCCATAGTGTCAGTGTCAGCAGATCAGTGCAGCCAGTGACATTGCACCTGATCGCTACCGCACCAATGCCAATATCGCCAGACCAGTGCAGGGAGCAACACTGTTTCTGATTGCCACCACACCAGTCCTGGTGTCACCAGACCAGTGTAAACCAGCAACAGGGTTCCTGATTGCTAGCTACACCAGTTTCAGCGTCACCAGAGCCAGTGTAAGCAAACAACAAGGTTCCCCTATCGCTAGCCACACTAGTGCCAGTGTTAGCCAGCAACAGTGTCTTGATTACTGCCACACCAGGTCAGTGTCACCAGAAGCAGCATAAGCCAGGAACATTGTTCTGCTTGCTGGCCACACCAGTGCCAGTGCCACCAGAACCAGTGTGCTGTTCGCTGCTACATCAGTGCCAGTGTCACTAGACCAGTGTAACCATCCACAGAGTCCCTGATTGCTGCTACGTCAGTCCCAGTGTCACCCGACCAGTGCAGCCATCAAACACATCCATGATTACCATCAATGACTATACTCTGTGTTAGGAATATCTTAATTATTGACAGCTTTGCTTTAAAAAAAAGGCTTTGGAGATATGGAGAAGGCTGATAGCAATTGAAGGTACTGTTGTGAGTTAAAGTGGTTGTAAAGGCTCAAGGTGTTTTACGTTCATGCATTTTCTGCATGAAGGTAAAAAAACCTTCTGTGTGCAGCCCCCCCCCCTCAGCCCCCCCAATACCTACCTGAGCCCCATCTCGATTCAGCAATGTGCACGAGAGCCTTGTCCTGGGTCTCTCCCTGCTCATTGGCTGAGACAACCGCTACTGTGAATCACAGCCAGTGAGCCAATGGGGAGAGAGCAGGGGGCGTGGCCGAGCCACATCTGTGTGTGAATGGACAACAGAGTTGCAGCTCACGAGCAAACCGGCTAGGGTGCCCCCATAGCAGGCAGCTTTCTAAAGGGGCACTAGGCAGGAGGGAGAGGCCAGGGGGTTGGGGTAAAAAGTTTTGCAACCGCATGTTTTTACCTTCCCCAACCACAAGCATAAACAAGTCGTAAATTAAAAAATCAACTGCTGAATGTTTAATGTCACTTTCAGTAGCCATTACAGTAGCCAGACTTCTCCATATTATAGAAAATAAAGATCATTCATAATATAAGAATGAACTAATATGGGAGATGACACCGATACTTATGCCTACTATATATATATTTGCACATTTATTGAGAATACCACTAGATGTCCTCAGAGTTCTGTGGTTTACAATGCTTCTGATTAGTTCAATGAGTTTTTCAATGACTTGGCAGGTGCTAGGGTTAAAACAGCAACACTTCATTAGAATAAAACAACTGTAATTCATCGTACACAATGATGAATGAATTGGCAGAAACTGGGCTTGGCTCAAATTTTTTGAATCCAAGAAGAATTTGACAAACTCAATTTCAAATGGCATTGGAGTCCTTAGTCGATAAGTTCTGGTGATTACTTGTGGCTCTTTGGAGGGCTGCTGGACAAGCTGTTGTTACCCAAATAACATAAAAAGACACCCGCATTCATGGTTTTCATGTTATAATAATCACAGTTAGAGATAGGCAAGGAAAAATCTAATATTTAGCATTTCCAGAACACAAGAAAAGTAGTCGCCTTAGGTAAGATTAGAGATATCAAATCCAGCATTAGAAAAATATAGGTGTAGCACCCTGATGTTTAGGCAGGGTTGCTACTAAATTTACCTGCAAGGTATAGTTGCCTTGGCCAATTGTTTGGGATCAATTTATTTCACCCTAAGTCTGGAATTGCTGAACTACTCTCTTCTGTCGCTGGGTGGCCGGGTACCTGGTGACATTAGATAAGATAAGGGCGATGCAAGGGCAAATTAGGAGTATATGGGGTGTCTCAGCCAATGGGCAGAGGTTTTTTTTGGCCCCTTAACCTGCTGGGAGAACCTATATATTTGGGTGGAGTCAGGTTATCAGGGTTCTGTGCCACCTGGAAGGCTGTCTGGGTGGACGAGTGTTGAGCTGCCCAGGCTGCTAGGCCAGAGTTTGGGCCTATCCCGGGTATGTCTGGCTGCTAGGCTGTCCAAGGGCCTATCCAGAAGCAAGGGAGCAGCGTAGGGTTGGGACTGCGGCTTGCAGTCCAACCAGAAGTGACAGTTCTGCCGGCCGGAGAACCTGTCGTGGTCAGAGGTAGAGGAGAAGCTGTTTCCACAAGGGACCAACCACCAACCACCTTGTTACCAGGGACCACAGTGAGTAGCTGAAGCAAGTACCAGAGCAGTGTTCTCACCAACCGGGGACGGTGAAGAATCAGGAAACTTCAGCAGGTGCCAAGCCAGGGACCCAGCCAGTGGGGTGATGCTTGAGTAGTATCTGGAGTGCCAAACCAGGGACACAGCAGGGAAGCGGGGGTGACGCTTGAGGAAGATATTAAGTAAGACAATTGGAAGAGCTCACGGGGTTCAGTGGCAGTGAACCAGCAAGTCTAGTGAGAGAGACTGGGAGCTCAGTGGGCTGAGAATCTACAATAAGTGACTGTAGAAGAAGTAAAGGCCCTTGAGGGTGTCCCCTAGTCTGGGGGGGTGACCTTATTAATTAGTTGGGCTGTGAGGGCTTCCATGAGTTTGATCTCCTAAATATAAGAGTTTGTTACAATTTGTGTTGGGAACTGTTATAAGACTGTTGCCATAGGAGACAGCACTCCTACACATGCAGATGTGGTGTCTTGCTGGCTGCCTTTCCCTGCATGGTTGTCTATCTGTAGAAGTCTCTGAGTCTGCCAATTAACATTGCAAATAGCTAAGGGTGTCCTGGCCCTAACCCCGTCTGCCACAGTTCTGTTCAAGAGAAAATAAATCTCTTTACATTCAAGAAGTGTCTGGCGTCCATGAATCCATCTTGCATTACACCCACAATGCCTTGTGACTCACCCTATATAGAAGGATGTCAGCTGTCCCTGGCTATGTAGGTTCTCATTAGACTAATAGAGGCCCGGTACCTGGCTTCTAGTAATGCAGAAATCATCTCAATAAATGTCCATCAGGTCACATAGGTAACATGTAGTTAGAACGTAACAACACACAGGGCAATAACCTGTGATTCCATTCTGATAACATGTCCAAGACCTATACTCATGCTATAGAAAACAACAATACAATGAATTTAAGAAAAAGAGGGAAAAAGAAAAAAGAGAGAAAAAGAAAAGGTGGGAGAGGAGAGATAAACATAAGTAAGAAATAGAAGAGGTTAGCGGAGAGCTACAGGAGAATGTGGGGAGGGACGGAACGATGGTTGCAAGACATCTTGGACGGGGGCCTTGAAGTGGGTCCATGGGTCCCAAAATCATTCATAAGTAGAAAGTGTATTATTTAGTCGGGCTGTGAGGGCTTCCATGAGTTTGACCTCTTAAATACAAAAGTGAAATTCAAGTTGTTTTTTTTTAAAGTTCCGTGGTGCAGTGAGAACACACAAAACTAAACACCAGGTGCATAAAAAAGTGAGTACACGAACGTGAAGTACATAAAAAAGTGCACAGAGTGTACATATGGTCCTCCTCCGAAGAGAAAGGACCCAGGTCCTGAACCCTCAGGGTACAAAGTTCCTGACAAGGATTGGCTTACTCCTGGTCCACACAGTCGACACCAGGTGGACCCCTTTCTTCAGGAGGACTGCCGAATTAGGGCCTACCTAAATACTAGGTGGGGCTAGACCACATGGGAATGTGAGAACCTGACCAAAAGGCCAAGTGCCCTCCCGCCAAGATTTTCGGTGCAAGCACAACGACCTACACCATACTAGTCAGGGAGTATATGTGCGTACACGGAAAAGATAGACAATTCACGACATACAAACATAGGGAGGGAAGGGGAAGTAGAGAGTGCTTTAATGCCACTGAGTATAATGGTGGGCCCATTGTCAAGACTGGATTGGTAAATTGTGTATATCTAACCATTTATTGTTTTCTCTATTTCAGTCATGGTGGATGCTCTTGGTGTAGTGTTGGGCAGCAGTCTGACAGTAATGCTTGGAGCTACTGCCCTGTACATCCTTATACGCTGGTATCAAAGTGGACGTTGCTGCCATGGTAAGAATAATATCATCTACCTTGTGTAATGCTCAAAAACTGGGCACTCCCATGAAATTATTATAAATGACCTTTGTGGAAACAATCTGCCTTCATGATAAACTTCCCTTAACTAACATACAGTGGGGACGGAAAGTATTCAGAGCCCCTTAAATTTTTCACTCTTTGTTATATTGCAGCCATTTGCTAAAATCATTTAAGTTCATTTTTTTCCTCATTAATGTACACACAGCACCCCATATTGACAGAAAAACATAGAATTGTTGACATTTTTGCAGATTCATTAAAAAATAAAAACTGAAATATCACATGGTCTTAAGTAGTCAGACCCTTTGCTCAGTATTTAGTAGAAGCCCCCTTTGATCTAATACAACCATGAGTCTTTTTGGGAAAGATGCAACAAGTTTTTCACACCTGGATTTGGGGATCTTCTGCCATTCCTCCTTGCAGATCCTCTCCAGTTCTGTCAGGTTGGGTGGTAAACGTTGGTCGACAGCCATTTTTAGGATTATCCAGAGATGTTCAATTGGGTTTAAGTCAGGGCTGTAGCTGGGCCATTCAAGAACAGTCACGGAGTTGTTGTGAAGCTACTCCTTCGTTATTTTAGCTGTGTGCTTAGGGTCATTGTCTTGTTGAAAGGTAAACCTTCGGCCCAGTCTGAGGTCCTGAGCACTCTGGGGAAGGTTTTCATCCAGGATATCTCTGTACTTGGCCGCATTCATCTTTCCCTCGATTACAACCAGTCATCCTATCCCTGCAGCTGAAAACACCCCCACAGCATGATGCTGCCACCAACATGCTTCACTGTTGGGACTGTATTGGACAGGTGATTAGCAGTGCCTGGTTTTCTCCACACATACTGCTTAGAATTAAGGCCAAAAAGTTCTATCTTGGTCTCATCAGAGCAGAGAATCTTATTTCTCAAAATCTTGGAGTCCTTCAAGTGTTTTTTTTAGCAAACTCCATGTGGGCTTTCATGTGTCTTGCACTGAGGAGAGGCTTCCGTCGGGCCACGCTGCCACAAAGCCCCGACTGGTGGAGGGCTGGAGTGATGGTTGACTTTCAACAACTTTCTCCCATCTCCCGACTGTATCTCTGGAGCTCAGCCACAGTGATCTTTGGGTTTTTCTTTACCTCTCTCACCTAGGCTCTTCTCCCCCGATAGCTCAGTTTGGCCGGATGACCAGCTCTAGGAAGGGTTCTGGTCGTCCCAAACGTCTTCCATTTAAGGATTATGGAGGCCACTGTGCTCTTAGGAACTTTAAGTGCAGCAGAAATTTTTTTGTAACCTTGGCCAGATCTGTGCCTTGCCACACTTCTGTCTCTGAGCTCTGCAGGCAGTTCCTTTGACCTCATGATTCTCATTTGCTCTGACATGCACTGTGAGCTGTAAGGTCTTATATAGACAGGTGTGTGGCTTTCCTAATCAAGTCCAATCAGTATAATTAAACACAGCTGGACTCAAATGAAGGTGTAGAACCATCTCAAGAATGATCAGAAGAAATGGACAGCACCTGAGTTAAATATATAATAAAACTGAGTGTCACAGCAAAGGGTCTGAATACTTAGGACCATGTGATGTTTTTCTTTTTTAATAAATCTGCAAAAATGTCAACAATTCTGTGGTTTTCTGTCAATATGGGGTGCTGTGTGTACATTAATGAGGAAAAAAATGAACTTAAATGATTTTAGCAAATGGCTGCAATATAACAAAGAGTGAAACATTTAAGGGGGTCTAAATACTTTCTGTCCCCACTGTATGACATGATTTTAAAGCGGAGTTCCACACAAAAATGGATCTTCCGCTTTTCTGAACCCTCCCCCCTTCCGGTGTCACATTTGGCACCTTTCAGGGGGGAGGGGGGTGCAGATACCTGTCTAAGACAGGTATTTGCACCCACTTCCGGCATAGACTCCAATGGGGGTCTACACCTCTTCCCGTCCCCACCGCGCTGTCTCCTGGGAAACACACAGCTCCCAGGAGAGAGCAGGGACCACTTGGGACGCGCAGCGCGACTCGCGCATGCGCAGTAGGGAACCGGGAAGTGAAGCCACAACGCTTCACTTCCTGATTCCCTCACCTAGGATGGCGGCGGCAGCTGCCGAGAACCGAGCGGGTTCTCCGCGTCGCCTGCCGACATCGCTGGACCCTGGAACAGGTAAGTGGCCATGTATTAAAAGTCAGCAGCTGCAGTATTTGTAGCTGCTGGCTTTTAATATTTTTTTTTTTTTGGCGGTGTGGGTGGACCCCCGCTTTAACAACTGCAGTATCAAAGTGATGTCCCTCATTGGTAGTAAGAAACATATGTGTTATTTATTTATATATTACTGTAGTGCACCCCCTAAAGTGCCGCAAGTAGAATGGGATCCCCCTCCCTGCACAGCCAAGCACACTGCATCTTCACAGTCACTTCAGAGTCAGGAAACAGTCCAGTACTTTGTTTTTTTTTGTTTTATTGAGAGAAAAAGACTTGGATAGGAGTTGGGAAAATTATAGTATGCCCACTTGACTTCAAACAACTTCAGGGAAAACCTTTTCTATATACAGTCTATATACACTCCCCACTTCCTCCAGCACACTTGCTTCCAGGACTCCAGCTGGCACACTGTTTGTGAATCTGACAAAAAGCACTCAGTAAGATTTTTTTAGCAACAGCCTGTTATAGGTAGGATTCCTAGGCCCATGTTAACTGTGTATCAATAATTTAGTGTCCAGCTTAATCACTCCTGTGGCTGCTGATCCCAGCACCACCTCTTCAAGCACTGCCAGCCCATCTGGTTGCATCTGCCCCTTTCATTAGTCCTCCTGGCTAACTTCTCCACAGTCCTCCCAGACTGACACCACAGTTCTCCCAGACTGATCATTCACCAGCCCATCCGGCTGATTTATCAGGAGAGCTCCCGGATTTGCTGACCTATTCCCACTGTCCTCTCCTTGCTCCCGTGCCTCCAGGAAGAGATTCCTCCTTGTGTCTTGGGGATTCTTCCAGCACCCAAGCCCCAGGCCTAAGGTCACCCCCCCAGACTAGGGGGCACCCTCATGGGCCATAGTACAGCCTCCTCAGCACTCCATCTCCATCCTCCACCTGACTGCCCCTGCTGGCATGACTCATGCCTATTTATAAGGTGCCTACCCCCTTCCAGACCCTTTTTGCTGGGGAGTGGTTCGAGGATCTCAAAAATATGCCAAGCAGCTCCTCTTAGTCTCCCCCTGCTACATCTGGAAGCTTCTCCAAAGTTTCAGAGACAGAGGGAGGCACCAGAGAAACTGCTTACTGAGTCATACAGCCTCCCTGAGTCATGCAACCCTGACCCAGATTCAACCTAGGCCTGGCCCTCAGCCAAGCCAAATTTTCCTACACTACAGCTTACAAAAAAAAACTATCTACATCTAGCACACTAGAGGGTGCTACACTACATTAAAGCGTATCTAAACCCAAACAAAAAATGAATACATTGAGGCTTATCAGTCTGTGAAGATAGTGGGTGCAGTAGTTTTACATTTTAAAGTAGTAGGAAAGGCTAAAATAAACACGGTTTAAATGTTGAATTCTCCCTGACACATGCTGCATACTGTTGGTAAAAAATCTCATCATAAATGCTTCTTTTTTACTTTTTTTTGGTGTGGTTATATGATCGCACAACTCTGGATCTCCTATGTTAGTGAGCTGCAGCTGGTAAGATGGATCACCTACAGTGGATACGGCAGTGAAAGCCAATAGGTGAAATCATGACTCTCTGAATTTAACCCCATTGTTGAGCTCGCACAGCTACACAGGGGATCGGCGATTTTTTTTTCCAACAGTGTGAAATATGTGTATAAGCAGAGGGGAGGCAATGTTTTAAACCCTTCCTAGGGCTTTGAGGTTTTTTTTTCCATTCCTTTTCAACTGCTTATTCTGCCAGTAAGACATTTTGGGGTGATTTCCTAAAACTGCACTAAACCTGGTGCAGCTCTGCATAGAAACCAATCAGCTTCCAGGTTTTATTGTACTTGATTTGATTGTAGCCGTATAGCCGATTGTAGCTTAAAAATTTGTGAATCAGTACTGCTTGGACCTTGAAGAAGGGGATATACCCCGAAAGCTTGTCCTGAAAAATTGTATGTTAGTGCAAATAAAAAAAAGTATCACGGACAGTACTCAATTTTCTCAGGTTTTATTGTCAAAGCCCACGTTAAAAACTCACTGGCTACCATGCACAATTACACCAGATTCTCGAGTGCTCCAGTCTTAGTAAACCTCCCCCTTTTGTCTAAATTTGGCCATCAGGTTGTCAAATGAACATTCATGAAGTTACATATGTCGTTTAGACTCTTTACACTTGTATGACTCCAAAGTTGCGCCGACTTTGGAGTGTCAACTTTTAGGCCTCTTTCACACGGGGCGGATCAGTGATGATCCGCCCCGTGAACATCCGCTTGCTCAGCGGGGATAGCTCCGCCGATCCCCGCTGAGCAGGAAGATGACAGGTGCATCGCTGCACGCTGTGCAGCGACGGACCTGTCAGAGCGCCGCTCTCCCCTATGGGGGGATCGGATGATGACGGTCCGTAGTGTCCGTCGTCATCCGATCCGATCCGAAAACGGAGGAAAAAGTAGGTTTCTCCGTTACACTTTTCGGATCGGAGCGGGGCGGATGTCAGCGGACATGTCACCGCTGACATCCGCCGCTCCATAGGGATACATGTATGTCCGTTTTTCATCCGAAAACGGAAGGATGAAAAACGGACATACGGATGCCTCGTGTGAAAGAGGCCTTACGCAACTTTGGATGGGTGCAACTTGGATATGACTTGGATATGACTTGGGCTTGGATCAGTGATAATCCACAACTATTAACATTCAGGTAAGACTTTCATACAATTTTTGAGGGTTAACATTGAAGTCTATGGCCCTCAAGTTGCATAAAAGTCGGACGAAAGTAGTGCATGAACTTTAAGTTGCACATATATGAACAGTTATCATTGGAAAACATGGATAATGACTCGTCATGTAACTTTGATGTCCAAAGTTGCATGACAAGTTGCACCAGTGTGACTGGAGCCTTCAAAGTACAAGAAAAATATTCCATCCTGCTCAGTTGAATTCTCTTGTCACTGCGGTTAAAAACAAATACCAATTTGACTCCACTAAAGATTAGAAATTCAAATGAATAATCTTAAAGCGAAAATTTTTGCACAAAATACTACTGGTGTGTGACCAGCTTTAGGACGACAACGCTCACTCACACTGCTATATCGGAACAACATGAGAGGCCCACAGAACTCAGCCCCTCTCCACTATAACATAGAATGTGAGGGGTCCTCAAAGATAGCTTAAAACAATGTAACTGATAACAGTTAGCACAGGCAGAAAGCATCAGAAGTTATGAGGTCTTAAGATTTCTGGCAAGATAGACATGTATTCTTTGAACTTCAAAGAACAGATATAACAGAATGTTTAATAAAATATATAACAGAACATAAGGGACTAAATAAGAGAAGTTTAGGCTAGGTTTTAGATATGCTTTAAATTTTTGGTAGAACCTAAAAAGTCAAAACTAGATGATAATTTGACAATTCCTTGTACATCTCAAATGTCTTGATCAGTTATTTGCACTTGAGTTCTGATATCTGGTATATATATGGCCATAATGAGCAGTTCCCATTTTAGGTGGACAGTAATACCCACAACTCCCAGGAGGACAAGAACAGAGTTGGAAATTATGATAGGAAGAGCACACTAATGGAACATTTAAAGCACATACAAAGGGCTAATGTGTTTAATGTGGTTGTAAAGGCGCACGGTTGTTTATCTTCATGCACTCTATGCATGAAGGAAAAAACCTTCTCTGTGCAGCTTCCCCCACACCCCCCCCCAATACTTACCTGAGCCCCCTCTCGATCCAGCGATGACCACAAGAGTCTTTGCTTTCCAGGGACACTCCTGAATGACTTTTGGCAGCAGCGTCAATCACAGCCAGTGAGCCAATCAGGAAACAGAGGGGGCAGGGCCAAGCCACAGCTCCATGTGTGAATGGACAGACAGAGCTACGGCTCCGGCATGCGCCTGCTTGAGTGCCCCCAGAGCAAGCTGCTTGATCTGGGGCACCCAGCAGGAGGGAGGGACCAGGAGCACAGGCGAGGGACCCGAGAACAGGAGGATTAGGGCTGCTCTGTGCAAAACCACTGCACAGAGCAGGTAAGTATAACATATAACATAAAACATAAACATAAACATAAACATATAACATAAAACAAATAACAAGACTTTAATATCGCTTTAACTAAAGGCAAATAGGCTGTTCACTTTGCAAAGGAAGTAATACTGTGCTTAGTAAATGTGGTGACATTTGCAATGAATACCCAACACGTGCAAGGGAAAGAAAAAGCAGAATTTCTGCTTGAACATGATTGGATGACAGAAGTCAGGAGAGCGTCCCTTTATCCACTTCAAAACTGGGCCAATTCTGACATTTCTCACATACATGTAAAAATAACTACTTAGAACCCCCAAACATTATATATTTTTTAGTAGAGGCCCTATAGAATAAAATGTTGCATGATATTTGCGCAGCAGTTTATCAAATGCTAATTTTCTGGAAAAAATACACTTTGAATTTGATCGAAAACAAACACAATATCATTCCCAATTTTTTGGTGAACTATAAAAGATAATGTTATGCCGAGTAAATAGATACCTTAAATGTCACGCATTAAAATTGCATACGCCCGTGGAATGGCGACAAACTACGGTACCTAAAAGTCTCCATAGACAACACCTTAAAAGCCTTTACAGGTTACCAGTTTAGAGTTACACAGGCGGTCTGGTGCTAGAATTATTAATTAGAATTAACGCGCTGATGTTCGCAGCGATGCCTCACATGTTGTGTGGTGAAATCACTGTTAACATTTGCGTGTGGGACCTACATGTGTGTTTGCCTTTGTGCATGAGCAGGAAGTAAGAAGGGCTTCCATTTTTTTTTTTTAATATATGTATTATTTATTTTATTTCCATTTTTTTACACTGTCCCTTTATTTATTTATTTTTTATTAACTTTATTACTATAACAAGGGATGTGATGTCACAACCTATTTGCCTTATTAAATCAACAAAAAAGAGTGAGCCTGTTAGATTCCATTTTTAATTAAAAAAAACACTTTTAAGGATGGGGATAACTGTTCTTGCTCTTGCAGTCCTATCCTAAGTCTGCAATGGCATGTCCTATCATTCTTTCCATATTCTTACTTTCTTATATTTTTTTTCTATTCCTTTTCACCTTCTGTGTTTTTGTCCATAATAACAGACTAATTTGCATCTCAGTTTTTTTGATTTGACTTTCCCTGATTTTTTTTTTTTTAATTTATAGAAACAAGCTTCGTCTTCAATTTATACAATATAAGGTAAGTAAAAGAATCATGCAACATCTATATTTAGTTAATAACTAATTCCAATATTTTTAGACCTCTTTCACACTGCTGCACTGTGGTTTGGCTGCAGCCCGGGTATATTTGTATTTTACCCAAGGTTTTAACTGAGGACCCTTCAATTTTTTATCAGGTCGCGTGTTTTTGGTGCGTTTTCTGAACGTGCACCAGAAGTCCTGCATCTTTGCTGCATTTTCAAAGCTGTCAATACCATGCAGTGACATCTCTAAGAACAATTCACCTTGAGTATTTTGGTTAATGAGGACATAAATCCTATTTCCTCAAAGGGGGTAGGGGGGTGGCCGATAACCAAAATTCAATGTTTTTCTTTGCTGAAAGATGTGCAGTGATGCACTTAAAAGGCTGTTTGATTTTAAGCATGTGAGAGCTAGTCTAAAGGGATGTAAAAAATTAGGCCCCTGTCACAGGCCCACCATTCACCCCTAGGGACCGATTGGAGTAAAGAAACCTGTGTTCACTTACCCCCACTTCCCTCCAATCTGATCTGGTCCACTAAAAAAAAAAAAAAAAAAAGGGGGGGGGGAGGGGATCCTCCCACTCTATCCACGACAGCAGACAGTGGAGAGTCAGCAGAGTCTGTTTACACCCAGCCACCTGTGAGCAGGGTGCACGGGGTGTGTTGGTGCATAGAGACCACACAGAGACCAAGGTGAAAGAGAACAGTGTATTAAGGAAGTCCCAAGAATACACATTTAGACAACGTGGGACTGGCACAGTTGATCGGAAACCACTTACAAACTGTAGCAGAGGAGAGTTACCTTGAGATGATGCTGACAGCTTCTGCAATGAGGAGTGGGAATGCAGCCTGGCCAGTCCACACCCAAATGGAAGGCTTCCTACATGGCCTTGCACTTTCCCTACTACTCTGGAACATCTCCCTGATGCTATACACTGTCCCTGACAGACAGGGAACCTGTCCCTAGACTAGCCACTCGCCAAAAGCACGCCAAACCTGGACAGCTGTTACCCAGGGGATAGAAGGAAATATTATAGGAACCAAGTTCCTCACAACTTCCTTCCCCTTCTACATTGCCACTTCGGTCAAGAGCCACCTACAGTGGGGAGTACAGACTGCACCTGCTTAAACGCCCACAGAACCGAGCAGCCTCTGCCGTGTCCACTCTGCAGGAACTAAGCAGACATGGACCTATCATTCGCTCACTCTGCTCTGATCAGCATCCCCTGCTGATCAGAACAGTGTCTGCCCCATGTAAAAGGGGCCGTATAGAGATGGAGGCTGTCCTATTGAAGTCATGCATGAGATAGAGTTACCAGTGAGAAGGACTTTCTAGGTCAGTGTAGGAGCGCAGAGGGTAGATTGGAAAGTATTTGTCTATGGGGTCAGAAATATAGGTAGAAAAGTAAAAAAAATAGAGAGCCAGTAAAGAAAATGACAGGGGAGGATAGTAGAAAAGAATTAGGGGCAGATACCCCTTGCTGTAGCATTCATAATAGTCTGTAGAGGTAGGAAGGAGTCTTGTTAGCGGAATACTAGACTGGAAGATTTTGCAGTAGTCAAGACAAGAGGCATACCTCCCAACTTTTTGAGATGGGAATGAGGGACACCTATTAGCAAAAGTATGTTGGCATATGACACACACCCACCATGCCCTCTTAGAGGAGAATTATACAAAAAAGTATTAGTTGAACCCACCCACTACTATTCCTTTTACTGGCTTTTGAAATTTAAAAATGCAGCAATTTAGAATTTGGATGAAAGGTTTAGCACTGAGAAACACTTTTTGAAAGATAAAAAGTGCATTTTATATACAACTATATAGATCAGACCAAAATGAGGGACAGATGAGGAGGAGGGGCAGAGGGACTTTGTTCCAAATCAGGGAGAGTTGGGAGCCCAGAAGAGTTAATAAGGGCATGGACAAGGATTTCTTAATCAATGTCTGTGCCATCTTACAAAACCTTCTGAATTTTTTACCTCAATGTTACCTTGATTATGTCTAATCTAAGGCTACATTTACTTCCTAATTCTGGGAAAAATATTATAACATTTAGGTAATTACCGTATTTATCGGCGTATAACACGTACTTTTTCCCCTTAAAATCAGGGAAAAATCGCGGGTGCGTGTTATACGCCGATCCCCTGCGATCCCCCGCTGACTGAGCGGAGCGATCGCCGACCGCGATTTGAAAATGGCGCCGCCGGCGCCGAAATACACAGATCCTCGGCTCTTCTCGGCCACTTTCGGCTTCACTCGAGCGCCGCCCGAACCTAGCCGAGTGTACTCGGCTAGGTTCGGCTAGCTCTGCTCACAGTCACGCCCATCCCGGGCGGGACTACGAGTGGAGCCGAAAGTGGCCAAAAGTAAAGGAGAGCCGCCGAGAAGAGCCGAGGACCGGCTCTGTGCATTTAGGCGCCATTTTAAAACTGCAGTGACACTGACATGTCACTGCAGTTTAACTGCAGCCTGGGCAAGGCTGCAAAAGGACACAGAAAAGCTTCAGATCAGCACAGGCTGCAAATGGACACTGATAAGGCTGCAAATGACACCAAGGCTGCTGACTGCAAGGCTGCAAATGACACTGGACAAGCATGCAGATGGACGCTGTGCAAGGCTGCATTGATGGGCATTTAAATGTAATTTTTTTTTCCTTAAAACATTTTTTTCCTTATAATTCCCTTCTAAACTTGGGGTGCGTGTTATACGCCGGCACGTGTTATACGCTGATAAATACGAAAATATTAAGGAGACAATTGCAGCTTACAACATTTGACATCAATATTGGGTGTAGTTGTGTGTCCCTGAACACAGACAGTGTACATTTGGGAACAATCACCCACACAGATGTCAGTTTAGGAGAAGTAGCTGTGTCCAACCAGCTGCTGTATTCCAATGAACATAAATGGGATTGCCTGCATTTAGATGCACAAAACACCTTGAAACCTTGACTTTTGCATAATCCATACCAGATCTTAAGGGGGGGTACGTTACACTTTTTTTTTCTGGTGTACAATTTGTTGTTTGTTTTTTTGTGTGGGGGCCTCCATAAAATTTATACAAGACTTGAGGGGTCTGGTATGAACTATGGGGGGAACCTCATGCTGTATTTTCTTCGTGTGGGTGTCCCCCATTAGCATCTACACCAGAACCTCATCTAGTAGAAGGATCTAGTATAGATGAAGGGGATCCCTGGTCACGTTGTTTGCAAACAGAGGCAAGCAGCTGAAGCTGTCATTTGCTGGCAATTTAACCACTTGCTGACCGCCTTCCGCAGATATACTGCGGCAAGGTGGCTTGGCTACGCAGAATTATGTACCTGTACGTCAATCTGTGCATGTGGTACTGCGGGCGGCGCGCGCGTGCGCCCTTTGCACTCCTCAGGAGCTCGTCTGCGGGTTCCTCTTTATTTTGGTTTTTATATATGAATTTTAGGTTATTTGCATATGGAATGTTATATTTCAGTTTTTAATCAATATAGGACACTATTTCTCTAGTAATTTATTTATACTTTTCATTCATATATTTGGGTTAGTTTTTATTATTCTCAACATTATGCTATTTGCCATTTAAGTTTTTCTCATTTACATATTTATACTTATATTGTATGACTATTATAACAATCTTTGGTGGTGTTATTATTTTTTATAATATTATATATTTTGTTTGTATGAAGTTTACATGCTATGTCATGTTGTCATATGGTAAGACAGAGGTATGGTTATGTAGGTGTATGAGGATTGCCTTGTCAGACATTCGGCACAGCTTATTGCATTATCTCGCACCTGTATGGGGGGATGGAGCCTTTATATGCTCAGTGCCGCAGGTTTGAAGAAGCACGGAGGTCAGTGTGAAACGCACGCGTCACCTCCTGGGTTCGGATACTCTGTCTTTGTTGGCTGCCATTTGCTATTTTTGGAATAAAATCCTTGGAACGTTCCTGTGGTGTGCAGCCATTTTTTTCCTCCTATTGGACTCGATGTCTGCCGGCCACCCACGATCACTGTGAAGAGAGGTAGAACGGGGGGATCTGCCAGTGTAAACAAGGCAGGTCGCCGTTGTGACAGGGGAGGAGAGAGAGATCAGCTGTTCCTAGTGATCAGGAACAGCGATCTCTCTTTTCTCCCAGTCAGTCCGTCCCCCTGACAGTTAGAAACACCTCCCTAGGGAACACTTAACCCCTTGATCGCCCCCTAGTGTTAACCCCTTCCCTGCCAGTGCCATTTATACAGTGTTTAGTGTATTTTTATAGCACCGATCACTGTATTAGTGTCGCTGGTCCCCAAAAAGTTTCACTTAGGGTCAGATTTGTCCGCCGCAATGTTGCAGTCCCGTTAACAATCGCAGATCGCCGCCATTACCAGTAAAAACAATAAAAAAAAAAAGTCCCTAAATCTTTCCCCTATTTTGTAGACGCTATAACTTTTGTGCAAACCAATCAATATACGCTTATTGCAATTTTATTTACCAAAAATATGTAGCAGAATACATATTGGCCTAAATTTATGAATACTTTTTTTATATATATTTTTTTGGATATGTTTTATAGCAGAAAGAAAAAAAATTTAAAAAATATTGTTTTTTTTTCCAAATGGTCAGTTATTTTTTATTTGTTTATAGTCTAAAAAATAAAAACCGCAGAGGTGATCAAATACCACCAAAAGAAAGCTGTATTTGTGGGAAAAAAGGACATCAATTTTGTTTGGGTACAACAATGCACGCCCATGCAATTGGCAGTTAAAGCGACTCAGTGCCGTATCACAAAAAATGGCCTGGTCATTAAGGGGGTGATTCCTTCCGGGGCTGAAGTGGTTAAACACAGTTTTTTCTTTATATATTTCAGCTTTGTATACAGTGTGGAGATGGGCCACTTCACCGGCAGGGTGAGGGCATCCCCCAGGAATGTTATTTATTGGAGTTTTGCATTTATAATGTTTCCTTTTAAAATGTTAATACACCAGAAAAAAAAGTAACACCAGACACCCTTTCCCCAAACCCCAGCCAGATCGATCGATCTGGTGTGTCCTGGAAATGCTGCATTCAGAAGAGGGAGAAGAGTGGACAGCTCAGCAACCCCAGAGGAAAGTACAGCAGGGACTGGGGGGAGGTGTGGGTGTCAGTTTGTATTTTTTCTGTAAAGGTGAACTAACCCTTTAAGCATTACTAAAATGGCTGCTCCCTGAAAATGAAAATAAATACATTTTGCTTTACTATATGTTCATCAGGGTAGTGCCCAGCCCCCCGGACATTTTTTGACAATCCCTCGCCTTGTTTTTAACAATTAACTCCCATTGATTTCAATGAGTTCCAAATTTGGCACCTGAACTTTAGTAAGACCCCTTTCACACTGGGGGGCTTTGCAGTCGCTACAGCCCTAAAAATAGCAGCTGCAAAGCGCCCTGAAAGAGCCGCTCCTCACACTCCAGTGTGAAAGCCCGAGTGCAGGATGCTAAAAAAAGTCCTGCTAGCAGCATCTTTGGAGCGGTGAAGGAGCGGTGTGTATAGCTCTCCTTCACCACTCCTGCCCATTGAAATGAATGGGGCAGCACATGTATACCGCCGGCATAGCGCTGCTGCAGCAGCGCTTTGTGGTGGTTTTAACCCTTGCTCGGCCGCTAGCAGGGGGGTAAAACTGCCCCGCTAGCGGCCAAATACCGCCGCTAAAACGACGGTAAAGCGGCACTGAAAATAGTGCCGTTTTACTGCCAGCGCCCGCACCGCCCCAGTGTACAAGGGGCCTAATGTTTTGCAAACACAGGTATGTTTGGGTCCTCACAAATCTTTACTAAACATTTTCCAGTAGGATTTCATGAAGACTTAGGGGGTTAATTCACTTAGGCTATGTTTCCACTATTGCGTCCCCAAAATCGGTCAATTTTGCTGCAATTTTTTGCCGCAATTATACTGCAATTTTTTTCCGCGACTTGAAGCAATGCCTGTGTATTCTTGAGGTCTATGGACTTCAAGTCGCTTCAAAGTGGGACCAAAGTAGTGCAGGGACTACTTTGAAGTCGCACAGATATGAACGGTACTCATTGGAAATCATGGCGACTTTTCAGTTCCAAATCGCATGAAAAGTCCCACTAGTGGAAACCTAGCCTAAGAGATAAATACTGCGTGAATTTTTGAGTTAAAATAACTCAAGAGGTATTTAACACAAAAGTAGTCAATTCACAAAAAAAATGCGCTATTTACCGGAAGCGTTAAATATTTATGTTTTGCGTTATTTTTGGCTTTTTTTTTTGAAGGCTAACACTGCACCAGAAGGCACACAGAAATCTTGTGAAACTATGAAAACATTCTAGGGTGCTTTCATTCACAATACAGTCTCCCTCTGATGATGAATTGTAACAATTTATTTTCATTCCTGAGTTCAGAGGAGAATATTTTCACACAGATACATTGTATACTTTTCACTTCCTTGCTAGCGCAAAGTCCCTCTAATTGTTATTTTGTACTTTTCTAAAATACCGCCAGCAAACACCAGGTGATAAATAACGAGTGTGTATTTTTTTTTAGTGATTTTACTTTAATGATTTATCTCATGTTTTTTTTTCTTTTTTTGCGGTATTTACCTCACTATTTTAACAAATGTTTACCTCACATTCGGTATTTTACTTTGATGAATTGACTCATTTATTATCTCATGCGATATTTCCAAAAAATGGGTCACGTGACCTTCATATTGCATGTGGTAAACTTTAGTGAACGGACCCCATATATTGCTCTGTCTTCTGTTTCTACTTTATTTACGTCTCTGCTGAAGAGTTATGTCTGAATTATTATTGAACCTTGTTATAGTACATTACCTTTATTTTAGGTGAATACTGTATATGAGGTAAGTGATAAACAATGAAACAGCAAGCTGTCAGCAACAGCAGTTTACTTCCTTCTTTCTAACTCTCATTTCCTCTACATTTTCTCGGAGTCCTAATTATATCCATTATTACAACACAACATAAATTTACCAACCCTTACTTTCACATAGAATAATTAAAAATGTGCTTCCTCATATTTATAAAACACATAGAAAACAAGGGAGAGTGTGAATGAAATGTGACTGTTGTCATGCTAATAATACTTTTTTAAATAGAGAATGGCGCTATGTGACTCCCAATCTTCATGGTAACCCAGGGCAGTAAAGTGAGACTCTGGGAGGGAGTTGACTGCCAGGGAACTAATATGATGCTTGTATGTCAGGCAACTGAAAGATATTCAGCTATATAAAGCTGGCTACACACTAGAAGAATTTCTTTCAAAAATTTTCATTTTAAGAAAGTTTGTTCAATTTTCTGATCTTTAGTGAGGTCAAAACGACATTCCTTTTCAATCACGGTGATGCATACTTGCGATCGTGAGCTTTCTGAGCATGTGATGGCTATGACTGCCGATCACAGCGGTCACATGATCAGAATGCCCGTCTCTGCCTACCGGCATTTATAACCTTTTGGACAGGGATGTGATGGCGGGAAGGGGTGTTTTAACAAGTGTATACAAGTGCAAGACAAATCATTAGTGTATATACAGTATATATTACTGTGCAAAAGTGTAATGCCCTGTAATGCCCTGTACACACGGTCAGACATTGTTCGGACATTCCGACAACAAAATCCATTGGATTTTTTGGCTCAAACTTATCTTGCATACACACGGTCGCACAAAGTTGTCGGAAAATCCGATCGTTCTGAACGCGGTGACGTAAAACACTTACGTCGGGACTATAAACGGGGCAAATTATTTGAAGAATCGATGTTGATTTGAAGGCAAAGGGGGATCACACCAAATATTGTTTTGATTTGCATTTCTCTTTACTTTTTATTTTGTTAACTGATAAACTATTAGCACTTCTATTTCTGAAGCATATATATATATATATATATATTGTCAGCACAAATCTTGATAACTGACCATGCAGAGATGGATGTGCTCTCATGCCTAGCATGGTCAGTTTGAAATAGGAGAGCAGGGGGATTGGAAGGATCACCGCAATATAATGCACTTTATTAATATAACATTTTATTTATAGACGTGCAATTTCGGAAAATTTTGTTTTGGATAAATTCGTTATGTTACTAATTTCATTTTGTGGATTAGTTTCGGATTTTGTTTCGGACTTTGTTTAGCTTTGAACATGGATTCATGAAAGACAGTTGGTCCACCTTCCTCTGGACCAACTGTGGGTGAAGGATTGTGTATATGGGATTGTATGATTTTTTTTCTTCTTTTTAATCGGTTGAACTAGATGGACTTTTTCAACCTGACTACCTATGTAACTATGTAAGATGGCGGGAGCCTTCGTCGGCCTCAGACCTCTTTTTTTTTCTCCAGTCGGCGGTGGGGGGGGGGGTGGGATCTGGGGGCTCCCTTGTTAAAGGGTTAAAGGGGGCTTCCAGATTCCAATAAGCCCCCACCCACAGCCCCCCACAACCACAACAAGGGCTGTGGGGAAGAGGCCCTTGTCCTCATCAACATGGGGACAAGGTGCTTTGGGGGAGGAGACCCCCTCCTCCAAAGCATCCCCCCATGTGGGTGCTCACTCTTCCCCCCCTCCTTGACCTGCCGGGCTGCATGCTCGGATAAAGGTCTAGTATGGATTTTCGGGGGACCCAACGCTGTTTTTTTTTCTTTATTTTTCATTGCCGGCATTTTTTTGGTTACATTCAGCTGTCAGTTGGGGACACCCGCTGACAGCTGACGATTCATCGGTTGTTAACTCCTTAACAACCAGCTGTTCTTCACACAGAATTTGGGTCGGCCGATACATTTTTGACCAATTCGAATCGTTCTGAAAATTTGGAAAATGTTAAAAAACAAATAAATGAAACAAATCGAAAGGAAACAAAATGTGTTACTACTGTTATTCTGAAATCTGGATACACATTAGAATCTCTGAATAACCAAACATTTGTCTGAATTTAGAATCAGACCGAAACTAATTGCATATGTCTAATGTCTATACATGATCAACCCAACTGCCCTCCCTTAAAAAAAAGGTCTGAAAAAAATGGTGCTGCCTAGGAAAGGCGTCTGTAGGCACATGCCTACAGTGCCTACTGGGTAATTCAGCCCTGACAGCCAGAAAACTAACCACACAGAGATGGATGTGCTCTTGTACCTACTGTAGTCAGTTTGAAATTGGCTTTGGCAATTTGGAAATTGGATTGGCAGTATCACCAGGTATTTCAAATAAAGGAAGAAATAGGAAGAGAACGGGATACTTTTTAACGCAAGTATATGGTACAACAGACACATATGAAATGTTGGGGTAACATATTATTTAGAATCCATATGATATTTTTGTCCCGTTGGGTAGATTTCCATTGACAGGAAGTCTCCTCAAAGTGAACAGAATTCTCATTTTGAAGAGTTGCCACAGGAACAGGTATCCCTCCCTACTGGAGAATTGTATCCTCATATTCTGTAAGAGTAACAATGGTCACTGGGACAAAAAGAGGGATGAATCTTCCCAGCAGGGTCAGCAATAAAAACGTGACATAGGGTCTAGCCCTTCTCTACTCCTTTCAAAAAAAAATGTTGCCTTTACATGCACTTTAAATACTGGCCTTGCTCCTCAATCCAATGATCTTCTCCGTGAGGGCCTACCCAGCAGTGCACAGCCTTTCTAGTGAAAATGTCCTCTGCTGGCCCGCTTCACAGCACTTACATACAGTATACCATGGCCCATTTCTTTCTATGGGTGACCCATTTTCCAGCCATCTAGGGCAATCTATCTATCTCTCTCTCTCTCTCTCTCTCTCTCTCTCTATATATATATATATATATATATATATATATATATATATATATATATATACACTACCGTTCAAAAGTTTGGGGTCACATCGAAATGTCCTTATTTTTGAAGGAAAAGCACTGTACTTTTAAATGAAGCTAACTTTAAACTAGTCCTAACTTTAAAAAAATATACTCTATACATTGCTAATGTGGTAAATGACTATTCTAACTGCAAATGTCTAGTTTTTGGTGCAATATCTACATAGGTGTATAGAGGCCCATTTCCAGCAACTATCACTCCAGTGTTCTAATGGTACAATGTGTTTGCTCATTGGCTCAGAAGGCTAATTGATGATTAGCAAACCCTTGTGCAATCATGTTCACACATCTAAAAACAGTCTAGCTCCTTCCAGAAGCTACAAAACTGACCTTCCTGTGAGCAGATTGAGTTTCTGGAGCATCACATTTGTGGGGTCAATTAAACGCTCAAAATGGCCAGAAAAAGAGAACTTTCATCTGAAACTCGACAGTCTATTCTTGTTCTTAGAAATGAAGGCTATTCCATGCGAGAAATTGCAAAGAAATTGAAGATTTCCTACAACGGTGTGTACTACTCCCTTCAGGGACAGCACAAACAGGCTCTAACCAGAGTAGAAAAAGAAGTGGGAGGCCGCGTTGCACAACTAAGCAAGAAGATAAGCACATTAGAGTCTCTAGTTTGAGAAACAGACGCCTCACAGGTCCCCAACTGGCATCTTCATTAAATAGTACCCGCAAAACACCAGTGTCAACATCTACAGTGAAGAGGCGGCTGCAGGATTTTGGGCTTCAGGGCAGAGTGGCAAAGAAAAAGCCATATCTGAGACTGGCCAATAAAAGAAAAAGATTAAGATGGGCAAAAGAACACAGACATTGGACAGAGGAAGACTGGAAAAAAGTGTTGTGGACGGATGCCAAAGGTGTGCAATGCTGTAATTGCTGCAAAAGGAGGATTCTTTGATGAAAGCAAAGTTTGATGTAAAAACAATGTTATTTCAAATACAAATCATTATTTCTAACCTTGTCAATGTCTTGACTCTATTTTCTATTCATTTCACAACGTATGGTGGTGAATAAGTGTGACTTTTCATGGAAAACACAAAATTGTTTGGGTGACCCCAAACTTTTGAACGGTAGTGTATATATATATATATATATATATATATATATATATATATATATATATATATATATATATATATATATAACATTTCTACTGTAGCTTGACCACACACAGACATTTCCTGTGATTCTTAACACCTTGCGTGGAACAAACTGTATTTATAGCATTTGGTTTCACACTTTACAAGTCTGATTGCAGAAAAACTGAAAATTGAATACTCACCTTTCCATAATTTTCCTCTCCTCATGCATCTTCATGGCAGCACACACTGGGTTGTGACTCTGCCCCCACAACTGGTTGTAATGAAAAGATGTTGCTACCTTCGGAGTAAAGCGGTCTGACGGTTTCAGTATCACCCTTCCTGGAAAAAAAGACCATGTAGGGTTCTGTAATCATTAACGCTTGCATCTTCGAGACTCTTTTAGCTGAGGTGATGGCGATGAGAAATGTTAACTTTAGCGTTAAGTTCCACAGTGAGATAGAGTCAGCCGGATGAAAGGGAGGATTTGAAAGAGCATTCAGGACTACTGATAAATCCCATGCTGGAAACGTTGGTCTTCTTGGAGGCCTGATCTTCAAACATGCCCTCATAAACTGAACGAGAATAGGATGTGAGGCCCATCTGAAGCCCCTTTTTTTGCAGATAAAGCTGAAACTTGCACTTTAAGGGTACTTGAGCTTAAAACTCTAGTTAGGTCTGCTTGAAGAAATTCCAGGATCTGTGGTTCCCCTGGAGACAGTGGGTTCCAAATATTCTGCTGAGCCATAGATGAGAACCTTTCCCATATCTTATTGTTAGTGGTGCACTTCCTAGTTTGAAACAATGTTAAAACAACATCCTTGGAACAGCCCTGTTCCAGGAACCTATTCCTCTCAACCTCCATGCCATTAGGTGTAGTTTCTCTTGAGCCGGATGAAAGAACTGCCCTTGGTAAAGTAGATCTAGAGTCACTGGGAGTGGTAGCGGGCCTTCTAGACTGAGCTGCAGTAAGGTTGTGAACCAGGGTCTCCTCGGCCAAAAGGGAATCACTGCTATTACTGAGGCTGAAGACTTCCTGAGCCTGGATAGGAACCTCGCAATTAGTGGAGTTGGTGGAAATATGTACCCCAGACGAAAGTTCCATGGATGAAGAAGGCAGTCTACTCCCTCGGCTGATGGGTATGCCGCCCTCGACAGAAACCTCTGGCACTTGGTGTTCGTAGATGTTGCAGCCAGGTCGACATCTGGGATTCCCCAAGTTTTGGTCAGAAGACTGAAGACTTGGTTGTTCAGAGACCATTCATTGTTTGACAGGAACTCCCTGCTCAAACAATCGACTAGTAGGTTCTGTGCTGCCTGAACGTCCACAGCTTGAGCCCAATCCAAGATGGGGCGAACTTCCTCCAATAATGTTTTGCTTCTGGTGCCTCCTTGCCTCTGAATGTATGCCATTGCCACTTTGTTGTCCATTCGGATCAGGACGTTCTTTCCCTTCAAGGATGATACAAAGGCTAGTCGGGCCTGAAAGGCTGCTCTAAGCTTGAGAATATTTGACGCTAAGCCCTGCGTGTGGAATTGCCATTGGCCCGGGGCCACTTGGTTCTGGTAGTGAGCCCCCCATCCTTTCTGGCTGGCATCTGATGTGATCACTTCCTATTCTGGGGGAACCATAGGTCTGTGCTTCCTGAGGTTCCCGACATGCATCCACCACCATATTGACTGTTTCACGCTTTTGCGGATGGAAATTGTCTGAAGCATTGATTTTCCATTCCACTGATTGACAAATGAAGTCTGCAGCATTCTCATGTGCCATTGCGCCCATTGGATCATTGGTAGAGTGGCAGACATTGACCCAGGATGCACAGACAGGCTCTGGCCGAAGGAATGTTGTTGTCATTAACTTCCTTATCTTCCAGATTAGATGAACTACCTTTCCCAGAGGTAATCGGACCTTGTTCGATAAGGTATCCAATTCTGCCCCTAGAAAGATCATGTTTTGTGTGGGCTGCAGGTTGCTCTTTTCCCAGTTGATTAACTAACCAAAGCTCTGGAGTGTGGCGATTAGTACCCCACGATGATGGATCAACGTTTCTCGGCTGTGTGCTAGGAGAAGAATGTCGTCCAGATAATGATGCAGTCTCAGGCCTTTCTCCCGAATGGTAGGCACTGAAAATTGCTGGTGATTTCTGAAAGGCAGGGTGTATAGGCACATGTAGGTAGGCGTCCAATAAGTCTACGGATAGCATCCAGTCTCCTAAATTTAATGCCAACAGGAATGACTGGAGGCTTTCCATCTTGAAGGCTTCGATCCAGGGCCGTTTTTTCACATGGACACGCTGGGCAGTTGCCCGGGGGGGCCCATCTGCTCAGCAACCCAAGCCAAGGCCTCCTGCACTCAGTGCCTGTCAGCAGGGCTGTTTATTCGCATGGGCACGCTGGGCAGTTGCCCGGGGGCCCCACTTGCCTGGGGGGCCCCAGCTGCACAGCGACCCAAGCCAAGGCCGCCTGCACTCAGTGCCTGTCAGCACCCTGGAGCAACCATATATCTGAGATTGGCCGCCGTTCGCATGTAGCAGTGACTTGCCTGGGAAGGGCCTGCTAATAAAGCTTGTGCGGGGTGTTTGCTGTCCCACGCGATCTCAGCCCAGCTCTTCATGGCAGCCGACATCGCTTCCCGCCGGCTGCCTCTCTCACTGGCAATGCACACAGTGCCATGCCGATGAAGCTGCCCCCTACTACGCCTCCTCCGCTCTGACATCTTCTGTGTACACAGACAGAAGGAGTGGGGGAAGCCGATATACATGAATACTTGCAGTGTTTTGTGTGTGTGTGGGGGGGGGAGGGTACTGCATGTGCTAGGGGGCGTTTTAGGAAAATCTGCCCCCACCCCCCCAGCACATGTCCTCCCTCCTCCCAAAGTGCCCCCTAGCACATGCAGTACCCTTTCCCCCACCCCTGATTCAAACTCAGGGCACCCCGCTAGACATGCAGGACAATCACCCCAGGTGATAAGACTATTGCACCCCTGCCAGGCAAGTCAGTGGAGCCAGGTGGCGGAACTTTTTCCATCACTTTGCTCCAGGACTCATAGCCAGTTCACACGATGAATTACACAGGATCACACTGTGTTCCTGTGCGATTCACATGTTTTCCAGGTGCAGTACAATTTCAGCCCATTCATTCGAATGGGCTGAAATTGTGCTGGACCACACCAAGAGTTATAAGATGCACAGGAACTGGATTGCATGGTACTACTGTACCGTACGATCCAATACAGGTAAACGCATTAAATTTGGGATCTGCATTTATGGTGTCATTAAGTTAACATTGACACCAACTGCAGATCCCAACTGGAGAGCATTTTGACTGTACTGCGAGAAACGCACATGGAACGCAGGTTTCCAGAAGTGTGGGGGGCTGTGTAATGTAAAGACGTCCAGAGGTATGGGGGCTGTGTAATGTAAAGGGGTCCAGAGGTATGGGGCTGTGTAATGTAAAGGGGTCCAGAGGTATGGTAGCTGTGTAATGTAAAGGGGTTCAGAGGTTCACCATTGCACCCCTTCTCTCTCACACACCATTAGCCTTATTGATAATTTGCATTTTTATTCTCGTGCGTGATTGTGTAGACAGGGCCCCAGTGCACTGTATTGCCCGGGGGCCTATAATGCTCTTAAGATGGCACTGCTTCGATCTGGATCTTTTTGTTGAGACTCTTTTAGATCCAGCATGGGGCACAGATCCCCTGTTTTCTTTTTTACTAGAAATAGGGGGGAATAATACCCCCTCTCTCTTTGGGGTGTTGGAACCTCCAGGATTGCCCCCTTTTGTTCTAACTCCACCACATATTTGAGCAGCACCCTTCTCTTGTTTGGTGATGCCGGTAGTCTGGTTGACTGAAAGTAAATTCCGGGTAAACTGCCTATGAATTTCCATTTGTGCCCATTCTTTATTGTGGAAAGTGTCCATGCATCTTCTATGTGTTCCCTTCAAACCCATTTGAATTTCTTGAGCCTGGCTCCCACTCTTACAGGAAGGACGGGCGTACCCTCAAAAAGATTTCTGGTGTTCCCCTGTTGGGGTGGCCTTAGATTTTTGGAGCCTCAAAAAGGATGACTGTGGGTTTCTCCAGGTTCTCTTAAACTCTCTCCCCGGCCTATATGTTTTTGCTTCTCTGTACCTTTCCAGAAAGTTATGTTTGTAGGAAGGACCCTTCTGTGGTTTTGGTCTCCTGTCGGAAGGGATCAATCCTGACTTCCCTCCTGTCACTTTAGAGATTGCCGAATCCAATTTTGAACCAAAAAGGTTAGCTCCGTCATAAGGAATTTTGCACCAATTGGTTTTTGATGCTGCACCCGCCACCCATGGTTTAAACCACAGAGCTTTCCTTGCCATGACTGATGCCAGCATAGCTCTTGCAGAAGATCTGATGATATCCACTGAGGCTTCTGTGACAAAATCGCCTGCCAACTTTAATTCCTGAAGGGAGCTAATAATTTTCTCCTGGTTGGTCCCCTCACGTATAGATCTCTCTATGTTGGTAGATCATCTAGAGATCGCTTTACTGACTGCTGCTGCAGCAACTGCTGGCCTACATACACCTCCTGCTGTGCAGTATGCTTTTTTCAGGTCTAGATCAATCTAACGGTCCAGTACGTCACGAAAGGTTACCACTTCCTCTATTGGTAAGGTAACGTGTCTTGCGAGACGCATTAAAGAGGCATCAACAACAGTCAGATGAATCAGTGGATTTACATTAGGCTCCTTCAGAGAATATATAGTTTTGCCAGTCTATTGTTAGGTTGGATCTCTTATCTGATCTCTCCCACTCATCTTTGATGAGGTCCTCCAATTCTTCTATGAAAGGGAAGGACTCTGGTTCCTTCTTCAGATTGGGGAAATACTTTCAGATCTTGCGGGGAGCTTTTTTAGCTTCTTGCCACCCTATGGCCTCCTTCACTGATCTTACAAAAGGTTTGACCAGGGTAAAGTCAAAGCTGTAGAAATCTCTGTGTCTTAATTCTCTGAGGATGACTCCAGATCTACAGAAGGATTGGGAGCTATGGATCATGTGCTTGGGCCTGCCCTGTCTATCTCAGGGGCCAATGTCTCGAGGATAGATTCGTGCACGGACTCCCAGATAAGATCAGTTACCTCTCTTGCGTCTGACTCCTCCCTTGTTGCTTCATTGAAGCATGCACTGATTTGTCTGGCAAAGCTGGAGCGGCGCACACCCAGCAAGCATTTGCTGCAGAGCGGGTGTGATAGCTCCTATTGTGATGGGATGATGGTGACCTCCTATGATGTGAGCGGCTATAATGTGAGCGGCTGTGACGTGAGTGGCGATGGCGAGATGAGGACCTTGAGCGGCTTTTTCTAGATCTTCTATGGCTTGAGGCATTCCTTGAGCGACTTTGATGTCTGGGATTCGCTGATCTTGACCTGGAGGGTTTGCCAAAAGTCGCAGCTTTAGTGGTCATGCTCTCATTTTCCTCTTCAATACTTACCCATAATGAGGGACACCTCTTACCTTACATGCTGAGGGTGGTCTGCTTGGGCAGTGGCCTCCATGAACAGTGAGCAGGTAATAGTATCTATGAGAAAAAATAAAAAGAACGAAGATAGCATAGACAGGGATATTGCAGTGCAGGAAAAGAGAATAGCTTCTAAAAGCAGGAAGGTAAGAGGCTGAGAACATACCTGAGACTGGGCTGGCAGCAAGGACAACAAAATCCTAAATGTAGTGTCTATAAACCATCAGCGTTTGATGCCAGAATCCAAAGGTTTTTTAAAAACCAGTGCTGCCGTCGTGTCGGAATTGACGTAATCGCGCATGCGTGGAAACGGTCCGCCGGCACCGGCGCCATCTTGGAGAAGGACAAGATGACCTGCCTGGCTACCTCACTTCCTCCAGAGCATGCGCAGAACGCCGAAATTAACGCAGCCGCCATGTTAGAGAAGTCTCTGCCTCTCATGGAACTACGGAGCCCAGCATGGCCTGGAAAAAAGAAAAAGGGGAAAACTGACAGTACCTGAGTGCAGGAAGTAAAGGTAGGTGGCCACTGCGATGAATAAGCTTCTTTAAAGCTTGTAAATGCCAGAATATGTGCCCCCGAGACCACCAGATTGGGGTTCTCTCCGTAAAGGCTCCTTTAGAGACTGCACAGGAGAGACTTCCAGCCAGGAAAGGCTTAACCTGGTGGGGCGAATGCGGTATAAGGTGAAGCCATCTCAATCTTGTCAGGTGAGGATAAAAAAAGAGAATGAAGTGGGGTGCCTCTCCTTCAAATTTATAGTTAACCAATCCTGTCAGGTTGTGGGGGCGGAGTCACAACCTAGTGTGTGTGTGCTACCATGATGCGTCAGGAAAATAGTTTTTATGGTAGTATTAGGATAACATTTCTTCACACCTATCAGTCTGCTACAAAGTAGGCTGTATTTTGGGATGGTGAATGACTTAGATCAGACAAGTCTCCATCTCTATATGTTATATATTTTTTATATAGGCAAACTGAAATGTCATCTTATTTAAACTGCTGTTTTTTGGGTAGGCATATTACAGTTAACCTTTTGCTATCTAAGTTATTTTCTTAGTCTTTTTTCCATTTAGTTCTAGAATGTGCTAATTTAATTGCCTTAAAAACCTGATTCTAAGGATGGCGATATACATATAGGCTGAACAGAAAAAAATCGAAAATTCCTCCATCCATGCTACACAGTGAGAAATGACAAATCTCCCACTGCCGCTATTGTAGTTTTAAATTACCTGAACAGTGTCTGCATCTGTATGCATATGTTGTTTGCAGACAATTTTCCAGCCAATGCCTTCGATTTTTCATTCGAGAGTTGTTGGACAGAAAGTCAGCTTACAGGGCCATGCACTTGTGGGCGGGGCCACTCATCCTGCACACGGGGGCATCTTTTTGCGCGGAGCACGCTTATCAATGCCCAGGATCAGGTGGGGACCATGTTCATGTGAGAATCAAACATTATGGTGGTTCCTGACTTAGAGATGAGCCTTGTACAATGTGCAGTAGAAAATGTTCAGAGTTCCTCTGTGAAATGTCTTTGCCCCGTGTGTCTACACACTTTAGCTTAATGTATGCTGCATTTAGGAGAGACACAGCTGAGCCTATTCCCTCTCTGCCAGTCCGGCGTACCACTGTCACTTCACTCCCAGTGACAGAATGGGGTTCTGTTGTGTACTTAGCACGGACGCCATGCATGCACTTGTTAACACTTTCACTCCCCTATCATGTGATCAAGCTATGGGTCTCCGTAACCAGGTTTTGGCCCCAGTTACTTTGGGAAACCGACTGCTGGGGAGGGAGCCAGGTCGCCAACCCCTTCGTTACCAGAGGACCCATCACCTACACCAGGTACCTTGCAATAGGTTTTGGTTACCCATAGCAACAGCATTACTCCTCCTGCTTGTCTTGCTGAGTTAACCATTACTTTATACTGCATTTATACTATGCTTTACTGACCCTAGTTCTTTGCATACACCATGAACCATCGCTAGATTCCCCCATCAACACTGACTGTGACTGTGACTCCTGCTAAGCTATTGTGTCCTCCTGGCAAAGAGGCAAATAAGTCTCCATCTTTAATTAAGCCACCAAAATTCCCCCCTCACTGTAGATCACTTCCCATAGCATAGTAGGAAGCTGCACACCACTGTTTCATTAGGCATCAAAACCAATTTTAATGTTCCATCACTGCTGAGGACACATCACACAGCTCCTCTCGCCGACATGGGTAATCATTTAAGCCCCAGCAGGGGGTGAAACATGTCAGAGAGAGGAGCTGGATGGATTGTCCTCAGTGCCAGCTTCGCTAGCCCGTCGCCTGCCAGGCCGCCCGCCAGGCCGCTCGCCAGCACCGCACTTGCCCCATCCAGGTGGCGGCTTCCCCCTGCATCTCCTCCTAAGTCCCGACGGTCGCTTCTCCTCCCGGCCAATCGGGTTATAGGACTCCTGACCAATCGGGTCTTAGGACTCCAGGCCAATTGGGTCTCAGGACCCGCTTCATGATTGGCAGGGAGGAGAAGCAGGCAGACATTAGCGAATATTAGTTCGCTAATGTCACACAAGTGGGTGGGCTTGGGGCGCAGTGCTCTGTGCCCCGAGCTCACCCTTTTTGAAGTAAATTAGAGCCTCAGGCTCTAATCATGTGCTTAAAAAAACAGCAAAAACATTGAAATCCATGCAGCCAGCACCCTGCATGAAGATTAGGGGCTGGGAACATGGATTAGGGGGGCCGTGCCCCTTATGAGTGTCCGCCACTGATGTGGACTGTGGCTGATGTGGTAACATTGATAAACCTTTAAGCAGCACTGGGGACACTCTAAATAATATTTTGTATATCACTTCCTTTAAAGTTCATTCACATTTGTAATAACCATATCTTTATTAAAAAAGGAAAAAAACAATAGTAAAGTTTTAGCAAGGTCCTAATTCACCACTAGCAATGCCCATGCTGGCCAAGGGATACTCCCACCATCCTTCTGCAACAGAAATGAGAAAGGGTACACACACCTATAACGAGGAGAACCTTTGCCATCTTGGTCACTCACACTCTCCCTGGCCTGAGGCCCACCTCCAAAAATAAGGAATGTTCACACGTTCAACCTTTTAACAGTTTACTGTAGCATACAGATAATGTACAGTTCCTTGCCACAACACCCTTCGCCTCCTAGTCCGGACATCAGTACACAGCATAGTTGAAGTTCAACCTTACCAAAAAATTGCGGACCAGCTTTTTCAGTTTCCTCACTGTAGGTTTCCATAGGTTGGTTCTCTAATGGAGCCTACCCCGAAGACTTTACTTCCTAAAGCCTAGTACACACGGGACGAATATCAGGTGGCATCAGCTAGTTCAATAGAAACCGGCCGACATTTGGCCTCTGTGTACTGCAGTCAGTCCAACAGTAGCCAGCCTCTCGGTTGGCTTCCGTCGAAGGGGCATGAACGACAAAGGTCTGCTGACCGGGATGGGGGGAAAGGGGGGGGGGGCACAGGGGGCCATCCCCCGTCAGAACACATTAGCACAGCAGGGGAGATCGCTGTACTAACGTTGGATAGTTCCTTCTGAAGCTGTCAGGTTTTTTTCGTTCAGCCCTGCTGTGTTAAAAAAAAACTGCTAGTATGTACTAAGCATAAGACTTCAAGCCTACATATACTAGTGGTAGCCTCTTCCCATTACCCTGTGCACCAGGCTCTGCCTGCTCTAGATTATAAAGGACTAAACCAGCCCACCCACAATATCCACCCAGGGTAAGGGTCTATCTAAAAATGGTACTAATCCTTGCTTGCAAACAACTGTTTTACATCAGATGTGAATATTAAATATATTTTTAAAAAGTAAGACTTATATCCTATGGGTTGATCAGGTTTTAGTGATTATGTAATGACATGTACTAACAATTCTTTCCTCTTTACCTCAGACAGCTAAAGTCCATGGACCTGGAGCTGGGACCTCCTTTTACAGTCAGTGGCTCTATGCATTCTCACGGTTCCATCCATGCATATCATTATTCTCAATTCCAAGACAGTGAGCAGTGATACTACAAATGGACTTCAAGGGATCGTAAGCTCACAACACACAAAGAAGAAAACCCTGCTCTTGACTGGTTGTAAGATGGCACACCTAGGTCCACAATGGGCATAATTTATTCATATTGTACAAAAGCAGGGTTTAAATGTTAGCCAAAGACTTGTGTCCACCGCAGTTCTTTTCCTCATGTAGTGATTAAAATAGGAATAAAGAAGATATAGATGAACCATAGTTTTTTGTTCCCCACCTCTAATCTTTGTCAATGATGCCATTCTTTATACATTCCTTATATACTGAATATACATGGAATAATGATTTATTCTATGTATCTATGGAACATCAGTATGAAATAGTTCTGTGTAAATATGGTAGGGTAGGGTTTATCAATCAATGACTCTCATTGTTTTTATTGTTTCCTGAATCATGTGGTTCAAAGCAGAACCCCAGCCAAAAATAGATAGACAACAATTAATAGCTTATTAAAAGATAAAAAAACTGCTTTTGTCACAATAATCCCCTTCAATGCAGTGATGCTCTTCGTAGCTCTTCTTTACTGCCACTATATGTCCTCAGTTTGATGGCCAGCATCATTCAACCCACTTCCTCGGAACCCAGGTTGTGAAGGACCCATCCCAGCCTATGACTGGACAGTGAAGGGAGAAGTAGAAGAGTGAAGAAAGAGGGTAATTGTGTGTCTGGCACATGAACTAATTTACCCTACTGTTAAAAAGAGTTGGAGAATGGGCTAAGAAAGTATATTCTAGGTGATATGTGATGATATTTTGATGGGGAAAAAAAAGAAACACACTGAAGAGCTCATCTCTGTCCCTCTGCCCTCTCCTCCTATGGCAGCAGATGGACTGATTGGCTGTTTTTTTCCTTTCACACTTGAGCCCTGCTTTATAGGGACGGCAATAGATCTATAGCAGGTCAAATTGAGGTACTTACAGTTCTTGCATCTTAAAAATACACTTAATAATAGATTAATCAATACAGAGCTGCATTAATGTGTCCTTTTTTCTATCTGCTTCTAACTTAACAATAATAAAAATCAATTGACAGTGATTTTGCTACCCGTGTAATGGTGTAAACTGGCACAAACATTTTTTCTTTCTTTATATATTATCCATTATATATTTTTTTAAAACATGATATTTAGTGTATTAGACATTAGAAATACTGTAAATTGGTTGCGCAAGTTCAAAATGTTTCCGCAATCATGTTGATTTATGGCTGGTGAACAAAAAAGAAAAAATAGGTTACCCAGATGTTATTTACTGATCACGCCTGGCATATGGACTGATATCCCTATACTAGGGGTCTACAAACATGCAGAGGCTCACCACACTAATACCAGACAGGTGTGCCAGCATGAGGTGGAGTACTATGATCTTATGGTGCATTCTTGAAGCTTAGTCCAAGCCATTCAGCCATGACACCTGCCCATCTGCCTGGTGCTGCTGGCGAGTATCATTGGCAGCTTTTTATTTAAAGTGTATTTTCAGCCTCTTTTTTTAGTTTTAAAGTAGGGAACCCCATGTCTGTTTCTTTACTGCTCCCTGATTTGCCCCTCATTTCATTCCCCTCTCTTGCTGATAATGTTTTACCAGACAAGAAGTGAGGGAATTCTATGACTGCAACACGGATAGAATATAAAGGTTTTTGGGGATTAACAATGCACTTGAACTAGAAAACACGAGTGCAGCGCTGATAAAAATTGTACATTACCTATACCAAGTGATTGTAATGTGCATAATATAAAATGCACAAAAGAAAAAAATAAAACAACAATTAAACATATGAGTGCTCAAAAAACTTATGAAGAATAAAAAGTCCCAAAAAAGATCCAAACGTGAGCTATCTTCTCAGTTTATAGCAGGAAAAGAGAGTGAACTGTGTATCCCAATAGCCTGAAGGCCTTACGGCGATAGGACCACCACATAGACCACCGTGGTGTATCAAGGTGGGGGCTTAGCGGACAAAGGTGACCCTCACTGAAGTGAGATCCAATAGCGCTTATTGTGCTTATCGAGACTCTAACCATTGATTACACCTCTAGATATATCAGCGTATCAGTGTGTAATGGAGCTTAGTGCATCTGCCTCTCCGTCCAACCGGGTTCCAATCCTCTTCCCTTCCATGACCTGACACAGTGGACAGCCCGGCACTGCTCCTTCCCCTCACTAACGTGCAACACGGGAGCAAGCATGTCCAATCGTGTGCGTACTGCATGTAACCCCTCCACACTGCCATTTGGTTAGGGGGTGGCTCTGGGGACCCTGATGTAAGAAAGAGAACTCTGAAGACCCTGATGTAAGGGGTAACTCTGGGAAGCCTGATGTAAAGGGGGTGGCTCTGGGGACCCTGATTTAAGGGTGCTAGCTCTGTAGACCCCACATGTAAGAAGGGGTTGATTCTGGGGGACCTGATTTAGAGGGGTGACTTTGTGGGCCTTGATGTAAAACAGGGACGTGCGGTAAGGTCAATGGCTGGTGAGGCACTGGCTAGTATTAGAGTCAGATACACACAGGTTACATATGCCGCGAACGTTAGAGCGAGAACAATAATTCTAGCACTAGACCTCCTCTGTAAATCTAAACATGTAACCTAAACATGTAACCTGTAAAAATGTTTAAAGCGTTGCCTATGGAGATTTTTAAGTACCAAAGTTTGGCGCCATTCCATGAATGTGCGCAATTTTAAAGCGTGACATGTTAGATATCTATTTACTTGGTGTAACATCATCTTTCACATTATACAAAATAATCAGGCCAACTTTACTGTTTTTTTTTTTATATTCATTAAACAGTTTAAAAAAAAAAAAGCGTTTGCAAAATTACCGTTGCAATGACCACCATTTTATTACCTAGGGTGTCTGCTAAAAGATATATATATAAATATAATAATGTTTGGGGGTTCTGAGTAATTTTTTTAGCAAAAAAATTATGATTTTTACATGTAGGAGAGAAGTGTCAGAATTGGCCTGGGTGGCAAGGGGTTAATTGCCATAAGTAAGTACCGCATTTTTCACTCCATAAGACGCACCTGACCATAAGACGCACCTAGGTTTTAGAGGAGGAAAACAAGAAAAAAAATATTCTGAACCAAATGGTGTACTAAAATATTTACCAGTGCCCATAAATGCAGCCTTACCAGTCCCATAAATGGAGCCTTACCAGTCCCATGAATGCAGCCTTACCAGTGCCATAAATGCAGCCTTACCAGTGCCATAAATGCAGCCTTACCAGTCCCATAAATGGAGCCTTACCAGTCCCATGAATGCAGCCTTACCAGTGCCATAAATACAGCCTTACCAGTGCCTTAAATGCAGCCTTACCAGTGCCATAAATGCAGCCTTACCTGGCGTCATCACATCCGCCTGACAGAAGTCAGAGCCGCCTGAGCGGCCGCCAAAGCCGCACTCCATCTGGCCACTCAGGCTGCTCTGTCTTCTGTCTCAGTGTCAGGCCCATCCAGGAGATCGCCCGGCGCTCGCGTGGGCTTGGGATATTGTTTTTAAGGCAATTTACTGTATTTTCAAAAACTTTACTCAAACAGATGGCTTAACAGACAAATTACTGAAGTTTGAAGTTATAACTTCAAACCAGTAATTTTACAGTAAACAGATAAATAATAAATTATTACGGTATGTTATATTATTATTATTATGTTATAACATATAGCATAATAATATATGATTAGCTTGATTAAAACAGTACCTTTTCAGCAGGCAGCAGATTCTCATTCTCCCTCTTAACTGTGTCAGAAAAACATGGGATTATGGTTAAATCTTATAACCATAAACCAATGTTATTTCCTTCTAGTTAAAAGGGCTGGGCTGGCCTGCCCAGACGAATTTTCAGCTTTCAGCGCTCTCACACTTTGAATGACAATTACTCAGTCATGCTACACTGTGCCCAAACAAAATTTTTATCATTTTTTTTCTCACAAATAAAGCTTTCTTGTGGTGGTATTTAATCGTTTTTTGAAATGTAAGTAAAAAAATAGAGAACATTTTGAAAAAAATCAATTTTTTTTAGTTTCTATTGTAAAATTTTGCAAAGAAGTAATTTTTCATCATAAATTTGGACCAAAATTTATACTGCTACATATTTTTCTTCATAAATTTGGACCAAAATTTATACTGCTACATATCTTTAGTAAAAATAACCCAAATTGTACAGTATCTCACAAAAGTGAGTACACCCCTCACATTTTTGTAAATATTTTATTCTATCTTTTCATGTGACAACACTGAAGAAATGATACTTTGCTACAATGTAAAGTAGTGAGTGTACAGCTTGTATAACAGTGTAAATTTGCTGTCCCCTCAAAATAACTCAACACACAGCCATTAATATCTAAACCGCTGGCAACACAAGTGAGTACACCCCTAAGTGAAAATGTCCAAATTGGGCCCAAAGTGTCAATATTTTGTGTGGCCACCATTATTTTCCAGCACTGCCTTAGCCCTCTTGGCAGTTCACCAGAGCTTCACAGGTTGCCACTGGAGTCCTCTTCCACTCCTCCATGAAGACATCACGGAGCTGGTGGATGTTAGAGACCTTACGCTCCTCCACCATCCGTTTGAGGATGTCCCACAGATGCTCAATAGGGTTTAGGTCTGGTCTTGGCCAGTCCATCACCTTTACCCTTAGCTTCTTTAGCAAGGCAGTGGTCATCTTGGGGGTGTGTTTGGGGTCGTTATCATGTTGGAATACTGCTCTGCGGCCCAGTCTCCGAAGGGAGGGAATCATGCTCTGCTTCAGTATGTCACGTTACATGTTGGCATTCTTGGCATGCTTCCCTCAATGATCTGAAGCTCCCTATTGTCGGCAGCATTCATGCAGCCCCAGACCATGACACTCCCACCACCATGCTTGAATGTAGGCAAGACACACTTGTCTTTGTACACCTCACCTGGTTGCCGCCACACACGCTTGACACAATCTGAACCAAATAAGTTTATCTTGGCCTCATCAGACCACAGGAAATTATTCCAGTAATCCATGTCCTTAGTCTTCTTGTCTTCAGCAAACTTTGCAGGCTTTCCTGTGCATCATCTTTAGTAGAGGCTTCCTTCTGGGACAACAGTCCCAGAAGGAAGTGTGTGGTGTATGCAGTGTGAGGTGTATGGTCTGAGCACTGACAGGCTGACCCCCTCCACCCCTTCAACCTCTGCAACAATGCTGGCAGAACTCATACGTCTATTTCCCAGAGACAACCCCTGGATATGATGCTGAGCACGTGCACCTAACTTCTTTGGTCGACCATGGTGAGGCCTGTTCTGAGTGGAACCTGTCCTGTTAAACCACTGTATGGTCTTGGCCACTGTGCTGCAGCACAGTTTCAGGGACTTGGCAATTTTGTTATAGCCTAGGCCATCTTTATGCAGAGCAACAATTCCTTTTATAGATTTTCAGAGAGTTCTTTGCCATGAGGTGCCATGTTGAACTTCCAGTGACCAGTATGAGAGAGTGAGAGTGATAACACCAAATTTAACACACCTGCTCCCCATTCACACCTGAGACCTTGTAACACTAGCGCGTCACATGACAACAGGGAGGAAAGATGGCTAATTGGGCCCAATTTTAAATCAGAAAAGAAAGTGCCCCAGGGGATTGTCCGGGTGAGGGTTATTAAGTGTAAGGTGAGTACGAAAGTATTAGAAAAATAATACATTTTTAATTTTTATTCAAAATACAAAAAGTTCATGATTAAAAACAATGATTAGAACAATTCATACAATTGATACAGTCAATCTTCTGAAGCATGGTAATAAGGACTCTATAGTAGAAGAGCACCATCAAACATGATAGTCAGCATACCCAACATGTTTCGGAATTTTGTTTATACAGTTCCTTCTTCAGGGTTTTTGAGGATATACTGTATTAATCTATCATAGGAATACATAGATAGAAATTGATCAAAAAGTATATATTAAAAACAGATACAAAACATAGGGACAGCAGCAGGAGACATGGCGAAAAAACATGGCAAGAAAACAATAATGCATGGCAAACAAGCAAGTAGTAAAGCATATATTTTAAACAACTTACTATTGAAGAATATTCATGTACATTACAAGTGTGTCACACACGAGTACAGGCCCATTGGTTTGGCAGGTATCACTCCACACCTCAAGTCTCCAAACGGAAATAGTAAGAAAATTTCTGATTAAGGATCCGCCAGCTCAATTTTATGCAAATGGTGGCTGGAAACTAGAGGGTCCACAGGGACCTCACAGTAATGGCTAACAAGCCGTAATGTAAAGGAGAGGAATGATGGGCGGAAAAGGCGAAAGGATCCACAAGGAGCAGCAAAGAGAGGGGGTCCGGACCCTAAACACAAATAATATATATGTGATGTAAATATGATGAGGAGTAACTGGTAATTGTTATATATAAATGTGTAAACTGGCCTTGTCAAACATAAAAAAAAAAAATATATTGAAAAAGGGGGGAAGAGGCTGGAATGGAAATCGCCAACTAATACATCCCAGAAGCAGAGTAGTGGGCACGGGAAGGCCCCTTGACAGATATATTTTTTCAATTTTCAATTTTTCAATCTACCGCTTATATATAAATTTAGTGGGTCATCTGTGCTGTACATAGTTCAGAGTCAATTTACTGTTAGATTAGCCTCTGTTCCAGTTTGGCTGTGTTGCGTGCAGTTCCACATTCTGCCTGTGGCTGTCGTTGTCACCATGGGTCGGTGTTGGAAAGTAACAAGCTGAAGTATATGAGTGCTCTTCTGTCCCGTAGACAACTCGGCGGAGGTGGTCCTCCGGGTTGCATTCTGGGAGAGAGTATTTATGGGACAGACGCCATATCCTGGAGAGCTTTACCTCGTGGCCCTCCTGGCCTAGAGGCATGTGTTAGTGAGTTCTACCTTGCGGCCCTCCGGTCTGGAGGGTTGTGTTGCGGCAGCCGTGCGGGTAGACCTAGAAGCCGGTCTGGGGCCTGCTCTTGCTGGGATGGTCCTGTGCTGTCTGTCCTGCGGGAAGAAGCCGGACAATTGGGAAGATCCAGGGGAGGACCCATCTTGGAAGGGACCATGCAAGGCTGGTCTTAAGAAGGGCCTGGCGACTCGATTGGAGGACGCATCCTAAACTACTCTATCGCACAAGTACTGCCGGGTTGGCTTAAAGGTTCTGGTACTGTGTTTGCTGTTCATCAAAAACTACTACATCCTGTGGCAGAGGATCGTACAGTTTTATTTCACTCAAGTCTGTGGCAGAGACTTTTTGTTCGTGCTGCGTTCCAGCTGCTAGGTTAGTGAGAGAGACCTATCCGGGCGGGCAAAGATTAAATCCTGAACGGAGGATATATTCACCCTTGAGATTTCAATTCCTTAATGCTACACCAAGAAAAGGTATTTGAACTTCCCTGCAACTCTTCTTCTAGCTATTTCCTGCTACTTCTTCCAGTTATCTCCCATTTAAGCATTGGAAAAGTACTAAAAAGTGACTGTTGCCTATATTATCTGATAATGAGCTCAACGAGGACCCTAGACCCGGTGTTGGTGAAACCACAGGTAAAAGGGTGATGGAAACAGCCCGCAACAAATCAGCAGCTCCACCGTGAGATAGTGCTACATATATATATATATATATATATATATATATATATATATATATATATATATATATATATATATACACACATATATATATATATACACACACATACATACACAATATATACACACATACATACACTATATATATATATATATATATATATATATATATATATATATGTGTAAACTGGCCTTGTCAAACATAAAAAATAAAAAAATAAAAATATTGAAAAAGGGGGAAGAGGCTGGAATGGAAATCGCCAACGAATACATCCCAGAAGCAGAATAGTGGGCTGGTTGAATAAAAATGTTGCATGATAGAGAGTACTGCTGACATGTGTCTTATCAGTAAGATATAAATATATTGGCAGTCATATCAATATTACTGCTAGATAAATATGTTTTAATAAGGATAGCTAAATGTGCATGTAAAGATGATAAAGATAAAAATAAAAATAAACATGGGGGGGGTTTGGAGTGGGATGCAGGGTACATCAGTGGAGCACATAATGGGCTATATAGAGTGACATAACAACATGTCAGCGGAGGTATGCCTATATAACCAATAGTAAGATTAAACATGCTCCATAAATTTACCAAGATAGAAGTGAATGAGGTACAGGTATATGGTGCTGACATAAAGAAACAATGAAATACCTGAGCATAACAGCTGCTATGCCTTGCTTGGTGTAAATTCAGCACTTTTTTTTTTTGAAAGCCTATGGCGTGCATAACACACCCAAAAAACTTCACCCGGTGCCAAAAAAATGTGCACACAAATAAAGAGTGGTCACAAAAAAGTGCAACGGGTACACAGACGTGCCCATTCCCTGATCCCCCGGGGTATTAGGCTCCAGATGGGGACAAAGGTACTTTACAATGGTCTATCTGGCCGAAACCAGACAGACCCCGTTCTCTGGAGTGCCTGCCTAAACAGAACCCACCCAAGTACTAGATGAGGCTCCCCCGAAGGGAGACCCCATGAGAGAGGGCGAACTAAGCCAAAAGGCCATGTCCACCTCTTCCCAAGACTTTCAGGGCTGGCCCGAGGACCTGCATCCTTACTCATCACACAGACAACCGTGTACAAACACAAAAAGACAAAACGTGACAAACATAGGCATCAAATAAATAAAATAAAAAGAAAGTAGAGAAGGGATAGAGAAGGGATAGTGAAGAGGAGAGTGAAAAAGGTGGCCATTGTGTAAAACAATGACCAGGCCCTCCAGCCAGGAATAAAAAATTCCTCTGGTCCCAGCCAAAAGGCCCGGCCCAAGAGGCAGGTGCTAAAAAAGCGTGTTCTATGGTGCAGTGACCGTGGTGCCTCAAATCAAAGTCACTCACAGTGATTATTTGGCACCCCTGGACTGCCACTCCAGGGGCACATACTCCATAGGCTTTTAAAACCAACCCTGGCCCACAGCCTAGACCACAGCAGCCCCCACCGCAGACAGAAAAGGCATGAAGTTCAGGGAGCTTGGTGGGAGCCCTTGCCCCTAAGGCTCCACCGTCGCTCACATCACTCCTTCCAATTTCACATTTGGGTAGATACTAACCACTCCCCCTCACCAGCAAAAGGGAGTAAGCGTTCTCTTCCCGAATAACTGTCCATAGCTAGAGCTACCACAATCCAGGCCAGAAGGCCAGGGACCAGACCCTCCGGCCAGACCAAGATGCAGCACCCATCCTCGCCAGGAGCATCCTTCCAGACGGCTCAGACTCAACCATTGGCCGGTCCCCAGTCTATCTGTCGGCAACTCAGCATAGTCCCTGCTGAGTACCGCCCTTCCAGGCACTATAACACCATTGGATTTGCTGGCCCTCCCCAACGAGAGTGACACAGTGCCTCCTCTGGAAACGATAAGAACAGATACTACACTTGATCTTGGCCAAAAGGCCGAGAAGCGATCAGCACTGATCCACCTAATCCCGGTGTGTGGCCTGGACGTGCAGTAAACACATACTGCTGCTGGAGTTTATATTTCAAAGGGTAATGGGGGAAGATACGCCCAAAAGTGGGGCGGATAGTGCCAGTGATACGTTGGCCGTGGTCCGGTTCCAGAAGGCGGCGCCCACTCAACAGCTGATAACAGTATCAGTGAGAGAAGGGCATAGCTGAGGCTGCTCCCCCCGGCGGGGCGGCATCCGGCGTCACCGCCTCATAGGCGCGATGACTTTAGATGTCGGAGCACCGCCGACACGGAGAGGAGGGCCATAAAGGATCCTGCTGGTGGAACAGCCGAACAGGGCATGCACACCCAGTGGCTGATGCCGGAAATACAAAGAGATCCAGTAGATGGAACGGCCGTTGTAGGCATGCGCACAACACGGCTGGTGCCGGAAACTGAAGGTCCATAAATAATGCCCCAGGACAAAAAATATATCTGTCAAGGGGCCTTCTCGTGCCCACTACTCTGCTTCTGGGATGTATTAGTTGGCGATTTCCATTCCAGCCTCTTCCCCCCTTTTTCAATATATTTTTTTTTTATGTTTGACAAGGCCAGTTTACACATTTATATATAACAATTACCAGTTACTCCTCATCATATTTACATCACATATATATTATTTGTGTTTAGGGTCCGGACCCCCTCTCTTTGCTGCTCCTTGTGGATCCTTTCGCCTATTCTGCCCATCATTCCTCTCCTTTACATTACGGCTTGTTAGCCATTACTATGAGGTCCATGTGGACCCTCTAGTTTCCAGCCACCATTTGCATAAAATTGGGCTGGCGGATCCTTAATCAGAAATTTTCTTACTATTTCCGTTTGGAGACTTGAGGTGTGGAGTGATACCTGCCAAACCGATGGGCCTGTACTCGTGTGTGACACACTTGTAATGTACATGAACATTCTTCAATAGTAAGTTGTTTAAAATATATGCTTTACTACTTGCTTGTTTGCTATGCATTATTGTTTTCTTGTCATGTTTTTTCGCCATGTCCCCTGCTGCTGTCCCTATGTTTTGTATCTGTTTTTAATATATACTTTTTGATCAATTTCTATTTATGTATTCCTATGATAGATTAATACAGTATATCCTCAAATCCCCTGAAGAAGGAACTGTATAAACAAAATTCCGAAACATGTTGGGTATGCTGACTGTCATGTTTGATGGTGCTCTTCTACTATAGAGACCTTCTTACCATGCTTCAGAAGATTGACTGCATCAATTGTATGAATTTTCTAATCATTGTTTTTAATCATGATCTTTTTGTATTTTGAATAAAAATTTTAAATTTATTATTTTTCTAATACTTTCATACTCACCTTACACTTAATAACCCTCACCCGGACAATCCCCTGGGGCACTTTCTTTTCTGATTTTCCTTGATTACTGGGATTGAGGTTTGGTAGATTTTTCAGGTGCAAATTCCAATTGGGCCCAATTTGGACATTTTCACTTGGGGGTGTACTCACTTTTGTTGCCAGCGGTTTAGACATTAATGTCTATGTGTTGAGTTATTTTGAGGGGACAGCAAATTTACACTGTTATACAAGCTGCACACTCACTACTTTACATTGTAGCAAAGTGTCATTTCTTCAGTGTTGTCACGTGAAAAGGTAGAATAAAATATTTGCAAAAATGTGAGGGGTGTACTCACTTTCGTGAGATACTGTATATTATTTAGTCTCTGTGAAAGTTATAGAGTCTACAAGCTATGGTGCAAATCATTGAAAATTGATCACACCTGATGTACTGAAGGCCTATCTCATTTCTTGAGACCCTACCAAGCCAGGAAAGTACAAATAACCCCCAAATGACCCCTTTTTGGAAAGTAGACATTCCAAGGTATTTAGTAAGAGGCATGGTGAGTTTTTTGAAGTTGTTATTTTTTCCCACAATTCTTGGGAAAATTAAGAATTTTGTTTTTTTTTTGTTTTTGTTTTTACACAAAATTGTCATAATAACAAGTTATTTCTCTCCCCCAGCACATGCATACTTGCAATGACACCTCAAAATACATTCTGCTACTCCTCCTGAGTATGGCGATACCACATGTGTGAGACTTTTACATAGCCTGGCCACATACAGAGTCCCAACATCCAAGTAGCACCTCCAGGTGTTTTAGGAGCATAAATTACACATCTAATTGGATTACAACCTATCACACTTTTGAAGGCCCTGAAACACCAGGACAATGAAAACACCCATAAAATGACCCCATTTTGGAAAGCAAACACCCCAATGTATAATCTATGTGACATAATGAGTCTTTTGAACTTTTTTCCAGAAGTTTTTGGAAGATGTGGAAAAAAAATGAAAACGCATTTTTTTACACAAAGTTGTCCATTTATAAGATATTTCCAACACATAGCATGTACATAGCAAAAATTCCACCCCAAAATACATACTGCTACTCCTTAGCATGGCGATACCACATGTGTGAGACTTTTACACAGCCTGGCTACATACAGAGGCCCAACATTGCAGTAGCACCTTCAGGCGTTCTACGAGCATAAATAACAATTACATTTCTCAACCACCTATTACACTTTTGAAGACCCTGGAGCACCAGGACAATGGAAACGCCCACAAAATGAACCCATTTTGGAAAGCTAACAACCCAACATATAATCTATGAGGCATAATGAGTCTTTTGAACGGTTCATTTTTTTCCAGAAGTTTTTGGAATATGTGGAAAAAAAATGAAAACGCATTTTTTTTTTAAACACAAAGTTGTCCATTTATAAGATATTTCCAACACATAGCATGTATATAGAAAAAATGATACCCCAAAATACATTTTGCTACTCATCCTGATTATGGCAATACCACATGTGTGAGACTTTTACACAGCCTGGCCACATACAGAGGCCCAACATCCAAGTAGCACCACTAGGCATTCTAGGAGCATAAATTACACACATAAATTCCTGCCAACCTATCACATTGTTGAAAGCCCTTTATATTTCTAACACATAGCATTGTCAGGGCTGGGCTCAGCCCTTCTTTCTCTGAGCTGGCCGCTCAGCTGTCGGCTAATTGCCAGCTCCTATCTCTCCACAGTGACTCACCTGTTGATGATATCCTGCTCATCAGTCCTGCCTACTTAAGCCGTCCAGCCCAGATGATCTCTGCCTTCACCCTGGTCACATCTCTAGAGACTCTCTCCTGTGTTCCTGTTAAAGACTTGCTTGGCTGACATTCCTTCTGGCTCCAGATCCTGCTTGCTGTTCTACTATGCTGTTCTCTGGCTCCCTGACGTTTTGGCGTGTCTGTCTATCTGTTCCGGTTCCCGAACTCTGGCTATGTTTTGACAATGTTTACTCTGTTTACCTTTTTTATCATTATTAAACAAGTAAGATTTGACTGTACTTCTGTCTCAGTCTGATTCATGGTTTCTGACAAGCATGTACTGTACATACAGGCTTCTCCCACCCAAATCACTTTGAAGCCTCTGGACAACCAGACCTTGTTCTGGGAACACAGAAAACCAAAAACTGTTTTTCTCAACTCAGAACACTCTTTTGGAGCCCCTCACATATGTGAGACCCCTGTGTAGCAGGGTGAAGGATCAGTCCAAGGGGCAGGCAAAAACATGGTCAACAGGCCGAGGTCAGTGCAGGTAAAAGGCAGAAATAGACGGTTAGCAGAGGCATAGTCGATAGTCCAGGGTCAGTTCATGTGAAAGGCAGAAACATGGTGGATAAACAATGCGGACCGCAGGCAGACGCATAGTCGATAAACAGGCCAGGGTCAGTTCACATGGAAGGCAATGATATGGTTGGTTGAGGCACAGGGAAATATTCACAACAGAAATTGAAAACGGGGAAATGGCAGTCTATTAGAAATATGGACTAATAGTTTACGAGAGTGTGATAGTGTTTGAAGCATTCTCCCATGCAAAGACCAGGTTGGGAGGGGCATTGGGGACTGGTCTTTCCTAACTCCTCTTTTGGTGCACACCCGACATTTTTTTTGGCGTCTTCTTCCAGATGCTGATGGCGGAATAATGTCAAGAAAATGGCACTCATATAGTCTGCTGACACAATCGGAGCAAATGTTTTCTGGGGGGGATCCTTGTTGATAGATCAGGGCAGTGACAATGTCTTCAATAAACTTTAGGAAGGTGCTGGATGTTTCCGTTGATTTTTGATAGGTGATTAAAACATTGTAAATGGCCAAATGAAAAAAGTAAATTGCTACTTTTTTACACCAGAAGAAGAATTTTCATGTTGATAGATAGGGCTGCAACATTTGATAATTTAAATGCACCCCCCCCCTCCCCCCTTATGAATTTATTGTACTCGTGGATACAGGAAGGCTTTCGAACGGGACTGCGTCTTCTGCAAAGTTCCACCAAGGTGTCATCAGGGATGGTGGATGTAATGTATATGTCTTTCTTATCCCTCCACTTCACAGCCAACACTTCCTCATTCCTCAAGCTTATCGATTCCCCCTTTGTAGCCTTGTGGTGACTAAACGCTGTGGGAAGCCCTTTCTGTTTTTTCTTGCTGTACCGCAGGCCAAAGTATTCTTCATGTATAGGTGGCGGAAAAGGGGCAAACTAATATAATAATTGTCCATATAAATGTTATACCCCTTTTGCAAAAGTGGGAATGCCAACTCCCAGACAATTTTCTCTGCTTATTCCCATTAACGGTGGACACTCAGGGGGCTGGAGCTGGAAGTCTTTTCCTTCGTACACGCGAAAAGCATGCACACATCTGGTGGAGCTTTCCCAGAGCTTGTTGAGCTTCAATCCGTACCTCGCTCTCTTACTGGGGATATACTGTTTGATTCCCAGCCGGCCAGTGAAATGGACCAGGGATTCATCCACAGAGATGTTCTGGTCATGGATATAAAGTTCAACAAACCTCTTGGAGAAAAAATCAATTAGGGGGCAAATTTTTTATAACTTTTCAAAGTCCGGATGATTGGGAGGGGCACTGTGAGTTATCACTGAAATGGAGGAAGCGCATTATAATCTCATATCGGGACCTGGACATGATAAATAAAAAAATTTGCATGTGGTGGATAGGGTTAGTAGACCAATATGCATGCACTTCATTTTTTTTTTGTAAGCCCCATGTTGAGCATTAGGCCTAAAAACAATTTAGGCTCCTCCACTGTTAGGGGTCTCCATTCAAAAAGGGTGGGCATAGCTTGAGCTGGGGTTGTTTTCAATAAATTGTTGGGCAAAAAGATTGGTTTGGTCCACGATGCCTTGAACTAATTTGTCAGGGAAAAATACATTTAAAAAATCAATTTCAGAAAAATCTTCAGTGTTGACCTGCACACCTGGCTGTGCTGTGAAAGGGGGGATTGTGGCTGACCCTGTGCTAGAAGGCAGCCACAATGGGTTTGCCAAGGCTTCCGGAAGCTGGGTTTGGGCCCTAATTCTTTGACGTGAAGTTCCCGCACTTGTACTGGGCCTTTCCTCCTGGGGTCTAGCAGCGCTTGTACTGGGCCTCTCCTCCTGGGGTCTAGCGCTGTTGGCATTTTCCGATTGGCCATTTGCCGTTTGGTCATTGGGGTGTATGGCACTGCTGGTAGCTGCCTGGTCTTCAGACTGTCTTCTTTTTGGACGGACTGCTTCCTCCTCTGATTCGGATCCTGATGTACTGCCTTCGATGGCCTCATATTCCGAACCAGAATCGGAATCAGAACTGTAACTGGGCGATGAGAGCTCCCCGCTGCTCTCATCGGTCAGACTCAGTACTTGATATGCCTCTTCTAGAGTGTACACCTTTCTGGACATAGTGGTTGTATGACAGGTGACACTGATGGGCTGCACATCAGGCATACCTCCCAATTTTTTGAGATGGGAATGAGGGACACCCATCAGCAAAAGTATACAGGCATAGGACACACCCCCTGGCACGCCCTCTTAAAGGAGAATTGTACAAAAAAAAAAGATTGGTTAAAGCCACAAGTGCTTTTTTACCACTACTATTCCTTTATATTGGCTTTTGAAATTTACAAATGCAGCAATTTAGAAATTGGATGAAAGGTTTAGCACAGGAAAACACTTTTTGATAGATAAAAAGTGCATTTTATATACATCTATATAGATCAGACCAAAATGAGGGACAAATGAGGAGGAATGAGGGACAGAGGGACATTGCTCCAAATCAGGGACGGTCCCTCAAAATCAGGGACAGTTGGGAGCTATGCATCAGGGACTAATAGGCTGAACGTCAGGGACTAATGGGCTGAAAGGCAGGGACTAATGGACTGCACATTGGTAGTAATTGGCTACACAGACAGGTACTCTGATGGCCTCACGGGACAGGTACTCCTGATGAGCTCACAGGACAGGTACTCCTGATGGGATAGGTACTCCTAATGGGATCACTGGGCAGGTACTCCTGATGGGATAGGTACTCCTGATGGGATCACGGGACAGGTACTCCTGATGGTATGACAGGTACTTTGACACAATGGCAGGTACTCTGATGGGATGATAGGTACTTCGACGGGATGATAGGTACTCCGACGGGATGACAGGTACTCTGACGGGATGGATGGATGACAGGTACTCAAATGGGATGGATGGTGTAAGGTACTCAGATGGGATGGATGGTGACAGGTACTCAGATGGGATGGATGGTGTAAGGTACTCTGATGGGCTCAGACAGGTACTCAGATGGTATTGATGACAGGTCTTCTTTATTCAGGGGGAGCAATCTGGGCACAGTTATTATTCACAGTAAACTGTAACTCACTGTACTTACTCAACTGTAACTGCGATCTCCTCCTCACACTGGATCGGTGTGTGAGGAGGAGAACACAGTAACAGCCATTACACTGGGGTTTGTTGACATTTGTGACTGGCTGTGATTGATCAGGGCTGGGCTTTGTCCAAGGGAAAAGCCTCAACCCTGATCGCTGCTCTGCATAGCTCTGCATAGTGACCGGCTGTGATTGGATACAGCCGGTCATGCTCTTTACCCACGCCCGGCCAGACGCTCTTTACCCTCATCGGGGAGGGGCCGTGTCCCGAGGGACACGCCCGATCCCCGCGCTGCGGGCCCCCGGGGGCCCGCAGTGACAGCGGGAAGCAGAGGACGTCATATGACGCCCGCCCAGGATGAGAGATCTCATCTGCAGACAGCACAGTGGTGTAGTGGTTAGCACTCTCACCTAGCAGCAATAGGGTCGCTGGTTCAAATCCCGACCACAACATCATCTGCCTAGAGTTTGCATGTTCTCCCTGTGCCTGCGTGGGTTTCCTCTGGGTACTCTGGTTTCCTCCCGGTACTCCGGTTTCTTCCCACACTCCAAAGACATGCTGGTGGGTTAATCAGATCCTGTCTACAAAATCGGCCCTAGTATGTGTATATGTGTATGAGTTTGTAAGCGCATCGGGACCCTGCTGGGAAAAGGACCATGCTATATCAAGATGCAACTCAACTCTCAACTATGGCTGGGTAATGAAGTGGTAAATGGAAACCAGCTAATTTCTTCTTTGGATAGCTTAACTCTGAAGTGGGTTGTGCATAGAATTCATCCCTAGCAGGTAAGCAAAGGGGTAAATTGTGGTATCCTGCAGGCAGTGTTAATAAAATCAGTAAAGAGGGTAGACTGTAGAACTAAATGGGTTATGGTGTCTGTTCCTCAAGATATAGGCCTGTAATGTAGGTGGCGATGACTTGGTCCGTCTGCCCTCAGGTTTCCGATACCTGCCACCCCAGGATGATCACCTTCTCTGGTGGCTTTTGCGACTCCCCAACTTGGCCCGATCCAGCCTGGGCCTACGTCGATTCAATCTGCTCTCTCTCTCTCGTGTCCAGCCTCCAACACAGTCTCTCCCATATACCCCTGTGTTCCCGAGCTTTTTCCTTTTTATATGCACCCGTCCCTCTACCAGTCCTCATGGGTGGTATAGTTCAGCTTTAGTCAATCTGGATGAAAGAATCCTGTTTACAGAGTTCTCAGCATTTCTGTATGAGTCATATGATAACTAAATTGCCGGACACTGCCATCTTGTGGCAAAAAAAAGTTCTGCATATCAGTAACACTGCACAGTGTTACATGAATAAAAACCTTGGTGTGTATTTTTAGGTGTGCATGTGCTTGTAAGGGAACAATGAGGTTCCTTTTTGAACTGCTGCTGTAGGCACCTTGATATACTGGCCATTTCATGTTACCTCCAGAAAGCTACTGTTTGGAAGATTAGAGAGAGATTTGTCCTCCATTATTGCTACTGATTACTTTGGAGTATCCTGTAACCCTAAATCCCTCTTCTGTTAAAGTTTATTCAAGCAATAAATCATAAAAATACATCCCCTATTCTGTGTTGTCGGAGTCTATGGGAATGAACTGGTGCTTGTGGCAGTAGGCAGCCTCTGTACTTCAAGGGAAGAACCAGTTATTCCTTGCAGCCCTTACAGAGGTAGCGCTACAAGTGATTAGACAAGCCCACTATAATTACCCTCAATTGTACAGTACTGCATTTCTTTATGTTCTTATCTTGTAACTAATAAAAAAATTATAATTGCATAGAAAAATACTCAATATCATAAGCATACATATGGTATACTGAGTCCCGGTTCACACCCTTGTGATGCGGGAACCCTGCAAATCCACTGCGGGTTCCCGCATTGCAACAGACTCGCACAGCAGTTCACACTGCCATATGCGAACTGCCTGGAGTGTCAATAAATTGTTAATGACACCCCCATTTCAGCTTACATGTCGCACTGCGAACTGACAGTTCGAACATGAATCGGATCGCATGGGTGTTCACACCCATGCGATCCGATTCTGGTGCGGACCAAAAAAAGGGTCCTGTGCGAGTATGGTCTGAATGTGATGCGATATCAGCCATACTATCTGTATGGCTGAAATCGCATCGTGTGGACATCGTATGTGATTTGCACTGCAGTGTGGTGCGAATCACATGAGATCTCACAGGTCTACAATTTTATTTGTTCACATGAAGTCGTTTTGTAACTATTGCAGTAGCAGAGTGTTGTACCATGTTAGCCAATCAACAAAAGCAGAAGGTTTAGAATTTGTGATGTCCAGTATTGGCTAACTCGAGATTTTAAAGATGTCACTTCCAAAAAAATGTTTCTCCGTTAAACTTTGTTTGCCTAATGACGAAATCTAATGTGAAAGCTTGCCTTTTTAAAGACTTAGCAATATCGGGTACCACATAAATCCCAAGTTCCATCATATTTAACTATTGAAATCCTTGATTTTCTATTGAATATGTATTTTAGCTTAGATGTATATACAGTACCTCACATAAGTGAGTACACCACTCACATTTTTGTAAATATTTTATTATATCTTTTCATGTGACAACACTGAAGAAATGACACTTTGCTACAATGTAAAGTAGTGAGTGTACAGCTTGTATAACTTTTTTTTATAATTTAATATTTTATTATAAATTTTATAGATATACAAACAAAAATCATCAAGTCACATCTTAGCATTATTCATTTATATCTCATATATCGAAAACCCCATTCCCACCCTTCCTCCCTTATTTGATCTGTTATCCTCTGCATCATTCTACCTTAACCTATTTCTATCATTGCCTGCAGGTATTTTTCTGATGTTTTAAACATTCTCCATTTCGCCCAGGTTGCCCTATAGTTTTCGATCCGTCCCTGCTCCGCACTATACAGGTATTCCATATTGCTAATATGATCCACTCTTTAATACTTGGCTTCTTAGTGCACAGCCATTTTTTAGGGATAAGACCTTTTGCTGCGTTGAGCAGAAACGGAACCAACGTTTTTTTATATTGTTTCCTTGTTTACGTTGTTCCATGGAACAAACAGTTCCAGGGGTATTGGAGAATCCTTTCTCCTGTTATTATCTCTGTGTAATCTAATATACCCCGCCAGTATTCTTTTATCTCTGGGCAATCCCACTATATGTGCAATGTTGTTCCTTGTTGTTTACAACCCCTCCAACATTGTGAGGACTTATTTGGCTGGGTTTTATTGATTCTTTCTGGTGTCAAATGCCAATGTACCATGCACTTGTAATTACCATGCACTTGTAATTTACCTCTATCGAGGTTATATCAGATGCATAGTTGTATACTGCACTTATCATTTGCATTTCATCTAATTTTAGGCCCATATCCTGTTCCCATTTTTCAATGAAGAGTAGGGCCCCATGCCCCTCTAGTTCTGTTAAAATGTCATATATTTGAGATATGCCATGTTTTACAGGGTTTTTTGCATTACAGAGCTTTTCCATTGATGTTAATTTTTTTCTCCTCTCTAATTGGTTGGGGGGTTGTGTTTACAAAATGTTTTATTTGTAGACACTCCCATTCTTTTAAATAAGACCACCCTTGCTTCTTTATTAAATCCTGCTTTGTCATGATTTCCCTGTGTATTTTTTAGGCATACTAATAACAACAGGCCACATTTGCGGCCGGCAACCACCGACTAGAACACAGTTGCCGGTGGACACTTACATACAAAAACACAGACATAAATTGAGAACTCCCCCCTCCCTCCCCCCCAAACAACAAAGCTTTTGCCCAGATACATACTGTCCAAGTTGGCCTCCAGACTGGAGGAAGGCACTAGGAGACACCGCACCCTCGCTGTCTAACAACTTGGGTCGTGATGCTTGATACCGTCAAAAACGTGACCCGACTCCCCCCCCCAGCACCAAGGATCTCATATGAATAAAAATAACTCTCCCCCCTACAAGTGACCAGTTATCTTAGTGCAGAATTATCAATATTTCTCCTGTATGTCGGTTATATACATCCTCCTTTGTGGCCTCATACACCAATATCAATAGCTATGGGTTATCTGTAATTAGTCTGACACCGTATCCACCGATGCCATCCAACCACCCCACACCTTGTCAAATTTGGTCAGTGCTCCCCTACTCAAATAAGTGGCTTTATAAAATGGTATTGCCTTGTTAACCAATGCCTTCCAGGACTCTAGGGGTATCCCATATTTTAAGTACTATTTTAGTTAGCTTGTGTGTCGTTTTACTATGTGTTCTATATTTCAGTGGTATCCAGATAATTTTTTTAAGTTGTGTCCCATAAAGTGTATCTTCCATCTTTACCCATCTCTTTTTAGTGTTTAAATTGGCCCATTCAACTAATCTAGCTATTGTAATTGCTTTATAGTACCTACCCACATCCGGAAGTGCCATCCCTCCTTTTTTTTTCCCTAGTTAACAAATTGTTATTTACCCAAGGTTTTTTAGTCTACCATATGTATTTCAGAAATATTGTTTTTATTACCTTAACCCTTTCATGACTAAGCCTATTTTTGAAATTTGGTGTTTACAAGTTAAAATCCGTAATTTTTGCTAGAAAATTATTTTAGAACCCCCAAACATTTTATATATTTTTTTAACAGAGAATCTAGAGAATAAAATGGAGATTGTTGCAATATTTTATATCACACGGTATTTGTGCAGCAGTGTTTTCAACGCAAATTTTTGGGAAAAGGGACACTTTCATGAATTTTAAAAAACCCAAACATTAAAGTTACCCCAATTTTTTTTGTATAATGTGAAAGAGGATGTTATGCCAAGTAAATATATACCAAACATGTCATGCTTTATAATTGCACGCACTCGTGGAATGGCGACAAACTACAGTACCTAAGAATTTCCATAGGCGACGCTTTAAATTTTTTTTACGGTTACCAGGTTAGAGTTACAGAGGAGGTCTAGTGCTAGAATTATTGCTCTCGCTCTGACGATCGCCGAAATACCTCACATGTATGATTTGAACACCGTTTACATATGCGGGCGCGACTTCCATATTCGGTGGCGCTTTAACATTTTTTTTATTTTTCTTTTTTATTTTATTTATTTTTATTTTTATAAATTGTGTTTAAAAAAAATTTTTTTTGATGACTTTTATTGCTGTCACAAGGAATGTAAACATCCCTTGTGACAGTAATAGGTGGTGACAGGTACTCTTTATGGAGGGATCGGGGGTCCAAAAGACCCCCGATCCCTCCTTTGCACTTCAAAGTATTCAGATCGCCAAAAACGGCAATTCTGAATACTGTATATTGTTTTAAAACCGGCGCATTGGCAGTTGAGTAAACGGGAAGTGACGTCATGACATCGCTTCAGCGTTTACAATTGGAAGGCTGTAACGAAGCTGCCCACGGCTTCGTTCCAGCCCGCCCCCAGCCGCCGGAGGCAGCCGATTGGTCACCAGGCCTCCCGATGGCCTCACCAGGCCTCCCGGTAAGAAGGCGGGAGGCGGCAGGAGGCGGCGGGAGGGGGGACATCCCCTCCCGCTCCTCCGGTATAACAACCGAGCGGCTTTTAGCCACATCAGTTGTTATACTCGGATAGCCAACAACAACAACGGTACTGGGATGATGCCTGCAACTGCAGATGCGTGCAAGGCCAATTTTCAGCTTTCAACGCTGTCACCCTTTGAATGACAATTGTGCAGTCATGCAGCACTGTACCCAAATTAAATTGTTATCATTTTTTTTTCACAGAAATAGAGATTTCTTTTGGTGGTATTTAATCACTGCTGGGTTTTTTATTTTTTTGCAAAAAAAAAAAAAAATATCGAAAAAAGACAGAAAATTAAAAAAAAACAAGACTGTTTCATAGTTTGTTAAAGCATTTTGCAAACAGGTAATTTTTCTCCTGCATTTACGTGCACTGATGAGGCTGTACTGATGGGCACTGATAGGCTGCACTGATGAGCACTGATAGGCTGCACTGATAGGCACTGATAAGGCAGCACTGATGAGGCAGCACTGATGGGCACTGATGAGGCAGCACTCGTGGGCAGCGATAGGTGGCACTGATGAACACTGATAGGTGGCACTGGGAGGTGGAACTGATGGGTGGCACTGAAGGGCAGTAATAGGTGGCACTAATGGGCACTGATAGGCACTGGTAGGTGACACTGATAGGCAGCACTGATAGGTGGTACTGATGATGAGGCACTGATTGACATTGATTGGCAGCACTGATGGGCAATGATAGGTGGTACTGGTGGGCATTGATAGGTGGCACTGGTGGACACTGGTAGGTGGCACTGGTGGGCACTAATAGGCAGCACTGATATGTACTGGTAGGTGGCACTGGTGGGCACTGATAGGCAGCACTGATATGTACTGGTATGTGGCACTGCTGGATACTGGCTGGCAGGTGGCACTATCCGTGTGTGGGACCGATGTCCCTCTGGAAACTATCCAAATGTAATGAATTAATTAAACTAGTAGGTTGAATCATACGGATTTTTATTTTTGGATGTTCGTTCTTTCGGATTTTCATACTTTCGACTTTTCGTTCTTCAACCTTTCGTTCTTTCTGACAATTCGTTTTCGTATGCATTTGTTAAAAGAGTCTTTCGTTCACTCGAATGCATTCCGAATGAACAAATATGTCGAATCTCTTCCGAAAACAAATTAGTAACGAAACGAATTGTACATGTGTACTAGGCTTCATGTATACAGGACGTTGTTCAAACTCTCCTGAACGATTTAACTTGACAGCTAAAAACCAGCGTTTAGCCGCGTTTACATGCCATGTTTAGTTGCGTTTAGCTGAATTTGCATCTAGAAGTGTTTGAAAAAAAATTTTTTTTTCCAAAATAGCCAAAAATGAAAATGGCCTGTAAATGAAACACGGCTAAACGCGAGTTACCGCATTTAGCCGTGTTTAGCTGCGTTTGAAATGCCTCAAAACACAGCTTCTGAACGCATTATTTTGGGCTCCAAAAAAGCCTCTAAACACAACAGCCTAGAAATTACTGTAAACGGCCCTGTGTACATGTACTGATAAGATAACATAGAGGAGGGTTCAGGAGCAGTTGAAAAAAATGCCCAACTGCTCCTAAAAGTCCATTTACCAGCAGCAGTGTACATGAGGCCAAACTTGCGAGGTCAACAATGTAGTTTGCAGAGCGGATAAAATCAGACCAATAAAACTAGGTTTACATTTTTGTTCCTCTTTGTGCTTGGCTGAGGCCAGCAAGTTTTCCATGTTGTGAATTTTGTTAATTTGGTGAATCCGGATATTATAACATTTATTTTTTATATAATTGCAACACGTTTTAAACTCCTTATGCAGAACTGCATGCAGAAAAAAGAGGAGATGGCGCAAGAGTCAAGCAAGCAATGTCTCTGATAGTGTTAAAAACTCCAATAGGTGAAAAAACGATATATCTCGGGAAGGGGGAAGTGGAATATGGTCAATATAGGTGTATAGTCAATATAGGTGCACACTGGTGGCACCAACCTTGAGAGTAGAAGCACAACTCTGAAAGCCAAAAAAAGAACAGAAACAAGGTGTGCCAGACTCAGTGTAGTATTTAGGAATTCAGTTTATTAAGACAAGACAGCCAAATGGTTACTCACAAAGGGATGGTGATATCAGGCATATAGGTAATACAGGGTCCGGAGTCACTGTGCAGTCCATGATGTAAGAAGCTGTGTCCCAATGATGGAGATGAAGATGACAAGTTGCTATACAATGGAGCAGCGGTGCAGCCTCTATGGAGGTCCGGGGACTAGCTGGCCTGCAAGCCGTTGTTCTCTGGGGAATCCGGCGTCCGGAAACCGTGGAAGGCAAGCTCAGTGAGCTGGAAGTGACGTGGCGACCAATCAGCCTTATGCCCCAGTAGAAGGACGATGCTCCGAAACATGTCGGGTTGCTCACGCCGTTAAATGCCCTGTTACCACGCGATTTTATTTTACCTTTTGTGATCACATTTTACTTATTGAAGTGCACTGTTTAGCACTTTTTCAGCTTTTAAATAAATCTTCTCTTTTTAACTGATTCATGCCCTATGTGGAGGATTTTTTTTCTTATCTCCCCCCATGAACGGGACCTTGCTGAGCCCCAACTATTTCCACTTCCAAACCTCTTCCATCTGAGAGAGAGACCCTGAGAGACCGGGAATTCCCATACCATCGCCCGGCGATTCTGATCCTGGATGCGACTCCCCGTTAGGACTCCCTCAGCCGGATACCTTTGGGATCGGTGTATCCCTCAAGCCTGTATGACACTTCACTATATGGTGACTGTGTCCACCTTTTCCGGTAAGGATATCCATTTCTACTGATTACAGTTTCCACTGTGAAATTAGAAGACCCATGTGCAGAGTGTCTCCTTATACAGAGTCCTCCCCAATCCCCACTTTACGTGGAGGTACGACACCATCCACGCCCAGGAACCCCCATGTGCGTTTGGGACTAACAGATGATTCACTATACACTTATGGACTTTTTTCATAATATGGTTACACATTTGATTTTTACTTGTCACCTTATTTCATGGGTATAGTTTTTCTTTTTAGCACTTCCTCACAGATATAAATTGTTAATTTATATGCACCTTTTGAGCGCCGCATATTTTTTATCTTATGTCTTGATATGGGCCATATACAATAGATATATTAATCAGAATGGTGCATATATATGCATATACAGTAAAAGTGTATACATAAATGAGTAAATAACCAAAAACGCATCCCTCACATGGTCCATAAAATACATGCATACATATACACACATGTATAAATACATTCCAGAACATTCTAAAAATTCCAAAAAATTCCAAAAAAAGAAAGAAAATTCCAAAAAAATAAAAATACATGGTAGAAGTTGGGGATAATGAATATCATTTTCATTATCCCCAACTCCTACCATGTATTGTTAGTATTTTTTTGGAATTTTCATTCTTTTTTTGGATTTTTTTGGAATTTTTTGCGTTTTCGGTTATCTACTCATTTATATATAGACTTTTATGTGCCTATATATATGCACCATTCTGATTAATATATCTATATGGCCAGGGCTTTTTTTCAGGGGGAATGTGGGGGAACGCAGTTCCGGCACCTTCAGCACCGGATGTATGTAATAGCATGGGGTGTGGGGTGTGATGGAGGGTCTATTGATGTTGGCTACTGGGGGATCTATTGTCACTGGTGGGGATCTGATTTTGTGTGAGGGTCTATTGTTGCTGATGGGGAATCTATTGCTGTTGGGGGGAGGGGCCTTATGTTGCTGGAAGGGATCTACTGTTGATCTACTGATCTACTGTTGAGAGAGATTTTTTTTACTATTTTTACTGGATGCTGGAGGATCTATTGATGCTGGCTGCTGGGAGATCTGTTGTTGCTGCTGGGGGGGTCTAATGTTGCTTGGGTGGATATTGTGTTACTGGGTGTAATATTTTGTTGTAGGTGGTTCACTGTTGCTGCAAGGAATCTATTGTTGTTGGGGTGGAGTCCATTGTTGCTGGGGGAGTCTATTGTTGTGTGGGGATCTATTGCTGGGATTCTATTGTTCCTGGCTGCAGGGGATCTATTTTACTGCTTTTCTTTTTATCATTAACATGTTCCATAAAAATGATTTACCACCACAAAATTATACCTGGTTCTGTATTCTCTAAAAGGGGCAGTACTGGTAGGTGGGTAGGGGGTGGAATCAAGGGATGGTGGTCAGAGGTGGGTAGGGGCAGAGACAAGGGGTGACTCAGACAGGGGGAGTTCCTGCACCCATTCTCAGAGAAGAAAAGCCCTGTATATGGCCCATATCAAGACATGCACATGTGTTGGTCTCTTTCATGAGAAAACACACATGGTGCACTATATTATATACAGTCAGGTATACACCACCACAATGGATTTGAAATGAAACTAACAAGATGTACCTTAACTGCTGACTTTCAGCTTTAATTTGAGGGTATTTACATCCAAATAAGGTGAATGGTGTAGGAATTACAACAGTTTGTATATATGCCTCCCACTTTTTAAGGATCCAAAAGTAATGGGACAGATTAACAATCATCCACCAAACTTTCGCTTTTTAATACTTGGTTGCAAATCCTTTGCACTCAATTACAGCCTTAAGTCTGGAACACATAGACATCACCAGACGCTGGGTTTCATCCCTGGTGATGCTCTGCCAGGCCCCTACTGCAACTGTCTTCAGTTCTTGCTTGTTCTTGGGGCATTTTCCCTTCAGTTTTGTCTTCAGCAAGTGAAATGCATGCTCAAACGGATTCAGGTAAGATGATTGACTTGGCCATTGCATGACATTCCACTTCTTTCCCTTAAAAAGCTCTTTGGTTGCTTTCGCAGTATGCTTCGGGTCATTGTCCATCTGCACTGTAAAGCGCCGTCCAATGAGTTCTGAAGCATTTTGCTTAATATGAGCAGATAATATTGCCAGAAACACTTCAGAATTCATCCTGCTGCTTTTATCAGCAGTCACATCATCAATAAATACAAGAGAACCAGTTCCTTTGGCAGCCATACATGCCCACGCCATGACACTACCACCACCATGCTTCACTGATGAGGTGGTATGCTTTGGATCATGAGCAGTTCCTTTCCTTCTCTATACTCTTCTCTTCCCATCACTCTGGTACAAGTTGATCTTGGTCTCATCTGTCCATAGGATGTTGTTCCAGAACTGTGAAGGCTTTTTTAGATGTTGTTTGGCAAACTCTAATCTGGCCTTCCTGTTTTTGAGGCTCACCAATGGTTTACATCTTGTGGTGAACCCTCTGTATTCACTCTGGTGAAGTCTTCTCTTGATTGTTGACTTTGACACACATACACCTACCTCCTGGAGAGTGTTCTTGATCTGGCCAATTGTTGTGAAGGGTGTTTTCTTCACCAGGGAAAAAATTCTTCGGTCATCCACCACAGTTGTTTTCTGTGGTCTTCCGGGTCTTTTGGTGTTGCTGAGCTCACGTTCTTTCTATTTAAGGATGTTCCAAACAGTTGATTTGGCCACACCTGATGTTTTTGCTATCTCTCTGAAGGGTTTGTTTTGTTTTTTTCAGCCTAATGATGGCTTGCTTCACTGATAGTGACAACTCTTTGGATCTCATATTGAAAGTTGACAGCAACAGATTTCAAATGCAAATAGCACACTTGAAATGAACCCTGGACCTTTTACCTGCTCCTTGTAAATGGGATATTGAGGGAATAACACACACCTGACCATGGAACAGCTGAGCAGCCAATTGTCCCATTACTTTTGGTCCCTTAAAAAGTGGGAGGCACATATACAAACGGTTGTAAATCCTACATTGTTCACCTGATTTGGATGTAAATACCCTCAAATTAAAGCTGAAAGTCAGCAGTTAAGGTACATCTTGTTAGTTTCATTTCAAATCCATTGTGGTGGTGTATACCTGACTGTATATAATATAGTGCACCATGTGTGTTTTCTCATGAAAGAGACCAACACATGTGCATGTCTTGATATGGGCCATATACAGGGCTTTTCTTCTCGGAGAATGGGTGCAGGAACTCCCCCCGTCTGAGTCACCCCTTGTCTCTGCCCCTACCCACCTCTGACCACCGTCCCTTGATTCCACCCCCTACCCACCTACCAGTACTGCCCCTTTTAGAGAATACAGAACCAGGTATAATTTTGTGGTGGTAAATCATTTTTATGGAACATGTTAATGATAAAAAGAAAAGCAGTGAAATAGATCCCCTGCAGCCAGGAACAATAGAATCCCAGCAATAGATCCCCACACAACAATAGACTCCCCCAGCAACAATGGACTCCACCCCAACAACAATAGATTCCTTAAAGCTGAAAGTCTGCAGTTAAAGCACATCCTGTTTGTTTCATTTCAAATCCATTGTGGTGATGTATAGAGCCAAAAAGATTAGAATTGTGTCGATGTCCCAATATTTATGGACCTGACTGTATCAATTCAATCTAGTAATGGTTTATAATTATGGTATTTTTTAATTTTTTATTATTATTTTTTCATCTATTATTTTTTATCTATTTTTTCATTCATTCATTTATTGTTTTTATATCTATATATATTGTGTTTGGTACTTCTTGATTCATGTAATTAGGATGTGCCACTATATTCGTTGGTAAATACAGCACATCATTCTTAATGGACGCTCCCCCCTTTACTTTATAAATACCTGACTTCCTGGATAACCAGATAGATCTGAAGAAACAGCGGAGGCTGTGAAACGCGTCATCTGATTGGTCGTCACGTCACTTCCGGCTCACGGAGCTTGCGTTCCACGTTGAAACACACTCCCGGTTCCTGTCTTCCGGTTTCTGGACGCCGGATTCCCCAGAGAACAACGGCTTGCAGGCCAGCTAGTCCCCGGACCTCCATAGAGGCTGCACCTCTGCTCCATCAAATAGCGGCTTGTCATCTTCATCTCCATCATTGGGACACAGCTCCTTACATCACGGACTGCACACTGACTCCGGACCCTGTATTACCTATATGCCTGATATCACCATCCCTTTGTGAGTAGCCATTTAGCTGTCTTGTCTTAATAAACTGAATTCCTAAATACTACACTGGCACACCTTGTTTCTGTTCTTTTTTGCAGAACTGCATGCACCTCTGTTTTCTGTATTCTGGAAGGAAATGTCTGCTTTAGGTCTGCCCAGATAGAATGACAACACCCTTTCTTAACTGGTTGGAATTATTACTCTTTCCATTGACTGACAGCCATAGCATACAGTGCCTTAAAAAGTATTCTTGAAATTATCCACATTTTGCCATGTTACAACCAAAAACGTGAATGTATTTTATTGGGATTTTATGTGATAGACCAACACAAAGTGGCACATAATTGTGAAGTGGAAGCAAAATGATAAATGGTTTTCAAAATTTTTTACAAATAAATATCTGAAAAGTGTGGCGTGCATTTGTATTCAGCCCCCTTTACTCTGATACCCCTAACTAAAATCTAGTGGAACCAATTGCCTTCAGAATTAATAAAAAGAAACAGTTGGGACTTTATATGAGGCTTTGAACAACTAGAACAAATGCCTCCATATATGAAGAAAGTGGGGAGAATGTGGGACTTTATATGAATCATACAGCCGAGGAAATAACACGGCAGGGTGTGTCTGGTGGGTAGTACATAATTGATAAGAACCACATATGTTACATAATAGTAGGGATGAGCTTCGAGTTCGAGTCGAAGAAGAGAAGAAGGAAGAAGATGAAGAGAAGAGCGGGAGCCTCCCCCCATGCCATGGGTGCGGAGCGGCCCGAGGAGAAGAAGATAGAAGACGCCGCGGAGGAGATGCTGGACGAGAACGCCGGAGGAAGAACCAGAAGAGCCAGAAGAACCAGAAGAAGAAGATGAAGGAAGATAGAAGAAGCATTTAAATAAAGGAATTGTCAAAAACTGTCTCTTGTCATTTTTAACATTTTTGACAGTTTTTTAGTGAAATCGTAGGGGTGAGTACCCCCCTACCATTTCACACAGGGGGGGGCTGGGATCTGGGGGGCCCCTTGTTAAAGGGGGCTTCCAGATTCCGATAAGCCCCCGCCCGCAGACCCCCACAACCACCGGCCAGGGTTTTGGGGATTAGGCCCTTGTCCTCATCAACATGGGGACAAGGTGTTTTGGGGGGCTACCCCAAAGCACCCTCCCAATGTTGAGGGCATGTGGCCTGGTACGGTTCAGGAGGGGGGGAGCACTCTCATCCCCCCCTCTTTTCCTGCGGCCTGCCAGGTTGTGTGCTCGGATAAGGGTCTGGTATGGATTTTTGGGGGGACCCCACGCCGTTTTGTTTTTTTTTGGCGCGGGGTTCCCCTTAAAATCCATACCAGACCTGTCTGGTATGGAATTTAGGGGGAACCCCACGTCAATTTTTTTTTTTTTAATTTTGGCGGGGGTTCCCCTTAATATGCATACCAGACCTGAAGGGCCTGGTATGGAATTTAGGGGGACTCCCACGTCATTTTTTTTTAAAATTTTGGTTCGGGGTTCCCCTGTGGGGAATTACCATGCCGTTTTTATCAATGAACTTCTATGTGTATTGTCGGACCGGCAATGCAATAGACGCGAGTAATTTTAAATGGGTTTTTTCCTTCGAAATGTCATTTTGCTGTCAGACTGTTCTAAACACGGGAAACATGTGCTCCTTTACAGGCATACTATAGACACCCCCCAGCCTTGAAATTTAAAGGAATATTACACTTTTATTGTTTGACTTTAAGCATTATTAAAATCACTGCTCCTGAAAAAACAGCCATTTTTAAAACTTTTTTTTGCATTGATCCATGTCCCCTGGGGCAGGACCCAGGTCCCCAAACACTTTTTATGACAATAACTTGCCTATAAGCCTTTACAATTAGCACTTTTGATTATTCATGTTTGTGTCCCATAGACTTTAACGGTGTTCGCGTGTTCGAACGAACTTTTTTCCTGTTCGCATGTTCTGGTGCGAACCGAACAGGGGGGTGTTCGGCTCATCCCTACATAATAGCACGTTGCAAAACAAATAAAGTAAATAGAGTTTTTTCCATACAGATTGATAACATGATAATAGCATAACATGGTAACATGTAAGTAATAAGTCCATCTAAACAAGGAAGATGGAAACTATAGAGATATATGTATACATCCAATCACACCTACAGACCAACAATATATCTGGGTGCAAGCATGGAAAGCTGGAGTCCAGCCGGAAGGGTCACCTATATCTCTATCGTTTCCATCTTCCTTGTTTAGATTGACTTATTATAACTACCCCCACATCATTGTAATTTTTAATTCTAAATATCATTGTTATAGACTCCTGCCATTCTTCTGCTCCTGATGAGTGGCGATAGCCATGAAATGCGTTGAGCTATTAGATGCCTTTCTTAATACAATTCAAGATTACAATCCTATCAATATAACATATGCTAGGCCTATTGGAGTGTACTGATTTAATCAATATTTTTATAATTTTTTTATGCCATGGAGATACATGTCAATGAGTTTGTTTTTTATCCTTGCCTACAATATGAATGTACATGTTACCATGTTATGCTATTATTATGTCAATCTGTATTGATTAAACTCTATTTACTTTATCTATTTGTTTTGCAATGTGCTATTATGTAACATATGTGGTTCTTATCAATTATGTACTACCCACCAGACACACCCTGTTGTGTTATCTCTTTGGCTGCATGATTCATATAAAGTCCCACATTCTCCCACCTTTCTTCAATTGCCTTCAGAAGTCACCTAATTAGTAAATATAGTCCACCTGTGTGCAATTTAATCTCAATATAAATACAGCTGTGAAGCCCTCAGAGGTTTGTTAGAGGACCTTAGTGAACAAACAGCATCATGAAGGCCAAGGAACACACCACACAGCTTAGGGATAAAGTTGTGGAGAAGTTTAAAGCAAGGTTAGGTTATAAAAAATATCCCAAGCTTTGAACATCTCACGGAGCACTGCTCAATACATCACCTCAAAATGGAAAGAGGATGGCACAACTGCAAACCTACCAAGACAAGTTGTCTACCTAAACTGACAGGCCGGGCAAGGAAAGCATTAATCAGAGAAGCAGCCAAGAGGCCCATGGCAACTCTGGAGGAGCTGCAGAGATCCACAGCTCAGGTGGCAGAATCTGTCCACAGGACAACTATCAGTTGCGCACTCCACAAATCTGGCCTTTATGGAAGAGTGCAGGAAGAAAACCAAAGGTGCTCTGGTCAGATAAGACCAAAATGGAACTTTTTGCCCTAAAAGCTAAATGTTATATGTGGCGGAAAACTAACACTGCACATCACCTTGAACATACCATCCCCACCATGAAACATGGTGGTGGCAGCATCATGTTGAGGGGATACTTTTCTTCAGCAGGGACAGGGATGCTGGTCAGAGTTGATGGAAGGATGGATGGAGCCAAATACAGGGCAATCTTAGAAGAAAGCCTGTTAGAGTCTGCAAAAGACTTGAGACTGGGGCGGAGGTTCATCTTCCAGCAGGACAACAACCCTAAACATACAGCCAGAGCTACAATGGAATGGTTTAGATCAAAGCATATTCATGTATTAGAATGGCCCAGTCAATGTCCAGACCTAAATCCAATTTAGAATCTGTGACAAGACTTGAAAATTGCTGCTCACAGATGCTCTGACAGAGCTTGAGCTATTTTGCAAAGAATCGGCAAAAAATGTCACTCTCTAGATGTGCAAAGCTGGTAGAGACATCCCCAAAAGATGGTTCTACAAAGTATTGACTCAGGAGTGCTGAATACAAATGCACGCCACACTTTTCACATATTTATTTGTAAAAAATTTTGAAAATCATTTATCATTTTCCTTCCACTTCACAATTCTGTGCCACTTTGTGTTGGTCTATCACATAAAATCCCAATGAAATACATTTATGTTTTTGGTTGTAACATGACAAAATGTGAGGGGTGTGAATACTTTTTCAAGGCACTGTAGTACATTAATATGTCAGGCAATACAAAAACAAAAAGAATAATTCCAGCCAATTGTGAAAAGAAGGATGATGTCTTTGTCCCTGGGCAAATTTCTAAAGACAAAGGCCAGCCATAGACGGTTCGAATCTCAGCCGGTTCAGCAGGAACTGGCCAAGTTTTAAACCGTGTATGGGCAGGCTGAATGTCGATCGATTAACCTGGGTGCAACTTTTACTTGTGATTATTGTTAATGGCTGCTATAGCCGCTAGCAATAAAATAATCACTGTCTTCTCCAGGCAGGGACAGCTTCAACTGTAGTTGCAGGAAAGCAATTTGCGCCATCTATGGTCTGCATATGTTGATTTTTACACAGATTTCACAGCTGTTATATCCATAAATTATTAAAAAGCTGTGACGGGATATAAGGGTGCAATAAAGTGCTTACAATAGCCTCTATGCACAGGCACTGTTAAATGGGATAGTCACATTTTAAAGTCTCTCAGGCAATTTTAGCCTGAATATCACATACAAAACAACGCATGTGATAAAAAATTATTTTTGTCCATGACATTCATTTAATAAGTCATAGGCAGTAAGGCAGATGTCTAACAAAGGATACGAATCCTCTTCCACATTGCAGAGCTGCTGGAGTCACTTGCAGTCTACTACACAAAGTAAAAGGGAATGACTACTGTTGGTTCACACAGAAATTTTCAAATAAGGTAGAGAATCTGTGTGAAGTAATGAGTGTTCCCAATCACCGGAAGCACCTGTTTCTATAATAAAACACTTTTTTTTAACTCCCCCATCTTCCTTTTCTCCCTGTGTTGGCGGTCTTTAACCACTTCAGCCCCGGAAGGATTTACCCCCTTCCTGACCAGAGCACTTTTTACAATTTGGCACTGCGTCGCTTTAACTGCTAATTGCGCGGTCATGCAATGGTGTACCCAAACGAAATTTGCGTCCTTTTCTTCCCACAAATAGAGCTTTCTTTTGATGGTATTTGATCACCTCTGCCATTTTTATTTTTTTCGCTATAAACGGAAAAAGACCGAAAATTTTGAAAAAAAATGATATTTTCTACTTTTTGTTATAAAAAAATCCAATAAACTCAATTTTAGTCATACATTTAGGCCAAAATGTATTCGGCCACATGTCTTTGGTAAAAAAAAAGTCAATAAGCATATATTTATTGGTTTGCGCAAAAGTTATAGCGCCTACAAACTAGGGTACATTTTCTGGAATTTACACAGCTTTTAGTTTATGACTGCCTATGTCATTTCTTGAGGTGCTAAAATGGCAGGGCAGTACAAAACCCCCCCAAATTACCCCATTTTGGAAAGTAGACACCCCAAGGAAATTGCTGAGAGGCATGTTGAACCCACTGAATATTTATTTTTTTTGTCCCAGGTGATTGAATAATGACAAAAAAAAAAAAAAAAAAAAATTTACAAAAAGTTGTCACTAAATGATATATTGCTCACACAGGCCATGGGCATATGTGGAATTGCACCCCAAAATACATTCAGCTGCTTCTCCTGAGTATGGGGATACCACATGTGTGGGACTTTTTGGGAGCCTAGCCGCGTATGGGGCCCCGAAAACCAAGCACCGCCTTCAGGATTTCTAAGGGCATAGATTTTTGATTACACTCCTCACTACCTATCACAGTTTTGAAGGCCATAAAATGCCAAGATGGCACAAAACACCCCCAAATGACCCCATTTTGGAAAGTAGACACCCCAAGCTATTTGCTGAGAGGTATGTTGAGTCCATGGAATATTTTATTTTTTGACACAAGTTGTGGGAATGTGATAATTTTTTATTTTTTGCACAAAGTTGTCACTAAATGATATATTGCTCACACAGGCCATGGGCATATGTGGAATTGCACCCCAAAATATATTCTGCTGCTTCTCCTGAGTACGGGGATACCACATGTGTGGGACTTTTTGGGAGCCTAGCCGCGTACGGGGCCCCGAAAACCAAGCACCGCCTTCAGGATTTCTAAGGGCATAAATTTTTGATTTCACTTCTCACTACCTATCACAGTTTTGAAGGCCATAAAATGCCAAGATGGCACAAAACCCCCCCAAATGACCCCATTTTGGAAAGTAGACACCCCAAGCTATTTGCTGAGAGGCATGTTGAGTCCATGGAATATTTTATTTTTTGACACAAGTTGCGGGAATGTGAGAATTTTTTTTTTTTTTGCACAAAGTTGTCACTAAATGATATATTGCTCACACAGGCCATGGGCATATGTGGAATTGCACCCCAAAATACATTCTGCTGATTCTCCTGAGTACGGGGATACCACATGTGTGGGACTTTTTGGGAGCCTAGCTGCGTACGGGGCCCCGAAAACCCAGCACCGCCTTCAGGATTTCTAAGGGTGTAAAGTTGTAATTTCACTCCCCACTACCTATCACATTTTTGAAGGCCATAAAATGCCCAGATGGCACAAACCCCCCCCAATTGACCCCATTTTGGAAAGTAGACACCCCAAGCTATTTGCTGAGAGGCATGTTGAGTCCATGGAATATTTTATATTTTGACACAAGTTGCGGGAAAGTGACAATTTTTTTTTTTTTTTTGCACAAAGTTGTCACTAAATGATATATTGTTCAAACATGCCATGGGCATATGTGGAATTACACCCCAAAATATATTCTGCTGCTTCTCCTGAGTACGGGGATACCACATGTGTGGGACTTTTTGGGAGCCTAGCCGCGTATGGGGCCCCGAAAACCAAGCACCGCCTTCAGGATTTCTAAGGGCATACATTTTTGATTTTACTCCTCACTACCTATCACACTTTTGAAGGCCATAAAATGCCAAGATGGCACAAACCCCCCCCAAATGACCCCATTTTGGAAAGTAGACACCCCAAGCTATTTGCTGAGAGGCATGGTGAGTATTTTGCAGCTCTCATTTGTTTTTGAAAATGAAGAAAGGCAAGAAAAACGTATTTTTTTTTTCTTTTTTCAATTTTCAAAACTTTGTGAAAAAAAGTGAGGTCTGCAAAATACTCACTATACCTCTCAGCAAATAGCTTTGGGTGTCTATTTTCCAAAATGGGGTCATTTGGGGGGGGGGTTGTGCCATCTGGGCATTCCATGGCCTCCGAAACTGTGATAGGCAGTGAAGAGTGAAATCAAAAATTTACGCCCTTAGAAAGCCTGAAGGCGGGGCTTGGTTTTTGGGGTCCCGTACGCGGCTAGGCTCCCAAAAAGTCTCACACATGTGGTATCCCCGTACTCAGGAGAAGCAACAGAATGTATTTTGGGGTGTAATTTCACATATTCCCATGGCATGTTTGAGCAATATATCATTTAGTGACAACTTTGTGCAAAAAAAAAAAAAAAAAAAAAAAATTTGTCTTTTTCCCGCAACTTGTGTCACAATATAAAATATTCAATGGACTCGACATGCCTCTCAGCAAATAGCTTGGGGTGTCTACTTTCCAAAATGGGGTCATTTGGGGGGGTTTTGAACTGTCCTGGCATTTTATGCACAACATTTAGAAGCTTATGTCACACATCGACCACTCTTCTAACCACTTGAAGACAAAGCCCTTTCTGACACTTATTGTTTACATGAAAAAATTATTTTTTTTTGCAAAAAAATTACTTTGAACCCCCAAACATTATATATTTTTTTAAAGCAAATGCCCTACAGATTAAAATGGTGGGTGTTTAATTTTTTTTTTTCACACAGTATTTGCGCAGCGATTTTTCAAACGCATTTTTTGGGGAAAAAACACACTTTTTTAAATTTTAATACACTAAAACACACTATTTTGTCAAAATGTTTGATGAAATAAAAAAGATGATCTTAGGCCGAGTACATGGATACCAAACATGACATGCTTTAAAATTGCGCACAAACGTGCAGTGGCGACAAACTAAATACATTTTTAAAAGCCTTTAAAAGCCTTTACAGGTTACCACTTTAGATTTACAGAGGAGGTCTACTGCTAAAATTACTGCCCTCGATCTGACCTTCGCGGTGATACCTCACATGCATGGTGCAATTGCTGTTTACATTTGACGCCAGACCGACGCTTGCGTTCGCCTTTGTGCGAGAGCAGGGGGGGGGCAGGGGTGCTTTTTTTTTTTTTTTTTTTTTTAATTATTTTTTTTGCTTTTTTATCTTATTTTTAAACTGTTCCTTTCATTTTTATTTTTTTTTTATCATTTTTATTGTTATCTCAGGGAATGTAAATATCCCCCATGATAGCAATAGGTAGTGACAGGTACTCTTTTTAGAAAAAATTGGGGTCTATTAGACCCTAGATCTCTCCTCTGCCCTCAAAGCATCTGACCACACCAAGATCGGTGTGATAAAATGCTTTCCCAATTTCCCAATGGCGCTGTTTACATCCGGCGAAATCTAAGTCATGAAATGCTTGTAGCTTCCAGTTTCTTAGGCCATAGAGATGTTTGGAGCCATTCTGGTCTCTGATCAGCTCTATGGTCAGCTGGCTGAATCACCGGCTGCATTCTCAAGTTCCCTGTTGGGACAGGAGAGCCAGAGAAAAACATGGACGACGGTGTGGGGGGGGGCATTCCCTCCCACTGCTTGTAAAAGCAGTCTAGAGGCTAATTAGCCGCTAGGATTGCTTTTACAAGAAAGCCGACCACTGGCTGAAAAGAATGATACCAAGATGATACCTAAACCTGCAGGCATCATTCTGGTATAACCACTCAAAGTCCAGCAACATACCTGTACGTTGCTGGTCCTTGTTGGGCATACATTGTAAACTTTTTTTTCATGCAGCCTGTGGGCTGAACGAAAAAAAGATATTGATCGGTGGGTATGCCCACCATTAGAATACCTCCCTTCATCCACCCACTTCTAATGATGGGCATACATGCACCATTTATATATGCCGAAGCATGGGGGCATCCTCCCGCAAAAGGCAGGAGCAAATCGCTCCTCCACCCACTACTGCCCCCACGCTTCGGCATATATGCTGAAGTATGTAACTGTGGTGGTGAAATCACCTCCGACAGCGCTGGAGTCGCGGCTTTATGTATCGTGGGAGCAAACGCTGTTGCTGTCAAGATAAATAAATCCGCTCTGCAGCTGAATGGCGTACCTGCTAAGCAAATGATGGTTAACAAAAAAACAAAGTAACATTACAGTATAACAGTATTACTTACCATACCTGCAAAGCAAAATACAAAAAAAACATAGTAAAAAATAAAACATTTAACGCAACCTGTGCCTACCTAAAAATATATATATGCCGAAGCATGGGGGCATCCTCCCGCAAAAGGCAGGAGCAAATCGCTCCTCCACCCACTGCTGCCCCCACGCTTCGGCATATATGCTGAAGTATGTAACTGTGGTGGTGAAATCACCTCCGACAGCGCTGGAGTCGCGGCTTTATGTATCGTGGGAGCAAACGCTGTTGCTGTCAAGATAAATAAATCCGCTCTGCAGCTGAATGGCGTACCTGAAAACACAAAGGTGGTTAACAATAAAAAAAACAAAGTATAAAAAAATTGCATACCTATAAAGCAAACATGATAAAAACATAACAATAAAACATTGCAGTATAGAATGCAGAACAATAGAGAGAGAATAGAGAGAGAACAATAAAACAACAACTATTTTTGGTTTTTTTATTTTATATTTTTTTTGTGTTTTTTTCTTTTTTTTACTTTTTTTTGTTTTTTTTACACTTTTTTTTGTAACTTTAACTTTTTTAACTGGTACCAGGTTTGGGTCTCTCAAAATGCGACAGCATCTTGGGAGACCCTGTGGAAGTGTGCCTAGTCTGTGCAGTGCTGTACCCTACGCTAATACTCCACTAGTGTGTGGTAGCGTTCAAAACATTCACCAATGCAAAGACCAGGATTGCCAGGACAGAGGGGACAATAATATCGGGTGTCACGCCTAAATCCGCGCTTGCTGCAGACACGACATCTTTTTTGGGGGGTTCGTTGGGTAGGGGTACTCGGGAGGGCATAAAGAAAATGCCTCTCATGCAGCCGGCTTACTGCATTTGGTTGGGGATGGTGAGGTGGAGCACCGTCTGGAAACAGAAGGGCTCTGACGATCTCTTCCTGGAATTTAAGGAAGGATCCAGTCCGTCCTGAAGCTCTGTATAGCACATGAGCATTCAGCAAAGCCAATTGAAATAAATAAACAGACACTTTTTTGTACCAGCGTCTGGCCTTACGGGCAATTAGGTACGGCGCCAACAACTGGTCGTTGAGGTCCACCCCTCCCATATTAAGGTTATATTCGTGGACACAGAGGGGTTTCTCCACAACACCAGTCGCCGTAGGAATTTGGACCATCGTGTCTGCATGAAGGGAGGTGAGAACGAAAACATTCTTCTTATCCCTCCACTTCATAGCGAGCAAATTATTATACTTCAAGCAGGCTCTCTCCCCCAGCCTAAGACGGGAATCTACAAGCCGCTGGGGAAAGCCCCGGCGATTAGGTCGCACGGTGCCACATGCTCCAATCTGATGATCAAAAAGGTGGCTAAAAAGTGGCACGCTCGTATAATAATTGTCCACGTACAAGTGGTACCCCTTTCCGAATAAGGGTGACACCAAGTCCCACACTATCTTGCCAGCGCTTCCTATGTAGTCAGGGCAGTTTGTCGGCTCTACGTGACTATCTTTGCCCTCGTAAACCATAAATCTACATGTATAGCCTGTGGCCCTGTCACAGAGCTTATACATCTTGACCCCGTATCTGGCACGCTTGCTGGGAAGGTACTGTTTGAATGACAAGCGGCCAGAAAATTTAACCAGGGACTCATCAACGCAGACAACTTGATGGGGGGTAAACAAGTCTGCAAAACGTTGGTTGAAGTGGTTTACGAGGGGCCGAATTTTGTAGAGCCGATCGTATTCAGGGTCTCCACGAGGACGACAGAGTTCATTGTCGTTGAAGTGCATGAACCGCAAAATCTGCTCGTATCGTGCCCTGGCCATGGAAGCAGAGAACAAGGGTGAATGGTAAATTGGGTCAGTGGACCAATATGACCGCAACTCACTCTTTTTATTCAACCCCATGAGGAGGGAAAGGCCCAGAAAGATCTTAAATTCGGAGACCGTAATTGGTCTCCAATCTCTGGCAAGGGTGGACTGGGGCATAGTGGCGATGTATTGACCAGCGTATAAATTGCTTTGGTCCACAATAGATCTAAAGAGATCTTCGGTGAAAAACAGCGAATAAAAATCCAGTGGCATAAAGTCAACTGTTTCCACCTGAATTCCGGGTTGGCCAGTGAAAGGGGGAAGTACGGGTGCTGCAGAAGTGGTGGGTACCCAATTCGGATTGGCCAATGCAGCAGGAAGGGCACTATGGGCACGACGGGCCTGTGTTCGTCTTCTTGGTGGCAGCGGGACACTACTAGTGCTTGCCACCTCGCCAGCTTGAACTGCACTTATGGGACTCGCCACGTCACCACATGATACTGCAGTGCTGGATGTACGACCAGGGTGTACTAGGCCGCTGGTGCTTGCCAGTTCACCAGAAGGAGTGGCGGCACTAGTACCTCTCTGCTCCCTACGAGAGCCCTGCGGTTCATGCACTTCAAGGACAGCATAAGTTCGGGGTCTGGTACGCCTGACCTTAGCAGGGACCACAACTCCGTCGTCAGAGCTATCTGTCATGGAGCCGCTGTCCTCTACAGGATCGTATTCTGAGCCTGAACTTGACAGATGAGTGACTTCCTCTTTACTATCTGTCATGCTCAGAATTCTGTAGGCCTCTTCACTAGTGTACCTTCGATTTGCCATTTTGGCCTCTAAATTTAGGGGTACACTAGTGAGACTCACAGGCAAAAAAGCTCCCGACTGTCAGCGACTGATTCAAAACGCTACCAAAAAACTGTTAGCGATCGCAGGGATCAGGCCTGACTCTGCGACCGCTGCAGTTATGTGTGCTTAGTGTTTTGTAAGTGTCAGTAATCGATCGATACTGCACTTGGGTGGGCTGGGCTGGGCTGGGCCGAGGAGCAAAACGCAGGTGCTAGCAGGTATCTGGGCTGATCCCGCTAACACTGCGTTTCAGGGAACCCTAAACTGCTGGGGAGTATAGATCTGATCGGATCAGATATCGATCCGTTCAGATACTATAGCACTAAGGGAGGTGTATGCTGCGTGCGTGGGTTTTAGCGGTACTGGCGCTAACCTGACGCTGCCTGGGGCGACGCAGACCTTATTTGATCCTAAAAACTTAACTTCTATCACCGCCGGGCAATTAGGGGGTTAAACCTTTATAGGGTAATAAACGGCGGGTGCCCTAAAACTATAATAAACTGTAATAAACTGTAATAAACTATAATAAACTACAAAAAACAAACTATCTAACCAGCGTCACCCGTAACACTTATACGGTGATCGCTGGTGAAAGGGTTAACTAGGGGGCAATCAGGGGGTTAAAACCTTTAGCAGGTAGTATATGGGGGTCCCTGTCGCTATAAAACACTGACAGCGAACCTATATACTTACCTCCCTAAACTAGCGTCACCTGTGTCACTAATACAGCGATCAGAAAAACGATCGCTTAGCGACACTGGTGACGGGGGGTAATCAAGGGGTTAACTTTTATTAGGGGGGGTTAGGGGGTACCCTGGACCTAAGGGGGGGTACCCTAGACCTAAAGGGGGCTACCCTAACAGCCCTAACACTTATAACTGACAAACTGACACCAATGCAAAAAAAAAAAAAAAACTGCTATTGGTGTCAGAGTGACAGTGGGTACAGGGGGGTGATCGGGGGGTGATCGGGGGGTGACAGGGGGGTGAAAAGTGTGCCTGGCGTGTTCTACTGAACGTGTGGTGTTGGTGCACTTGCTTGGATGTCTCCTCTCCTCGGCGTCGGATCAAAAAGACCGGCTCCAGGAGAGATGACATCACTTCCTCTCCCTCTGTTTACATTACAGAGGGAGAGGAAGCATTCGATTCGTGGGAGCGATCGGGAGGGGGTGGCCAACAATGGATGGCCTCCCCCTGACCCCTAATCGCCCGCGAACGAGAGCCGACCACTCAGGGCACCGGGGGGGGTCCGATCGGACCCCCCGCCCGCGGGAAGGCATCACGTACTAGGTACGTGATTTTGCCTGCCCGTGCCGACCTGCTCACGTATATAGGCGTGAGGCGGTCGGCAAGTGGTTAATATTACAGTATTGTATTCTGAGCCCCGGCTGATGTGGTGATTCATTCAACCCTACTGACAGCCCATGGCATAGCTTCTGCAGGTGACAGCCTGGAGATGAGATGAGTATTGCAGAGAAATGTCTGGGCAAGTTATTTTAGATAACTGGAGATCCTAAGTTAGGATCAAAACATGCCCAAGCAATGCAGATATTTGCCTGTATGCATTATGCATTACTTAATGGAAATTAACTACATAACTGCTGTGAATTTCTGTATGCCTAGATTCATGTTCATGAGCTTGCTGGAAATCAAATCAACTCCACAATATCAAGTTAACTTTGTTTTCAGTAAGCCAACTTCAAATCAACTCTAATCTTCAGTATAAAATTTTGTAAAATTTTAAGAAACACCAACATGTCTTACACTTTGGTGGTGGCTAGTTACCTTATTTCTGTAAATATTTTATTATATCTTTTCATGTGACAACACTGAAGAAATTACACTTTTCTACAATGTAAAGTAGTGCGTGTACAGCTTGTATAACAGTGTAAATTTGCTGTCCCCACAAAATAACTCAACACACAGCCATTCATGTCTAAACTGCTGGCAACAAAAATGAGTACACCCCTAAGTGAAAATGTCCAAATTGGGCCAAATTAGCGATTTTCCCTCCCCAGTGTCATGTGACTCGTTAGTGTTACAAGGTCTCAGGTGTGAATGGGGAGCAGGTGTGTTAAATTTGGTGTTATCGCTTTCACTCTCTCATACTGGTCACTGGAAGTTCAACATGGCACCTCATGGCAAAGAACTCTCCGAAGATCTGAAAAAGGATCTGATAAAGATGGCCTAGGCTATAAGAAGATTGCCAAGACCCTGAAACTGAGCTGCAGCACAGTGGCCAAGACCATACAGCGGTTTAACAGGACAAGTTCCACTCAGAACAGGCCTCACCATCGTCGACCAAAGAAGTTGAATGCATGTGCTCAGCGTCATATCCGGAGGTTGTCTTTAGGAAATAGACGTATGAGTGCTGCCAGCATTGCTGCAGAAGTTAAAGGGGTGGGGGGTCAGCCTGTCAGTGCCCAGACCATACACCACACACTGCATCAAATTGGTCTGCATGGCTGTCGTCCCAGAAGGAAGCCTCTTCTAAAGATGATGCACAAGAAAGCCTGCAAACAGTTTGCCGAAGACAAGCAAACTAAGGACATGGATTACTGGAACCCTGGAACCATGTCCTGTGGTCCGATGAGACCAAGATAAACTTATTTGGTTCAGATGGTGTCAAGCATGTGTGGTGGCAACTAGGTGAGGAGTACAAAGACAAGTGTGTCTTACCTACAGTCAAGCGTGGTGGTGGGAGTGTCATGGTCTGGGGCTGCATAAGTGCTGTTGGCAAGGAGGAGCTACAGTTCATTGAGGGAACCATGAATGCCAACATGTATTGCACCATGCTGGAGACTGGGCAGTGGGCAGTATTCCAACATGAGAACAACCCCAAACACACCTCCAAGATGACCACTGCCTTACTAAAGAAGCTGAGGTTAAAGGTGATGGACTGACCAAGCATGTCTCCAGACCTAAACCCTATTGAGCATCTGTGTGGCATCCTCAAACGTAAGGTGGAGAGCGCAAGGTCTCTAACCTCCACCAGCTCTGTGATGTTGTCATGGAGGAGTGGAAGAGGACTCCAGTGGCAACCTGTGAAGCTCTGGTGAATTCCATGCCCAATTGGGTTAAGACAGTGCTGGAAAATAATGGTGGGCACACAAAATATTGACACTTTGGGCCCAACTTGGACATTTTCACTTAGGGGCATACTCACTTTTGTGAGAGGTTCTGTATGTATATAGGTAGCTAAAGTGCTAAGTAGTGGGACATAAATGAAATTTCACATGTACTCACCTATATGGCTGCAACATTAGTCCAATGCTGTCCCCTTCGCTCTGTGCTCTGCCCCTCCAGTGCTGTCTGGAACTGGGGAAGGGGCATAGGTGGCTGGTTCAGGTTCCCAGCTGTTGGTCAGCCATCTGGGATGATCCTGATAATATTGCCGGGATCCTTCCAGAGTCTGTACTGGCTCTATGGGTTTTAGCTGTCACAGGAAAGATTCTGGGTCACAGAAGTGCAAAAGGAAGTGTGCTCTTGTGACTCACTTGAGAAGTATGGCAAAACAAGTTTTGGCCTTACTTCTCTTTTAATTTTATGAATAGGGGCAGGAGGAAAAATAGTCAAGTAATAAGAAAATATGTTTTCAGGGAAAGATGTCACGATATCGTACTTTAGTACCAATTTAAAGACAATATAATGTTATATGTGCCTATTTTCATTTATAGTACATTCAACTGTGATTATTCAAGTTTTAAATAGCAACACTAGATTGTGGATTATGCCAAAGGTAAGCAAAGGTTGTAAATCTAGGCGTGTTCAGCTAATCACACTCATACTCTGGGCTGGCAGGTGCGCATTCTGAATACATGACCCTGTAGTGTAAGGAATATATATATCTACAAACATTAATTATCAGTGGCAAATACAAAAGGTTTGAGCTAATTCCAACTCCAAAGACATGTTGGCATAGGTGTGTGCAGCCTATTGCATTAAGGTCTGTACCCCAAACCTCAAACACACATGCATGTGTGTGTGTGTATATATATATATATATATATATATATATAACAGTGCTTTTCCTTCAAAAATAAGGACATTTCAATGTGACCCCAAACTTTTGAACGGTAGTGTATATATATACACCGGACACCGGGAGAAGACGCCGGAGAGAGCAGAGAAGAACCGGACACCGGGAGAAGAGGCTGGAGAGACCCCCGAAGTCGGAAGAAGTCCCCGGAGCTGCCTAATGAATTACTTTAAAAACCTGTGTAGTGTGTTTTTTTTATTGACACTTTTTTCCCTAGGTGAATGAGTAGGGGTACGATGTACCCCATACTCATTCACATAGGGTGGGGGGCTGGGATCTGGGGGCCCCTTATTAAAGGGGGCTCCCGGATTCCAATAAGCCCCTCGCCCGCAGCCCCCGACAACCAACGGCCAGGGTTGTCGGGAAGAGGCCCTTGTCCTCATCAACATGGGGACAAGGTGCTTTGGGGTGGGGGGGTCAGGGCGCTCCCCCTCCCCCAAAGCACCCACCCCCTATGTTGAGGATATGCGGCCTGGTACGGTTCAGGAGGGAGGGGCGCTCGCTCATCCCCACCCCTTTCGTCACCGGCCGGGCTGCGTGCTCAGATAAGGGTCTTGTATGGATTTTGGGGGGACCCCCACGCCCATTATTCAGCGTAAGGGGTTCCCCTTAAAATCCATACCAGACCGAAGGGCCTGGTACTCCCCCAGAGGGGAATTTCCTCTCGCGCCCACCGCAGTAGGAAAATGTGTTTTTCCTATTGCAGCCAGCGCGAGATGTACAGTACCCTGTTGCCGAGAACCAGATTCTTGCGGCTGCATACTGTAGTTTGTACAAAAGTCCGATGGTTTTGTGTACACATGATCGGACTTTGCTCCATCAGACTTTTGTTGCCGGAAAGTTTGTGCTATCGCACAGCCAACAAAAGTCCGATGGAAACAGAAAAAGTTTGTCAGATGGAGCGTACACGCGGTCGGATGTTGCTCCAAAACAGCTAATTTGCATGTTTGTTGTAAAAAAGTCAGATCATGTGTACGGGCCTTTAGAGACCTTGCGCTCCTTCACCCTCCATTCGAGGATGCCCCACAGATGCTTAATAGGGTTTAGGTCTGGAGACATGCTTGGCCAGTCCATCACCTTTACCCTCAGCTTCTTTAGCAAGGCAGTGGTCATCTTGGAGATGTGTTTGGGGTTGTTATCATGTTGGAATACTGCCCTGCCGCCCAGTCTCCGAAGGGAGGGGATCATGCTCTGCTTCAGTATGTCACAGTACATGTTGGCATTCATGGTTCCCTCAATGAACTGTAGCTCCCCAGTGCTAGCAGCACTCATGCAGCCACAGACCATGACACTCCCACCACCATGCTTGACTGTAGGCAAGACAAACTTATTTTTGTACTCCTCACCTGGTTGCCGCCACACACGCTTGACACCATCTGAACCAAATAAGTTTATCTTGGTCTCATCAGACCACAGGACATGGTTCCAGTAATCCATGTCCTTAGTCTGCTTGTCTTCAGCAAACTGTTTGCAGGCTTTCTTGTGCATCATCTTTAGAAGAGGCTTCCTTCTGGGACGACAGCCATGCAGACCAATTTGATGCAGTGTGCGGCGTATGGTCTGAGCACAGACAGGCTGACCCCCCACCCCTTCAACCTCTGCAGCAATGCTGGCAGCACTCATACATCTATTTCCCAAAGACAACCTCTAGATATGATGCTGAGCATATGCACTCAACTTCTTTGGTCAACCATGGCGAGGCCTGTTCTGAGTGGAACCTGTCCTGTTAAACCGCTGTATGGTCTTGGCTACCGTGCTGCAGCTCAGTTTCAGGGTCTTGGCAATCTTCTTATAGCCTAGGCTATCTTTATGTAGAGCAACAATTATTTTTTTCAGATCCTCAGAGAGTTCTTTGCCATAAGGTGCCATTATGAAATTGCAGTCACCAATATGAGAGAGTGAGAGCGATAACACCAAATTTAACACACTTGCTCCCCATTCACACCTGAGACCTTGTAACACTAACGAGCCACTGGGCACTGGGGAGGGAAAATGACTGGTCCCAATTTGGACATTTTCCCTTAGGGGTGTACTCACTTTTGTTGCCAGCGGTTTAGACATGAATGGCTGTGTGTTGAGTTATTTTGAGGGGACAGCAAATTTACACTGTTATACAAGCTGCACACTCACTACTTTACATTGTAGCAAAGTGTTATTTCTTCAGTGTTGTCACATGAAAAGTAATAAAAAATATTTACAAAAATGTGAGCGGTATACTCACTTTTGTGAGATACTATATATATATATATATATATATCTACAGTGGGGACGGAAAGAATTCAGACCCCCTTAAATGTTTCACTCTTTGTTATATTGCAGCCATTTGCTAAAATCATTTAAGTTCATTTTTTTCCCCATTAATGTACACACAGCACCCCATATTGACAGAAAAACACAGAATTGTTGACATTTTTGCAGATTTGATAAAAAAAGAAAAACTGAAATATCACATGGTCCTAAGTATTCAGACCCTCTGCTCAGTATTTAGAAGAAGCACCCTTTTGATCTAATACAGCCATGAGTCTTTTTGGGAAAGATGCTACAAGTTTTTCACACCTGGATTTGGGGATCCTCTGCCATTCCTCCTTGCAGATCCTCTCCAGTTCTGTCAGGTTGGATGGTAAATGTTGGTGGACAGCCATTTTTAGGTCTCTCCAGAGATGCTCAATTGGGTTTAAGTCAGGGCTCTGGCTGGGCCATTCAAGAACAGTCATGGAGTTGTTGTGAAGCCACTCCTTCCTTATTTTAGCTGTGTGCTTAGGGTCATTGTCTTGTTGGAAGGTAAACCTTCGGCCCAGTCTGAGGTCCTGAGCACTCTGGAGAAGGTTTTCGTTCAGGATATCCCTGTACTTGGCCGCATTCATCTTTCCCTCAATTGCAACCAGTCGTCCTGTCCCTGCAGCTGAAAAACACCCCCACAGCATGATGCTGCCACCACCATGCTTCACTGTTGGGACTGTATTGGACAGGTGATGAGCAGTGCCTGGTTTTCTCCACACACACCGCTTAGAATTAAGGCCAAAAAGTTCTATCTTGGTCTCATCAGACCAAAGAATCTTATTTCTCACCATCTTGGAGTCCTTCAGGTGTTTTTTTAGCAAACTCCATGCGGTCTTTCATGTGTTTTGCACTGAGGAGAGGCTTCGGTTGGGCCACTCTGCCATAAAGCCCCGACTGGTGGAGGGCTGCAGTTATGGTTGACTTTCTACAACTTTCTCCCATCTCCCGACTGCATCTCTTGAGCTCAGCCACAGTAATCTTTGGGTTCTTCTTTACCTCTCTCACCAAGGCTATTCTCCCGCGATAGCTCAGTTTGGCCGGACGGCCAGCTCTAGGAAGGGTTCTGGCCGTCCCAAACGTCTTCCATTTAGGGATTATGGAGGCCACTGTGCTCTTAGGAACCTTAAGGCCCGGTTCACACTTGTGCGATGCGAGAACACCGCAAATCCACTGCGGGTTCCCACATCGCATCGACTTGCATGTCTGTTCACACTGCCACATGCGAATCGCTGGGGAGTGTCAATACATTGTTAACGACAGCCCCAATTCAGTTGCATAACTGACAGTTCGGACATGAATCGGATCGCATACGTGTAAACACACATGCGATCAGATTCTGATCCGAACAGAAAAAAGGGTCCTGTGCGTGTTTGGACCGAATGTGGTGCAATATCAGCCATACTATCTGTATGGCTGATATCGCACTGCACAGACATCGCATGTAATGTGAACAGCAGTGCGCTGCGAATTACATGCGATGTCTGGCATCGTACAAGTTTGAACCAGGCCTAAGTGCAGCAGAAATTTTGCTCTTCAGGCAGTTCCTTTGACCTCATGATTCTCATTTGCTCTGACTTGCACTGTGAGCTGTAAGGTCTTATATAGACAGGTGTGTGGCTTTCCTATTCAAGTCCAATCAGTATAATCAAACACAGCTGGACTCAAATGAAGGTGTAGAACCATCTCAAGGATGATCAGAAGAAGTGGACAGCACCTGAGTTAAATATATGAGTGTCAGCCCTGGTTCACACAGGGGCGACTTGTCAGACGACTTAGCCGCCTGACAAGTCGCGCTCTGTTCTGTACTATGGAACCATTCTAATAGGAGCAACTCAAGTCGCTCCGACTTAGAAAAAGGTTCCTGTACTACTTTTGGCAGCGACTTCAGGCGACTTGCATTGACTTCTATACAGAAGTCGTTTTGCAAGTCGCCGCTGAAGTCGTGTGCAGGTCACCTGCAAGTCGTGTTGCCCCTGTGTGAACCGGCAGTCACAGGAAAGGGTCTGAATACTTAGGACCATGTGATATTTCAGTTTTTCTTTTTTAATAAATCTGCAAAAATGTCAACAATTCTGTGTTTTTCTGTCAATATGGGGTGCTGTGTGTACATTAATGAGGAAAAAAAAAATGAACTTAAATGATTTTAGCAAATGCCTGCAATATAACAAAGAGTGAAAAATTTAAGGGGGTCTGAATACTTTCCGTCCCCACTGTGTGCATATATATATATTGTAACAATCTGGGGTGATTATGCTCAAGTGGTGTATGCGTTTTCAGGAACACCGCTCAGTCCAGACTGTATTTTTAAGGGCGGGGCAGCCCAATTTTATTTAAACGAAACAAACTTCACAGAAAGTCTTGCCTCGCAGGGGGTTCCACCATCATTGTATAACAGAAAAACTTCAGCCTCCCGGCTCACTCACTCTTACTTAGTCAAACTCCCTCCTGGAGCTTACTTGCTAAGCTGCGTGCTGTTTGGTCACAGGCCACATCCGCCTCCTGCAGACATACACGCTCAGACTCCTAGAGACCGCCTGTCTCTCTTTCGTGGAGCCGTCTCCACCTGAAAGCCCTCCCGACTCCCACACCAGGCCACCTGCCTGTAGTTTGGAGCTGTTCCCAAGTGTGAGCCCTGAGCTCTCTTCCTGAGGGGAATATAAACCCAGCCCACAGGTGTGCAAACATCATGCCTGTCTTTGCAAAAACCAGGCTGCAGGTGCTAATATACACCGTGACCTGGGGTCGCCTCTCCACAATATTTATATAATATCCAATGGTTGTCACCGCACATAAATCAGGGATAAAAAATGGGCCCGGGTGCAGAGCAAAGGCTGTAGTGCTTATAAACCAAAAAAGAGCGGCACTCACGGGTCTTGAAAAGTGAACGCACAATGGCGGTTTAATTTGACTTTTCAACAAGGCACAAGACTCACCCTGAGGAAGATGAGCTTGTGCCTCGTCGAAACATCAAATTAAACCGCCATTATGCGTTCACCTTTCAAGACCCATGAGTGCCGCTCTCTTTTTTAGGTATGATATATATATATATATATATATATATATATATATATATATATATATACACACACAAACACTCACATATATACATAAAACCACCCATTTATGTGCCTGCCTGACCCAAGTGTCTTCTTTGACATTCTTGTTCATAATAAAAAAAAATCCATCCTTGCAGTAGGGCCCCCCATACTACATGAGTTAAAGCGGAGTTCCACACAAAAATGGAACTTCCGCTTTTCGGAACCCTCCCCCCCTCCTCTGGTGTCACATTTGGCATCTTTCAGGGGGGAGGGGGGTGTAGATAGCTGTCTAAGACAGGTATTTGCACCCACTTCCGGCATAGACTCCCATGGGAGTCTATGCCTCTTCCCGTCCCGACCGCGCTGTCTGCTGGGAACACACAGCTCCCAGGAGAGAGCGGGGACCACTAGGGACGCGCAGCGCGACTCGCGCATGCGCAGTAGGGAACCGGGAAGTGAAGCCGCAACGCTTCACTTCCTGATTCCCTCACCTAGGATGGCGGCGGCAGCTGCCGAGAACCGAGAGGGTTCTCGGCGTCCCCTGCCGACATCGCTGGACCCTGGGACAGGTAAGTGGCCATGTATTAAAAGTCAGCAGCTACAGTATTTGTAGCTGCTGGCTTTTAATATTATTTTTTTTTGGCAGTGTGGGTGAACCCCTGCTTTAAATGCTCATTTCTGCATTCACAGATTCCTATGAATAAGGCTGCATTCACACCTGAGCGTATAGTTTTCAGGAGGAAAGTCAGCATTTTTAATGCAATTTTGCCACAATTTTTACTACATTTTTTGACACGTTTTTTGCTGCGATTTTGTACAGGTCAAAAGGTCACCAATGTAAAAAGCAGAAAAACGCCCAAATCTGCCCGAAATGAGCTATAACAAAAGCTCCAGAACTTTTTTTTAGATTCAGGCGTTTGGCTTCAGGCAACATGAAGTGGAGAAGTGAACCATCTCCATAGAGAATAATTGATTGTTTCTCCTCCAGCATTTTGGAGCTTTAGGCTTCAAGCTACAAAACGCTAAGGTGTGAATGGGGCCTTAATGGCGAGGCTGTATGGTAGGGGGCACAGAGGGGAGGGGGCAACTAAAACATGTTACACCCTATATACGGGTATAACGTGTTCTAAAAGGTGAGCTCATCCTTTAAGTAGTGATGGGCTAGGGCATGTTCAGATTGAACTCGAGCCCATCGTTACCTTTAAGTTGGTACACAGGCACAGGATTTTTTGTTCAGATCGCTAGCTGACAGGTTCTTGCATCTACACAAGCGATGTGGATGCAGGAATCCCCCCTACTGGGACATTGTATTCTGACAGCGGGGACTCCCCACTGTCAGAATACACTGATTAGTGCTGCAGCCAATTGGCTGCAAGCCGCTATTTGAACAAGGTTTCCAGCAGTCCTTTTAAAGAGAGGCTGATCTAATGACAGGAAGGGCTACACAAAAAAATGGTATTTAGGCGATCCCTGCTCAACTGGACGAATCTGAATCTGTGTGTACCCAGCTTTACCTTATTCCTTCTCCAGCAGGCTCCCTTCACTGCTGTTCCCTTGAGCTTCTAAGTTACTGGCTGTAGTCACACTCCAGCCTCCTCAACATACCATACAGGGTTAATGTCCCTCTATGGTACGTGATGATTTTGTAAGAGATTTTTTTTCTTTTTTTACAGAATCATACTTACCTAGGTGGATGCAGCATCGGTCCAATGCTGCATTTGTCCCCCGGTGCCTCTGCACTGAGAACCTAGCGAACGAACATCGCCGATGGCTCGGTTCTCACAGCTCCATGAGCAGAGAGCTGGTGACTGTCAATCAGCAGCTCTCCGCTTTGCCCCCCCCCCTGTGCTCACTGGAGCGCTGAGCTGTGGAGGGGCCTGGAGTGGCTGGCACAGGCTCTCATCGGCTCGCTGACAGGCTGAGACGGGTATCAGTCCAGGCACCTGGAGGATCCAGACTTTATTGTCGGGATGATGCGATGCCTGGAATGATTCCAGTGATGTCAGCAGAGAACGGATTTCAAAACAAATTGCACTCATGTGACCCATAGGAGAAGCCCAGCCAAACGAGCTCAGACTGGACTTCTCCTTTAAGGCTTTGGGTGAAGGAAGACAGTTTGGAATTAGGTGAGTAAGAAAGGCTATCCCCCCCCCCCATACACACACACTCTCACACTGCAAGGATAGACTCTTTTACTTTCCTGGAGTTGGGCTGTATTATGATAAGATTTTTTGACAAGTTAGGAATTACTGGGACTTCTGAGATGCTACATAGATGTATTCCACATACACACACTATATCTTATTAACCACTTACGGACTGCCCACCGTCATTATACGGCAGCTATTTGAAGAGGAATACCATTGTTATGGCAGCAGATAGCTGCCATAACCCTTGTATCCTCTTCTTTGGCAGGCAGTCCGCTTTCAGATAAAAGTTGTCTCTGCAGCGGATTCGCCGCAAGATCACTTTTATCAGGGGCGGGAGAGGCCCCCTTCCGCCACTTACCGGGCCAGCCGGTAGCTGTGGAGACAATTGCCTCCTCTCCCCTGGATGCCTGGCTGCCGAGTGAGGGGAAGATGGCCCCCACTTGGCTCCTTAGCATTGACTGGCGGAAGCAAATTCAAACATCACTTCCGTCCAATGCTCTTAAAGGAGAATTTTTTTTTTTTCTCAAATGACAATTTTGACAAATGACAATTCTTAATTTTCTTTTATTGCATTTTTTGTGTAAATATGAAGGACAGTGTCAAAATAAAAAAATAAAAAGTAAACGAAATAAGAAAAAAATAAATAAAAATGTAACGCGCCCCGTCCCGACAAGCTCGTGCGCAGAAGTGAACGAATATGTGAGTAGTGCCCGCATATGAAAATGGTGTTCAAACCACACATGTGAGGTATCGCCACGATCGTTAGAGTGAGAACAATAATTCCAGCCCTAGACCTCCTCTGTAACTCAAAACTGGTAACCTGTGGAGATTTTTAAGGGTAAACGTTTGTCGCCATTCCACAAGCGGGCGCAAAAGTGCAATTTTATTCTCTAGGATGTTAGAAAAAATATATATATAATGTTTGGGGGTTCTAAGTAATTTTCTAATAAAAAAAAAATATTTTAACTTGTAAACACCGGGTCTGAAAAATAGGCCCAGTCCTTAAGTGGTTAAAAAAAATTATGATTTTAATAAGATATAATGCATACCTCCAAACATTTTGAGATAGGAATGAGGGACACCTACTACCAAACGTATGAAGGCAAAGGACACGCCTCCTGCCACACTTCCTTAAAGGAGAATTAACCAAGAAAAGGTTAATTAAATCCACAAGGACTTTTTTTTACCACTCCTATTCCTTTATATTGGCTTTTAAAACCTACAAATGCAGCAATTTAGAATTTGGATGAAAGGTTTAGCACTGGGAAACACTTTTTGAAAGATCCAAAGTGCATTTTATATTCATCTATATAGATCAGACCAAAATGAGGGACAAATGAGGAAGAAAGAGTGACAGAGGGACATTGCTCCAAATCAGGGACAGTCCCTCGAAATTAGGGACAGTTGTGAGCTATGTATCATGTGTATGTGGAAAACATCCTATGTAGCACCTCAGAAGTCTCAGTAAATCTTAACCCGTTTAAGAATGTCACTTTCTCATTCACTAAACTGGTTCTGTTTACAGCCCAGCATTGTATGGTGTACAGTTGAAGGTAGAGAAGGTCAGTACCCACAGGTAAAGGCTGCCATCTGTCCTCTGAGATCTTCAGTCAGTCCCAGGGAGAGCTGTGCTGTGTGCTGGGCAGGAAGGGGCTGCACTGTGGTGATCTCTTCCTGCTCCACCCACCTGATAATCTCTTCCTGTTCCGCCCACCTGATGATCTCTTCCTGTTCCTCCCACCTGATGATCTCTTCCTGCTCTGCCCACCTGATGATCACTTCCTGCTCCGCCCACGTGATGATCTCTTCTTGCTCTGCCTACCTGATGATCTCTTCCTGCTCCCCCCACCTGATGATCTCTTCCTGCTCCGCCCACCTGATAATCTCTTCCTGCTCCGCCCACCTGATGATCTCTTCCTGTTCTGCCCACCTGTACTGGAGCTGTGAAAGCCCCAACTTAGCCAGACAGGAACCTGAGGAGAGAGAACGTTTTTCCGACTGCTGCCGCAGAGAGGAGCTCTTTTGGCAACACAAGGCATTGGATGGCGGGTAACTAACTCCTGTGAGGACTGCAGCCATGACTGTGGTGTAAGCAGTCAGGAATTATCCGATGCTGCCTCTGTATTTCTGGCTACAGCATCTCTGACAGCGGACGGCAGATTGACATTCAGCTGTCAGGGATGCTGTAGCCGGAACTACAGAGTAAGTATTGGAAAATGCGTCAGACTGCCTGCTTACTCCGCGGCTGGTGGCTGCAGTGCTCACAAGAGTTACACATCCAAATGACAAACAGTGCCACTTGCAGCTACCAGTGTAACTAGGCAGAGGTGCCGAAAAAGACTTCTTACACATTCTGACAGCAAGAAAGCCCAGGCACACCCGGCACACCCCATGCGCACACCTATGCATGCTTGTAGGCTAATTGGTTCCTGTCTAAATTGGCCCTAGTATGTGTATGTATGAATGTGAGTTTAGGGACCTTAGATTGTAAGCTCCTTGAGAGCAGGGACTGATGTGAATGTACAATATATACAGTATGCAAAGGACTGTGTAAATTGACAATGCTATATGAGTACCTATAATAAATTAATTCATTGTGTGACTCTTTCTTATCCTAAGCCATTTGATTACATTGGACTAGTTGAAAGCAAGCCTCTAAAAAAATCATCAACGCACAGTATGTTAGGCATTCTCTGGTGTATTAACGCATAGTCACTGTTCCTGTCAACTGCCAGGTATGGAAGACAGATGCTTGTTCTTCAGTTCCCTCCCAGAATGCAGTGCTTGGTATAGGAGTGGCCAATCCCCAGGCCTCCGAGCTGTCAAATAGGAAGGCCAAAACCGAATTTCAGGAAAAGTCATTCTTTCCTTTTTTTTTTTTTTCAACAATAAATATTTTATTTATTTTATCAAACAAATACAAATCATTTGAAGTTGCTGCATATATTATACAACATTTGTAATACAAAAACTGAGAAGGCATGAAGTATAGTACTGATATAAACCTTGATGGCCTAGTCCAGCCTACCCCGGTTGGGTTTAAGCTGTAGGACTGGAGGGTCACCACTTTAACTATGCTTCTTACAGTATAAACTATGAGTATGGAAATAATGTTGGGAAGGGAAATTAAAATAAACGAATAACCAAAAAGTAATGTATATCAAAGATATTGCTCTACACCAACTAATTGCTTAGGTGAATGGTCACAATATTTCAGCCTGAAGAGAAAATTAAAATTTGACATTCTTTTAGGTAATTGGAGGCTCTGGGATGGGATATCCAAATTTTCCATTTTTTTACTGAAAGTGGTTATGGAGTGGTTTTTATAAGCTAGCATTGTAAAAGTCATTATTTCCTTTGGGGAGACTGTAGTGGGGACTAAAGCAGTGCTGCCTTAGACAGTGGCTTGCAAATGCAATGATGATAAACCCACATCATAAAATAACTAACAATAAATGATGTATGACATACTGTTCATACGCACTCAGTGACTATGAGATTTGTTTTCTGTATTCTGCAAAAAAAAACAAAAACTTGTTGATCCCCCTGCTGCTCTCTATCTTCTCTCTCTTTTTTAATGTCCCTAATTCAGCTAGAGGATTTGCAGCTGTGATGGCAACTCGGCACATGCTCAGTTTTCAGTGAGTTTCTATGCTGAGCATTTCTTCCCTATCACATCTTAGCAGCCCATGTGAGCATAGAGTTACACATGTGGGTGTATACACAGTGGTAAATGACAGCGCACTCCCTCCTTCCCCCCTCCTCTATGTCCACTAACTAGCTAAACAGAAGGGGGATGGATATTACATGTAGGATAATGGAGGAATCACCTCCCTCTTATTCTAAGATACAGGCTGAAGGGGTGTGACATAACCTATGACTGGCAGAAATCGGCCCACACTATGTTATTTCCACAAAATAATAAAGATTTGATTTCAAATATATATTTGTTTGCCAATTTAAAACAGTTTATTGATATTGTTAATTTATTTTTACTCTGTATTCCAAAGCCCTTTTTTTTATTTAGAACATGCGACCAGTAGCAGAGGTCTAGAAGCCTGCAGACAGGCTGGGGAAAATCTGGGTCATGTGAGAGCTGTGTATCGATTAGGAAAAAGGTATTTATATATTTTTTTTAAATTAAAATAATTACAGTGCCACCATCCTGATACAGAAATACAGTAGACAATGTAAATTGAACAATGTGTGCTTAGTATCACTTTAATGATACAAAAGCACTGTATTGCTTCAAAAAGTTCTACCTACCTGCCACTGTACAGTGGCATGTTGTGCCCCAGAATTTTGTTTTTAATATTTGCTATTAAAGATTTTTTTTATACTAACCCTAAGCCAGAAATGTTGCTATTTTTCTATTATTTTTTGTGTTCCTTTTTTTATTTATTTGTAAATATTGTATGTTATTTTATAACATTCTTTTTGTATATGCACAATGATGTTCTTTTTAGAATACCAAATATAATATTAAATAACTGTCCTTGATGCTCTACAAATCATCAGGGCTGACAGTAGCTCACACTTTCCATCCCTGCTATACAAGAACTGAAATAGGTTTGTAGCCCCCTTTCAGCAGGTTCCTGCCACAAGGCCTACTGTACATGTTCAGTCATGGAGGCTCCAAGACCCTGTACAAAATCACCACTCCAGTTCACTATTCCTTGGCCTTCAGGAAATGTTGGGAAACCCAAACAAACACCAGAGGGGCCTCTCTGCTTCTTAGTCTACCAGAGGGTCCTGCTGTAAAACCAGGCCACTTTACTGGCGGGTGGCACCACAGGGTAACTCTATTTCTCATTTCCAGACTTGTTGACTCTCCTCCCACTCAGTCCCACTATAACTGGAACAGTAAAATAAGTCTGTATATGCAGTAAAGCATGCTTGTTATACTCACTGTGGAACCTAAGACGGTTAACCCTCAGCATTGTGTAAAAAGACTGCTTGATTTTGTATGCACAGATCCTCCACTCCTTGCACTGTCCCCCTGAACAAGTCCGGATGAGACAGAGCCTTTGCAGTCAGGATGCACATGCTCAGTTTAGTGTGTATTGCTAAAGAGGTTTTTTTTTCTGGAAGAGTGCATGTGATCAGCACTGTCCACACTTGTTCAGACAGAGGGTCAGGAGTCCTGCAACCTCATAGGACAGCTCAGTGTAGTATGACAACTCCTCCTACAAGCTTCAGCAGGAACTGATAGAAATCACAAGACTGCTATATACTGCTGAACTGCTGAGGAGAAAAGGTATTTAGCAGTTTATATTTACTAAAATAATTGTATATCCATGTTCTATGTACTGTGGGAGACCAGATATAGTGAATGCGGTGTCCTGGGTTTAGTAACACTTTAATAGAAGGTTTCACCTAATAGACCAATAACAATCAGAGCCATTTAATATTCAACATTAACTTATTTTTTTCTCCCATATTTTGCAAAAGCCCGGTCTAGATTCATCATTACAAGGGTATTTAACCTGAGTCCCTCTTCTGTAGGTTATATTCAGCTATCCTAACCAGTAAAAGCTAAACCTGCCTACTCCTTACAGGCTGATAACAGGTCAAAGTCAAGTACTTACACGGCTTGCATTAAAAAAAAAAAAGAATTTAATGATGTATTAACGATTACAGTGTTGCATTATTTGTGTCTTATACCTGCCTAAAGTTCAGCATTAATCCTTTATGTTGTGTACTAATCACACATGCATGGACAGTAATTAGTGCTGTACTTGACAATTGTCTCTTTACAATGGCTTGACTAATAAACACTAGATCAGTACATTCCTAGATGTGGTGTCATAGTTACCTGTGTAAATATAGAAAAATAGGCTGATTAACTATACAGTGCAAGGTATATTCACTAACTTCCTGAAAAAAAAATAAGTCTAAAAGGGCAGTTCAATATAGAAGCTAGAGCAGAAGTGTAAATAAAGTTTAATAGGGAAGACTACACACAACTGAATAGGGATCACTCAAGAAGCAAATTACATGTCTTTGGAGCCCTTAACAATAGAAGCTATTTCATAAGTTGCATACCAGTTCTAGGGCAGTGAAGTTAAGCTTCTTACTAGCCTCCCTTGCCATGAAGTCACAAGACACAAGTGTGAAAAAAATATGTTGCCTATGTATTTAGGGAACTCAAATGGTATTGGTAGGAGGTGCTGAATCAGGGATTGATTTACTTTCTCGGTGAAAATATAAAGTCATAACATAGAGGGCTAAGAGTCCGATTAAGAGAACAAGCCAACATGTTTCAGGTATTATAAAGTGTTTCTTCTCTCATCAGGGCTTTGAGTGCTGGTTTGGATTAAATGTTATAGGATATTCAACTCAAGGGTATGATGGCTCCCTTACTGTAAATCTGGACTTAAACAACTGGTTGTTAGAGACTAGGGAACATAAGCTTTCGTCAGAAGCTTCTATGAAAGGTAGGTTAGCTTTATGACAGATCCTCTTTCATGGAAATTTTATGTCACATGACATGTGGAAATTTGTCTGAGAATAAAGTACTGTATCCTTATTAAATGATAATTGTACTCTTAGGTTCAGAAACTTTCTAAATATAATGACCCACCTTAGATACTCATAGAAGGTACCTTTACTGAGCAAAATTATAAATGCAACACTTTTGTGTTTGCCCCTTTTTCTCATGAGCTGAACTCAAAGATCTACAACTTTTTCTATGTACATAAAAGGCCTATTTCTCTCAAATATTGTTCACAAATCTGTCTAAATCTGTGTTAGTGAGTACTTCTCCTTTGCCGAGATAATCCATCCACCTCACAGGTATGGCATATCCAGATGCGGATTAGAGGCATGATTATTGCACAGGTGTTTTATCACACAGCACAATGCCACAGATGTCGCAAGTTTTGAAGGAGCGTGCAATTGGCATGCTGACTGCAGGAATGTCCACCAGAGCTGTTGCCCTTGAAATGAATGTTCATAAAAAACGGGAATGTGGGACTTCAAATGAGGCAATTGACTTGTGGAGGTAGAGTATATAGTAAACATTTTTTATTTGTAACAATAGTAAAAAAGTATTTTCATATGTATACATGCACAATGGCATAAACATAATGGATACATATACATTAGCTTGGCAGCACATAAAAGATAGTAAATGTTGATAAATATAATACAAGGTGTTTCATATTAGCAGGCATTAGTACATCATATGCAAAAGAGCTGCTATAAGATAGGTACACATACACATTGATAATTGCATAGTACTCAATGAATCTTAGATGTATAAAAAGTATATATGGGCCAGTGAATAAGTAATGAGCCGGACTTGTCTGAGCACCCCATGGAAACTCAACGCGTTTCATGGCTATATGCCATTCATCAGGAGTTGGGTACAGAAGTAAACTGTAAATATAAATAAATATGTAATATTAGTAAATATGTTCTACCCCTTTAAAGGGAGAAAAGACCTCATGGGGAGAAAGAGATCTTTACTCACAGGTCGGCTATAGCACTGTGCTTTGCTAGCATCGAGGAGGATGGGACCCCAAATGGTTGTCTGTTCCGGAGCTGAGGCAAGGAAGCCCACTCCAGTCAAGAAAACCTCCACATAGCATACCCAATTGCTGCAACACATTCCACATGTGTGGGGAAGATTAAAAGTATGGTGTTCTGAAAGAAAATGTATGAAAATGAGACAAATATGTGTAAAAACAGTGAAAAAAGTAAAAAAGTGAGAAAATGTGAAAAGTAAAAGTAAAGTAAAAAAACATGATGAGTGTTTGAGAGAAAAATAAATTGATATGTGTATATTATAATGAGTGTTGTGTATGTATAAAAATACACACATACACCATGGTGAGTGGGTATGTTGCATGAGTCAAAAGAAAAAAAGGAAAAAAAAGAAAAAAAGGGGAAAGGGCTAAAAAAAGGAGAAAATGTGCGTAACTTACGTGTCTGTATCCAGTGAATAGGCTGTGTGTGTTACCTCCCTGGTGTCAAACACACAGTGAAATGGTAGGCAATCAAGCACACCTGCTAAAGTAATCCAGGTGTGGGGCGGGTCCCCGACCAACGTCATGCACACCATCGAATGAGAGTAGGAGTTGGCAGTGAAATCCACCACCGCCACAGGTGCCAAAGTGGAGCCACGCCAAACCCCATCTTCGACGTGAGATGGACCAAGGACGTCCCTGTATTGCGGCGTCAAAAGATGCCACAAACAGGTCATAACATGACGCCGATGCGCAGAAGGCCCCCCCGCCAATATCTCAAAGGAGACTCAGGAGGGAAGCACTGCTCTGAAATCAAGACAAGAAAAGGGCGCCCCCCAGCCCCGATCCAAGCCAGCCTCAGTGTGCTATAGAACAACAGAGGCCCAGTAGAGAAATATTTTTGGATAAATAAATTGTAATTGGAGAAAATGGGCATGGTGTCAAATAGTATATCTAATACAGATATTGCATATGTCATTGTTTTGTATATGTTTAATTAATCAAATGCAGATATACTTATAGTACAATGTCAAGTATACCGCCAGGTGCCATAGCATTGTAGATGTCTTGAGTGTGTGGACCCTAAATGAGGTGCACTAACAACCAAGACAGACCTCACACATGGATGGCAGGGGAACACTGCCAATCCAAAAAATCAATTGCCTCCATACCTGTTGCATATAGCCAAGAGGGGGGAATTTGGGACTTTAAATGAGGTACAATGTTTGTGCCTCCATCCCGGGTTCAAGTACATAAAAAGGGGAATGTAGGACTTTAAATGAATGTTCAGTTCTCTACCATAAGCCGTCTCCAAAGGTGTTTCAGAGAATTTGCCAGTACATTCAACCGGCCTCACAACCGCAGACCACATGTAACCACACCAGCCCAGGACCTCCACATCCAGCATCTTTACAGCCAAGATCTTCCGAGACCAGCCTCCCGGACAGCTGCTGCAACAATCAGTTTGCATAACCAAAGACTTTCTGCACAAACTGTCAGAAACCATCTCAGGGAAGCTCATCTACATGCTCGTCGTCCTCATCGGGGTCTCAACCTGACTGCAGTTCGTCGTCGTAACTGACTTGGGTGGGCAAATGCTCACATTCGATGACATCTGGCACTTTGGAGAGGTGTTCTCTTCATGGATAAATCCCGGTTTTCACTGTACAGGGCAGATGGCAGAGTGGGTGAGTGGTTTGCTGATGTCAACGTTGTGGATGGAGTGGCCCATGGTGTATGCTATGGACAACGGACACAGGTGCATTTTATTGATGGCATTTTGAATGCACAGAGATACCGTGACGGGATCCTGAGGCCCATTGTTGTGCCATTCATCCACGACCATCACCTCATGTTGCAGTATGATAATGCATGGCCCCATGTTGCAAGGATCTGTACACAATTCCTGGAAGCTGAAAACATCCCAGTTCTTGCATGGCCAGCATACTCACCGGACATGTCACCCATTGAGCATGTTTGGCATGCTCTGGATCAGCTTTTACAACGGCGTGTTCCAGTTCCTGCCAATATGCAGTTACTTTGCACAGCCATTGAAGAGGAATAGACCAACATTCCACAGGCCACAATCAACAACCTGATCAACTCTATGCGAAGGAGATGTGCTGCACTGCCTGAGGCAAATGGTGGTTCACACCAGATACTGATTGGTTTTCAGACCCACCCAATCCCCCCAATACAGTAAAACTGCATATTGTAGAGTGGCCTTTTATTGTGGCCAGCCTAAGGCACACCTGTGCAATAATCATGCTGTCTAATCAGCAGCTTGATATTCTACACCTGTGAGGTGGATGGATTATCTCAGCAAAGGAGAAGTACTCACTAACACAGATTTAGACAGATTTGTGAACAGTATTTGAGAGAAATAGGCCTTTTGTGTACATAGAAAAAGTCATAGATCTTTGAGTTCAGCTCATGATAAATAATGATGATAAAGGGGCGTACACAAAAGTGTTGCGTTTATAATTTTGCTTAGTGTGTATATATATATATATATATATATATATATATATATATATATATATATATATATATATATAGTGAGTTACAAGGTGGGAGAGTGCAAGGAGATAGGCACTCAGTTCTGTATTTGGCCCCCATGGGACATCGTGGGAACCTTCCTGCAGAGATGTAAAGACTCCAGTGTCTGGTATTCCCCAGCTGGGTATTACCTGGTGAGATCCTGACACCCTGAGTAGGACTGAAATTGGGGAAAGGGCTAGCAGTATGCTCGACTGAGAATCGTGCCGACTACTATCTAGAAAGGGGGTGAGAAGCTGATTATAGTACGGTATCATGCTGTGAATAATTTTCATGAAGTGTACGAGTGCCTTGTGGTGGTAGGTCCTGAGATCAGATATGATGCAACCGTATGCCCTGATGGTGTCTGCTGAGTTGTTCAGTTAAAGTTTTACAACAGTATTGGACTTGCCTTCTTTATTACTGTTGGCCTATCTGAGGAACGGTCATCCAGTTTGTCTGGGCAGCATGCTCTCTTCGGGTAGCAGGGGAAGATAGCTCCCTCCAAGGATGCAGACACACACACTGACATGCAAGAAAGGCAACAAGGCCTGCTAGCGGTACCCGGGAAGGAGATGTGCCCCTCTCTGAATGGCCCTGTCTATACCCAGGCTGGCAGTTTGTGTACTGAATGAACATCATCCTTTTGTGTCATGCTTATGTACACTGTACTTATTTTTATTTGGAGTCTTTAATTTGCACCCTTTAATAATATAATGCACAGTGCTGGGTAATATTCTGATGCTTTATACATCGAAGATAATGATAAAAATAAACTGCATGTACAGTACTCTTTTTTTCAATGCAATCTAATTGAGAGTTTATACTCTGCTGGAGTACATATACAGGTCTGGCTCAAACGATTTTGACAAGTGGCTCGGCAACTTTGTGACTGATATGTGGCTGGATCAGGGATAGAACTGGCAGGGGGTTGCAGGGATGAGGCCACGCTTTGATATATGTGTAACTGCAGTGTGCTCTTATCCCTTATAAAATCCAAGAACCACACTCTATTTGAAAAAATTGCTTCTTTTAATAAAATCATTATTATACACATCTCAGATCATACCTCTATAAATAGATTTATAATTGTCTCAACAACATCTATATCCATAAAAATACAATAGTAATCATGCACTGTAATGTAATTATCAGGATATAAACAAATAAATAAATACATATTTATTAGTGTATCAAAAATTGTGGAAAATGAAATGTACCAAGAACCACATATAGAAGCTTTATTATTACATAGCGATCACCTTAAAGGAGAAGTATGGGTTTGTTTGTTTTTTCTCCCATTATACTTATCTAGGTGGTTGCATGGGTACGATGCTGCATCTGTCCCTCGGCGCCTCTGCACTGAAAACCGAGCGATCAAACATTGCCTATGGCTCTGTTCTCCCAGCTCCCCGAGCAGAGAGCTGCTGACTGTCAATCAGCATCTCTCCTGCTCTGATCCTCCACACTCACTGGAGCGCTGAGCTTTGGAGGGGTGGGAAGTGGCCGTCTCAGCCTCCCAGCAGGTCGCTGAGAGGCTGAGACTGCCATCAGTCCGGGCACCTGGCGGATCCAGACTTCCAGAGTCGGGATGACGCGGTGCCTCGACTGATTCTAGTGACGTCAGTGGAGAGCGAACTTCATACCGCTCTCTGCTAAAAACGGGTCACAGGAGTGCAAAACGGATTGAATCCCATAGGAGAAGCCCAGACAAATGAGCTCAGGCTGGACATCTTATTTAACAGCAGTTATTGTTCCATAGGTTAAGGGCTCTTGCATGTGGCCTTAAAGTATAAGTGCACCCTTGTAGCAGTTACACTTGTAATGTACTTTCCCTTGCCCCCAGCCCCTCCTGCAAGCCTTATACTTACCTGTCCCCAATACAGGAAGAAATTGCCCTTTATGCCTCTGAATCCCTTTTCTCACAATCTTCTGAGCTGGGCCTACAAAATGCACTCTCCATTCATTCTTATAGAGAGTCCATACTCCATACTCTGACACAATGCCAAGTTTTTTATATGTTTGAAAGCTGACCTGGCTCAGAACATTTTAAAAATGGCTAGGCAGCTTTTTGGGGGAAAACTCACTTAAACTAGGTTTGCAGGGGTGGCAAACAGTACATGGTAAGTGCAACTGCACAAAAAGTGCATTTACACTTTTAAAGTGCTAGGGTCCTGGAATTCCACCAAGGACAACATTATAATCTACTAAAATATAAAGATAGGCTAATTGTTTTCAATTCAAGTTGGCCCTGCTGTATGCATTCATTTCTTAGGCCTCTTTCACATTGGTGGCTGGGGGAGCAGTAAAAAAAGGTGACTTAGCTGCAATTATACTGCCCACCTTCAGTGTAAAACACAGTTGAAGGAGTCCGTTCACATGGCAAATTTAACACTGAATTCTGAGTTGACAGGCGGCACCGCTTGCCAACTCAACCATTCAAGTCAATGGGCTTGATTTGCATTTATGATACATTAGCCCCGTTATTTACTTCCATTTGATAAAAAAAAAAATACAAAAAAGAATGGCATTCAGGAAGTGACAGGATTTCTTCTTGAAAGCCTAACAGCAACTGCATAGCCATACTCTGAAAAGCAATCCACCGCAGATCGCTTTTTAGAGCTCAGGGTAGCATGAACCTAGCCTTAGGGATATTAGATTGTAAGTTCATTTGGGTGTGGGTCTCGTGTAAATGGTTTACAATTGTTTGGTGAAGCATTGCAAAATATGTCAGAAAATATGGTGAAAGTGGTCAAGTCATGTTCATTCTGAATACCAATTCATTTGCTACCAAAAATCCTGTCCTTAATTTGTGAAGAAAACCCACACAAACCCTGGTCAGTATATATGCAGGTGATAATTCTAGTGAGAATAAAATCCAGAAACTCAGAGCTGTAATTCAGTACCATTACTAACACATTAGTGAAGAACGCAAACTGGGAAATTTATTTAAAGTCTAAGTTTAGTAAAAAAGAAAAGGAAAATCAGCACAAGGCACGTTACTTACTATCAAATCAATCCGATGTGTCCCCTCGTGCTGCTGGTTCCTCATTTAGTTGAAGTCCTCCTCTGTTTCACCCCCCCCCCCCCCAATCTGCTGTAATCTTCTGGTGTGGCAGAGCTTACATAATTTCTAAGTAGAGGATTGACAGATGGATAGATGAAAGGTCTGCCTCCTCCATCCAGAGAACATTTTTCATTCATAGAAGCTATAGTACAGTTTCTGTGAATGGAGGTGGGGGCCAGAAAGGGCAGGCACTCTTGGTGAGTGCAAATGAGAAGTCCCTCAGCTCAATGAATCCCTGCCGCACCAGAAGATTACAGCGGCGGGGGGTAGGGGGGGGATCAGAGGAGGAGGATTTCAACTAAACGAGGAGCACAAGATACAAACTGGAATATATTAAATCATGTCCCTTATGCTGTTTTTTTTTATTTTTATTTTTTTACTAAATTTAGGCTTTAAATGTTTTATTGGAGTTGGGTTTAAATCAGTTCTACCTTTACATCAATTTTACTATAATACAAAACACAAAAAACACTCTATAATGTTTTGTTAGCCTTATTGAAAGGTGTATCATCCACTGACACCAAAATATCCCAACCATTCCTCCTAAGACCTAGTATCCATGATCTGTTCTACATCTCCAAGTGATAGAACACTGACACCTAAATCCCAAAGTTTGTTGCTGAATGGGCTGTATGCCACTGTAAGTGGTATTGATGACTGAAAAGCCTCGGGAAGTTGAATCCATGGTTGCAGCAAAGAATGAAACTCTTTCTGGTGATGAAAGTCAACTTGGTGATTCTGTGGTCCTTGAGATAAGTACTCTTTTATTTGTGGTTGCCATGTACTCTCCAGTTCTTTGCTTTCTAAAATATTTGTGTTCTCCTCTGGTTCTTGCTGTCTCAGGTAACCCAGTCCTTCATGTACCATTGCTATGTCAATGCCCGTACCACAAGTTTGGATGTCTCTATCATCACCACTATCCCAACAGTTGATGAGGTTCTGGGAGTCTGTTGATAGGCTTATACCACTGTCTTCACTTTTGGTGCTTTTTATTTCACAAGAGTGCTCCTCTAGTGTGTTTATATTGGTAATATCAGGTTTTGACTTTGACAAACTTTCACCTACACAGAGCACTTGAGAGGACTTTGAGATTTCGGTGGCAAAGATTTGGCTTCCAAAACCACTGTCTGCACTGCTGCGCATCAAAGTGTCCCTGAGCTCTGGCATGAGATTTTCAGTCGGGTGATTCTCCCAGTGCAGGGTTGTCTCAATAACAGAGGATGATGGTTTATCCATCCATGACCAACTTCTCTGAATAAGAGACTTCTGTGGAAAAAATGACATATTTGGTCATTATTTTGTTACACTTTTTTTGTTTACTTCACTTCTTTTGCTTGTGCATACTCATGCTCTTCTGTGGGCTGGTAGCAAGAGTACAGTAGGGTTCATGCACACTATTATTTGTATGCATTTTATGTGCCTAATGTAAATTTCTGGACAATTTCCCACACCCGGGAGATACATGTACTCCGTGCAGCCTGTCATACAAGTGTATGGCTGCACGCAGCTATACACTTGTAAACGCTGATGCTTCTTTGGATTGGCATTTACATGTGCATGCACTTCCAATGTATTCCCCAAGCACGGGGATTTCACATTCAGAAAATACTTCAGATGCGCATGTATGGGTAAATAGCGATGCGAAGAAGCATCAGTGTTTACAAGAGTATGGCCTCTCTGTCTATTTACCCACTATCTTTAACTCTAAACAGGTCTATAGTGGACTGTCTATCAAAAAATAGTCCGTGCCATGGTACCTCTGTGGGTAATGACAAAAGCTGCAATCATTAAAACCACAAAGGTTTAAAATGTTAGCAAGAACACTGTGCTATAAATAATTATTAAAAAATACATGAAACAAATATACCCATACCTCAATATACTCATACCTCAAAATATATATATATATATTTTTTTTCATTTCAATGGGCTGCTCTATGCTCTAGAAATTCAGAAGTAAGTCCCTAACCCTTTTTCAAAATAACGCGGTGCCACAGCACGTGTCAGCAGATGCGTGAGGGTGTCCTTAACAATTGATGGCACTGCTGTGTATCTGCTGAAGGGCAGCACGTTTCTGTGGTGTCTGGAAAGCGATTTTGCATGCGTTCCCGACACACAAATGTGAATGCAGGCTAAATGTCTCAGTTACATTGGTGGTCAGTGTAAATCTTCTCATTACTTGGTGTAAAATCCTTTCATTCACACTAGTGGCCATTATGAATGTTCCCCTTACATTAGTGGTCAGTTTAAATCCCTCCTTACCTTGGTGGTTACTGTGAATGCTTCTATTACATTAGTGGTCAGTGTAAAACCCCATTACATTGGTGTCTAGTGTTGAAACTCCTCTTGATATTGGTAGTTGGTAAAAAAAAAAGTCAGCATTACCATTGATCACACCCTCCCCTTCCCCCAGCACTGCCACTGATCCCAGGAGTTCTAGGATCCCTGGGAGTTTTTTGTCTATTGATGGGTCCACTCACCTCCGCAGACCATGGTGTGCAGGCAGTGAGGAGATGATGTGCTGTAAGCTCTAGCAACCAATCAGTGAGCAGTATTACTGTACAGTAATCTCTAGCAACCAACCAACAAGCAGAAATCATGTGCTGGAACCTCTAGCAATAATCAGTGAGCCATAATGTGTGTTGAAACCTCCAGCAACCAGTCAGTAAGTGGTAATGATATGCTGTACCCTCTGGCAACCAATCACAATCCTGACCTGATCTGATACATTAAACTCATTTTGAGGGGGGGGGGGGGTTTGCCCATGGTCCAATTAATATTAAAGACGGCCCTGCAATCAAGCACAGTGATACCATGATCATTAAACCAGGTATTGGTACTTTTGGCAGTGTGGGCCAAGTCCTGCTGGAAAATGAAATCAGCATCTCCATGAAGCTGGTCAGCAGAGGGAAGCATAAAGTGTTCTAGAATTTCCTAGTAGAGGGCTGCGCTGACTTTGGACTTGATTAAAGACAGTGGACCAACACCAGCAGATGACATGGCTTCCCAAATCATCATGGACTGTGGAAGCTTCACACTGGACCTTATGCAACTTGGATTGTCATCTGCTGGTTTTGGCCCACTATGTTTTATCAAGTCCAAAGTCAGCATAGCCCACTATCAGGAAATTCTAGAGCACTTTATGCTTCCCTCTGCTGACCAGCTTTATGGAGATGCTGATTTAATTTTCCAGCAGGACTTGGCACCTGCCCACACTGCCAAAAGTATCAATACCTGTTTTAATGATCATGGTATCACTGTGCGTGATTGGCCAGCAAACTCCCCTGACCTAAACCCCATAGAGAATCTGTGGGGTATTGTCAAGAGGAAGATGAAAGACACCAGACCCAACATTGCAGATGAGCTGAAGGCCGCTATCAAAGCAACCTGGGCTTCCCTAACACCTCAGCAGTGCCACAGGCTGATTGCCTCCATGCCACGCCACATTGATGCAGTAATTCATGCAAAAGGAGCCCCAAGCAAGTATTGAGTGCATGCTATAACATACATAGACTTACTTTTCAGTAAGGCAACATTTCTGTATTGCAAAATCCTTTTTTATTGGTCTTATGTAATATTCAAATTTTCTGAGATACTGAATTTTTGGTTTTCACTAGCTCTAAGCCATAATCATCAAAATTGAAAAAAAAATGCTTGAAATATATCACTCTGTGTGTAATGCATCTATCTAAAATATACAAGTCTCACTTTCTGAATTGAATTAAGGAAATAAATTAACTTTTTGATGATATTCAAATTTTTTGAGATGCACCTGTATAACCATAAGAATAAAATGAAGAATTTGTTTGTTTGGTATGCTGCAATACAGACATTCTGATAAAGAAGGGTCAGTATATTTTAGTGTGTCTTCTTCCTGTTACAAACTAAATTTGTTAAACTATGTATTTGTAAAAAATGTTTTACTCACTAGAGTTATGGGTGTCTTGACAACTCCCCGAGTATAAATACAGATAAAGACATTGACAAAGATCAATAGGACCACAAAAGTTAGAATACAGGATGCCACCACCAAGAGAGTGCTGTTTGATACGCCTACAGAGACAAAGAAGAAATCAGAAATTATCTTGGGTTCAGTCTTCTGAAATTTGCATGTGAGATGGTAGCTAATGGAAACATCACAAAACCTGGGTTTCAATGGTCAGATAAGTATTTCTGTAAACTGGGCCCTGATCTTCAACACTATCCGTTTTTAAACAGTTACTCCAGAACAGATCATCATACAACAGCCACACTTTGTACATTGTATGTGAGATGTCCCTGAACCATTGAGACACATTGAGTATGAAGAGGCTTCTTAAGCACTTGTGTATATAACAATAACAGAAAGCTGTAGCAATGATAGAATTATACAAAGGCATTCCTTGCTGTATAGAAGACAGTTTCAAGGTCTCACATAGTACAGTTCCATCTAAAAAGGATTATTCATGTAGGGTGGAACGAAAGAAGTTCTATAGTAATACTCTGGAACGTAGTTAAATGCATTTATTACAAAAGATAATTTTTCTGGAAAATTGTATCATGAATATCTAATGCCGCGTACACACGATCGGGATTTTGGTCGGAAAAAGATATGATGGCTTTTCCGACGGGATTCCGCTCAAGCTTGCCTTGCATACACACGGTCACACAAAAGTTCGCTGAACTTTCGACAGTCAAGAATGCAGTGACGTACAACACTACGACGAGCCGAGAAAATGAAGTTCAATGCTTCCGAGCATGCGTCAAATTGTTTCCGAGCATGCGTAGGAATTTTGCACGTCGGAATTGCTACAGACAATCGCATTTTCAGATAGGAACTTTTTCTGACCGAAAAATTGAGAACATGCTCTCAATCTTTTGCTGACTGGAATTCGGCCAGCAAAAGTCCGATGGAGCATACACACGGTCGCATTTTCCGACCAAAAGCTCTCATCGGTCTTTTGCTGGCCGAATTTCCGATCGTGTGTACGCAGCATTAGTGTTGTAAAAGCTTCCTTGATAAACTGCTTTTGCAGATGTACAGGTATCCTTGTCTTTTAAAGGGAATCTATATACTTTTTTATTTTAGTGAAATTTTGCTATATCTTAGAAATGTAGATAGACTTTTAGGTGGTCACTATCTTTATTCCTCACTTCTCACAGGCCATTCCTGTTATTTCTTACTGCAGTAACATCACATCATCTTTAAAGGTGAACTCCGGACATATATCAAAAACAACAATGAACGCAGTTATTTATTTAAAAATATATTTTAGCTGTAGCTTGTTCAAAAAACTCAATTTAACGTGGTTTCAGTCTCTTATAATTCCTTTACAACAGACTGAAAGAGGGAAGGGCAGTGTTTGGGACTAGATCATGGGTGTTCAACCTGTGGCCCCCTAACTGTTGCCGAACTACAATTCCCATCATGCCTCTGCCTTTGGGAGTCATGGCTTGTAACTGTCAGCCTTGCAATGCGTCATGGGGCTTGTAGTTCTGCAACAGCTGGAGGGCCACAGGTTGAACACTCATGGACTAGATGAATAGAAATAAAAGTCAGGTAAAATATCAGCTGTGTAAATTGCTGTTTGCTGGAGTTCAGCCTTAGGCCCCTTTCACACAGGCTGTCTGATCAGGTCTGCCTGTCATTTTTTCAGGCAGACCTGATCGGATGCTGTCCTCTATGGAGTGGTGGATGTCACCGCCACCATCCGACCCTATCCTGTCTGCCAAAAACAGATGGATTGTGGATCTTATTCCCATCCGTCCGGCGGGTCGGATCAGATGAAAACGGACAGGCGGTCTGTTAACATTTGATTGCCCCATAGAGTAGAGTGGGACTGTGTCCATGTCCACTCTGCAGACACGGACCTGTCATCCACCTGCTCAGCAGGGATCAGTGGAGAGATCCCCCACTGAGCAAGTGGATTCCACTTAGCGGAGGCGCCTGTGTCAAAGGGGCCTTACACTGGCACATAAAGCTTAACCACATAAAAAATAATACAGTACAGTGTTTATTTAAAGAGTTATAAAAACTCACCTTGTTCAGGGAGGTAAATGCAGATCTCTGAAGAAACTTCCCCAACATTGTTACGGGAAGAAATTGCAGGCTGAATTTGTATACAATACTCCTGTCCCTCAACCAGGCCAGTAATATGAAACCTTTCGCTGCACTTCACCTGCTTAAACTTAAAGCAAATCCTGGTTTCAGACAATATGTACTATTAAACCATATAAGACATACTGCAATCAATGTTACTGTTCACATTGCTTAAAACTGAACTGCGCAAAGAAAATGACTTGTTTTTACTTTTGCTCTGTAAGTAACTACTTCTATAGATGCCTGACCCCTGTAGTGGGTCGCTTGTTCTCCACCTTACCCATTAAAAAAAATATTGATTTCACTGCATACAAGGCACTCTCTGATTGAAGGAGGTGTAGATGAATGTCAAGATCTCCCTTTGCAGCCTACCTAAAAATAACTAAAGTAAAACCTTGGATTGCGAGCATAATTCATTCTGGAAACATGCTTGTAATCCAAAGCACTCGTATATCAAAGTGAATTTCCCCATAAGAAATAATGGAAACTTAGATGATTCATTCCACAGCCATTTATTCATAAGTCCTTCAGTTTATAGTCCATATAAAAGATTATAGCAATGTGACCAGGTTGTGTAACCATAAAATGTCCATCCACAAATGGAAGCCTCCACAAGGGGATTAGAAGCAAAATCCAGCAGGAGCTACAGGGTATAAAAGAGAAGAGAGGCGCCTCTAAGTGTAGCAATATGGTTACATTTAACAAGGATACAACATATAGCAACTCCCATGATTGATGATTAAAACAGGCACATCTACGTATGCAAGCATCCAGGGTAAAGCTGTCCATATAGATCGTCCTCCACACCGCCGGCTCTTATCGCTGTCAGTCTGCAGACCGGGAAGACTACCCTGCAATAGTGTGATCTGAAAGCGAGGCTTGAAGTGCTGGTGGAGCGCAGCGTGGAAGGGATGACATTGATGGCGGTGCAGAGGATGGTCTATGTGGACAGTTTTACCCCGGATGAATGCATACTTAGATGTGCCTCTTTTAATCATCAACCATATGAGTTGCTAAATGTTGTACCTTCATTAAATGTATCCATTTTGCTACACTTAGAGGCGCCTCTCTTCTCTTTTATATTCAGTTGTGACTCGTATTTCAAGACATCGCTCATTTATCAAGTTAACATTTATAAAAAAAAATTGCTCATCTTGTAAAACACTCACAGACCAAGTTACTCGCAATCCAAACTTTTACAGTATAAGAAAAAGGCAACACATTCAACAGGAAAATGTTTTTGAATTTTCTAGATGGTTCTTAAAATGTTATCTAATTTTATTACAAGGTGGTCATACAAAGGGCAATATAAATTCTTGCCAAAACACTCTAGTACAAGCTGCTGTGCTTATTGTGTGCATTCACTGTTCGCTATCACATATTATCTATTCACTTGGTGAGGTCCATTCTTCTATGAGCAAAATCAGATGGGTTTTGCAACATGACATTAATCAAAAACAGAGGATGAAATGCACAACAAAGTGTCGCAGATAGAAAACAATACGTAATTTAAAATTGAGAAGCCGAAGTCCTGATCTTAATCAATCTGAAATACTGTTTCATGATCTGAAGCAAGACATCCCACTATATACATCAACTAAAACAACCTTACATAGAGAAATGAGTCAGAATACCTCCTAAAACAGAATATGTTTTTAGTGAAAATATTTTACATTTGTCAATAAGAAAAACACTTAGCACTGACAGTAGCACATACATACCATATAGTTATCTGAGGTTCGTTGAATATCTATATGGTAAATGCGGTTAATGGGAAAATAATCTTCAAATCGTCGAGTAATGTTATTCGATGTAACTATTGGCAAAGTGATCTGAACAAGTAAGGAAGGCCCATCCACATCCACTTGTACAGATGGGGGAGGCAGAGAAACTGCAAGAGAACCATGTATTTTGTAGTTAGTCTATGTGTAATTGGCAAATCAAATCAAATAGATGCGCAATGGGGGTTATTTACTAAAGGCAAATCCACTTTGCACTGCAAGTGCACTTGTAAGTGCAGTCTCTGTAAATCTGAGGGGAAGATCTGAAATGAGGGGAAGCACTGCTGATTTGATCATCCCATCATGTGGAAGCTAAAATGCTGTTTTTTATTTCCCTTGCATGTCCCCCTCAGATCTACAGCGACTGCACTTTCAAGTGCACTTGCAGTGCATAGTGGATTTGCCTTTAGTAAATAACCACCAATACATATATGAAATGCTAATAAAGGAGTTCAAGGATTTAGAAACAGACTGATATCCTTACTCTGCTTAAATTTGACAATCTGTAGAAGTACAACCCCCATCATGAATTCCATTAAACTTTCTTACCAGTATCAAAAATTCCAGACAGGTAAGCAGGACCATACACCTTCCTCAATAGAACCATTAGGCTGTCTGTCGATGGATCAACATTTCAATCTATGTATGGCCATTCCCGCTCCACAGAAGTTCGATCTAATGATCAACTTCTGTTAAACTGAACTGTTGGAAAACATTTTTTGAATAGCAGGCTGCATCCAATCAGCCTACATTGTGCTAACTGATACTGTAAAACCAATTAGGCTGATCTATACTGATAGCCTGGTTTACTTGATCTTAAACTCACAGTTTCCAAATCTACACACAATTCATAAAAACTTAAATGACAAAGCTATGATAAGAAAAAGCATCTAGCTGAAGGTAGTTTGGTACCAGACATGCTTGGGCTATCATATACAGGAATTAATCTGTACGATCTAGACATATAAGGTATATAATTCTTAGTCTCTATGGAATGGTAAATGAATGCACAATAATATGTGGGTTATCAAATTGTAGCATATGACCAATTTGGCCACGTTTAAGAAAACTGACATCATGAGAGGGTCTGCAGGATTATCATATATTTTTTAACATTTCTTTTAAATCTGCAAGGCAATGTCATAATGTGCTAGTATGCATTGCATTCTAGCACATTATGTGAAACTTACCTTAGAACGAAGCCCTCCAATGGCTTCCAATATACCTTCCATCTTCTCCCAGTCTTCCTTTTCCAGATTTGCGAACTCCGGCTGTGTGAGTGGCTGGAGGCACGATGACGCCACTCTCGCGCATGCACCCAGGAGCCGCCGTTTACAGCACAGTTTAGGTGCACATCTGGGATATATTTATGGTACCTATAGGTAAGCCTTATAATAGGTGTACCTATAGGTAAAATTCATGCATGGGAGTTTACTCCTACTTTAAGTGAGGCCCTCTGCATGAGCAGTCTAAGACTCTCTTTAAGGCCTCATTCCCATTAAGAGTTTAACCCTGGAGCATGATGCTCAAGCAGAGGGTGCTAAACACAACGGGGTTGAATTACTAAAACTGGAGAGTGCAAAATCTGGTTCACCTTTGCATGGTAGCCATGGTAGCTTCTAACTTTAGCTTGTTCAATTACACTTTGACAAAAAAAACAAAAACTAAAAACTGATTGGTTTCTATGCAGAGCTGCACCAGACCTTGCACTCACCAGTTTTAGTAAATCAATCCCCCAGTGTTCATAAGGCCTTACCTTTGAAATGAAGAACATCTACCTGATTTATTTTATTAATAGCCCAAGCTCAGATGTTTTATGACCATTGACTTTTATTTTTGATCCCTTTTTGTTTTGCTGGTGTATTATTGTCTCCTTTCTTTTGTAATACCTTTATTTGTAAATTAGGTTCTCCACCATTTTTCATTTTATTAAATGATGCTGTAAAATCATTCAAATTTTCTCGATGCACTAAGCCAGAACTTGAACTTGGCTTATAACAGGTTGCCTGTGTAGATAACTAAACCCAGTGTAAAGCACTCTCAGTCTACTAGCACCTAGATTGTGGTCCTCCAAGCTGGAAAATTTTTGTGCAGGTTGAATCTGAGATTTTCATTATCGCAAATTGGTTACTTGTGCCTAAGCAGCACCCTGAAAAGCTACTTTTTGTCTCAAATAAGTATTTACTGCAACAAAAAGAATCTCCTGTGCCGTAAAGTGATTGTAAAGCTTCAATTTTTTTTTTTCAAACAAACATGTCATACTTACCTCCATTGTGCAGTTAGTTTTGCACAGAGTGGCCCTGAACACCGACTTCTGGGGTCCCTCGGTGGCTCTCGCGGCTCCTCCCTGCATCAGATAACTCTCTAGGAGAAGTGATCTCCCGGGGGGTTACCTTGTGGACACGCTCCCGAGTCCATCATTCGGCGTCCATAGCCGCCGAATGTATGACTCGGCACCACCCCCGGCACCCGCATCATTGGATTTGATTGACAGCAGTGGGAGCCAAAGGCTGTGCTGCTATCAATCTATCCAATCAAGTGCCGAGAACCCCGGGCAGAGGGACAGCGCGCCCTCGCCATGGGAAATTCTAGGGCTCAGGTAAGTAAAACAGGGGGGCTGGGGCCAGTCACTGCCAGGTGTTTTTTCACCGTAATGCATAGCATTAAGGTGAAAATACACAAGGGTTTACAACCCCTTTAAACCTCATACCAGTATATCTACAGCATATAAGGCACTGCTGCCTCTGACTGCTGATCTTACAGGACTTGGAGTGATATTCAGTGATTCTACATACAGAATGTGCTGCTTGCTGGAGAGGAAGATATACCTCATGGTCCACATTGCAATGATCTCCCTGCCTGTTTGTATCTGTGCTTCCTGCACCTGTCCTGCTGCGTTTTGAACATTACACAACCAGTCATGAGATAACCAGCCATCAAATGGGCAAATCTGACATGGGAAAGCAAAGACCTGCCCTTTTCCCAAGATGGATACCTCAACACAAAGACATAATGTGGAACAAGGCATGGTAAGTCAGTAATGAGGTAAACATTTCCTTTAGGAAGACCACAGGGCAATACTGGTGACTAGTCTTTTCTTAGCCTTTGGTAGAGCATAGTTTCCACAGTTTAGGTCCTCATTAAGCTAACAAGACCTATATGCAGCTTGATCTGTTGCATGGAGCCCAGCCTAATTCTCTTTATACTCATAATTGCAGTCAGTTGCAAACAATTCTTTGAGAATGGTAATACTCTGTATGGAATTAGGTGTAAGGAGGGATTTATGGTATATTGTATAGATAAAAAATTGAGGATATTGTATACGCCGCATAAAAGCAAAAGAGTGTTCTAACTAAATGAATATTTTAAAACTAGAAGTTTACCTTCTGTGAATGTGTAGCGTCTTGTACGAGTCCATTCTGATGTCTGGTTTCCTAGAACACTCCTAACTCGTGCATAATAACCTGCGCTCATTGGTAAGGTTTCAACCGTAAGGTCACAGCTGTGGTGTCCAATAAAAGTGCAGTTTGGCACAGCAGTCCAATTGGAACCATACCTGAACAAAGTGAAAATATAGTGATTCATTAATATCTTTAAATATCTACAATAGAAGATGCGAATGTAGTAAATGTGTTTGCTAAAGTCACAAATCTATATTTGACACTGTTTATTTTTCTCCAGTGTTTCTCACCTTAGATACTCCACTTGATACAAAATTCCATCGCTATCAGATCTATTGTGTGACCAATTTAATATGTGATGAAAAAAATCAGGTGGAAAATGGACATTTTCAGGAGGTTCCAGCAAATCGCCTACAGGAAAAAAAAAAACAAGAAGAGAATTATACATGGTTCCCAACTGTCCCTCATTAGGAGGGACTTTCCTTTTTTAAGAACCAAATCCCTTTTTATCTTTCCTCCTCAGTTGTTTCTTTTTTGTCTGTTGTATAGACCACAATAAAGAAAATGCACTTTTTAACTACCAGAATAGTTATATTACACTAAACTTTAAATTCGAACTATAGGCAAAATATTTTTTTTTCATTTTGGATAGAGTAAGGGAGGGTTATTTTGCCATCAGTGTCCCATTGGGGAGATTTCCCTTAACTTCCTGTCCCATAGTCAAACAGGAAGTTATAGGAAATCCCTAAAAATTAAGGGAATTCCTTGGGGACCCTCAGGTCACCAGAACTAGCATTCCCATTGGAAGATTTCCCTTCTATTACTTTTCTGGGAACAACCCAAAATGTGGAATTTTCTTTTACTTTAACTTTCAAAGAAAATGGTAAACAGGACACATAGAGAGAGCCAATTTCCTTAACAGGGGCACAGACAATAATAAAAACTGGTTGTAGTTCTAATTCCTCTTCATTCTATCCAAAACAAAAAAGGTTTTGCCTTTAGGTATCTTTAAACATCCAAGTTACTTCATTTGTTCAGTATAAAAGAAACGTAGTTATGAAAAAAGTCATTGTGGCAATAAATATATATTAAAACATAAAAAAACAATAACTATATATTGAAAAAAACTAATGGTGGGTTTTAACAGTAATTTTTGAGCATTTATATTTCAAGGCCCAAAGAGCTGATTGTGTCAACATGTGTTAGCATATAACATTGTATTATATTTTGTGTAGAAATCTGAACTATTTAGCTTACTTATACAGTATACACAAACCAGAGGATGTAACTATACAGGTCAAAAACAGGCAGCATGAACTGTACAACAGCACTGTGCTATATACCAAACCCTATAAAAGTATTTTAATTTCGAGGTTTAATCTAGTTTTGATAAACTGAAGGACTTTTACCCATTAGGACAGATTGTCACATACTTTATAGAGGGTTATACCTGTCTCTGGATTTGCTCTTTTTTTAAGATAAAAGTGTTGAATAGATTTTATATGGTTTCATACAATGTCACATTTTTTTTCACCACTGGAATGAAAGTCTGTACTTTGGTGAAAATATGCTATTGAATATCCATTTATTCATAGAAGAAGATAAAATCTGACCATCTGAGAAGCCTATACATTTCAGCCACCTAAGTCTTCACCAAACCAATATGTGGCCTAAGTGGCTGAAAAGACTAAAGCTTGGTATACATGATGAGATTTTCAGACAAATGATCGTCCCCTTTTTTTTTTGCAAGCTAGCCTCCATATCAAAAATGAAGAGGCTACTAAAGTTACGAAACTTCTCGTACAACAGAATAAAGATTCGGAAGGGATGTTATGTATTTTTAATGTATTTGTATTGTATTTTCGGACGAAAACGGTAATGAATAAACAAAAAATGTAGCATCTGGTGTTGTACGAGAAAAATTTTCATGTTTGTCCCTTTGGATAATTTCGGACGAAAGCTGTGTACTAACGACCAGATTATCGCGTGATCACTTAAAAAGCGCTATTTTTTATTCAATTTTCTGATCGTGTGTACTAGGCTAAAGCTTCTCAGATGTTTAGATTTAAACTTCTAGGAATAAATGGATATTCAATAGCAGATTTTCAGTGGTTTCTATTATAAAGGCTTGCAGAGGCTTCAGTCAGAGCACCAGTGTTTTTTGTTGTTCAAGATTGGGTTTAGAGGGTTTACTGGGTGAGTGGTGGTGGTATCATACTACTCTATTTTCCCCATTCAGTGTTTTAAAGTTCCCTTGCTAAGTATTTCTGCATCCAGACCTCTTACTGCTTGCCGTGTGAGATGTATTTTGCACAGAAGATTTCCCATGGAAGTCTATGAGGACTATTCTCTCTTAGGCTTCATGTACACTGCTGCTGCTAAATGAACGTTTAGGAGTAGTTGGGCATTTTTTTTCAACTGCTCCTGAACTCTCCTCTATGTTATCTTATCAGTACATGTACACAGGGTCGTTTATAGTCATTTCTAGGCAGTTGAGTTTAGATGCCTTTTTTGGAAAGCAAAAAAATGTGTTCAGGCGCTGAGTTTAGAGGCATTTCAAGCGCCAAACACTTCTAAACGCGGCTAAACGCGGTAAGTCGCATTTAGCCGCATTTTGTTTACAGGTGTTTTTCATTTTTGGCTATTTTGAAAAAAAAAAGAAAATTTTTTTTTTTCAAACGCTTATAAACGCAAATGCGGCAAAACGGACGGTTTAAACATGAGTTACTATCTGTCAAGTTAAATCGTTCAGGAGAAGTTGCTAAAACATCTCGTGTACATTAAGCCTTACATGTAAACAATGCACAATCATCTGTTAAAATGATTCTTCAAAACTCATGACCACCCACGTTTTATTTCTTTACACTTTAATAAATGTTATAATATGGCACAATGGTAAAAATTATTTTACGTGTTTTGATTGAGGTTGAGCTTAAGGTTCAGTCTGAACACAACATTGGCTGTTCAGGAATTATTTGGTCAACAGCATAAAATCCAAGAGAAGTGCTAAATTTCTGTATCCCAATCAGACAGACTGCAGGGCTCCAGCTTCAGCCAGTTTGCTTCCAATATAATATTAGTAATAGACAGTTTGAGCCACAGAAAGTTCTAAAGTAAAAAAAAGTCAGACTTTTTTTTTTATATACAGGGCTAAAAACGCAGCCTTGCAGGAAAAGCTGACATGTTTCAGCCCAAAACAGCCTTAGTCATAGTTATCATTTATTTTATTTAGTTATTTGGTCAATGACATCACCCAGGAGACTTCACCCCTTTGTTTACTATTAGCCCCAGGTTTCCTTTAGGATCAAATGGCTATACAAGCTAGGGTCTAGGGGAGCCAAATCTTAGGAAATGTAAGGCTTCTCGTTGTTGGTACAAAAGCTTGAATAGATCTCTAAACCACTAACCAGAAAAATATTTATATTATAGTTTATTAACAATCTGAGCCCATAGTAGAAAAAATATGAATTGTCAACCTTGTACAATCCTCTACTTTAAAGGGCTACCATGGGGGTCATATCATTATGGACTATATATTAAATTCCCCTTTTTGAGTCTATATTGATATGACTTGAACAGGTGCATCTGAGCTGCTACCTTCTGTGTAATGCCGGTAAACCTCAAGAACACAACACTCAGCCTAGGTCTGTAAACCTCCATATACAATCAATGCAAAAAAGGGGGAAAGGCTGGGGCTAAGAAAGTCGGCTTAGACATCATTTTATTATTATTGCAGGTGAACAGCAGTCAAAAAATCCAATGTGTTTCAGACCTTAATCCTGATGTCCAAAACGTGTTGACTTTTTTGACTGCTGGTCACCTGCAATAATAAAATTATGTTTTAGCCAACATTCATGGCACCAGCCATTCCCCCTTTTTTGCATATATTGATATGACCCCTGTAGTACTCCTTTAGTAGATGACCATACAAGGTTGGCGAGGCTCCACTTTGTTCATTATCATTATTTCTTAATTTAAATGAGAAACAATAAGTCAATAACAAACAAATGTGTCATTGCATACATACTCAGTAATATATGGGAGTTGATTTACTAAGGTCAGATAGGCTGTTCACTTTGCAAGGCAATTTTCACTCTGAAAGGGATTTTTTAGCCTACCGAATGTGGAAAAATGTACTGTGCAAAAGTGTTTCTAGTTGCACGTGATTGCATACAAAGTGAAATTCCCCTCCAAAAAGTGAACAGCCTATTTGCTTTCAGTAAACCAACCCCATAATCATGAATTTTATCATAGCAAAAGTGATTTGGAGACACTAAGCTAAAATCCAGCCTTGTGCATATATTTATTGGAATGGTAATTTAGTGATGAACACAAGTAAATCATAAAACTGAAATTAATGTACTAAGTGAGATTTTATCATGGTAACTGTTCAGAAAAGTTATTAATGATCTAAATAAACCACATAGAGATAGTATCAACAAACTTCTCTTCAAACCACAGCCACAAATGGCTTAGGGCTGAAATACGAAAGCGTTTCAGATCAGTTTAGGATCAGTTTGTGTTTTTTATTTATTTCTTTATACAAGTCAATGTAAATGTAAAGCAAATGCAAGAAAAATGCATGACTAACTCATCTTGAAAATGTGTGTACATTAGCGGTTACAGATCTAGGTGATCCCTGCTGCTAACCACAGCTTTACATTACAGAAATTATTTAAGAAAAAAAACAGCATTTAGCGATTATCAATAACCAAAAGCGTACGTAATTGTTAAATCCTCTGTCTGTTTCCCATTGCAGGGGGGTTCCCATCACCTCTTATTTGGGGACACAAAGAGAAGCGATAGCAAATCTCTCCAAACTGAGGGAAAATCGTCTTCTTGGGCAACATCACCAGACTAGATGTGCCCATTGAATTTCTGTCTGGGTAACAATGGTCATGGTGACAAATAGAGAAGCTCTCTGAGAGGGCACATCCAATAAAAAAAACCCTTCCAGTTTAGAAGAAGCAAGAGTGTTAACACCAAAGATTTTAGTATCGAGAAACCCAAAGAAATCCATGGTAATACAGCCAACATATTTTGGGGGTTTGTACTGCCCCCCTTTATCAGGGCTTGAAACATCATCAGAGAAGAAAAATATTATACTTTGAGCAGTTTGAAGGTTGCAGTAATGAGTTACCCCCCTTTCAAGGCAAGCAGCTGGTTGTGAAAGCTATACAAATTTGGCAGAAGCTCTTCCATGCTCTATATAAAACTAAAAAATGAACTTTTGGCTATAGAACAAAATGTAATTGTAGATTTCAGCTCACCACTAAGCAAAATGCATTTTTCCCCAGGAGTAGAATATTCAAAAGGCATGTACATCTCTAAGAATATATAATAAAATCTCTAAATAATATTAAGGCACTGCCAATGTACCAAAATATCTGAAAAAACGATGCAGCACCCCGCAACGCACAATAGTGTTACTATGCTGTGTGCTGTAACGCATGTGCATTCCCTTTGTGCGTTGGGGTACCATTGAAAACAAATTGCACCTCAACGTTATAAAGCATGTAACATGTGTTAACATCTGCATCTTACGTCCAGACTACAGTAGGAATGGGCCTGAATGGGCCGGCCACGTACTAAAACAGGCATGCTTCATTTTTGCAAGACAACACACCACAAAGTGTGCGTTGGGTACCACTGAAAAATAACGGCACTGCAATAAAGAACAGTGTGAATGGGCCCTATGATTTCTTCACACAACACTTTGATGAGCTAGTTCATTCAATAAGAAAGCAGCGGAAATTGCAAGAGAACGTTTGCATATGAAAAAAGGAAACACTTGTTTTTTACAAGAAGCATATCGCCAGTTCATTGGAAACAGGAAATCTTCCTTCAGAAAGCAGTGTTCTGAAGAACAAATACGTCACAAAAATGTCAGAAATAGAAAAAGATGTAATGAGATTGGACAAACGTTTTAAAAGATATTTTGTTAAATAGAACCAGTAAATATATCTTTAGGTTTATTAAAGCTAGGTTACTGGATCTTTGATAATTTAGCATATTACCCAAAATAATATATAGAGAACTATGTACAGAACTTATTAGAAAGTAATTTTTTTTGTACTCCTTTCATTTTATATTTTGTACTAGATCAATATTTATACCAGTTTTTCTCAAACGTCCTGAACATCCGGTCTGTTGGCAGTAGTAGATATACAGTTTTCTATAATGTAATCTTAATTAAAGCTGCCATCTGCTTTTTACTTACATTTAAAAAAGATATTACTGTGTAGAACAACATTAAAGTTGTGAGAGTTTCATGAACAAAAATACTGCAGTAAAAAAATTTTTTTTTTTTTGTTTACAAAGTGCTTTATTGAGAATTTTTTAAAAAACAAACAATGCAATCCAGGCATGTATAGCATAGGACAGATGGTACGCAAAATGCCAAGAATATCAATGACAAAAAAAACAAAATGTCAAGGAACAAGATAAAAAAGTATTGGCATTTACCTATAACATAAAACTGCGAAATATATGGCAAAGACAAAAAAAAGTCCATAGGTCCTCTTATATGCAAAAATATTACAATAGCAGTATTAAGTACACAAGGGAGAAGGATGAATAGATTAATGAAACGTCTTTTTTTTTTTGTTAATTTATTTATTTTTGTTTTACTGATAGCAGCACAGAAATTGCAGAAATTGTTAAATAGGAAGAATCTATAAGTTCCTCCAAGTTCTTCTCTCTCAGCCTATACTGGGGAAGTAACGTCACAAACAGTACATGGGACTTTCCATTTTGTTCTATGTTGAAATTTACATTTGTAATTTACATAACTATCAACAGTGGACAGTCACTGATTGATGGGAGATAGATAGTATAGACCAGGGGTAGGCAACCTTTTGAGCACTGTGTCATGAAAAATGTTTTCCAAGAAATTGAGCGTGCCGATTTATTAACAAAAAATGTAAATTTCACACTCTCAATCATGAAAAGGATTTTTTATAAAGTAAATGCTGTAAACTACTTGAGTAGTGAGAAATTAATATCCTGCACTCTGACGCCTCAGATCAGCCCCAATTCCTGCAACTCCACACTTCAGATGAGCCCCAATTCATGCAAATCCTCACCTCAGATGAGCCCCACATCATGCACACCTCACTGTCCCCCCTGCAAATCTGTTTCACCACTGTACCTCCCTGCACATCTGCCCCACCACTAACCCCCTGCACGTCTGCCCCATCACTGTACCCCCTGCACGTCTGCCCCATCACTGTACCCCCTGGTCATCTGCCCCACCACTGTACTCCCTCTGCTCATCTGCCCCACCACTGTACCCCCCTGCTCATCAGCCCCACCACTGTACCCCTGCTCATCTGCCCCACCACTGTACCCTTCCTGCTCACCTGACCCACCCCTGTACCCCCATGCTCTTCTGTTCCACCACTGTAACCCCCTGCTAATCTGCCCTACCACTGTAACCCCCTGCATATCTGCCCCACCACTGTACTACCCTGCACATCTGCCCCACCACTGTACTCCCCCTGCTCATCTGCCCCACCACTGTACTCCCCCTGCTCATCTGCCCCACCACTGTACCCCCCTGCTCATCTGCCCCACCAGTGTACCCTTCCTGCTCACCTGCCCCACCCCTGTACCCCCCTGCTCTTCTGTCCCACCACTGTAACCCCCTGCTAATCTGCCCTACCACTGCAACCCGCTGTACATCTGCCCAACCAGTGTATCCCCCTGCATATCTGCCCCACCACTGTACTACCCTGCACATCTGCCCCACCACTGTACTACCCTGCTCATCTGTCCCACCACTGTACCCCCCTGTACATCTGCCCCACCACTGTACCACCCCGCTCTTCTGTCTAACCACTGTAACCCCCTTGCTCATTTGCCCCACCAATGTTCGCGTGTCGGGTGAAGCCTACCCCATGGTATAAAGCAATATATATTTCATGCCTATGAAAAGCATATAGTGAAATACAGAATAATAAAAGTAAACACCTAACATCCCCCCATAACTTTGGCCTGTTTGTACGCCAACTTTGAGTTTTTTTTAATTACTTTTATCTACAAACTGGAGTTAATTCCTTTTTAATTTGTTGCAGCCATAAGGACACATTGTAAAAGAAGTGACACAAATAAGAACTCCATGAACCTGAATAAGAACACTTGGAACTGTTAATGAAACTGTCGCCATGTTTTTATTGATTTGAAGCAAAACATTTGAAAGTGACCATACCACCAGAAATGTGTTGCTAATGCTTTATTGAATTCCCCCAATATACCCATATTTACCTCAGTGTAAAATGTGATAAGGAGGTTGTGTTTATAGTTTTTGACAGTAGGTAACTCTGTGAGTGTAGCTTTAGATATGTTGCTAATTCTAAATTTATTTAACAAATAGGCTCGGTTCACACTGCCGCAACCTGAAAGTTGCGTGACCCTCAGTACGACTTTGCCAGACGACTTCAGTGAGATCTGAGTGCGAGTTGAAGCGACTTTGAAGCAACTTTAAAGCAACTTCAGGGAATGCCTGGGTAATCTTCCTGTAATGTTGGATCCAAATCACATCAATTAAGATGAGGATCTGACTTGGAGGCGACTTGCATTAAAGTCTATAGGCACAAGCCGGATAGAAGTTGCCTTGAAATAGTACAGGAACCTTTTCTAAAGTCAGAGCGACTTCAGTAGTGCTAATTAGGACAGCTCTCATTGACTATGTAGTGTGCATCGAGCAGTGTACATGACTGCAACTAACATACACCGCTCATTCCAAAGAAATAAAAATGAGGGGGGAAAGGAGAGGCTTGGCAGCTCAAGGAGGACAATACAAGAAAGCAGAAAACACAGACAGTGCAATGCTAAATAGATTATATGGATATTAAGCAGCAGATCTGCATGGATTATTTTTAGAGAATAAAGATATTGTTTAGTATCAATTTAATTATGGCTGCTGTATATATATTGACATAGCCAGTGAGCTATTTGTTCCTTTTGGAGGTTGGCTTGGCCTCCACTGAAATTATAGGTGTACAGTAAACTTGCCCCTTCACTTTTATGTTATTTAAATTTAAAAAAAAATATGTTTCTATGTGTGCGTATGTGTATACAAGAGGAAATATAAAACATGCCCACAGATACTTCTTTAACTTACCTTTGGCGAATATTGATAGATGAACAATAAGGACAATCTGTAATGGCGCACAGCCCAGTATAGAGAGATCCAGCTTTGCCATAGAGCTCCGTTATCATTGCTCTATCTTACACTGCAAATAATTCAAACTAAGTTTATCAGGTTATGAACTTCCTCATTACTTTCCCCGCCTGGAGGAGGAGATGGTGTTGTCTCCCACACAAGGAAATTACAGGGGATATTCTGCAGACACTCCACAGGAACCTATTGCGAGACTGACTGCTGAAACTATAACGAAACCTGATGTACTGTACATAGAAGGTGGAACTTCTTTCTTTTCTTTTCTCTTCTCTTTTTTCTTCTCTTTTCTTTTCTTTTTTCTTCTCTTTTCTTTTCTTATCTTTTCTCTTTTCTTTTCTTATCTTTTCTCTTTTCTTTTCTCTTTTCTCTTTTCTTTTCTTATCTTTTCTCTTTTCTTTTTTCTTTTCTTTTCTCTTTTCTTTTCTTTTCTCTTTTCTTCTCCTTTCCTCTTTCTTTCTTTCTTTCTTTCTTTCTTTCTTTCTTTCTTTCTTTCTTTCTTTCTTTCTTTCTTTCTTTCTTTCTTTCTTTCTTTCTTTCTTTCTTTCTTTCTTTCTTGATTGATCTTTGGCACGTCCTTTTAGCTAAGCTGAAAGCACAAAAAGTCCCCAGTGATGCCGGTCCAACTTGTCATGCGATTTGATAGTTTCAAATCGCATGACAAGTCGCACCTTATTGTCCGTAATGGAAGCGGTCAATTAGATGCGATTTGGAAAGTAGTTCCTGCACTACTTTTTGCAAGTTCAGGTATGACTTGCATAGACATCTGTGCATGAAGTCACACAGTTGTCTTCAAAGTCACATCTGATGTTGTACTGACGTGCGACTTTGAAATTGTCCGACTGTCAAGAGAAGTCACACAATTTCAAAGTCGGATTGAGTGTCACCAAAGACTTAGGCTTCATGTACACGGGACGTTGTTTAACCACTTCAGCCCCGGAAGGTTTTACCCCCTTCCTGACCAGAGCACTTTTTACAATTCGGCACTGCGTCGCTTTAACTGCTAATTGCGCGGTCATGCAATGCTGTACCCAAACGAAATTTGCGTCCTTTTCTTCCCACAAATAGAGCTTTCTTTTGATGGTATTTGATCACCTCTGCCGTTTTTATTTTTTGCGCTATACGCGGAAAAAGACCGAAAATTTTGAAAAAAAATGATATTTTCTACTTTTTGTTCTAAAAAAAATCCAATAAACTCAATTTTAGTCATACATTTAGGCCAAAATGTATTCGGCCACATGTCTTTGGTAAAAAAAATGTCAATAAGTGTATATTTATTGGTTTGCGCAAAAGTTATAGCGTCTACAAACTAGGGTACATTTTCTGGAATTTACACAGCCTTTAATTTATGACTGCCTATGTCGTTTCTTGAGGTGCTAAAATGGCAGGGCAGTACAAAACCCCCACAAATGACCCCATTTTGGAAAGTAGACACCCCAAGGATATTGCTGAGAGGCATGTTGAGCCCATTGAATATTCATTTTTTTTGTCCCAAGTGATTGAATAATGACAAAAAAAAAAAAAAAAATTACAAAAAGTTGTCACTAAATGATATATTGCTCACACAGGCCATGGGCATATGTGGAATTGCACCCCAAAATACATTTAGCTGCTTCTCCTGAGTACGGGGATACCACATGTGTGGGACTTTTTGGGAGCCTAGCCGCGTACGGGGCCCCGAAAACCAAGCACCGCCTTCAGGATTTCTAAGGGCGTACATTTTTGATTTTACTCCTCACTACCTATCACAGTTTTGAAGGCCATAAAATGCCCAGATGACATAAAACCCCCCCAAATGACCCCATTTTGGAAAGTAGACACCCCAAGCTATTTGCTGAGAGGCATGTTGAGTCCATGGAATGTTTTATATTTTGACACAAGTTGCGGGAAAGTGACAAATTTTTTTTTTTTTTTTTGCACAAAGTTGTCACTAAATGATATATTGCTCACACAGGCCATGGGCATATGTGGAATTGCACCCCAAAATACATTTAGCTGCTTCTCCTGAGTACGGGGATACCACATGTGTGGGACTTTTTAGGAGCCTAGCCGCGTACGGGACCCCGAAAACCAAGCACCGCCTTCAGGATTTCTAAGGGCGTACATTTTTGATTTTACTCCTCACTGCCTATCACAGTTTCGGAGGCCATGGAATGCCCAGGTGGCACAAACCCCCCCCAAATGACCCCATTTTGGAAAGTAGACACCCCAAGCTATTTGCTGAGAGGCATGGTGAGTATTTTGCAGCTCTCATTTGTTTTTGAAAATAAAGAAAGACGAGAAAAAAAATTTTTTTTTTTCTTTTTTCAATTTTCAAAACTTTGTGACAAAAAGTGAGGTCTGCAAAATACTCACTATACCTCTCATCAAATAGCTTGGGGTGTCTACTTTCCAAAATGGGGTCATTTGGGGGGGTTTTGTGCCACCTGGGCATTCCATGGCCTCCGAAACTGTGATAGGCAGTGAAGAGTGAAATCAAAAATTTACGGCCTTAGAAAGCCTGAAGGCGGTGCTTGGTTTTCGGGGTCCCGTACGCGGCTAGGCTCCCAAAAAGTCCCACACATGTGGTATCCCCGTACTCAGGAGAAGCAACAGAATGTATTTTGGGGTGTAATTTCACATATTCCCATGGCATGTTTGAGCAATATATCATTTAGTGACAACTTTGCGCAAAAAAAAATAAAAAATTGTCTCTTTCCCGCAACTTGTGTCACAATATAAATTATTCCATGGACTCAACATGACTCTCAGCAAATAGCTTGGGTGTCTACTTTCCAAAATGGGGTCATTTGGGGGGGGTTTGAACTGTCCTGGCATTTTATGCACAACATCTAGAAGCTTATGTCACACATCACCCACTCTTCTAACCACTTGAAGACAAAGCCCTTTCTGACACTTATTGTTTACATAAAAAAATAATTTTTTTTTGCAAGAAAATTACTTTGAACCCCCAAACATTATATATTTTTTTTAAAGCAAATGCCCTACAGAATAAAATGGTGGGTGTTTCATTTTTTTTTTTCACACAGTATTTGCGCAGCGATTTTTCAAACGCATTTTTTGGGGAAAAAACACACTTTTTTACATTTTAATGCACTAAAACACACTATATTGCCCAAATGTTTGATGAGATAAAAAAGATGATCTTAGGCCGAGTACATGGATACCAAACATGACATGCTTTAAAATTGCGCACAAACGTGCAGTGGCGACAAACTAAATACATTTTTAAAAGCCTTTAAAAGCCTTTACAGGTTACCACTTTAGATTTACAGAGGAGGTCTACTGCTAAACTTACTGCCCTCGATCTGACCTTCGCGGCGATACCTCACATGCATGGTGCACTTGCTGTTTACATTTGACGCCAGACCAACGCTTGCGTTCACCTTAGCGCGAGAGCAGGGGGGACAGGGGTGCTTTTTTTTTTTTTTTTTTTTTTTTTCTTTATTATTATTATTTTTTTATCTTATTTTTAAACTGTTCCTTTCATTTTTTTTTTTTTAAATCATTTTTATTGTCTCAGGGAATGTAAATATCCCCTATGATAGCAATAGGTAGTGACAGGTACTCTTTTTTGCAAAAATTGGGGTCTATTAGACCCTAGATTTCTCCTCTGCCCTCAAAGCATCTGATCACACCAAGATCGGTGTGATAAAATGCTTTCCCAATTTCCCAATGGCGCTGTTTACATCCGGCGAAATCTTCGTCATAAAATGCTCGTAGCTTCCGGTTTCTTAGGTCATAGAGATGTTTGGAGCCACTCTGGTCTCTGATCAGCTCTATGGTCAGCTGGCTGAATCACCGGCTGCATTTTCAGGTTCCCTGTTGAGACAGGAGAGCCAGAGAAAAACACGGAAGATGTTGGGGGGGGGGGCATTCCCTCCCACTGCTTGTAAAAGCAGTCTAGAGGCTAATTAGCCACTAGGATTGCTTTTACATGAAAGCCGACCGCTGGCTGAAAAGAATGATACCAAGATGATACCTAAACCTGCAGGCATCATTCTGGTATAACCACTCAAAGTCGTGAATGGCATACCTGAAGACAAAAAAATGGTTAACAATAAAGCACAGTAAACGGTAAGGTATAAAAAATTGCATACCTGAAAAGCAAACATGATAAAACATAATAACAATAAAACATTGCAGAATAGAATACAGTAAAAAAGAGCAGAACAATAGAGAGAGAATAGAGAGAGAGAGAACAATAAAACGACAACTATTTTTATTTTATATTTTTGTTTGTGTTTTTTTTTTTTTTTACACTTTTTTTTGTAACTAACTTTTATAACTGTAACCGGTTCCAGGTTCGGGTCTCTCAAAATGCGATGGCATCATGGGAGACCCTGTGAAAGTGTGCCTAGTCTGTGCAATGCTGTACCCTACGCTAATACTCAACTAGTGCATGGTAGCGTTCAAAACATTCACCAATGCAAAGACCAGGATTGTCAGGACAGGAGGGACAATAATAGCGGGTGTCACGCCTATATCCGCGCTTGCTGCAGACACAACATCTTTTTTGGGGGGTTCGTTGGGTAGGGGTACTCGGGAGGACATAAAAATGCCTCTCATGCAGCTGACTGCATTTGGTTGGGGATGTGAATGGGGGAAGTACAGGCGCTGCAGAAGTGGTGGGCTCCCAATTAGGATTGGCGAATGCAGCAGGAAGGGCACTATGGGCACGACGGGCCTGTGTTTGTCTTTTTGGTGGCAGCGGGACACTACTTGTGCTTGCCACCTCACCAGCTTGAACTGCACTTATGTGACTCGCCACGTCACCAAGTGTTACTGCAGTGCTGGTTTGACTACGACCGGGGTGTACTAGGCCGCTGGCGCTTGCCAGTTCACCAAAACGCTACAAAAAAAACTGTTAGCGATCGCAGGGATCAGGCCTGACTCTGCGAACGCTGCAGTTATGCGTTTAGTGTTTTGTAAGTGACAGTGATCGATCGATACTGCACTTGGGTGGGCTGGGCCGGGCGGAGGGGCAAAACGCAGGTGCTAGCAGGTATCTGGGCTGATCCCGCTAACACTGCGTTTTTGGGAACCCTAAACTGCTGGGGACACTAGTATAGATCTAATCGGATCAGATATTGATCCGATCAGATACTATACCACTAAGGGAGGCGTATGCTGCGTGCGTGGGTGTTAGCGGTACTGGCGCTAATCTGACGCTGCCTGGGGCTGGTGCTTGCCAGTTCACCAAAACGCTACCAAAAAAACTGTTAGAGATCGTAGGGATCAGGCCTGACTCTGCGAACGCTGCAGTTATGCGTTTAGTGTTTTGTAAGTGACAGTGATCGATCGATACTGCACTTGGGTGGGCTGGGCTGGGCCGGGCGGAGGGGCAAAACGCAGGTGCTAGCAGGTATCTGGGCTGATCCCGCTAACACTGCGTTTTTTGGAACCCTAAACTGCTGGGGACGCTAGTATAGATCTGATCGGATCAGATATTGATCCGATCAGATACTATACCACTAAGGGAGGTATACGGTGCGTGCGTGGGTGTTAGCGGTACTGGCGCTAATCTGACCCTGCCTGGGGCTGGTGCTTGCCAGTTCACCAAAACGCTACCAAAAAAACTGTTAGCGATCGCAGGGATCAGGCCTGACTCTGCGAACGCTGCAGTTATGCGTTTAGTGTTTTGTAAGTGACAGTGATCGATCGATACTGCACTTGGGTGGGCTGGGCTGGGCCGGGCGGAGGGGCAAAACGCAGGTGCTAGCAGGTATCTGGGCTGATCCCGCTAACACTGCGTTTTCGGGAACCCTAAACTGCTGGGGACGCTAGTATAGATTTGATCGGATCAGATATTGATCCGATCAGATACTATACCACTAAGGGAGGCATATTCTGCGTGCGTGGGTGTTCGCGGTACTGGCGCTAATCTGACGCTGCCTGGGGCGACGCATATCACCGCCGGGCGATCAGGGGGCTAAACCTTTATTCGGTAATAAACGGCGGGTGCCCTGACACTATAAAAAATAAACGAACTAACCAGCGTCACCCGTAACAGTTATACGGTGATCAGTGGTGAAAGGGTTAACTAGGGGGCAATCAAGGGGTTAAAACATTTATTAGATAGTATATGGGGGTCCCTGTCGCTATAAAATGCTGACGGCGAACCTAAATATTTACGTTCCTAACTAGCGTCACCAGCGACACTAATACAGCGATCAGAAAAATGATCGCTTAGCGACACTGGTGAGGGGGGGTGATCAAGGGGTTAAAACTTTATTAGGGGGGGTTAGGGGGGTATCCTAGACCTAAAGGGGGGTAATACTCACTGCCCTAACACTAACTGTCACAAACTGACACTATGCAGTAATCAGAAAAAAAAAAAAAAAAAAAAATACTGCTAATGTCAGTTTGTGACAGGGGGGGGGGGGTGATTGGGGGGGGATCGGGGGGCGATCGGGGGGGGGATCGGGGTGTAAGGTATGCCTGGCATGTTCTACTGTGTGTGTGTGTTGTGCACTCACTTGTCTTCTCTCCTCGGCGCTGGAACGGAAACTGCCAGACCGAGGAGAGATGACATCACATCCTCTGCCTGTGTGAAACGACACACAGGCAGAGGAGGATTCCCATTGGCTGGGAGCGATCGCGAGGGGGGGGCCACGATCGGATGGTCTCCCCCTCGCCTCCCGACGCTCCCAGTCAAATGCCGACCGCCGATGGCACCGGGGGGGGGGTCCGATCGGACCCCCCGCCCGCGGGAGGCAGATCACGTACGGGTACGTGATTTTGCCTGCCCGTGCCATTCTGCCGCAGTATATATGCGGTAGGCGGTCGGCAAGTGGTTAACCACATGCTGACCAGCGCACGACAATATATGTCGGCACAATGGCACAACTGGGCAAATGGGCGTACAGGTACGCCCCCTTTAAGATGCGGCATTGTGGGCAAAGATGTCTTTGTAACCAAGGCATTTCCCCGTTCTGCCTAGTGACATGACAGAGATCGCTGCTCCCTGTCATCGGGAGCAGTGATCGCTGTCATTTGAGTGGCAGCCCATCCCCCCCACTGTTAGAATCATTCCCTAGGACACACTTAACCCCTTGATCGCCCCCCTAGTGTTTAACCCCTTCCCTGCCAGTGTCATTTACACAGTAATCAGTGCATTTTTATAGCACTGATTGCTGTATAAATGGCAATGGTGCCAAAATAGTGTCAAAAGTGTAGGTTGTGTCCGCCATTAATGTCGCAGTCATGATAAAAATCGCAGATCGCCGCCATTACTATTAAAAATAAATTATAATCAAAATGCCATAAAACTATCCCCTATTTTGTAGACGCTATAACTTTGACGTAAACCAATCAATATACGCTTATTATGATTTTTTTTTACCAAAAATATGTAGAAGAATACATAAACTGAGTTAAAAAATAGTTTTTTTATATATTTTTTGGTGAAATTTATTATAGCAAAAAGTAAAAAATATTGCTTTTTTTTTTTTCAAAATTGTCGGTCTTTTTTTGTTTATAGCTTGTTTATAGCGCAAAAAATAAAAACCGCAGAGCTGATCAAATACCACCAAAAGAAAGCTCTATTTGTGGGGGAAAAAAGGACGTCAATTTTGTTTGGGTGCATGACCGCGCAATTGTCAGTTAAAGCGATGCAGTGCCGAATCACAAAAAGTGCTCTGGTCAGGGAGGGGGTAAATCCCTCCGGGGCTGAAGTGGTTAACCTCTCCTGAAAGATTTAAATTGACAGCTAGAAACAGGCATCTTAAAACATCCGTTTAGCCGTATTTACATGCCGCGTTTAGCCGTTTTTTTTTGTTAAAATGAAAAACCACTGTAAACGAAACGCTGCTAAATGTGAGTTGCCACGTTTAGCAGCGTTTACAAGCTGTTACAGGCATTTGTGTTGTAGCATAGTGGATGCTTTGATGCATTGAAGTGCCATTCATTTTGAAAAGCACCGCAATGTACTGCAATACACTGCAAAGCACCAGAGTACGATGCAGCAAACATTCGGTGACATGTCTAATAATTAGGATGTTTTTCTGCTCTGAATGCCCATTGATTTCAATGGGTTGCCTTCATTAAAATTAATTCATGACATAAGGCAAAATAAGCCACGTGCATTAGCGCACCCCACAAATGTAAATGGGGCGTTAACCCCTTCTTGCCGACCATATACATATATGCGGCCTCGTGAAAGTGGGCTTTTTTCCGTGGGGTCGCATATATGCATATCTCCCTTTGTGCTGGGAGTGTGCCACACAGCACTCTCCCAGCACAGAGACCGGGAGCCCTGGGTCTCGTACTAACGATCGGGACCTGGGACTCACGGTTCAGAGTCACCTGTGATAGCCTCTGATTGGCAGAGGGACTACTTTGAAGTCGGTGCGACTTGAAGTCACACAGATATGAATGGTACTCATTGGAAATCATGGAGTATGACTTGTCATGTGACTTTGCAGTCCCAAGTCGCAGAAAAAGTCGCACAAGTGTGAAAGGGTATAGGTCTGGGTCAAAGTAGTAGTTACATTTACAATGTAAAGTAGTGAGTGCACAGCTTGTATAACAGTGTAAATTTGCTGTCCCCTCAAAATAACTCAACACACAGCCATTAATGTCTAAACTGCTGGCAACACTACACCCCTAAGTGAAAATGTCCAAATTGGGCCCAATTAGCCATTTTCCCTCCCCGATGTGATGTGACTCGTTAGTGTTACAAGGTCTCAGGTGTGAATGGGGAGCAGGTGTGTTAAATATGGTGTTATTGCCCTCACTCGCTCATACTGGTCACTGGAAGTTCAACATGGCACCTCATGGCAAAGAACTCTGAGGATCTGAAAAAAAGAATTGTTGCTCTACATAAAGATCGCCTAGGCTATAAGAAGATTGCCAAGACCCTGAAAGTGAGCTGCAGCATGGTGGCCAAGACCATACAGCAGTTTAAGAGGACAGGTTCCACTCAGAAGAGGCCTCGCCAAGGTCGACCAAAGAAGTTGAGTGCACGTGCTCAGCGTCATATTCAGAGGTTGTCTTTGGGAAATAGACGTATGAGTGCTGCCAGCATTGCTGCAGAGGTTGAAGGGGTGGGGAAGGGTCAGCCTGTCAGTGCTCAGACCATACGCCGCACATTGCATTAAATTGGTCTGCATGGCTGTCATCCCAGAAGGAAGCCTCTTCTAAAGATGATGCATAAGCAAGCCCGCAAACAGTTTGCTGAAGACAAGCAGATTAAGGACATGGATTACTGGAACCATGTTCTGTGGTCTGATGAGACCAAGATAAACTTATTTGGTTCAGATGGTGTCAAGCGTGTGTCGCGGCAACCAGGTAAGGAGTACAAAGACAAGTGTGTCTTGCCCTTCGGAGACTGGGCTGCAGGACAGTATTTTAACATGATAATGACCCCAAACACATCTCCAAGATGACCACTGCCTTGCTAAAGAAGCTTAGGGTAAAGGTGATGGACTGGCCAAGCATGTCTCCAGACCTAAACCCTATTGAGCATCTGTGGGGCATCCTCAAATGGAAGGTGGAAGAACGCAAGGTCTCTAACATCTACCAGCTCTGTGATGTCATCATGGAGGAGTGGATGAGGACTCCAGTGGCAACCTGTGAAGCTCTGGTGAACTCCATGCCCAAGAGGGTTGAGGCAGTTCTGGAAAATAATGGTGGCCACACAAAATATTGACACTTTGGGTCCAATTTGGACATTTTCACTTAGGGGTGTACTCACTTTTGTTGCCAGCGGTTTAGACATTAATGGCTGTGTGTTGAGTTATTTTGATGGGACAGCAAATTTACACTGTTATAGAAGCTGTACACTCACTAATTTACATTATAGAAAAGTGTAATTTCTTCAGTGTTGTCACATGAAAAGATATAATAAAATATTTACAAAAATGTGAGGGGTGTACTCACTTCTGTCAGATACTGTATATACTAGACTGTGTATATATATATATATATATATATATATATATATATATATATATATATATATTAATACACTGCATGCACTGACTAAATATAGCGTAAACACTGAATATATAGTCTATGCTAAATGCAGAGTATACAGTATATATATATATATATATATATATATATATATATATATATATACTAGACTGACTGTATGTATATATATATATATATATATATATAGATCTATCTATATATATATAGATAGATATATATAGATAGATATAGATATAGATATATATATGTAAATACAGTGCCACTAACTGAATAACCTGCCTGCTTAATCTAACTATCTCTTTGTCCACGCCAACAACACTACACCGTGTAAGCAGCCTTACATAGTGTGGGGTGTGGATTTAGTCCCCCTGAGCCATAATTGGCCAAAGGCACCCTGCCTTTGGTCAATTATGGCTCTCTTAGCAGAGCATGCTGTGATTGGCCAAAGCATGCAGGTCAGGTGCATGCTTTGGCCAATCATCATACAGCAATGCACTGCGATCTCGTAGTGCATTATGGGACGTTCCGCAATACTCAAATTTTCCACGAACGCCCCATATGTTCGGTTCGTTTTAGAACAAATGAACACCTGCTGGCTCATCCCTAACCAGAGTATGTAAACTTTTGATTGGGGTCATTTGGGTAGTTTCTGTTGCCATTATGATTTAAAAAGAGTAAACAAAGTTGAATGATAATAAGTAGCTTCAGCCAAAAACTAACCATAAGTGAAAGAAATGTTTTTGTGTTATCATTTATATGAAAAATGGCCAAGAAATCATAAATTATGCCAGGATATGTAAACTTATGAGCACAACTGTATATATAATACAGTTCAGAGTATATGGTGCAGTCCGTATAGTATATATACTACAGTTCAGAGTATATAGTGCAGTCTGTATAGTATATATAATACAGTTCAGAGAATATAATGCAGTCAGTGTAGTATACAGTGCCTTGAAAAACTATTCATACCCCGTGAAATTTTCCACATTTCGTCATGTTACAACCAAGAAAGTAAATGTACTTTATTGTGTTTTTAAGGGATAGACCAACACAAATTGGCACATAATTGTAAAGTGGAAGGAAAAAGATTTTCATTTTATTTTACAAATAAATATCTGAAAAGTGTACCTTGCATTTGTATTTAGCCGTTTACTCTAATACCCCTAACTAAAATCTAGTGGAACCAATTGCCTTCAGAAGTTACCTAATTAGTAAATAGAGTCCACCTGTGTGTAATTAAGTCTCAGTAAAAATACAGCTGCTCTGTGAAGCCCGCAGAGGTTTGTTAGAGAACCTTTGTGAACAAACAGCATTATGAAGGCCAAGGAACACACCACACAGCTCAGGGATAAAGTTGTGGAGAAGTTTAAAGCAGGGTTAGGTCATAAAAAAATATCCCAAGCTTTGAACATCTCACGGAGCACTGCTCAATCCTTTATCCTAAAATGGAAAGAATATGGCACAACTGCAAACCTACCAAGACATGGCCGTCCACCTAAACTGACAAGCTGGGCAAGAAGAGCATTAATCAGAGAAGCAGCCAAGAGCTCTGGAGGAGCTGCAGAGATCCACAGTTCAGGTGGGAGAATCTGTCCACAGGACAACTATTAGTCGTGCACTCCACAAATATGGCCTTTATGGAAGAATGGCAAGAAGAAAGCCATCAGAAGTCCCATTTGCAGTTTGCAAGAAGTCTTGTGGGGGACACAGCAAACATGTGGAAGAAGGTGCTCTTGTCAGATGAGACCAAAATTAAACTATTTGGCCTAAAAGCAAAACGCTAAGTGTGGCGGAAAACTAACACTGCACAACACCCTGAACACACCATCCCCACCGTGAACCATGGTGGTGGCAGCATCATGTTGTGGGGATGCTTTTCTTCAGCAGGGACAGGGAAGCTAAACAGAGTTGACGGGAAGATGGATGGAGCCAAATACAGGGCAATCTTAGAAGAAAACCTGTTAGAGTCTGCAAAATACTTGAGACTGGAGCAGAGGTTCACCTTCCAGCAGGACAACAACCCTAAACATACAGCCAGAGCTACGATGGAATGGTTTGGATCAAAGCATATGCATGTGTTAGAATGCCTCAGTCAAAGTCCAGACCTAAATCCAATTGAGAATCTGTGGCAAGACTTGAAAACTGCTGTTCACAGACGTTCTCCATCCAATCTGACAGAGCTTGAGCTATTTTGCAAAGAAGAATGGGCAAAAATGTCACTCTCTAGATGTGCAAAGCTGGTAGAGACATACCCAGAAAGACTTGCAGCTGTAATGGCAATGAAAGGTGGTTCTACAAAGTATTGACTTAGCGGGGATGAATACAAATGCATACTACACTTTTCAGATATTTATTTGTAAAAAAATTTGAAAACCATTTATCATTTTTCTTCCACCTCACAATTATGTGCCACTTTGTGTTGGCCTATCACATAAAAATCTCAATAAAATACATTTACGTTTTTGGTTGTAACATGACAAAATGTGGAAAATGTCAAGGGGTATGAATACTTTTTCAAGGCACTGTATATAATACAGTTCAGTGTATATAGTGCAGTCCATGTGGTATATATAATATAGTTCAGAGTATATAGTGCAGTCGGTGTGGTATATATAATTTAGTGCAGAGTATATAGTGCAGTCCATGTAGTATATATAATACAGTTCAGAATATCTAGTGTAATACAGTGGAGAATATATAGTTAAAGAAAATTGGCGTGGGGTTCACCCCCCCCAAAATCCATACCAGATCCTTATCCAAGCAAGCAGCCTGGCAGGCCAGAAAAGGGGGGGGGGAGCGAATGCCCCCCCTCTTGAACCATACCAGGCCGCTTGCCCTCAACATGAGGAGAGTGCTTTGGGGTGTTGATGGGGACAAGGGCCTCTTCTGGACAACCCTGGCCGGTGGTTGTCGGGGGTCTGCGGGTGGGGGGCTTATCAGAATCTGGAAGCCTCCTTTAACAAGGGAATCCCCAGATACCCACCCCCCCCAAGTGGATGGGTATCAAGTACATTGTACCCCTACCCATTCACCAAAAAAAGTGTCAAAAAGTAAAAACCACAACAGACAATTTTTGACAATTCCTTTATTAAAAAAAAAAGAAAAAGTCTCCCGCCATGTCCATCCATCTTCAATCACCCTGCCCGATGGACCTGAAAAATAGAAAAAATTTAAAAAAGCTCCACCTCGATGAGAGGCCTCCCGGCAACTGCCGTCTCTTGGCTTTGACAGTTGTTATATAGGCACGGGCGGGGCCACCCGGTGACGTAACCGAGCCTGCCGCTTCTGATGACATGTGACATCATGTGATGTCAGAGGGGGCGGGGTCATCCAGTTACATCAGCGGATGGCCCTGCCCTTGCCTATATAAGAGCTGTCAAATCTAAAAGACAGCAGTCGCTGGAAGGCATCCCATGGAGGCGGAGTTTTTTCGTTTTTTCTTTTTTAATAAAGGACTTGTCAAAAACTGTCTGTTGTGGTTTTTACTTTTTGACACTTTTTTGGTGAATGGGTAGGGGTACCCCATGGGGGGGGACAGGATCTGGGGGCCCCCTTATTAAAGGGGGCTTCCAGATTCCAATAAGTCCCCCGCCCACAGACCCCGATAACCAATGGCCAAGGTTGTCGGGAAGAGGCTCTTGTCCCCATCAACATGGGGACAAGGTGCTTTGGGGTTGGGGGCCCAGAGCCCCCCGTCTCAAAGCACCCACCCCTCCATGTTGAGGGCCTGTGCCCTGGTATGATTCAGAAAGGGGGTGGGGCACATGCTCGTCCCCCCTATTCTGACCTCCAGGCTGAATGCTTGGATAAGGGTCTGGTATGGATTTTGGGGGGGACCCCATGGCAAATTTTTAAAAACAATTCACATGGAGTTCCCCTTAATATCCATACCAGGCCCTTCGCTGGGGGGCATGCCGTTTTTTTTTCTTGATTTTTCATCTATATTGTTTGGAGAGATACATTACAGCCGCAAGCAAGTTTGAATGACATTTTTTCTTTAGAACTGTCATTATTGCTGTGGCGTGTTCTACACATCGCACAAATGCGACGCTTTACAGGCAGACTAAGGGGACCCCAGGTACAATATTTAAAGGGATATTTCATTTTTATTGTTTTACTTTAAGCATTAATAAAATCACTGCTCCTGAAAAACGATTGTTTTAAAAACTTTTTTTTGCATTGATACATGTCCCCGGGTCCCTATACATTTTTTATGGCAATAACTTGAATATAAGCCTTTAAAAAGAGCACTTTTGATTTTTCATGTTCGTGTCCCAAAGACTTTATTAGGGTTTGCATGTTGGCTAGAACTTTTTTGCCTGTTCGCGGTGTTCTGATGTGAACCGAACCGGGGGGTGTTCGGCCCATTCTGAGCTGTAGTACAGGTACAAACAACATATAACATGCACATATGTGGTATCACTGCAATCGTCGGGAGCAGGAGAATTTATTTGGGGTTGTTCTTTGGTGGTAAATTATGATAGTAGCAAGAAATATACAGCTACATTTTAAAAAATGATTTTCTTTAGTATTTTGGCCCAGTTTTCCCTTGATAATAAAAACAAAATGAGGAGATATTCATTATCATTTTCCACCCAAAGAAAGCCTAATTTGTCCTGAAAAAAGCAAGGTATAATCCATCTGGATAAACAAAGTAGTTGTGACAATATGTACAGTTTTACTAACACATATCAAAGTTGCAAAATTGTGCTTAGGCATTTACATTTGTTTTACCCTTAGGCGTGAAGGGGTTAAGGAAGAGATGAATATATGTTTGATTTTAACTTTGAAAGCAACCACAACTCCTTCCATCGATACAGTGGAGCAGTGAGCACAGCCACCCTAGAGCAGGAAGTGAGGTATGTGCAGGATCAGTAGGGGAAAATAAAGAAAAAAGACTGACAAAGACAAAGGAATGCATCTACCATATCTAAGAACTGGTAAGCTGCAATATGTAAAAGTGTTGTTTTTTTATTTGTTTTTAGGTTTAGCTTTGCTTGGGTTTAGCTATGCTTTTTGGGCTACACAGCCAGGGCTTTTACTACATTAGAAAAAAGTCCTTTATAATCTTGCTTTATAGATTTACAAAAATGGAGTGGTGATTATTGTTTTGTTTGAGTGGGAATGCTTGCTATTGGTGCCGAAGCTCCCCTCTCCATTTACAGCTAGGTGAGCATGCAGCAGAGTAGGGATTAGTGTTAGGCTTTCTTTAGGGGCACACTTTAGGCACACTATATGGGTTATGTTACTCTAAATTTAAACAATTTAGGAATTATATTACTCTAATTTTAGGTCATTTTAGGTATACCTTAGGATTTAGGTACCCTAATGCTAGGCACATTTTAGGGGTTAGGTTGCTCCAATGTTATGCACACTCTAGCGGTTGGGTTACTCTAATATTAGGCAACATTTAACGATTTAAAGTTACACAAAGGCCTCATGCACACTGGATGTTTTGCTAACTCTCCTAAACTCCTTTCCTCCTGGCAGCAGCGCTTTGGCAGAAAAAATGCTTGACCCTTGTAAACACATATAACGTGTTTAGGTGCGTCAAGCCCTTGCGCATTACTTAATTTCATTGGCCAAAATAATTATTTATTCTGGCCATTGAAATGAATTAACGCTAAAGTGCTAGGCGCGTTTAGATGATGCTTTTAGGCACATCATGCATTTTTTCTGCTTAAACTCTGCTACTCCTGAACGCACTGGCTGTGGGTTTTCTTCTGCCTCTAATCACCCCTGTCTCTAAATGCGTGTACATGGACACATGGGCTAACATGCAGGGGAGTTTAGAGGCAGGAAGAAAAGGCAAACATCCCTAGAAGCAGCTGAAGAAACATCCAATGTGCCTATGGCCTTATGGTAGAAACGCTTTAAGGCAGGGGTGCTCAACCTCTGATGTGGCCCACAACCTCAAACCAGGGAGGCACATGCCCATGTTCTGGGATGGCAGACCGGTAAGACCAGATTGCAATCAATGGGTTGCTGCCTCGCCATCCAAAAGCATCAGGCTGGGTTCACCCCCATCACCCTATGCCAGTCACCCATTTCCTGGCTGGCTGGCTGCTTAAGCTATGATACATGTACGGTTGTCCCTAGGGATGGCTATATTGCCTACCCTAGACAGGAAACTACATTCAGGGCTAAAACGTACAGTACTGTAGGTTAGCGTACTGTACCTACTCTAACCTACAGTCCCCTTGTTACAAGCCCTGTTTTTTGGATACACCATGCAATACACCACTTAGGAAGACACTTCAGACCAGGCATTAAACAGTTAACATTTACTTTGCTGAAAAAGGCATCACCACAGGAACAGTTATCAGTCAGCTTCTCACACAAAGTCCTGTACAAGGTAATCTAGTGCCCATGGGGTAATAAAACCAGAATAACAGCAGAGAGTCTTTAGTGTCCATTAGAGGCAGAGTGGCCTTCCCAGCTAGGGGCACTGTCTGGCCGCATAATGGCCTACATCTTGTTAGTATTTCCAGCAACTTTCTCCTGGGGCACTGAAGGGCTCCTTTTTATGTGGATCTGTGGAAAATTGACAGGAAAATCTAGCCAATCAATCTCTCATATCCACTACACATCTACATTTTAACAGTTTCACAGGAAAGACAGCAGACTTCAGATAATTGCAGAACATGAGTCAGCGCGTAAAAAACATTAATCCTTCTGTAGGCTCCTGCCTACAAGTGACCAGTTACCAAACCCCATAGGTGTCTCACCCTCACACTCTTCAAAAGATTGCACACTCCTGCTTTAAAGCTTTATGAAAAGATATGTGTGCGTGATCCTACCAATAATTTGCAGTTTTTCTCTTTAATTGATGACACAGAGTGTATAAATAAACATTTGTCTGCTAATTAAGGCCTGATTCACACCTATGTAGGTTGCAGTTTGCATATTCCAGGTGCATTTTGCGTTTTTTCAATACACATACATTGATACATTGAAGTCTATGGAACCAAAAACCAGACGCAAATCCCTGGCCCTTTCCATAAAATGCACAGATGTGAACTGCATCCATAGGAAACCATGTTAAATGGACTGTAGTGTGGTTCTGCAAAACTGAAAACGCACTAAAAAATGCATAGGTGTACACCACGTGAAGTTTAATACCCACTAAAAAAACATAGAATTTGTACAAATGATTAATCTTTGTGAGGTTCTGTCTGGTTTCAAACCCATAATCCTTCTGACCTTGTTTGATCTATGAGCAATACTGCTTTACAATCTACTTTTTCAATGGATAGGTACACTTAAAAACTTAACCAACCTAATAAACCCTCCCCCTACACAGGTGCATACTTACCTCAATCTGATAATGGCAGTGGACTCTAGTAATTGTTTGCATTTCAGGGTTTCAAATTCATGACATTAGACTAGATTCAAGGGTATTGAATTAGGGTTTACCTACCTTTGTATACAGTAGTGTTGGGCGAACGTTTCGGACCAAGCATAAGTTCAGGCCAAACATTTGCCTGTTCGGCTGTTCTTCGAACACCTGAATTTGCAGGGTGTTTGTCCCACCGAACACCCTGCAATGCACTGAGCGCTTCACAGTGCATTCTGCGCCCTGACTGGGCAAAGCTTTGCCCAATCAATGCGCAGTGTAAGGTGGTTGTTAAAGAGCGGGGCCGTCATAGGATCTACTGTTTTGAAACAATATCTGTCCTGGAAAGATTTAGAATGGTTCATTACCTAGTTTTTCTTTCTATTAACGTTCTTTGAACAGAAAAAAACAAGAAGAGAAACTATCTACCTAACCGGTGCAATTGACTAGAAAAATAATTCTCTGCTATTGACTGTTTGATTGAAAACTACTATATTTAAATAAATTATAAAGAACACATCTTCTAGACCATTGGTCTTCAAACTGCAGGCTGGGGGCTGGATGTGGACCTTTGTTTGCCATTATCGTGCCCTTGAGGTACTATTCTGCCCACTGACACCAACAATGGTACCTTATTTCAGAATTGACCATTAGGTCGTACCCCGAGTCAGCAGCCCAGGCCCCAGTAGGGTCCACCACCCTCTTCTCAAGCCGGGCACTAATCTCTGGAAGAAAATCCTTCCCACCTGCCCACATTTCCTCATATCTACAAGCAGTGACCTATCGAGTTAGTGCAGCTCGATCTCCACCCCAGAAGAGCAATGTAATGCACGCTTGTTTACGATTAAAATTGAGAAAATGACATTACTGCAGTTGCACAAAAACAAGCACCCTATCCTTGAATATATTTTTTTCTTCAAGTTCACTTTACAAATCCAAATATTTAGCTTTTGTTTCGGATCCCAGTTTGTTTTGTTTTCTTGTAAAACAGATATTAAGAGCTTTCTTCTAATAGAGAAGTAAAGAGCATTCACTCCCACACAAATATTCTGTGTTCTTTCATTTTTAGCTGTGCAGAAAGCAGAAATGAGTTTTAGACTGTCCCAGTAAATCAGACATTCAGTTTGACAACAGAGACTAATGATATGTTATTCCTATCAGCTTTAATAAGTTGCTGGATGTTAAAAATCATCTTTATTTCATTTTACTTCATCTAAATAAATAAACGTATGAGAGCAAGCTTGAAGAAATTACATTCCAGTACCATCTTACCTCCCAATACAAAGTTTGTTAGCAGTAGTGAATAGGGATGAGCCGAACACCCCCCTGTTCGGTTCGCACCAGAACATGCGAACAGGAAAAAAATTCGTTCGAACACGCGAACGCCGTTAAAGTCTATGGGACACGAACATGAATAATCAAAAGTGCTAATTTTAAAGGCTAATATGCAAGTTATTGTCATAAAAAGTGTTTGGGGACCCGGGTCCTCCCCCAGGGGACATGAATCAATGCAAAAAAAAGTTTTAAAAACGGCCGTTTTTTCAGGAGCAGTGATTTTAATAATGCTTAAAGTCAAACAATAAAAGTGTAATATCCCTTTAAATTTCGTACCTGGGGGGTGTCTATAGTATGCCTGTAAAGGGGCGCATGTTTCCCGTGTTTAGAACAGTCTGACAGCAAAGTGACATTTGGAAGGAAAAAACACATTTAAAACTACCGCGGCTATTGCATTGCCGACAATACACATAGAAGTTCATTGATAAAAACGGCATGGGAATTCCCCACAGGGGAACCCCGAACCAAAAAAAAAAAAAAAAAAAATGATGTGGGGGTCCCCCTAAATTCCATACAAGGCCCTTCAGGTCTGGTATGGATATTAAGGGGAACCCCAGCCAAAATTTAAAAAAAAAATTGACGTGGGGTTCCCCCTAAATTCCATACCAGACCCTTCAGGTCTGGTATGGATTTTAAGGGGAACCCCGCGCCAAAAAAAAAAAAAAAAAAAGGCGTGGGGTCCCCCTAAAAATCCATACCAGACCCTTATCCGAGCACGCAACCTGGCAGGCCGCAGGAAAAGAGGGGGGGACGAGAGTGCGGCCCCCCCCCCCTCCTGAACCGTACCAGGCCACATGCCCTCAACATTGGGAGGGTGCTTTGGGGTAGCCCCCCAAAACACCTTGTCCCCATGTTGATGAGGACAAGGGCCTCATCCTCACAACCGTGGCCGGTGGTTGTGAGGGTCTGCGGGCGGGGGGCTTATCGGAATCTGGAAGCCCCCTTTAACAAGGGGACCCCCAGATCCCGGCCCCCCCCCTGTGTGAAATGGTAAGGGGGTACTTACCCCTACCATTTCACTAAAAAACTGTCAAAAATGTTAAAAATGACAAGAGACAGTTTTTGACAATTCCTTTATTTAAATGCTTCTTCTTTCTTCTTTCTTCCTTCATCTTCTTCTTCTTCTGGTTCTTCTGGCTCTTCTGGTTCTTCCTCCGGCGTTCTCGTCCAGCATCTTCTCCGCGGCGTCTTCTATCTTCTTCTCCTCGGGCCGCTCCGCACCCATGGCATTTGGGGGGAGGCTCCCGCTCTTCTCTTCATCTTCTTCTCTTCTTCATCTTCTTCTTCATCTTCTTCTTCTTCTTTTTCTTCTTCTTCCTTCTTCTCTTCTTCTCTTCTTCCTGTCTTCTCCGGGCCGCTCCGCAATCCATGCTGTGGCATGGAGGGAGGCTCCCGCTGTGTGACGGCGTCTCTTCGTCTGACGGTTCTTAAATAACGGGGGGCGGGGCCACCCGGTGACCCCGCCCCCCTCTGACGCACGGTGACATGACGGGACTTTCCTGTGGCATTCCCCGTGACGTCACAGGGAAGTCCCTCAAGTCACCGTGCGTCAGAGGGGGGCGGGGTCACCGGATGGCCCCGCCCCCCGTTATTTAAGAACCGTCAGACGAAGAGACGCCGTCACACAGCGGGAGCCTCCCTCCATGCCACAGCATGGATTGCGGAGCGGCCCGGAGAAGACATGAAGAAGAGAAGAAGAGAAGAAGAAGAAGAAGAAGAAGATGAAGAAGAAGATGAAGAAGAGAAGAAGATGAAGAGAAGAGCGGGAGCCTCCCCCCAAATGCCATGGGTGCGGAGCGGCCCGAGGAGAAGAAGATAGAAGACGCCGCGGAGAAGATGCTGGACGAGAACGCCGGAGGAAGAACCAGAAGAGCCAGAAGAACCAGAAGAAGAAGAAGATGAAGGAAGAAAGAAGAAAGAAGAAGCATTTAAATAAAGGAATTGTCAAAAACTGTCTCTTGTCATTTTTAACATTTTTGACAGTTTTTTAGTGAAATGGTAGGGGTAAGTACCCCCTTACCATTTCACACAGGGGGGGGGGCCGGGATCTGGGGGTCCCCTTGTTAAAGGGGGCTTCCAGATTCCGATAAGCCCCCCGCCCGCAGACCCTCACAACCACCGGCCACGGTTGTGAGGATGAGGCCCTTGTCCTCATCAACATGGGGACAAGGTGTTTTGGGGGGCTACCCCAAAGCACCCTCCCAATGTTGAGGGCATGTGGCCTGGTACGGTTCAGGAGGGGGGGGGGGCCGCACTCTCGTCCCCCCCTCTTTTCCTGCGGCCTGCCAGGTTGCGTGCTCGGATAAGGGTCTGGTATGGATTTTTAGGGGGACCCCACGCCTTTTTTTTTTTTTTTTTTTGGCGCGGGGTTCCCCTTAAAATCCATACCAGACCTGAAGGGTCTGGTATGGAATTTAGGGGGAACCCCACGTCAATTTTTTTTTTAAATTTTGGCTGGGGTTCCCCTTAATATCCATACCAGACCTGAAGGGCCTTGTATGGAATTTAGGGGGACCCCCACATCATTTTTTTTTTTTTTTTTTTGGTTCGGGGTTCCCCTGTGGGGAATTACCATGCCGTTTTTATCAATGAACTTCTATGTGTATTGTCGGCAATGCAATAGCCGCGGGTAGTTTTAAATGAGTTTTTTCCTTCCAAATGTCATTTTGCTGTCAGACTGTTCTAAACACAGGAAACATGCGCCCCTTTACAGGCATACTATAGACACCCCCCAGGTACGAAATTTAAAGGGATATTACACTTTTATTGTTTGACTTTAAGCATTAATAAAATCACTGCTCCTGAAAAAACGGCCGTTTTTAAAACTTTTTTTTGCATTGATCCATGTCCCCTGGGGCAGGACCCGGGTCCCCAAACACTTTTTATGACAATAACTTGCATATAAGCCTTTAAAATTAGCACTTTTGATTTCTCCCATAGACTTTTAAAGGGTGTTCCGCGGCATTCGAATTTGCCGCGAACACCCCAAATTGTTCGCTGTTCGGCGAACTTGCGAACAGCCAATGTTCGAGTAGAACATGAGTTCGACTCGAACTCGAAGCTCATCCCTAGTAGTGAATGTAACTCAAGGAGCCTTAGCAGGAATAAGAGGGTACAGGCACTGCTGGGACAAGGTCATCCAGTGCCCAGGACGAAGATGGAAAACTCCCCCCCCTCCCCGTGTGAAAGCTACAGCGCCTACAAATGATGGGATCTATACTGGAATTTTTTTTTACTTGTATTAGTGGCGATCAGTGACTTAGGCATGGTTCACACTGTGCAACTTGTCAGGCAACTAGTCACGCCCCATTCAGTGCAATGAAACCGTTCTAATCGGAGCGACTCAAGTTGCTCCGCCTTAGAAAAAGGTTTCTGCACTACTTGGGGGAAACTTTAGAGCAGCTTGCATTGACTTCTATTAAAGAAGTCAATGGCTGGGAAGGGGTTAACATTTAGGGGCAATCAAGGGGTTAACTGTGTGTCTAACAATGTGTAATTTTTTGTTTTGTTTAATAAGTTTTTATTAAAGAACAAAATCCACGATACAAATAAATATAAACAATACAGTAAGTAGGTCTCTTGACATTCTATCAATCAGTGGTCTGTGTAATATAGACAAATACCTTAGGTTACATCAATATCAGTCATTCTGCGACTTTTAAATATGTCCCGGAATCGCAGGATTCTGTCGTTTAGTCATGAAAAGTAACTTTTTCGAGAAGATCGCATTAGGAGGAAGTTACAATAAGCATATTCAAGGTAACCCTTATTAGCACAAATAACTTGCAGAGAGTAAAATGATACCAGAGAAGTAAGAATCTAGAAAAAGAAAAGATGAGGGAGGAGATGGTATAAGAGGGGGATGGGGGGGAAAGAGTGTGTGTGTGTGTGGGGGGGGGTCTTCCGCCTCGGTCAAATCCCTATACATAACAGAATAGCAAACAATATATTACTTTGGTTGAGACATGATTTCCACATAGGCGGATTTGTATTTGAAAGCAAACCAGCAGGACCTTATTTTTTTTTGACAGATACGCTTTATCTCTTAGGGAATGCGTGAGATCTTCCATGTAATATATGTGATCAACCTCCAGAAGCCATTGGCGTAATGTGGGTATGGTTGACTCTTTCCAATGGCGTTCCAAATGCGGCGTTATAGACTTTTTATATGATCCTACTGGTTGGCTTGTACAGTGCAGTAGAATAACCCATGGATCATTAGGAATCTCAGGACCTTGGATCTCTTTAACCCAGTATAAGATAGTTAGCCAGTAGGGGCGGATAAGAGGACAATACCACCAAACATGAGCATGTGTCGCTCGTTCTTCGCATCCGCGCCAACATAGTGGTGATGTTAGTGGAAAAAACGTGTGGAGCACCGCTGGAGTGTAATGCCACCTTGTCAGCAATTTGTAATTAACCTCAGCTGTTTTGGAAGACATTGAGGACGTATGCGACAGATAGAGGATTGTGGACCGCTGGGTCTCCGAAAGATCTTTATGGAGATCTTTCTCCCAGTTGCTGATGAAAGTAGGATGTCCTGTAGTAGCTAGCGTTTGTAGAGCGTGGTAGAAATAGGAGAGAGGCTTTTCCACTGGTCGTTCTTCTGAGAAGGCAGATTCTATCAACGTCAAATCTGAGATGGAACGTTTGGGCTTTGGTAAAGTATGAACAAAGGTTGATAATTGATGGTATTGCCATTGATCCATGAGCGTTGCTATAGGAGTGGAGATGAGCGTCGAGAGAGGTACCACGCCAGATGCGGTAGTAACTTGGTGTAGCAGAGCCATGGCTCCAAGATTCCAAAGATGAATCCTGGGGTCTATGTTTCCGGGGGGAAATATTTGTGCCCAGTCAGAGGCATCAGAGGAGAGTTACATTTCCTATTATGTGATTTACATAGTGAGTCCCGTGCCATTAATGTGGAACATGTGAGCGATGAGGTGGTTGTAGACAAAGACCTGTATTTTCTAGGGATCCATATTTGTGAAAAAAGGTCTGTACCACAGAGATCCATTTCTAAGGTTACCCAAAGTTTTTATTCTTTATGATATTTCCAATCTGAGATTCTGTTCAATACTACTGCCAAGAAATATCTTTTAAAGTCAGGTAAGGCTAAGCCTCCTTCCCTTTTAGACCTGGTTAGGAGGGTCTTAGCAAGTCTGGGTCTTCTCCTGTTCCAAATATATCTGTTAATCAGAGTTCTCAATAATGTAAAAAAGCCCGTGGGGATTCTGTATGGGATCATCTGGAACAAAAACAGCAGCCTGGGCAATACATTCATTTTTACTATGCTGATCTTTCCCAACCATGAGTGTGCGAGCTGAGACCATTTCTGTAGGTCCGACTTGATTTTGTTTAGCAAGGGCATAAATTTGGCACGGAACAAAGATGTGGGATTAGGGGTGAGAAATATTCCCAGATACTTCATGGATCGAACCTGCCAACTAAAGGGGAAGGATTTTTTCAGTTGAGTTGTCATCGCTTTGGGAATCGATATATTTAAAATTTCAGATTTCGTCATATTAATTTTAAAATTGGAAATGGAACTAAACGCTGAAAATGCTGACATCAAGTTGGGCAGAGAGATCATGGGTTGTTGTATATAGAAAAAAAATATCATCTGCGTAAGCAGCATATTTATGTTCCGAGTTCCCAACAATAATCCCATGTATGCTGGGATTGTTTCTAACCGTTGATAAAAATGGTTCTAATGATAAGGCAAATAAGATGGGTGAGAAGGGGCAGCCCTGGCGGGTGCCATTATATAGTGTGAAGGGGTCGCTTAAAGCGGAGCTCCGCCAACATTTTTTTTTTTAAAGTCAGCAGCTACAAAAACTGCAGCTGCTGACTTTTAAAACATGGACACTTACCTGCCCAGGGCGCCCGCAATGTCGGCACCCGAGGCCGAACCGTCTCTCGGTCCTCGGGTGCTGCCGCCTCCATCTTCGGTAAGGGAATCAGGAAGTGAAGGCTTGCGGCTTCACTTTCCGGTTCCCTACTGCGCATGCGCGAGCCGCGCAGCGCAATACGGATGGTCCCTGCTGTCTCTGGGACCCGTGTGTTTCCCAGCAGACAGCGGGGGGGGGGGGGGGACAGGAAGTGGCGTAAATAACCGCAGATTCTGCGGCTATCTATGCCAGAAGTGGGTACAAATACCTGTAATATACAGGTATCTGCACCCCCCTCCCCCCTGAAAGGTGCCAAGTGTGACACCGGAGGGGGGGAGGAATCCGATGAGTGGAAGTTCCACTTTTGGGTGGAACTCCACTTTTAAGTGCCATTTATTCTGAATTGAGCAGTGGGAAAGTTATATAGAGCGGATATTTGGGCTAACAGGGAGAGGCCGATGCCCAGGTGAGCCAGAGTAGCCATCAGATATTCCCAGTCCACCCTATCAAACGCTTTTTCCGCGTCAGTTGATAATAATAGGGTGGGCAGAGAAGATCCGCACATATGAGCCATCAGAGACAGGGTACGCAACGAGTTGTCACGCACCTCCCTGCCTGGGATGAAACCGTTTGGTCCCTAGAGACCCATTGTGGTATCAGCGGGGGGAGCCTATTTACTATGACTTTGGCGTACAATTTGTCATCTAGATTCAATAAGGAGATGGGCCTATAGCTCCCAGAGCTGCAGGGGTCCTTCCCAGGTTTGGTGATGACTGTGATGTGTGCATGAAGGGTTTCAGGTTGGAAAGCACCACCTGCTGAAATCGTGTTGGCATAGCCGGTCAACCTTGGGAGTAAGGTATACGCAAAGTGCGGTAATATGCTACCGTAAAGCCATCTGGGCCTGGAGCCTTGCCATTGGCCATGGCCTTCAATGCAACACGCATCTCTGCAGTGGTGAACTCCCCTTCAAGGGTTGCTAAGTTGTCAGGGGGGAGTTTAGGTAAGGAGGCTTGTGCCAAGTAATCTTGAATAAGTTTAGCTCTAGTGGCCTGATCTGATACGTTTTGATGAATGCAGTATAACTGCTGATAGAACGCTCTAAATTTTTTGGCTATTGCAGGGGTGTCATGTACCAATGCATCGGTCAGGGTCTTAATTTTATCTATAAAGGTTGCCAATTTTTTCTGCTGTAATAAGCGAGCCAAGAGCCGAACTGGCTTATTGCCTCATTCATGCATATGTTGTGCCACAATGCGGAACTGCTGCTTCTGCTCCAGATGAAAGAGGGCTCTCAGTTCCTCTCTCCTCTTGGTCAGGGTGTGGAGAACTGTCTGAGAAAGTCCAGCCTTGTGCTGCTGTTCAAGAGAGCTAATGTCAGCAAGTAACTCAGCCTGTTTATGTGTCCGTTCCCTCTTTTTTCAAGTGCCTAATTCTATAAGTTTCCCACGAATAAAGGCCTTATGGGCCTCCCAGAGAGTACCCAGTGTTATCTGGATGTGTATTTTCTTTAAAATAATGATTCAGAGCATCCTCAATCATTTTTCTGTCAATGTCTTCTAACATCAAGTGATCATTAAGTTTCCAGTTTGTTGTCTTTTGTGGTAAGTCGGGGATTTTAAGTTTGAGCGTAATGGGGGCATGGTCGGAAAAAGTAGAAGTCTCAATACCTGCGTCTAAAAGGAGGGGGAGGTGGTGGTGGTCTATAAAAATATAATCAATTCTAGAATAGGTATGATGTAAATGGGAACAGTGGGTGTAGTCCCTCGTCCGCGGGTGCACAACCCTCCATACATCCATTAATTGTGGTTCATGTAAGCGTCTGCGTATAAACACCAGGCGTCTATGCGCGATATATGAACTATCCTGAGATGTATCTTGAAGAGGTTCTAGTGGGGTGTTGAAGTCCCCAGCAAGGATAATGCAACCGCGGGCGAAGTCACCCAGCTTTTTGAGAGTGGCCACTATAAAGCTCGCCTGATCATGGTTGGGGGCGTACAGGGTCCCTAAAGTACACGGAATACTACCCAGGCTGCCTCCCAGGAACAGGAATTGACCCAGGGGATCATCTACCATAGATTCTAACGTAAAAGAGGTACCCCTGCGGAATCCAATGGCCACCCCTTTCGCCTTATGGACATCAGAAAGGCTATAATACCACGTAGGATAATGTTGGGAGGTAAGTTTCACAGAAGTAGTATGCGCGAGGTGGGTCTCCTGCAGAAAAACTTTGTCTGACGACCCGGCTCCCTGTACAAATTATGCCTCTTACCCGGAGCGTGCAGGCCCCGCACGTTAAACAATATTAGGTTAACCGTGGCCATTGGAGTCGGCTGGACAACTCAGGAGTATGCATCTCCAAGGGGATCGGACCTGAGGCAAAACATTAGGGAAGGGAAGGGAGGGGGTAAAAGATAGGGAGAAGAGAAAAGAAAAAACAGTGTAGAGAGAAAATAAAGTTAGCTTCGTACAGCGGTATATTTGAGAATCGCCTAAAAGGGCGGCTAATATGTGCACGCAGAAGTCTGCAGTGCAGGTATGGGGCACCCATAGTCCCCAACGCCCCCACGCCCCCCGCCCCGTTAAGGACAGGGACACGAGGGCATGAGGTTCCACGGCACCCCACAGCATGAGTGCTGTCTAGGTGCTCCGGCGCCGACACCGTGTCAACCAGCATTAGTTATTTTAGGATTAAACATAACACCAAACTTCAATCTGTATTCTCAGGTCAGAACTATCTGCCATGTAGTAAGTACTAGTGTCACCTCTAACAGTCACAAAAACATATATAAAATCGAACTGTAGAGTAGAGGGGGTAAACATGACCCAGCTGACAGTCAGTATACTTGCGAACAGGAGGCAACATACAAATCCATGTTTAGACCACGTCACATCTCAATTCTGGGGTTCACCCCAGTTGGGAGGGTGCATGTGGGATGGTAGAACCACGCTTACGATCCACCTTTTGCCACTGTGGTTACGAATTAGGCAAGGGGGGGATGGTATCCTGCCATCCAGGGAGCTCCGGTGAAGAAACGTTAAGGTCCATACAAAACTTCTCCAAATCTTCCGGGAAGCGGAGAATTGCAGTCTTCCCATCTCTGGTTGCAATAAGCTCTGCTGGGAAACCCCACCGGTAGTTGATGGAGGCCACTCTTAGCTTTTCTGTCACGGGTCGCAGAGCCCTACAACGTTCTAGAGTTTCCCTGGCTAGGTACGGGAAGAAGGAGAGAGTTGCACCATCAAAGTCCAATGAAGATTTTTCTCTGGCTTTCCGCATTATGCGCTCCTTCTTCTCATAATAGTGGACCCTGCAGATGACATCTTTTGGGGTGTCCGAAGACAGATTGCGGGGATGCAAGGCCCTATGCACTCTGTCAATTTTCATGGGGTGGTTTGCCGCGTGGCCCAGCAAGCCGTTGAAGATACCTCGGATGGACAGGAGAAGGTCAGCATCCCTGGTCGCGTCAGGTAGGCCTCTGATACGTATATTGTTCTGCCTGTTGTGCTTTTCCTGATGCTCGATTTTGTACAAGGCCATCCTGTGCGCAAAAGAAAGGCTGCGGGTGGTGGATTGCAGACCTCTAATGGCGGCTGCGTGACGGTCCAGGCGTTGCTTTGTCTACTCCACTCGCTTCAATACCTGTGACAGATCCGCCCTGACTGCAGAGAGCTCTTTCTTAATAGAGCGTTCTAGGCTCGGGAACATGGATGCCAGCTCAGATTTAGTGGGGAGGTATATATATATATATACAAAATACGAGAGTACTGTGGTATTTTTATTGTCTTATTGTGGAACCACACCAGCAATAGTAGGACTCATTCACACAAGTGATGAGGGTGGCTGTTAAACCCTGCAGTTGAGCCAAGTTTTTACCACCCCCCACTGCTACCCCCCTTTAGCTGCATAGGCAGTGGCTGGGGTTGTACACATATTGCAGCCATGTTGTTTAGTGTCATGGCAGGAATTACACCCTGTGTTGCCTTTGGCAGGTGCTTCCACCCACTGAGTACAACCCCTTCAACTAAATGGGGATGTTCTGCAACAGCCCCACAAGGGTGTGCAATGCACACTGTTGTGATTCACTAGTGTGGGGGATCAAGAGGTTGAAGCAGGTGGTAAGGAGGTGATACAGCACCTCCTCACTGCCTGTCTAATGCTTTCTAAAGAGTGATCTGCATGTGGATTGCTGTTCAGAAAACAAAACTAATGAGCCCTAATGCCCTGTACACACGATAGGATTTTCCGACAACAAAATCCATGTTTTTTTTCCGACGGATGTTGGCTCAAACTTGACACACGGTCACACAAATCTTGTCCGAAATTCCGAACGTCAAGAGCGTGGTGACGTACAACACGTACGACAATCCGAGAAAAATTAAGTTCAATAGCCAGTGTGGCTCTTCTGCTTGATTCCGAGCATGCGTGGTATTTTGTGCGTCTAACCTGTGTACACATGATCGGAATTTACGACAACGGATTTTGTTGTCGGAAAATTTAAGATCCAGATCTCAAATTTTGTTTGTCAGAAATTCCGACGGAAAATGTCCGATGGAGCCTACACACAGTCGGAATTTTCGACAACAAGCTCCCATCGAACATTTTTCGTAGGAAAAATCCTATTGTGTGTATGGGGCGTAAGACTTAAAGGTGAAGCAGAGGGACAGAACACACAGACCCTGCATTCTTTTCTCCCAGTTTTGCCGCGTACACACGGCTGGACTTCCTGACAGAAAAAGTCCAATGGGAGCTTTCGGTCGGACATTCCGACCGTGTGTATGCCCCATCTGACTTTTTCTGTCTGCATTTCCGACGGACTCCGATATAGAACATGTTCTAAATCCCTCCGTCGGATCTGCCGACAGAGTTTAGACCGTTCGCAAATCCAGCCATGTGTACGCGGCATTAGAGATCTATGTAAGAAACAGGATTTCTGCTGGTTTAAAGGAATGCAAGTCTGTGTTCTGTCCCTCTGATGATGAAGATCTTTCACAGTCCTGTGTCAGGATAGTTGTGGCAACAAAGCTATGTTGATAGTTGTGGCACCTATAAAAGATCTAGTAGATGATTAGTTGGTCAAAAAAAGCACTAATTTGACTGCAAGTAAAGGTCTGTGTCAACAGGCTTTGTACTGTGTCGATGAGCTTGCTTTTCACATCAGTTGTAGTCAGGGCTTTTTTTCTCGGAGAATAGGTGCAGGAACTCCCCCTGTCTGAGTCACCCCCTTGTCTTTGCCCCCTACCCACCTCTAACCACCGTCCCCTGATTTCACCCCCTACCCACCTACCAGTACTACCCCTTTTAGAGAATACAGAAACAAGTATCATTTTGTGGTACTAAATCATTTGTATGGAACATGTTAATCATAAAAAGAAAAGCAGTAAAATAGATCCCCTGCAGCCAGGAACAAAAGGATCCCAGTAATAGATCCCCACACAACAAGAGACTCCCCCAGCAACAATGGGCTCCACTCCAACAACAATAAATTCCCTGCAGCAACAGTGAACCACCCATAACAAAATATCACACCCAGTAACAAAATATCCACCCAAGCAACATTAGACACTCCCCCCCAGCAGCAACAACAGATCTCCCAGCAGCCAGCATCAATAGATCCTCCAGCAGCCAGTAAAAATAGACCTCTCCCTCAACAGTAGATCCCTTCCAGCAACATAAGACCCCCCCAGCAACAATAGATCCCCCATCAGCAACAATAGACCCTCACACAAAATCAGATCCCCACCAGTGACAACAGATCCCCCAGCAACCAACATCAATAGACCCTCCAGCACACTCCACACCCCATACTATTACATACATTCAGTGCATTTACATTTGTATTCCAATAGTCTTGTATGGGGAGATAAGCTGTTCTGACGAGAATGAAAGCCTTTTGATACAGGCCCTTAGGATGATGGTGTGCTACTTTATAGGATATTGAAAATATTTTACAGAAACAAAAGGGCAACATTAAAGGAGAAGAATACATGACTCAACCAATGACAAAATAATCTGAAGAAATGACTGCTTCTGAATAGGGATGGGCCGAACGGACCCCTGTTCGATTCGCACCAGAACTTCCGAACACTGCTAAAGTTCGGACCTGAATAGCAAACCCCATTAAAGTCAATGGGACCCGAACGTCAAAAGTGCCCAGGCTTATATGCAAGTAATTGGGCATGCAATGGTTATAGGGGTCTGGGTCCTGCCCTGCGGGGACATGTATCAATAAAACAAAAAGTTTGTGAAAAACGTCATTTTTAAATGAGCAGTGATTTTTTGATTTTTAAAGTGAAAGCCTAAAAATGAAAAATTCCTTCCAATAAAGTGCCTGGGGGTCCCCTTAGTCTACCTGCAAAGTGGCAGATCTGTACCATGTCTAGAATCTGCTGCAGCAATAATTGCATTTATAAAGCCAAAAAAAAATGAAATTTTCCCCGCAAGCTGCCTTTATTTTGCTCAGCAACTGCTGGGGAGCAGGTGTGTATGATGAGGCCATGTAGTGCACTGGGAGCAAGATTAGAGACTTTTTGGATACATTCTGGTGTCACTTTGACTTTGTATAGAAGTAACGGGTGCATAAAAATTGGTCTTTGGGTGTCGGTGTCGCCTTCCCACCGTAACCCTATAGAGGTACTCTTGATGAAAGCAAGAATTGGCCTTGCTGTAAAAAATTGAAATAATATGCACCTGTCAAACAGGTGCAAAAAATTACTCTTTGGATGTCGGGGGCACCTTCCCACCGTAACCCTATAGAGGTGCTCTTGATGAAGGCAAAAAAAATCGCAATGATATGTATATGGTTGGTGTTTTTGCCACGTTTGATGTGCCTGAGACACAGTTTGCAGAAAGCAACAGTGCGATCTGCTGCAGATGTGCTGAAAAAGGCCCAGACAGCTGAGCTTTGGGGAGTGGGCTGGGAGATAAGAGCTGCAGAATGTGGTGTAATAGGGTGGCTGCTCTCTACTCTTACTTGATGTCAGCCTCCTTGGGGTTGTGTTGCCTCACCTTCAGTTTCCTCCTCTGCTCTATCTGGCACCCAAGTCGCATCAGTGACCTCATCATCATCATCATCATCTCCATCTCCTCCATCTTCTTCATTACCTCTGGAGACTACTTGGCAAAACGTTGCGGCTTGGGGAACATGAATGCCAATTTGTCTACCAGTGTTCCTCCCTCTCTCTAGGCTCATGTTCCTGTCATCCTCAACCTCAGAACCAACATCTGAATCCAGTATTGGCTGTGCATCATCAAGGAGCAAGTGGCTGACGCTGTGGTCAATTAACTCAGCTGACTCCTCAATGGCTGATGTTGGGGCTATGGCAGGAATAGATGTGGACAAGGAGGCAGGTTTATCCACTCTGGCAACTGCAGGGGACTGCACACTTGTCTCTGCTTGCATGACAGAGAATGAGGGGGATGAGAAAAGTTTAGTAAGCCAGTCCACCACCTCCTCTGCATGCTGTGGCTGGATAGCATGGGCAAACTCTCTAAACAGAGAAAATGATGCCCTGCCTGAGGACTGACCACCACGTCCACCTTTGTCTGTGGACAAACAGGCAAAGGTGTGTTACTGGCCCCCTTACAGTGCCATGGGAACGTCTGCCTCTCCTTGTTGTCCTCCCAGACATTATTGGGAGGGAGGGGGCGGTGCTTATAAGCAAATGTAAAGAAGAAGTTGAAATCTGTAAGTGGATGCGCTTTAATCAATGTAAAGAGGTGCATCATTCATCCGTTTTCTTTAGCTTTCTTTTATAGTTTTCTGTTCAGATTGAGGCAACATGACGATGAGAACATGAACTGGTAACAATCCACAAAAGGCAAGATTGAGTTTCAACACGGCATATTTGTGTTTTGTCTTCTATGTCATTGTAGCGCAACCCCCGCAGGAGCCGCTGGTATGTTGCCTGGGTCTACCCCACTTTTTGCTCTGTAGCCAGGCACAATGTAGATTTACATCCAGATTCACAGTCACTTCCACGCGTTACTCCAATGACCAGTCTAGGGGTTTCACTTTTTGAGGTCCTTGCAGAAGGCAGAAATAGACTTCTTCGCAGCTGCAGCAAATTGGTTGCAGATCTGAGCAATGTCCCTTAGTAAAGCAGTGGACAGTCCTAAGAACACTAGCCAGTGTTCTCTTTGTGTGCACCCTCAGCACAAGAGGGGGATTAACTGTCTAAGGCTCCTTAGGGTGTCTGAAGCACCACCATCAGCCTTCTCTCTTCGCAATACCAGACCAAATGCAATGTAGACTCTCCCTCTGTCAGTTATGGTAGGACCAGAGTCAGCCAAACAGACTTTAGGCCCTCAGGTCTCCCACCTGAAGCCATATGGCAACAAGTGCCTGGTGCAGTCCTCTGCCAGGAAAGGCCAAGAGCCCTTATGCTCCTAAAATATAAATACAGGCATCCAGCATGCCCAGGGGCACCACTCCTTTTAATTGGCCAGTTCTGTATGAATATTCATGCTCCCATCTCTATGGTTTCTGCCTACTATCCAGCACTTTCCATAGCTGTTAAGACAGTCAGTGTGAAACTTCAAGACAGCATAAGCAGCACCAAAGCACAATGAGCAGACTACACTAGCAGTTAAGCTGACAGTAATTAAATTTACCTAGCTGTCTCTCTGTTAAGCAGAGAAACCAAAAACTATTATACTGTACATTAATCCTAGCACCTACCTAGAAGGGTGCTACATCATCATCACCGATGTAACCACTGTTCCCAACAGAAACACAATGATGTACTGCCATGCTGTACTGCACCTCAATAGCCTAAGGCAGAAAAGCAGCAAAGGTGATATGTTTCTGGCATTCATACAACACCACCTTGCCAAGTGCTTTTTCCACTGTCCTTAACAATAGACAGCATGGTCAAAAATGACCCCAAGAACACATTTTCTGCATTGCACTTAGGGGTGAGCCAATCCAGTGAGCAGGAAAAAACATTTCTGGGTGAATTCTACACACCATTTGTATAAAAAACACAAAAATACTTTTTCCTTACAGCGCAGCTTTGTTTGTTATTTCTAAAAAGTCATAGTTTGCTGCAGACTGTACTAGAAAGGTATTTTCTTTTAAAACTTTAATCACAAAAAATCTTGTGTAGCAATTTTACACTAATGCCCCGTACACACGGTCGGACTTTGTTCGGACATTCCGACAACAAAATCCGACGGATGTTGGCTCAAACTTGTTTTGTCTACACACGGTCGCACAAAGTTGTCGGAAAATCCGATCGTTCTAAACGCGGTGACGTAAAACACGTACGTCGGGACTATAAATGGGGCAGTGGCCAATAGCTTTCATCTCTTTATTTATTCTGAGCATGCGTGGCACTTTGTCCGTCGGATTTGTGTACACACAATCGGAATTTCCAACAACGGATTTTGTTGTCGGAAAATTTTATCTCCTGCTCTCCAACTTTGTGTGTCGGAAAATCCGATGGAAAATGTCCGATGGAGCCCACACACGGTCGGAATTTCCGACAACACTCTCCGATCGGACATTTTCCATCAGAAAATCTGACCGTGTGTACGGGGCATTCGTTCTTTCTTCAATCAAAAATAGTTTCCCTTGAAATTAGCAATAGTGTTGACTTTTGCCGAGTGACATGATTGGTCTCAAGCTGACAATTACAAAGGCATCATCATTTTATGGGTAACATGTATGCAAATATACAGCCAACATGTTTCAGGTTTTTCCCCCTTCACCCAGTCTTAGTTGCTTTATCAGGTGTTTGATTAAGGTATATTCTGAGAGTTAGATACAGTGGGAGGTCCGCACTGAATGCAGCGGCAGTGCTCTGTTACTGTGGCTGGCGGCTAAAAAAAAATGTAAATGATCTCACATTCTGACAGCGGCAAGATGTCTGGTAGCGCTTACATGAAACAGCACTAAACCTCCCTCTCTAACAGATCTTGATATGATAATCAAAGATCTCAAACAGATGGAGCACCTACAATTTATTGGTCCATGTATTTTTTTTTTTTATCCAACAAACTTTTATTCATTTTCCAAAGGTACATGACATACATTTTTCTCATTGTCTTATGCATTGCATTATTTAACAAACAGTTTCATAAAATTATTACTGAGATCAACCAGGAAAACAGCTATTTGTGAAGCCTACTGGCCTAATGTCGCTCGTTCCACTTTATTAATTCACATATCACCTTCATCATCCGACATTTATTCCCAGTAATCTGTCTGCTACTAAGTCTAATGGGGCTAGTCCTGGTACACCTAACCACAACGCCCACAACTTCTCAAACTTATGTGTACTACCTCTATGTTGGTGTACCAGTTTTTCCATTTTCAATACTGCACCTATATTCTCAATCCATTCCTTCGTGGTGGGGGGAGCCTCAGATCTCCAATGTACCATAATTGATTTTCTTGCCTGGAAAAAAAATCTATGTATGACCTCTCTGCAATGCTCTTCCCACTCATATTCCTCCAGAGCACCCAAGAGACAAGCTCTCGGATCCTGTGGAAGTGAGACCTTAAATACTGAGTTAACCGTGGTCACTACATTTGCCCAGTAGGTATGTAATTTGAGGCATTGCCACAGCATATGAATAAGACTCCCGTGGTCTCTTTTACACCTAGTACAGGTAGGGTCCAGCTGCGGGTTCATCAAGTGAAGCCTATGAGGCGTGTAATACGTTCTTAAAAGAATGTATAATTGGGTCAATCTTTGTGATACATTTAATGAACATCTTCCCACTGCCTGAAATATTATCTCCCACTGCTCTCCATCCAACTGTCCGGCATCAGCCTCCCACCTCTCCCTCGGCCTCAGAGGATGCCGCCTCATCACGAATCCTTTGGATGAGGCAGCATCCTCCAGAAGGCCAAACACAGGAGTCGGGGACAGGTGCCAATCAGATGAGCGGCCCTGCACTGCCACCCCATGGCCAAGCTGCAGATATAGAAAATACATTGAGGATGGAAGACCATAGCTTATCCTCAAATCCTCAAAGGGACGTAACACCCCATTGCGAAATATATGTTTGAGATGGGTAATTCCAAATTGTTTCCACCTTGCTCCAGCCTGCAGCTTGGCCAATTCAGTGTATGTTTCATTCGACCATATGGGACTGTATTTAGTGTAACCCTCTACACTCTGAATGTACCTAGCTTTGTTCCATATCTTTTGTATTAAGTTGAAAGTTGGGTATTGTTTATGAGGTTTAGCAAATGCAAGTGCCTCCAACGCCATGGAAACAGGTCCCCTATGTACAGTGTGTAGGAGTAATTGTTGTGCGACCCAATCTCTGTCCCCCCCACCGGTGAAAACATGCCAATGAGGTGCTGCAGCCGGGCAGCCAAGTAATACAACCATGGGTTCGGCAACGCCAATCCCCCGCTGTCCTTAGGCCTCTGCAAATGTTTCATTTTAATCCTAGGGTTTTTATCTTTCCAAATAAGACTTCGAAAGATGGCATTGACAGTATGAAACACTTTCAGTGGTATAACCATAGGGGAATTATGAAGGAAATATAATAACTGGGGCATAAGTATCATCTTAATTAGGTTTACTCTACCCACCACCGAGAGGGAGAGTGATTTCCAAGTTTTAACCTTATCTCTGAACCTCAACAGCAAGGGACAGACATTCAAATGCAGAAAGTCTCTTGGGTTAGCTGTAATGTGAATTCCCAGGTATTTATAGGTCGTGGCTAAGGGTATAGGGCAAGCTGGATTAACTATCTGCGTTTCGCCCCCGTCCAGCAGAAGTAAAGCAGATTTTGACCAATTAATACGTAGGCCTGAGAATCCTCCGAATCTGGATATGGTGGACATGGCCTCTCTTAGGGAAGTATCCGTGTCCCTCAGCAGAAGCAGAGTGTCGTACGCATAGAGCATGACCTTTTCTTGCATACCACCATAGCGGAAGCCTGTAAAATGTTGATTTGCCCTAATCTCAATCGCCAACGGCTCAATTGCCAGGGTGAAGAGGAGGGGGGACAGGGGACAGCCCTGTCTCATTCCCCTCCTCAATGTAAAATTCCGTGACAAGGAGCCGAAGCTCCTAATGGCTGCCTGCAGTTGGCTGTACAGAAGCCTCACCCAGGAGATATAGTTAGGACCGAACCCAAATCGCAACAGAATAGACCAGAGGTAGTTCCAGTCTATGCTGTCGAACGCCTTTGTGGCGTCCAATGACAGCGGCGCTCTATTACCCATATTATCTACCCGGGATTGGATATTAAGGAACAATCTCCTCAGATTGACTGCGGTTGATTTATTGGGCATGAAACCAGCTTGGTCATCATGCACAGCAGACGCTATCACTCCGTTCAAACGTATTGCCAGTGCTTTTGCTAATATCCTAATGTCGCTTTGAAGCAATGAAATTGGACGGTACGCCCCAGGGTCTACGGGTCCTTGCCCGGTTTGAGCAGTAAAACTATATTTGCTTTGGACATGGAAGGGGGAAGGACAGCTTTTGCTTTGGCTTCATTAAAGACCCTTAGCAGCTGTGGCAGCAATTCCTCGGAGTACTGTTTATACACCTCTATGGGTATCCCATCCTCACCTGGTGCCTTGCAGTTGGGAAAGGTTCCAACCACCTCCTGCAACTCTTCTATTGTGAGTGGGGCCTCTAGCTGTGCTCGTTGACTATTGCACAGTTTAGGGAAGGAAATATGGCTCAGGTATAGATCCAAGTCTTCTTGGGTATATGCTGTGCCAGGACTGTATAAAGTTTCATAAAAACCTGTTAGTTCCTGCATAATCAATTCAGGCTGACTCACCAACTTACCCATTTGAGACCTAATGGCTCCTATTGCAGGCGATCGTTGGTGAGAGTTCGCAATCCTCACCAAAAGGCGAGCAGTTTTCTCAACCTCCTCAAAGAACGCCTGTTTTGTGAAGAACCTCTTCTTCTCAGCCGAGGAGGAAAGCAGGTGTTGATAGGCAGATAGTGCCGCCTGCCATGCCTCCTTGGTCAAATCCGAAGGGTTAGCAACATATTCTTGTTCCATTGCCTTAACCTGTGCCTCCACCTCCATCCTAAGGGCGGATGATTCATGTTTCACCTTGTTCATTTCCCTTATCAATATTCCCCGTAAATAAGCCTTGAAGGCATCCCATTGTTCTATCCTAGAGGCGTCTTGATCCTGAGTGTCAAAGAACTCCCGCATGCTCCTCAGTATCCCCTCATGTGGGCGGAACAATTTTAACCAATAAACATTGAACTTCCAGGGGGCTTTGGGCAAAGTGGACGGCGGTGCCACCAAGACTTGGATCACCAAAGGAGAGTGATCTGATACACTACGGGGTCTATGTACTATATCATCTACAAACGGGAGCATGCTCAAGTTCCCAACCCCCAGGTCAATTCTAGACAAACAGTCGTGTGACTTGGAGAAACATGTAAACTGTCTGGCACACGGATTGCGATGCCGCCAGATATCCACCCAGCCCACTTTTTGCAACAACCACGCCAGGGGAGTACTCCTGGAGAGGGCAGAGGGTCTAGGGCTGGGGTGTCTATCCGCCACCTGGTCCAGACGGCAATTGAAATCTCCGATAACTAACAGTGGCACATCCGGCCTACTTTCCAAAAATGTTAGGAGGAGCCTTAGCACCGCTGACGTGAATGGCGGAAAAATATATACGCATGCCAACACACATATCAATGTATTAAATCTACAATGAAGAAACACAAATCTCCCATCTTTATCTATGACACTGTCAAATTCCTGGTAGTCCACAGCTCCATGAATTAGTACACTTACCCCCCTAAAAAAGGAGGTATGTGTAGAATGGTAAGCCTTCCCCACCCAGGAGTACTTCAAAAAGCACAGTTTCTGCTGTCAAGTGCGTTTCCTGAAAACATATTACCCCGGGAAGGAACTTCTTCAGGCAGATAAATATCATGCTACTTTTCAAGGGGGAGTTTAGTCCTCTTATGTTCCATGATACTATGGGGACCTTAGCCATGCGTAGCAGTAACAAAAGTCACTTGACAGGATGGGAGTGCCTTCAAATATACATACAATCTCTCGGGCAAGATTAACTTCAACTTCCACTGGTTGTGTACATTGCAATTTCCAATGTGTGTGCAGGCTCAGCGCCTGTATCTTTGGTAATGTACCTTTTGTGGCCAGTAAATGCCAAAGAAAAAGAAGGGGTGGACTGTAACTACAGACCCGACTGGTCTATGAACCTCTCTGGCTGCCAACAGCTGCAACTTTATTTGCGACATTCCATCGCCTGTCACTGTCAAAACATAACATTTGCATTGATAGCGTTCAATCCTCTTTGCTCTCTTCGTAGTGTGCATTATTTTGTCCCCCCAGCCAAGGAGTATCTTCTTAGCTTAACTGCAGGAGAGCCCCCCTGAGCTACTTATACGTAACGAAACTGTTATCAAAGTAATATATGTGTCTGTAAGTCAACTCACGGTACAGTTATTAGTCATCTTCCTCCTGCGCTCTTCTTTGTAGTGCTTGCTCATTTCGTTCTAGCCATGCAGAGGCTATTGGTCCATGTATAGGCTGGGGGTATTGTGGGGCTATGGCTCCGGTCCCGTGGGGAGACTCAGATGATTCTTCAATCTATGTCATATTTTCTTTTTGTATTTTGCGTCCTTTTCTTATGTAATTTCTTCCTCTTCTTTTTCCTTTTCCTTTTTTTAGGTACTTTCTCTTATTACATTTTGATAACAATGTGTTTTAGAAGCTGATGTTATTTCCACTTACTATACCCACCTATTGATGAGTCCATATGTACAATACAGAATGAAGTCAGGATGAGTGTTATAGGTAGGGATAAGCCCGATGTTCGAGTCGAAATTCAAAGCCGTGGAACACCGTTAAAATCTTTGGGACACTAACATGAAAAACCAAAAGAGCTAATTTTAAAGGCTTATATGTAAGTTATTGTCATAAAAAGTGTTTGGGGACCCGGGTCCTGCCCCAAGGGACATGTATCAATGCAAAAAAAGTTTTAAAACCGGACGTTTTTTCTAGAGCAGTGATTTTATTAATGCTTAAAGTGAGACAATAAAAATGAAATATTCCTTTAACTATCATGCCTGGGGGGTGTCTATAGTATGCCTGTAAAGTAGCACATTTTTCCCGTGTTTAGAACAGTACCACAGCAAAATTACATTTCTAAAAGTAGAAAAGTCATTTAAAACTGATCGCGGCTGTAATGTATTGTCGGGTCTCGGCAATATGGATAAAACTTATTCAATAAAAATGACATGGGTCCCCCCCAGTCCATTACCAGGCCCTTTGGGTCTGGCATGAATATTAAGGGGAACCCTGAACCAAAATTTTAAAAAATATTGCGTGGCCCCCCCCCAAAATCCATACCAGGCTCTTCAGGTCTGAAGTGGCATAGGGGTCCCCCTAAAATCCACACCAGACCCTTATCTGAGCACACAACCTGGCAGGCCGCAGGAAAAGGAGGGGGGACAAGAGAGCGCCCCCCTGAACCGTACCAGACCACATGCCCTTAACATGGGGAAGATGCTTTGGAGTAGCCCCCTAAAGCACCTTGTCCCCATGTTGATGGGGACAAGGGCCTCATCCCCACAACCCTTGCCCTGTGGTTGTGGGGGTCTGCGGGCGGGGGGGCTTATCGGAATCTGGTAGCCCCCTTTAACAAGGGGACCCCCAGATCCTGGCCCCCCCCCTATGTGAATTGCTAACGGGAACATTGTACCCCTGCCAATTCACAAAAAAAGTGTCAAAAATAGTAAAAATTACAAGAGACACTTTGGGTCAAGTCCTTTATTAAAAAATAAAAAAATAAAAATGTCCTGCAATGTAAATCCATCCATAGTTTTAATTATATTGCCGAGACCCGACAATTCATTACAGCCGTGATCAGGTTTAAATTACTTATGTTTCTTTAGAAATGTAATTTTGCTGTGGTACTGTTCTAAACACAGGAAAAATGCACCACTTTACAGGCATACTATAGACACCCCCCAGACACGATATTTAAAGGAATATTTCATTTTTATTGTTTCACTTTAAGCATCATTAAAATCGCTGCTCCCGAAAAAACAGCCGTTTTAAAAACTTTTTTCTGCATTGATACATGTCCCATGGGGCAGGACCCAGGTCTCCAAACACTTTTTATGGCAATAACTTGCATTTAAGCCTTTAAAATGAGCACTTTTGATTTTTCATGTTCTTGTCCCATAGACTTTAATGGTGTTCGCGTGTTCGTTCGAATTTTTTGCCTATTCGCATGTTCTGGTGCGAACCGAACCGGGGGGTGTTCAGCTCATCCTTAGTTATAGACACCGTCTTGCAGCTGGGAGTGAATTTGCCTTATGGACTCTCTGCTACTCATCCCGCTTCTAGCTCAAAAAGCTAACTCTTGTCTTCCATGTTGGCCTTCCATCGTGTCCTACTTCATTGTCTTTGTATTGGCACTTTTATAAAAATCAATAAAAGTCCATTAAAAAAAAATATATATATATATTTATGCTATTCACAAGAAGCTCTCCAGGGTTTACAGAGATCTTGAACATTGCTAGGAATCTCTCCCTATTTAGCAGGGCATATAGTACCTAAAAGACTCCTAGGTTAAAGGAGAAATAACCAACACATAATGACCGTGTGTGGCAATCACCACATTGCTTTAATAACCATGTGCTGTAATTTTATACTTAAATCGTGAAAACTCCTTTGCTAAATCAACTGATTGCAATATCTCACCACAAATACATTTCAATGCAATTCATTACACAATACATGCCCAAAAGCAAATGCAAGCAGAATAAGAGATACTTTACTATAGTCCTACTGTATAAATAGCAGGAAAAATAACAAATACTGAACAGATCCAAACAGAAAGCTTGTCACAGACAACGTAGATGCTTTGCTTTGGCTAGTTTAGAAGTTAGCAGCTTTAGTATGAGCTGTCAGCGACTTGAAAAATGAATATATGTTAAAATGTCCATTGCCATCTAGTGGCCATAAATGGTACAGTTGTATGGTATGCAACTCAGAAACAGTAACTTAGGCTCCATTCACACCTGAGCATATCAATTTACTGGCGTTTTTTTTTTAGCAGCTTAGCAGCTGTGGCAGCAATTCCTCGGAGTACTGTTTATACACCTCTATGGGTATCCCATCCTCACCTGGTGCCTTGCAGTTGGGAAAGGTTCCAACCACCTCCTGCAACTCTTCTATTGTGAGTGGGGCCTCTAGCTGTGCTCGTTGACTATTGCACAGTTTAGGGAAGGAAATATGGCTCAGGTATAGATCCAAGTCTTCTTGGGTATATGCTGTGCCAGGACTGTATAAAGTTTCATAAAAACCTGTTAGTTCCTGCATAATCAATTCAGGCTGACTCACCAACTTACCCATTTGAGACCTAATGGCTCCTATTGCAGGCGATCGTTGGTGAGAGTTCGCAATCCTCACCAAAAGGCGAGCAGTTTTCTCAACCTCCTCAAAGAACGCCTGTTTTGTGAAGAACCTCTTCTTCTCAGCCGAGGAGGAAAGCAGGTGTTGATAGGCAGATAGTGCCGCCTGCCATGCCTCCTTGGTCAAATCCGAAGGGTTAGCAACATATTCTTGTTCCATTGCCTTAACCTGTGCCTCCACCTCCATCCTAAGGGCGGATGATTCATGTTTCACCTTGTTCATTTCCCTTATCAATATTCCCCGTAAATAAGCCTTGAAGGCATCCCATTGTTCTATCCTAGAGGCGTCTTGATCCTGAGTGTCAAAGAACTCCCGCATGCTCCTCAGTATCCCCTCATGTGGGCGGAACAATTTTAACCAATAAACATTGAACTTCCAGGGGGCTTTGGGCAAAGTGGACGGCGGTGCCACCAAGACTTGGATCACCAAAGGAGAGTGATCTGATACACTACGGGGTCTATGTACTATATCATCTACAAACGGGAGCATGCTCAAGTTCCCAACCCCCAGGTCAATTCTAGACAAACAGTCGTGTGACTTGGAGAAACATGTAAACTGTCTGGCACACGGATTGCGATGCCGCCAGATATCCACCCAGCCCACTTTTTGCAACAACCACGCCAGGGGAGTACTCCTGGAGAGGGCAGAGGGTCTAGGGCTGGGGTGTCTATCCGCCACCTGGTCCAGACGGCAATTGAAATCTCCGATAACTAACAGTGGCACATCCGGCCTACTTTCCAAAAATGTTAGGAGGAGCCTTAGCACCGCTGACGTGAATGGCGGAAAAATATATACGCATGCCAACACACATATCAATGTATTAAATCTACAATGAAGAAACACAAATCTCCCATCTTTATCTATGACACTGTCAAATTCCTGGTAGTCCACAGCTCCATGAATTAGTACACTTACCCCCCTAAAAAAGGAGGTATGTGTAGAATGGTAAGCCTTCCCCACCCAGAAGTACTTCAAAAAGCACAGTTTCTGCTGTCAAGTGCGTTTCCTGAAAACATATTACCCCGGGAAGGAACTTCTTCAGGCAGATAAATATCATGCTACTTTTCAAGGGGGAGTTTAGTCCTCTTATGTTCCATGATACTATGGGGACCTTAGCCATGCGTAGCAGTAACAAAAGTCACTTGACAGGATGGGAGTGCCTTCAAATATACATACAATCTCTCGGGCAAGATTAACTTCAACTTCCACTGGTTGTGTACATTGCAATTTCCAATGTGTGTGCAGGCTCAGCGCCTGTATCTTTGGTAATGTACCTTTTGTGGCCAGTAAATGCCAAAGAAAAAGAAGGGGTGGACTGTAACTACAGACCCGACTGGTCTATGAACCTCTCTGGCTGCCAACAGCTGCAACTTTATTTGCGACATTCCATCGCCTGTCACTGTCAAAACATAACATTTGCATTGATAGCGTTCAATCCTCTTTGCTCTCTTCGTAGTGTGCATTATTTTGTCCCCCCAGCCAAGGAGTATCTTCTTAGCTTAACTGCAGGAGAGCCCCCCTGAGCTACTTATACGTAACGAAACTGTTATCAAAGTAATATATGTGTCTGTAAGTCAACTCACGGTACAGTTATTAGTCATCTTCCTCCTGCGCTCTTCTTTGTAGTGCTTGCTCATTTCGTTCTAGCCATGCAGAGGCTATTGGTCCATGTATAGGCTGGGGGTATTGTGGGGCTATGGCTCCGGTCCCGTGGGGAGACTCAGATGATTCTTCAATCTATGTCATATTTTCTTTTTGTATTTTGCGTCCTTTTCTTATGTAATTTCTTCCTCTTCTTTTTCCTTTTCCTTTTTTTAGGTACTTTCTCTTATTACATTTTGATAACAATGTGTTTTAGAAGCTGATGTTATTTCCACTTACTATACCCACCTATTGATGAGTCCATATGTACAATACAGAATGAAGTCAGGATGAGTGTTATAGGTAGGGATAAGCCCGATGTTCGAGTCGAAATTCAAAGCCGTGGAACACCGTTAAAATCTTTGGGACACTAACATGAAAAACCAAAAGAGCTAATTTTAAAGGCTTATATGTAAGTTATTGTCATAAAAAGTGTTTGGGGACCCGGGTCCTGCCCCAAGGGACATGTATCAATGCAAAAAAAGTTTTAAAACCGGACGTTTTTTCTAGAGCAGTGATTTTATTAATGCTTAAAGTGAGACAATAAAAATGAAATATTCCTTTAACTATCATGCCTGGGGGGTGTCTATAGTATGCCTGTAAAGTAGCACATTTTTCCCGTGTTTAGAACAGTACCACAGCAAAATTACATTTCTAAAAGTAGAAAAGTCATTTAAAACTGATCGCGGCTGTAATGTATTGTCGGGTCTCGGCAATATGGATAAAACTTATTCAATAAAAATGACATGGGTCCCCCCCAGTCCATTACCAGGCCCTTTGGGTCTGGCATGAATATTAAGGGGAACCCTGAACCAAAATTTTAAAAAATATTGCGTGGCCCCCCCCCAAAATCCATACCAGGCTCTTCAGGTCTGAAGTGGCATAGGGGTCCCCCTAAAATCCACACCAGACCCTTATCTGAGCACACAACCTGGCAGGCCGCAGGAAAAGGAGGGGGGACAAGAGAGCGCCCCCCTGAACCGTACCAGACCACATGCCCTTAACATGGGGAAGATGCTTTGGAGTAGCCCCCTAAAGCACCTTGTCCCCATGTTGATGGGGACAAGGGCCTCATCCCCACAACCCTTGCCCTGTGGTTGTGGGGGTCTGCGGGCGGGGGGGCTTATCGGAATCTGGTAGCCCCCTTTAACAAGGGGACCCCCAGATCCTGGCCCCCCCCTATGTGAATTGCTAACGGGAACATTGTACCCCTGCCAATTCACAAAAAAAGTGTCAAAAATAGTAAAAATTACAAGAGACACTTTGGGTCAAGTCCTTTATTAAAAAATAAAAAAATAAAAATGTCCTGCAATGTAAATCCATCCATAGTTTTAATTATATTGCCGAGACCCGACAATTCATTACAGCCGTGATCAGGTTTAAATTACTTATGTTTCTTTAGAAATGTAATTTTGCTGTGGTACTGTTCTAAACACAGGAAAAATGCACCACTTTACAGGCATACTATAGACACCCCCCAGACACGATATTTAAAGGAATATTTCATTTTTATTGTTTCACTTTAAGCATCATTAAAATCGCTGCTCCCGAAAAAACAGCCGTTTTAAAAACTTTTTTCTGCATTGATACATGTCCCATGGGGCAGGACCCAGGTCTCCAAACACTTTTTATGGCAATAACTTGCATTTAAGCCTTTAACCACTTGCCGACCGCCTCACGCCTATATACGTGAGCAGAGCGGCACGGGCAGGCAAAATCACGTACCTAGTACGTGATTGCCTTCCCGCGGGTGGGGGGTCCGATCGGACCCCCCCCCGGTGCCAGCTGCGGTCGGCATTTGGTTGGGAGCGATGACAGACGAGGGGGAGACCATCCGATCGTGGCCCCCCCCTCGCGATCGCTCCCAGCCACTGACGAACATCCCCTGCCTCTGTATAGTACACAGAGGCAGAGGATGTGATGTCATCTCTCCTCGGCTGTCAGTTTCCGTTCCAGCGCCGAGGAGAGATGACATGTAAGTAAGTGCACAACACAAACACACACAGTAGAACATGCCAGGCATACATTACACCCCCGATCCCCCCCCGATCGCCCCCCGATCCCCCCCCAATCACCCCCCCCCCTGTCACAAACTGACACCAAGCAGGTTTTTTTTTTTTTTTTTTTTTTTTTTCCTGATTACTGCATAGTGTCAGTTTGTGACAGTTAGCAGTGTTAGGACAGTTACTGTAACCCCCCTGTAGGTCTAGGGTACCCCCCTTACCCCCCCTAATAAAGTTTTAACCCCTTGATCACCCCCCCTCACCAGTGTCGCTAAGCGATCATTTTTCTGATCGCTGTATTAGTGTCGCTGGTGACGGTAGTTAGGGACGTAAATATTTAGGTTCGCCGTCAGTGTTTTATAGCGACAGGGACCCCCATATACTACCTAATAAATGTTTTAACACCTTGATTGCCCCCTAGTTAACCCTTTCACCACTGATCACCGTATAACTGTTACGGGTGACGCTGGTTAGTTAGTTTATTTTTTATAGTGTCAGGGCACCCGCCGTTTATTACCGAATAAAGGTTTAGCCCCCTAATCGCCCGGCGGTGATATGCGTCGCCCCAGGCAGCGTCAGATTAGCGCCAGTACCCCCCCTAATAAAGTTTTAACCCCTTGATCACCCCCTGTCGCCAGTGTCGCTAAGCGATCATTTTTCTGATCGCTGTATTAGTGTCACTGGTGACGCTAGTTAGGGACGTAAATATTTAGGTTCGCCGTCAGTGTTTTATAGCGACAGGGACCCCCATATACTATCTAATAAATGTTTTAACCCCTTGATTGCCCCCTAGTTAACCCTTTCACCACTGATCACCGTATAACTGTTACGGGTGACGCTGGTTAGTTAGTTTATTTTTTATAGTGTCAGGGCACCCGCCGTTTATTACCGAATAAAGGTTTAGCCCCCTGATCGCCCGGCGGTGATATGCGTTGCCCCAGGCAGCGTCAGATTAGCGCCAGTACCGCGAACACCCACGCACGCACCGTACACGCACCATACACCTCCCTTAGTGGTATAGTATCTGATCGGATCAATATCTGATCCGATCAGATCTATACTAGCGTCCCCAGCAGTTTAGGGTTCCCAAAAATGCAGTGTTAGCGGGATCAGCCCACATACCTGCTAGCACCTGCGTTTTGCCCCTCCGCCCAGGCGAGCCCAGCCCACCCAAGTGCAGTATCGATCGATCACTGTCACTTACAAAACACTAAACGCATAACTGCAGCGTTCGCAGAGTCAGGCCTGATCCCTGCGATCGCTAACAGTTTTTTTGGTAGCATTTTGGTGAACTGGCAAGCACCAGCCCCAGGCAGCGTCAGATTAGCGCCAGTACCGCTAACACCCACGCACGCAGCATACGCCTCCCTTAGTGGTATAGTATCTGAACAGATCAATATCTGATCCGATCAGATCTATACTAGCGTCCCCAGCAGTTTAGGGTTCCCAAAAACGCAGTGTTAGCGGGATCAGCCCAGATACCTGCTAGCACCTGCGTTTTGCCCCTCCGCCCGGCCCGGCCCAGCCCACCCAAGTGCAGTATCGATCGATCACTGACACTTACAAAACTCTAAACGCATAACTGCAGCGTTCGCAGAGTCAGGCCTGATCCCTGCGATCGCTAACAGTTTTTTTGGTAGCGTTTTGGGGAACTGGCAAGCACCAGCAGCGTAGTACACCCCGGTCGTAGTCAAACCAGCACTGCAGTAACACTTGGTGACGTGGCGAGTCCCATAAGTGCAGTTGAAGCTGGTGAGGTGGCAAGCACAAGTAGTGTCCCGCTGCCACCAAAAAGACAAACACAGGCCCGTCATGCCCATAGTGCCCTTCCTGCTGCATTCGCCAATCCTAATTGGGAACCCACCGCTTCTGCAGCGCCCGTACTTCCCCCATTCACATCCCCAACCAAATGCAGTCGGCTGCATGAGAGGCATTTTCTTTATGTCCTCCCGAGTACCCCTACCCAGCGAACCCCCCAAAAAATATGTTGTGTCTGCAGCAAGCGCGGATATAGCCGTGACACCCGCTATTATTGTCCCTCCTGTCCTGACAATCCTGGTCTTTGCATTGGTGAATGTTTTGAACGCTACCATGCACTAGTTGAGTATTAGCGTAGGGTACAGCATTGCACAGACTAGGCACACTTTCACAGGGTCTCCCAAGATGCCATCGCATTTTGAGAGACCCGAACCTGGAACCGGTTACAGTTATTATAGTTAGTTACAAAAAAAAGTGTAAAAAAAAAAAAACACAAACAAAAATATAAAATAAAAATAGTTGTCGTTTTATTGTTCTCTCTCTCTCTATTCTCTCTCTATTGTTCTGCTCTTTTTTACTGTATTCTATTCTGCAATGTTTTATTGTTATTATGTTTTATCATGTTTGCTTTTCAGGTATGCAATTTTTTATACCTTACCGTTTACTGTGCTTTATTTTTTTGTCTTCAGGTATGCCATTCACGACTTTGAGTGGTTATACCAGAATGATGCCTGCAGGTTTAGGTATCATCTTGGTATCATTCTTTTCAGCCAGCGGTCGGCTTTCATGTAAAAGCAATCCTAGTGGCTAATTAGCCTCTAGACTGCTTTTACAAGCAGTGGGAGGGAATGCCCCCCCCCCCCCAACATCTTCCGTGTTTTTCTCTGGCTCTCCTGTCTCAACAGGGAACCTGAAAATGCAGCCGGTGATTCAGCCAGCTGACCATAGAGCTGATCAGAGACCAGAGTGGCTCCAAACATCTCTATGACCTAAGAAACCGGAAGCTACGAGCATTTTATGACGTAGATTTCGCCGGATGTAAACAGCGCCATTGGGAAATTGGGAAAGCATTTTATCACACCGATCTTGGTGTGATCAGATGCTTTGAGGGCAGAGGAGAAATCTAGGGTCTAATAGACCCCAATTTTTGCAAAAAAGAGTACCTGTCACTACCTATTGCTATCATAGGGGATATTTACATTCCCTGAGATAACAATAAAAATGATTTAAAAAAAAAAAAATGAAAGGAACAGTTTAAAAATAAGATAAAAAAATAATAATAATAAAGAAAAAAAAAAAAAAAAAAAAAAAAAGCACCCCTGTCCCCCCTGCTCTCGCGCTAAGGTGAACGCAAGCGTTGGTCTGGCGTCAAATGTAAACAGCAATTGCACCATGCATGTGAGGTATCGCCGCGAAGGTCAGATCGAGGGCAGTAATTTTAGCAGTAGACCTCCTCTGTAAATCTAAAGTGGTAACCTGTAAAGGCTTTTAAAGGCTTTTAAAAATGTATTTAGTTTGTCGCCACTGCACGTTTGTGCGCAATTTTAAAGCATGTCATGTTTGGTATCTATGTACTCGGCCTAAGATCATCTTTTTTATCTCATCAAACATTTGGGCAATATAGTGTGTTTTAGTGCATTAAAATGTAAAAAAGTGTGTTTTTTCCCCAAAAAATGCGTTTGAAAAATCGCTGCGCAAATACTGTGTGAAAAAAAAAAATGAAACACCCACCATTTTAATCTGTAGGGCATTTGCTTTAAAAAAAATATATAATGTTTGGGGGTTCAAAGTAATTTTCTTGCAAAAAAAAATTATTTTTTTATGTAAACAATAAGTGTCAGAAAGGGCTTTGTCTTCAAGTGGTTAGAAGAGTGGGTGATGTGTGACATAAGCTTCTAGATGTTGTGCATAAAATGCCAGGACAGTTCAAACCCCCCCCAAATGACCCCATTTTGGAAAGTAGACACCCCAAGCTATTTGCTGAGAGTCATGTTGAGTCCATGGAATAATTTATATTGTGACACAAGTTGCGGGAAAGAGACAATTTTTTATTTTTTTTATTTTTTTTTGCGCAAAGTTGTCACTAAATGATATATTGCTCAAACATGCCATGGGAATATGTGAAATTACACCCCAAAATACATTCTGCTGCTTCTCCTGAGTACGGGGATACCACATGTGTGAGACTTTTTGGGAGCCTAGCCGCGTACGGGACCCCGAAAACCAAGCACCGCCTTCAGGCTTTCTAAGGCCGTAAATTTTTGATTTCACTCTTCACCGCCTATCACAGTTTCGGGGGCCATGGAATGCCCAGGTGGCAAAAAAACCCCCCAAATGACCCCATTTTGGAAAGTAGACACCCCAAGCTATTTGATGAGAGGTATAGTGAGTATTTTGCAGACCTCACTTTTTGTCACAAAGTTTTGAAAATTGAAAAAAGAAAAAAAAATTTTTTTTTCTCGTCTTTCTTTATTTTCAAAAACAAATGAGAGCTGCAAAATACTCACCATGCCTCTCAGCAAATAGCTTGGGGTGTCTACTTTCCAAAATGGGGTCATTTGGGGGGGGGTTTGTGCCACCTGGGCATTCCATGGCCTCCGAAACTGTGATAGGCAGTGAGGAGTAAAATCAAAAATGTACGCCCTTAGAAATCCTGAAGGCGGTGCTTGGTTTTCGGGGTCCCGTACGCGGCTAGGCTCCTAAAAAGTCCCACACATGTGGTATCCCCGTACTCAGGAGAAGCAGCTAAATGTATTTTGGGGTGCAATTCCACATATGCCCATGGCCTGTGTGAGCAATATATCATTTAGTGACAACTTTGTGCAAAAAAAAAAAAAAAAAAATTGTCACTTTCCCGCAACTTGTGTCAAAATATAAAACATTCCATGGACTCAACATGCCTCAAAGCAAATAGCTTGGGGTGTCTACTTTCCAAAATGGGGTCATTTGGGGGGGGTTTATGTCATCTGGGCATTTTATGGCCTTCAAAACCGTGATAGGTAGTGAGGAGTAAAATCAAAAATGTACGCCCTTAGAAATCCTGAAGGCGGTGCTTGGTTTTCGGGGCCCCGTACGCGGCTAGGCTCCCAAAAAGTCCCACACATGTGGTATCCCCGTACTCAGGAGAAGCAGCTAAATGTATTTTGGGGTGCAATTCCACATATGCCCATGGCCTGTGTGAGCAATATATCATTTAGTGACAACTTTTTGTAATTTTTTTTTTTTTTTGTCATTATTCAATCACTTGGGACAAAAAAAATGAATATTCAATGGGCTCAACATGCCTCTCAGCAAATTCCTTGGGGTGTCTACTTTCCAAAATGGGGTCATTTGTGGGGGTTTTGTACTGCCCTGCCATTTTAGCACCTCAAGAATCGACATAGGCAGTCATAAATTAAAGGCTGTGTAAATTCCAGAAAATGTACCCTAGTTTGTAGACGCTATAACTTTTGCGCAAACCAATAAATATACACTTATTGACATTTTTTTTACCAAAGACATGTGGCCGAATACATTTTGGCCTAAATGTATGACTAAAATTGAGTTTATTGGATTTTTTTTAGAACAAAAAGTAGAAAATATCATTTTTTTTCAAAATTTTCGGTCTTTTTCCGTGTATAGCGCAAAAAATAAAAACGGCAGAGGTGATCAAATACCATCAAAAGAAAGCTCTATTTGTGGGAAGAAAAGGACGCAAATTTCGTTTGGGTACAGCATTGCATGACCGCGCAATTAGCAGTTAAAGCGACGCAGTGCCGAATTGTAAAAAGTGCTCTGGTCAGGAAGGGGGTAAATCCTTCCGGGGCTGAAGTGGTTAAAATGAGCACTTTTGATTTTTCATGTTCTTGTCCCATAGACTTTAATGGTGTTCGCGTGTTCGTTCGAATTTTTTGCCTATTCGCATGTTCTGGTGCGAACCGAACCGGGGGGTGTTCAGCTCATCCTTAGTTATAGACACCGTCTTGCAGCTGGGAGTGAATTTGCCTTATGGACTCTCTGCTACTCATCCCGCTTCTAGCTCAAAAAGCTAACTCTTGTCTTCCATGTTGGCCTTCCATCGTGTCCTACTTCATTGTCTTTGTATTGGCACTTTTATAAAAATCAATAAAAGTCCATTAAAAAAAAATATATATATATATTTATGCTATTCACAAGAAGCTCTCCAGGGTTTACAGAGATCTTGAACATTGCTAGGAATCTCTCCCTATTTAGCAGGGCATATAGTACCTAAAAGACTCCTAGGTTAAAGGAGAAATAACCAACACATAATGACCGTGTGTGGCAATCACCACATTGCTTTAATAACCATGTGCTGTAATTTTATACTTAAATCGTGAAAACTCCTTTGCTAAATCAACTGATTGCAATATCTCACCACAAATACATTTCAATGCAATTCATTACACAATACATGCCCAAAAGCAAATGCAAGCAGAATAAGAGATACTTTACTATAGTCCTACTGTATAAATAGCAGGAAAAATAACAAATACTGAACAGATCCAAACAGAAAGCTTGTCACAGACAACGTAGATGCTTTGCTTTGGCTAGTTTAGAAGTTAGCAGCTTTAGTATGAGCTGTCAGCGACTTGAAAAATGAATATATGTTAAAATGTCCATTGCCATCTAGTGGCCATAAATGGTACAGTTGTATGGTATGCAACTCAGAAACAGTAACTTAGGCTCCATTCACACCTGAGCATATCAATTTACTGGCGTTTTTTTTTTTTTTTAAAGCTTTTTTTGCAGCTTTTTTAAAGTATTTCAGAAGCGTATTAACAGCGTTTTACAGCTTCAGGCATTTTTGTTTAGCCAATAGAAAGCACTGGGGGGGGGGGGGGGGGGAGGAAATTATATGTGGAGAGTTGCTGTAAAACGCTCATAAAACGCTCAAGTCAGGTGATTCTATTGGTAAGTCTATGGGGCCTTCTAATCTGTCAAAGAGAAGCTCATGTACTTTTTTCAACGACAGGCATCTTGCTTCAGGCAACCGAACCCTCAGATGTTAACAGGAGCCATTGAACTAAATGGGATTTGGCTCGTTGAGCATTTTAACCTCCTGACATCCGGCCGTAGCCGAATGACGGCTTCAGCGCGGATGTCAATTCCCGGGAGGCCGTCATGTGACGGCCTCCCCTTTCCTCGCTCCCGTGCGCGCTCACGAGCGCGCAGCGGGGAAATTCTGTGTTGGCCGTGTCCCTTGGACACAGCCAATCACAGATCGCTGTAAACGGCCAATCACAGCGGCCATTTACAGAGCGATCGCTGCCTCCAATGAGAGATGATCTAAAATGTAAACAATTGAGATCATCTCTCATTGCCGTCTCTCTCTCCTCACACAGAGACAGCATTTGAGGAGAGAGAGATCTGTCAGCCTTCTGTGAGTGTTCGTTTGTCATTTACAGTGCCCACAGTGCCCATCAATACAGTGCCCATCAATACAGTGCTCCATCAATACAGTGCCCCATCAATACAGTGCACCATCAGTACAGTGCCAATCAGTGCGCACCTGTGCCAATCGGTGCCCACCTGTCTGCCCAGCGGTGATCAGTGTCCAGCTGCACATCTGCACAATCAGTGACCACCTGTGCCACCTCATCAGTGCCCACCTGTGCCACCTCATCAGTGCCCACCTGTGCCACCTCATCAGTGCCCATCTGTGCCAATCAGTGCACATCTGTGCTGCCTCAGTGCCCATCTGTGCTGCTCCATCTGTGCCACCCCATCTGTGCCGCTCCATCTGTGCTGCCCCATCTGTGCCGCTCCATCTGTGCCGCCCCATCTGTGCTGCCCCATCTGTGCCGCCCCATCTGTGCCATCCCATCAGTGCCCAGCTGTGCCACCTCATAAGTGCATATCTGTGCAATCTCAGTGCACATCTGTTCCACCTCATCAGTGCCCACCTGTGCCGCCTCATCAGTGCCCACCTGTGCCGCCTCATCATTGCCCACCTGTGCCACCTCATCAGTGCCCACCTGTGCCACCTCATCAGTGCACATCTGCACATCTGTTCCACCTCATTAGTGCACATCTGTTCCACCTCATCAGTGCACATCTGTTCCACCTCATCAGTGCCCCTCTGTGCCACCTCAGTGCCCATCTGTGCTCATCAGTGCCGCCTCATCAGTGCCCATCAGTGCAGGCTTAGCAACCATGGCCAAAAGAAGCTTTTCCGCCGAGGAGGCGTACCAAATACTGTCCCAGGCCGACGAGAGCAACGGGGAGCTCTCTTTTTCAGATTCCCTTTCCGATTCCGAGTCGGACATAAATTATGAGCCAGTCCTCAGTAGTGAAACACTGAGTGACTCAGAGGAGGAAGAGATTCGGCCCACCAAACGAAGGCGTTCTGGTGGGGAGGCAGTGGCATCTACCAGCACGGCAGTCCCGTCCACCAGCACGGCAGTCCCGTCCACCAGCACGGCAGTCCCGTCCACCAGCACCGCAGTGCCATCCACCAGCACCACAGTGCCTCGACAAGAAAGGCCAAGGACCCATGCCAGCCTTCCCTATGCCCTGCAGAACCCCTTGTGGCTTCCTCCTAATTCAGGAGAAGCCAACATTCCCCCTTTCACTGCCTAGCCAGGAGTCCAGGTGAACACAGAGAATTTTTCCCCAATAGATTTTTTAAATTTAATTTTTACCGAGGACATGCTGTCAAGTATCGTGGCCCAGTGCAACCTTTATGCACAGCAATTCATTGCGAATAATCCAACGTCCTACTATGCCCGTCCCTACGAATGGAGAGACCTAAAGGTGGAGGAGTTGAAGGTTTTTTTAGGGCTCACATTTAACATGGGACTCACGAAAAAAAAACACTTTGCTGTCCTATTGGTCAACCCACCTCCTCCAACACATGCCAATATACTCCAAGGTAATGCCCAGAAACAGATACCTCATGATAATGAGGTTTCTTCATTTCAACGACAATACCCAGTGCCCTCCCCGAAATGACCCAAACTATGATAGACTTTTCAAAATTCAGCCACTTTTAAATTATTTTTCTGCACTATTCCCCCTCCTGTTTACCCCAGACAAAAACATATGTGTGGATGAGTCCCTTCTTAAGTTTAGTGGCAGGCTTAAAATAAAGCAATATATTCCCAGTAAAAGGGCACGCTATGGGGTGAAGGTATACAAATTATGTGACCGAGTCACAGGTTACTTGTATGCCTTCAAAGTGTTCGAAGGAAAGGACACCCAGCTGCAACCCCCTAATTGCCCAGACTACTTGGGATCAAGCGGGAAAATTGTTTGGGATCTCACATACCCCCTACTGGAGAAAGGCTACCACCTGTACGTAGATAACTTCTACACATCTCTGCCCCTGTTCCACAACCTGCATCGGAAGAAGACGCCTGCGTGTGGTACCATCAAAAAGAACCGGAAGGGCTTTCCTCAAAGTCTGGTCAATAAAAAATTGAGAAAAGGAGAAACGGCGAGTCTACGAAACAACGAGATTTTGGCAGTGAAGTGGAGAGACAAAAGAGATGTGTACATGTTGTCTTCAATCCACGATGATACCTTCATGGAAATCCCCAGAAGAAATGGCCCCATACAGAAACCTAAATGCATCTTTGACTATAATTTGTTTATGGGGGGAGTCGACTTGAATGACCAGATGCTGGAACCGTACCTTGCCACAAGACGGACATACCATTGGTATAAGAAAGTCGCAATTTATTTTTTTCATTTGGCCATCTACAATTCTTATGTCATTTATCGTAACTCCACCCAAAACCCCAAACGCTTCCTTGGCTACCAGGAGGAAGTTTTCACTGCCCTTACATTCCCGAACGGCCCCCCAGAAAATATCCGATCTGATGTTCTAAGTCGACTCTCCGAACGCCACTTTCCAGATAAGATCCCTCCCAAACCAACAGGCCAACGACGGCAAAAAAAATGTAAGGTGTGTACCAGAGCTGGATTCAGAAGAGACACATCTTATTATTGTGCACAATGTCCTTCTGAACCAGGCCTCTGCGTAGGTGAATGTTTTCGTCGTTACCATACTTCACTAAATTATTAGTGAAGTATGGTAAACGTAAGCCTCTGTTCCTGCAATTTACCTTCACACCCCTTATGCCACTGCCTCCTCTGTAACTGACCCTGGCTTGTTATTTGACCACGCTTCTGCCTAACGATTCTGCACATACCTCTGCCTGATCTGGAACTGACCCTGGACTGTTATTCGACCATGCTTCTGCCCAACGATTCTGTACATACCTCTGCCTGATCTGGAACTGACCTTGGACTGTTTGACCATGATATTTGCCTGCCTCTTGGACTGATCTTGTACCCTGCAACTGGACTAGTGGGATTCAACACAGGGGTCTCACATATGTGAGGGGCTCCAGAATTGTTTTTCTGGATGAAGAAAACAATTTTTTTTTGTTTTCTCAATCCTAGATTAGGGTCTGGAGACTCGGAGGCTTCAAAGAGATTTGGGTGGGAGAAGCCTCTACCCCTGTCCCCATTCTGTCCTGAACGAGGCCCTACTTCTGCCTGTAGGACTTACTGCCGTCATGCCTCTGCCTGTTGCACTGACCACACCACATGGACCTGCCTACTACCAGGACCAATATTTTTGGCACTGCGGACAATATCTCTGCCTGCACTGACCCTGGACTTTATATGGACAGTAACCCTGCCTGCTGCCTGGACAATTGTGTTCACTGCTGCTGACCAAGTCCCTGCCTGCTGCCTGGACCAGTGCTATCCTCCTGTGTACAACTGCGCTACTACAACCACAGGTAATCTTTTTTGTTTACGCTTTGCTCAGCATAATGTATTTTGGGGTGTAATTCTTGGTATGTGCATGCTATGTGTCCCTGGAACACCTGACGGTGTTCCTTGCATGTTGGATCTCTGTATGTGGCCAGGCTGTGTAGAAGTCTCACACATGTGGTATTGCCATATTCAGGAGGAGTAGCAGAATGTATTTTGGGGTGTCATTTTTGCTATCCAAATGCTATGTGTTGGAAATATCTTATAAACGGACAACTTTGTGTAAAAAAAATGCGTTTTCATTTTTTTTCCACATTTTTCAAAAACTTCTGGAAAAAAATGAACCGTTCAAAAGACTCATTATGCCTCATAGATTATACGTTGGGGTGTTAGCTTTCCAAAATGGGGTCATTTTGTGGGTGTTTCCATTGTCCTGGTGCTCCAGGGCCTTCAAAAGTGTAATAGGTGGTTGAGAAATGTGATGTGTAATTTATGCTCCTAGAACACCTGATGGTGCTCCATGCATGTTGGGCCTCTGTATGCGGCCAGGCAGTGAAAAAGTCCCACACATGTGGTATCGTAATACTCAGGAGGAGTAGCAGAATGTATTTTGGGGTGTCATTTTTGCTATCTAAATGCTATGTGTTGGAAATATCTTATAAACGGACAACTTTGTGTAAAAAAAAAATGCGTTTTCATTTTTTTCCACATTTTCCAAAAACTTCTGCAAAAAAATAAACCATTGAAAAGACTCATTATGCCTCATAGATTATACGTTGGGGTGTTAGCTTTCCAAAATGGGGTCATTTTGTGGGTGTTTCCATTGTCCTGGTGCTCCAGGGCCTTCAAAAGTGTAATAGGTGGTTGAGAAATGTGATGTGTAATTTATGCTCCTAGAACACCTGATGGTGCTCCATGCATGTTGGGCCTCTGTATGCGGCCAGGCAGTGAAAAAGTCCCACACATGTGGTATCGTAATACTCAGGAGGAGTAGCAGAATGTATTTTGGGGTGTCATTTTTGCTATCTAAATGCTATGTGTTGGAAATATCTTATAAACGGACAACTTTGTGTAAAAAAAAATGCGTTTTCATTTTTTTCCACATTTTCCAAAAACTTCTGCAAAAAAATAAACCATTGAAAAGACTCATTATGCCTCATAGATTATACGTTGGGGTGTTAGCTTTCCAAAATGGGGTCATTTTGTGGGTGTTTCCATTGTCCTTGTGCTCCAGGGCCTTCAAAAGTGCAATAGGTGGTTGAGAAATGTGATGTGTAATTTATGCTCCTAGAACACCTGATGGTGCTTCATGCATGTTGGGCCTCTGTATGTGGCCAGGCAGTGAAAAAGTCCCACACATGTGGTATCGTAATACTCAGGAGGAGTAGCAGAATGTATTTTGGGGTGTCATTTTTGCTATCTAAATGCTATGTGTTGGAAATATCTTATAAATGGACAACTTTGTGTAAAAAAAATTGCGTTTTCATTTTTTTCCACATTTTCCAAAAACTTCTGGAAAAAAATAAACCATTCAAAAGACTCATTATGCCTCATAGATTATACGTTGGGGTGTTAGCTTTCCAAAATGGGGTCATTTTGTGGGTGTTTCCATTGTCCTGGTGCTCCAGGGCCTTCAAAATTGTAATAGGTGGTTGAGAAATGTGATGTGTAATTTATGCTCCTAGAACACCTGATGGTGCTCCATGCATGTTGGGCCTCTGTATGCGGCCAGGCAGTGAAAAAGCCCCACACATATGGTATCGTAATACTCAGGAGGAGTAGCAGAATGTATTTTGGGGTGTCATTTTTGCTATCTAAATGCTATGTGTTGGAAATATCTTATAAACGGACAACTTTGTGTAAAAAAAAATGCGTTTTCATTTTTTTCCACATTTTCCAAAAACTTCTGGAAAAAAATAAACCATTCAAAAGACTCATTATGCCTCATAGATTATACGTTGGGGTGTTAGCTTTCCAAAATGGGGTCATTTTGTGGGTGTTTCCATTGTCCTGGTGCTGCAGGGCCTTCGAAAGTGTAATAGGTGGTTGAGAAATGTGATGTGTAATTTATGCTCCTAGAACACCTGATGGTGCTCCATGCATGTTGGGCCTCTGTATGTGACCAGGCAGTGAAAAAGTCCCACACATGTGGTATCGTAATACTCAGGAGGAGTAGCAGAATGTATTTTGGGGTGTCATTTGTGGTATACACATGCCATGTGAGAGAAATAAGCTATTACAATGACAATTTTGTGGGGAAAAAAAAATCTAAATTTTGCAAAGAATTGTGGGAAAAAAATAACTCACCATGCCTCTAACTAAATACATTGAAATGTCTACTTTCCAAAAAGGGGTTATTTGGGGGGCATTTGTACTTTCCTGGCTTGTTAGGGTCTCAGGAAATGAGATAGGCCTCAGTACATCAGATGTGATCATTTTTTTATGATTTGCACCATAGCTTGTAGACTCTAAAACTTTCACACAGACCAAATAATTTCCACAAATTTTTGGTTATTTTTACCAAAGATATGTAGCAGTATAAATTGTGGCCAAAATTTATGAAGAAAAATTACGAATTTGCAAAATTTTATCACAGAAATTAGGAAAAATTAGTTTTTTTTCAAAATTTTCGGTCTTTTTTCATTTATAGCGCAAAAAATAAAAAACCCAGAGGTGATCAAATACCACCAAAATAAAGCTCTATTTGTATGAAAAAAAGGACAAAAAAATCATTTGGGTACAGTGTTGCATGACTGAGTAATTGTCATTCAAAGTGTGAGAGCACTGAAAGCTGAAAATTGGTCTGGATAGGAGGGGGGTTTAAGTGCCTAGTAAGCAAGTGGTTAAAGCTAGAAGCTTAAAACTGAAAATCGCTCAGGTGTGAAAGGGGCCTTAATGATTCACGACGAGCTGAAAAAACTGTTTGCAAGTGGCAAAGTGACAAAGCAGTAAAACTAGCAATGTTCAAGATCTGTGTAAACCCTGGAGAACTTCTTGTAAATAGCATGATAATTATTATTATTTATTTTTTTTAAAGTTGACTTTTATTGATTTTTTACCCATTTATCAATCTCCAATCCCCCTTTTTTATTCACTTTCCCTCATTTCCACTTTTCATACTCCCCTCTGATAATTATTCTCTCTGCGCTTACGGGCAACATTATCATCTCATCCCTTTACCCTCCCACAATTGTTCCTGCTGGCTTGTGTTTGACACGTACCAACGCTGCCTGGCCAATCACTCTTGGACACCGCCCCTTCCCCTCCCCTCCTCTCTCCCTATATAACCAACATCAAGCATAGCTTATACCCACGCCTGACGAAGGGGCACGCAAGCTCTGAACGGGAGCGATACGGCCACGCCCCCCGCTCTCCATCATCTAACGTCATCATCCTACGTACCTGCTGACGCGCTGGCTGAGGGAATCCCACACCTCGGAGCTACGGACGCCACCGGAAGCGGCCGGGGTCTGACCCCACCACAGCCCAGCTGGAACCAGATGAGACTCTGCTATGCTTAGGAGAACTAACTCATGCCTGTTTTTATTACTCCAATGTGAGTGCACATTTTACATTATTAAAGCCTTGTTTTACTAATATACTACCCTTAGAGTGGCGCTGCCTTTTTTTCTGTTTTTCTCATACCACAGAGTCCCTTCTACTCCGAGAAGCTGGCTGCAGCTCGCCATATATACAAAGACTGTTGTTAACTGTTTGTTACCCTCTGGATATACCTAATTGCCTCCTTCCCTGTCCCACACCACTGCCCCATATCTGTCCAACAGCAGCACCTGGAGCATGGAGCATTCCCCCTGTGTTGCTGATCTTGCCCCTAGGTAATCCTGCACCATTGGAATCAGATGCTGGTGATGGTTGCTGGAACAGATCAGCCCTCGGGGCTGCAGACTAAAAAATTGTCTGAACGCATCGGTCAGACGGCCACCTTCTCCACCGCTCCTTCTGTAACTGACCGAAACCACAGCAACACGTTGTCCAGAAGAACCAGGAAATTGTAACCTCCCAGGCTCTGGAAAGCGTTGCACAAACCTTTCTGCAAGGCCTCCCGAAGATGTTTCATCCTCTGCTCCCTCTGCGACAGCAAGATAAGGTCCGCAACCTTAGCCTTGTACCGTGGATCAAGGAGGGTTACAAGCCAATAATCATCCTTCCCCTTGATACCATGAATACGAGGATCCTTCCACAGGCTTTGCAGGTTCAGGGAGGCCATGCAGCGTAGGTTTGCTCAGGCATTCGGTCCAGAGTCCTCTGGGTCACTAAGGATGACATGATCTGCAGCCACCTCCTCCCAGCCACGTACAAGTCCATGGGTTTCTTCGGACTGTAAATGATCCCTTGAAGACTGTTGCTGATGCTGAGTGCCAGGCTCCACCTCCATGCTGACACAATCCTCCTCTTCCTCCTTGTCCTCTTCCTGTGTGATCGGTGGGCACGCAGGAACACTGTCTGGATAAAGGGGGCCTTGAGAGGTAAGGAAGTCCTCCTCTTCCTCCCTCTGTTCTGCCTCAAGTGCCCTGTCCATTATTCCACGCAGTGTGTGCTCCAACAGGTGGACAAGAGGGACAGTGTCACTGATGCATGCACTGTCACTGCTCACCATCCTCATGGCCTCCTCAAATGGTGACAGGACAGTGCATGCATCCCTGATCATAGCCCACTGGCGTGGGGAAAAAAACCCAAGGTCCCCTGACCCTGTCCTGGTGCCATAGTCAAATAGGTACTCATTGATGGCCTTCTTCTGCGTGTGCAGCTGCTGCAGCATGGCCAACGTTGAGTTCCACCTGGTGGGCATGTCACAGATTAGGCGGTTCTTGGGTAGGTTAAATTCTATTTGGAGGTCAGCCAGCTGAGCACTGGCATTATATGACCTGCGGAAATGCACACAGACTTTCCTGGCCTGCCTCAGGACATCCTGTAAGCCCGGGTACCTGCCCAAAACCGCTGCACCACCAAGTTAAGGATGTGGGCCAAACAGGGCACATGGGTCAGTTGTCCCTGTCGGAGGGCGGAGAGAAGGTTGGTGCCATTGTCGCAAACCACCATACCTGGCTTAAGCTGGTATGGTGTCAACCACCTCTGAACCTGCCCCTGCAGAGCTGACAGAATCTCTGCCCCAGTGTGGCTCCTGTCCCCCAAGCACACCAGCTCAAGCACCGCATGGCATCTTTTTGCCTGCATGCTTGCGTAGCCCCTTGAACGCCTACGGAGCACCGCTGGTTCCGAGGACAAATCAGCACAGGAAGAGGCCATGGAGGAAGAAGAAGAGGAGGGGGTGGAGGAGAGAGGTGTGGCAGAATCACCACTAGTAGAATTTTGGAGGCGTGGTGGCGGAACAACCTCCAACACTACTGCACCCTTTCCTGCATCCATCCCCAGCTGCCAGAGGAGTCACCCAGTGCGCAGTGAAAGATAGGTAACGTCCCTGTCCATGCCTGCTGGACCATGAGTCAGCGGTAATATGCACCTTACCGCTGACCGCCCTGTCCAGCGAGGCCAAGACATTGCCTTCCACATGCTGGTAGAAAGCCGGAATCGCCTTCCGTGAGAAAAAGTGGCGTTTGGGAACCTGCCACTGAGGAACCACACATTCCACAAACTCACAGAAGGGGGCAGAGTCTACCAACTGAAAAGGCAGCAGTTGAAGTGCTAGCAATTTAGCCAAACTAGCATTCAACCGCTGGGCATTTGGATGGCTGGGAGCGAACTTCTTTCGGTGGTGCAGCAGCTGGGGCAGGGAAATTTGCCTGGTACAATCTGATGTCGGCGTACCGATAGCAGATTGCCCGCAAGTACTTGGCTGTGACACACCTAATTCTACAGCTTCATTCCTCTCAGTGCAGGTATAGTGGGGTTGAAGATCCCAGCTGATGAGGAGGAAGGAGAGGTCCGCTTTGTTCTTTGGTGTGGGTCTTTTAGGTACGCTTGCCAATGAACTGCATGGCAGGTCGACATATGTCTAGTCAAGCATGTGGTGGCCAAGCGGGTGATGTTTTGGCCACGCGAGATACGCTTGAGACATATGTTGCAAATAGCAGCGGTGGGATCTGATGCACTCGTCTCAAAAAAGGCCCACACCAAAGAACTTTTGGAATAACGCGCAGAGACAGCAGCGCCCTGCACATGCGGAGCTCTGCGGTGTGATGCAGTCGGTGTGCTGCCCTTAAGCTGGCCCCTGGAGGGCATCCTGCCTCGTTGGAGATGTGCTTCCTCCTACTCCTCCTCCTCCTCTCTCCTATCAGTCACCCTTGTGGAGTCAGTGACCTCACCATCCCCTCCTTCCTCATCACTGGCAGTATGCTGCAGCTGGGGCAACATGACTGCCAGATTGCTGTCCTTCTTGGGCACCCCCTCTCTCTGGGCTCACGTTACTGCCTTCCTCTAGCTGGGTACCATCATCGGAGCCTTCAAAACGCTGGGCTTCCTCCTGGAGCATATACCCAACACTGTGGTCAAACAGTTCAGGGGACTCCTCAAGAGGACATGGTGGTGGAGATGACCGGGTGAGGACGTCCATCTGTGAAGCTCCTGGCTTCCCCCGGACCGCTACCACTTGTAAGCCGACAGTCTGACATGTGAAGACGGAATGACAATTCACAGAAGGTACAGAACTAGATCAGCCACTAGCGGGAGCAGACCTACGACGCCACCGAGCGGGATCCGAAGGTTTCTCTGTGACCCGCAGCATCCGACGCCGGAAGACACAGTGGCGGCTTCACGAGTATCCGGAATGGACGATGGAGCAGTTACAGCAGTATCAGGGTTACATATCCCCTCTCAGGCTTCTGTTCAGCTTCCAGGGATGGCGATGATTACCCGGGTGGATGTAGATATGGTAAGCCCCGCACAACGCCATAGCAGATTGGATGAAGAACTCTATGGTCTAAGGTCTATGCTGCAAGCCCTCCCTACGAGAGCGGATATAGAAGTTCTGATCACCCACATAGAGGAAGCTCACAGCAGGGATATTGAAGCGGAGATATATTCCCTTACCGGCCAGGTGGAATCTGGGGAGGCCTCTGTATCATCCCTGGAGACCAGAATGTCAGCCTTAGATCTCTCTCAGTCATCACAGGAGGCTACAGTTAGCAATATGCAGCTCCATTTGGAGGAATTGGAGGACCGTAGTCGGCGCAATAATTTGCAAATATGGGGAATCCCGGAGACTGTAGGATCAGAGGAGTTAGAGGCAATGGTGGTAGCCCTTTTTCATAAGGTATTGAAGACCCCACCACCCTCCCTGGAGCTGGATAGGGTGCATAGAATCCCTGGACCCAGATCTCCTGACCTGGACAGGCCCCGAGATGTTCTCTGCAGGTTACATCGTTACCAACAGAAGGAGACTATTCTCCGTAGAGCATGGGAACACGAAGATGCAGAAATTGAGGGAAGGATGGTGAAGATCCTTCCAGATATATCAAGAGCCACTTTGCAAAGGCGAGCCATACTGCGACCAATATTAGATCTAGCAAAGCGTAATGACTGTTCTTATAGATGGGGCTACCCATTAACTGGTACATTCCGGAAAGTACAGTCATCTTTTACACTACGCTCCCCGGCGGACCTTACAGCCTTCTTCACTTTTTTGGATGCAGAACCAGTACAAGTGCGCAATTGGCTACAGAATATCCCTAGATCGACAGGCTGGTCGGGCCAGGCCCCATCTCAGAACAACCAGCCTGTTCAAGCACAAAGACTCAGAGGGAGATCCTGAACACCATCTGCAGACGGGTCACGTGAGTTATAATTAATTACCAAGAAACTGTTAAAATTTCACTATACTCAAGATGAATATCATTATTGCCGGAACAATTACATTAATGGGTAACAACAGATTTTATGATGCACCTAAGGGTAGTGTCCCCCCCCCCTTGTTGCCCAGTCCCCCCTCCCTCTTTTTTTTTTCCCCTCTCTCTCTCCTTTTTGAGACCTCTTACCCATGGGACTTTAGAACTATCAGTAGTTTTGGATATCCCTGGACTTGGGATCTTACTGTGGCATGGGATTTATGGACAGAAATCTCCGTTTTCATTTGGCGGGAATATATGAACAGCTAGCAATTATTGCATACAGATGGAAGAATATTCAAATGAACCTGAGTTAAATGAACACATGAGACTCCCCTCGGCTTTAGAGCAGGGGTGGGAGCACACCACGATTAGGTTATGGGTTGGAGTATATCATGTAGGGGCGTATTTTGTATAATATGAATTGTGTCTTGTAAATATGTATCTAGAGAGACCCTATGTATTGATTGAATAAGGCGGTGGGTTGTACAGGAGGACATGGTGGGGCTAGGGAAGGAGTGACTGATGCCACTGAGCTGAGGGAAGAGGCCGCGTTGGCAGCTGCTTTGCCAGACAAAGTACCCTGAGCCTGGGTGAGAGAGGATGAGGAGGATGAGGACAGCTTGGTCATCCACTCACCAAGTCTTCGGCATGTTGCGGCTTAACACGGCCAGCTGCCGAAAAAAAGGACAAGCGTGTCCCACGGCCACGTGCTGATGAGGATGCACCGTCTCCACGACCAGCACTGTTGCCTCTAGACACAGAGCCTGCTTGCCCTCTTTTATTGGCTTGTGACTCTCTGCCTCTCCTTGTTGGCCTTCCAGGCATACTAATGGCCTGCAGTGAGATGTAGCTGCACAAAGCAGGGGTGTATATATATATATATATATACTGATACTGCAGCTAGCAGAATCAACTGCCTGCCTGTAGTATTATTAGTATGAGAACACCAGCAATTGTCTTCAGGTAGCTTTAGGTGCACACTGTGCAGAGGACACAGTACACTAACTGTAAATACTGCAGTTGCCTGCCTGTGGTATTAATAGGGTCAGAACAACAGCAATTGTCTTCAGGTAGCTTTAGGTGCACACTGTGCAGAGGACGCAGTACACTAACTATAAATACTGCAGCTGCCTGCCTGTGGTACTAATAGGATCAGAAGAACACCACCAATTTTCTTCAGGTAGCTTTAGGTGCACACTGTGCAGAGGACACAATACACTAACTGTAAATACTGCAGTTGCCTGCCTGTGGTATTAATAGGATCAGAACAAAAGCAACTGTCTTCAGGTAGCTTTAGGTGCACACACTGTGCAGAGGAAGCACTACACTAACTGTAAATACTGCAGCTGCCTGCCTGTGGTATTAATAGGATCGGAACAACAGCAATTGTCTTCAGGTAGCTTTAGGTGCAAACTGTGCAGAGGACGCACTGCACTAACTGTAAATACTGCAGCTGCCCGCATATGGTATTAATAGGATCAGAACAACAGCAATTGTCTTCAGGTAGCTTTAGGTGCACACTGTGCAGAGGATGCACTACACTAACTGTAAATACTGTAGCTGCCTGCCTGTGGTACTAATAGGATCAGAAGAACACCAGCAATTTTCTTCAGGTAGCTGTAAATACTGTAAAAACACCTGCCTGCTTGTCAGTAGGAAGAGGACAACAGGAACGGATCTAGCTAAACTGAATACAGTGTGTGTTGTGTATATATATATATATATATATATATATATATATATATATATATATATATATATATATATCTTAAATCAAATGACACTGTCTCTCTGTCTATCTCTCCGCCACCGCAACACACTACACAAGGCCTCCACGCAGGCGGCTTTATATAGTGTGGGGCGTGTACTAAACCCTCTGAGCCATAATTGGCCAAAGCCACCCTGCTTTGCCCAATTATGGCTCTCTGTACAGATGGCGCTGTGATTGACCAAGCATGCGGGTCATAGTGCATGCTTGGCCAATCATCAGCCAGCAATACAATGCGATGCCACAGTGAATTATGGGCCGTGACGCGCCACTCGAATTTGGCAGCCCATAACGTTTGCAATTCAACGAACGGTCGAACATGCAATGTTCGAGTCGAACATGGGTTCGACTCAAACTCAAAGCTCATCCCTACTTGCCAGTAAGACATCCCCAGTGCCTGTCATCAATGTGTCCTCTCCTAATCTCTGTCCCCAGTCCAGTTACCACACACTCTTCTCTGTTTACCTCAGCTTGCTTCTGTCCTCCCTCACTGACATTCAGATTTAACACATCAAGGCTTTAAATGCGCCAAAACAGATAGCACCTCTTAGGACAGACCACCAGCAGCTAAAAGACCCCTGTTCTCCCTGTCTGTGTGTCTCTTGTGCTGACAGAATTGTTTGGCTTCAAAGGAGCCCAGCAGAAGGAGCAGCAAGTGCAGCCGATCACTTACTGCTTGTAACACATGGGAGAAGACCAGTCATGGCAGCCTCAGTACAGGGAGCTCCTCACAGTCTACAGAACAGGACAGCAGGAGACAGTTATGCAGTCCACCTCTGAGCACCAATGACTCCCCACTGTACACCCCACTGTACACCTAATTACTGCCCCCTCTCCACCACACTGCCAACCCAGTTCACACCACTGCCCCCCCAGTCCACTCCTTTGCCCTCCTGTCCACCCTGCTTCCTCCCTGTCCACTCCGCTACCCCCTTGTCCACCCTGCTGCACCCCTGTCCATCCGGCTGCTCACCTGTCTATTCCACTGACCCCCCTATCCATTCTATTACCCCTCATCCATCCCGCTGGCCCTCGGTCCTCCCTGCTGCACCCCATTATGTCCCGCTGCCCCCTATTCCATCCCTCTGGCCCCCCTGTCCATTATGCTGCCTCCCAGTCCACCCCCCTGCGCCCCAGTCCACTCTGCAACTCTCCTGTCCACTTCGCAGCCCCCCTATCCATCCCACTGCCCCCTGCCCATTCTGTTGCCCCTCGTACACTCTGCTGCCCCCCTGTCCACCCTGCTGCCACTTTAAGCCACCCAAAAGTATCCAAGGTCTTTTACAATACTATAGTGTATACTACAAAAAAAATGCCGTGCCGTAAAGTGTTTGGGTTTGACTTGAAGAAAAAGTGGCAACCCTAAATGTCAGAGAGGGGATATAATACTTAAAATAATTTCAATAATTGCAGTACAGTATTAATAACAAAAACATAGGGAACCAGGAACCAATCGTATTTATTATTTATTCATTGGGAATTCCTACAGTATGTTATATGAAAAGAATTAAAAATGAACTAGGCACCATCAGTGGGTGTTTAATTCTTTTGGGAATACTTGCTAGTGGGGCCTGGTTCATTTTATCTTCTTTTCATATCATACAATTACACCGTAAACCTAGTATATTCTGTATTACAAATCATAGGATAGGGGTGCTGGGAAAGCTTAGTGATCATAAGAGCAGGGGCCTTCTAGTCACATGACCCGTACAAGTGCTGTAATAAGACAAATTTCTCCACCTGGCATTCTTTGAAATGTGCACCACTATGACACCAAAGATAGATTGGTAGGGGCCCATTAAAAAAAAAAAAAATAGGAAATAATTTTGCTGCTTTATTATGTGGATGTTTTAAATTCACAATATATCCTACACATAAAACGTGTACAGTTTATTTTAATTTCTTCATGTAACCATTTTTTATCATTTTTTAAAATACTATAGTATAATGTATACCATCAGTAAAGAAGAAATTAGAATTTCTCAAAAAAGTTGTCTGGATTACCATGGCATTAAAAAAGTAAAATATAATATAAAATATAAGTGTTACATCAAAATTAACACAAACACACCATTTACATATTCTTATAAATAATGAGTCTCTATTCCTGAGTACCGAACCACAATCAGCATTATCAAAAAAAGGCCTGCCTATATGCTTAAAATCTCAAAGAGATTTCTTGTGACAACTCACCTTACTTAAAACAAACCCCCCAACTAATCACCAGAGAAAAACAAAAAACAAAAAAAACCCAAGAGAAAAAATATAACTCTCTCTCCTGACACCTTCACCTGCAACCTTCCACCCAATTTAAGCTATTTTACAATATAACCCACCTCTAACAACTCCCTCACCTTCGGGGATGCACAGAAGGATTTTCATGAGAACCATACTATAAGACATTTCTCATAATTATGCTTGCCATTACCATCAGTTCCTTTGTTCTCTGTAAATATTGCATTTCATCTGCCCACTCTACCATTCCAGGGGGCTTAGAAGATCTCCACTGTCTCGATATTACAAACCTAGCAGCCATCAAACAAAAACCTAAAAGGCCCTCCTTGACCTCCTTGGCGATGCCTGGGAGGTTCGATAACAATGCCACTTGCAAAGTATAAGCGGTTTCTTTATTTGATATTACCCCTTGACCTCCTTGGTGGAGCCTGGGAGGTTCGATAACAATGCCATTTACAATAGTATAAGCGGTTTCTTTATTTGATATTACCACTTGAGATTTACCCCCCTTCATGACCAGGCCATTTTTTGCTGTTAAATATTTTTGGTAAAAAAAAAATCCCAATAAGTACATATTGATTGGTTTGCGCAAACATTATAGCATCTACAAACTATAGGATGTATACTGGAATTTTTATTTATTTTGATTTATTTATTCAATTTTTTTTTCTAGTAATGGTGGCGATCAGAGACTTATAGCTGGACTGCAATATTGCAGCAGACAGAAAATCCATTACTTCCCAGCTGACAGGACAAGGCTCTGCCTTGTTTACATAGGCAGAGTCCTGTCCTGTGTAAATTCATGATGATTGCCAAATGCCAGTGGTAATCCATTGGCCAGCACCCGGTGTTTGACATCTGCGGTGTTAAATCAAACCATGGCCGGGTCGCCAGTGGCGCGTGTGTGCCCCCTACCCGGTAGTGTGAGATCACGTACTAGGCATGTGATCTGGCGCAGCCGAGCTGCCTTCCCACTGTATATCTAGGTTATACGTTTGGCAAGTGGTTAATCCATATACATCATATACCGATGTTCAGAAAGATACAATGCTTTGGCAGGCCCACCAAAGATATCAGTCTCATCAGTGCCTCCTTATCAGTGCCCATCTGTGCAGCATATCAATGCCCATCCGTGCAGCATATCAGTGCCCATCAGTGCTGCCTATCTGTGCCCAGCAGTGCAGCATATCAGTGCCCATAAGTGCAGCATATAAGTGCCCATCAGTGCTGCCTATAATTGCCGCCTACCAGTGCACATCTATACTACCTTATCAGTACAGCCTCATCAGTGCCCAATCAGTGCAGCTTTTTAGTGGTCATCATCAGTGCAGCATATCAGTGACCATCAGTGCCACCTTATCAGTGCAGTCTCATCAGTGCCACCTCATCAGTGCCCATCAGTGCAGCCTCATCAATGCCCAACAGTGCAGCTTCATCAGTGCCCATCAGTGCAGCCTCATCAGTGCCCAATAGAGACAAAAAAAAGTCTGAGAGCTGCTCCCTAACATGAGACACCTCCATCCCTATATTGCGCAAACATACAAAATTTCGCCCGTGGGACTTTAAATGAAGTGTCCATGGTGATCACAGGAAAATAACAAAAGTATAAAGGTTACAAAGATGACAAAATTTATTGTAATAAATGACATCCAGTACAAGTCATGAACATCGGTGACACATGCATAAAGAGCAACAGCATGATAAATTGGTCCTGGGAACATAGCCATCATAACATAACATCAAAATATAAAAAGTATAAATAGTACAGATATACATGCTACATCTCTAACCCGACGCGTTTCGCGAGCTCTCCTCGCATCATCAGGGGCTGATGTGTATATCTGATGTCTGTAATAGACAGATAAAGAGTATATTGGAGTATGGGTTATGATGGAACAACAACATGAAACCAGAGTAAGTAGTCCAATACCCACTTGTCAGGCGTGAAACCCCGGGAGGGGTGGCCCCCAGATGAGGGGCAGCGCTGCCCCTCATCTGGGGGCCACCCCTCCCGGGGTTTCACGCCTGACAAGTGGGTATTGGACTACTTACTCTGGTTTCATGTTGTTGTTCCATCATAACCCATACTCCAATATACTCTTTATCTGTCTATTACAGACATCAGATATACACATCAGCCCCTGATGATGCGAGGAGAGCTCGCGAAACGCGTCGGGTTAGAGATGTAGCATGTATATCTGTACTATTTATACTTTTTATATTTTGATGTTATGTTATGATGGCTATGTTCCCAGGACCAATTTATCATGCTGTTGCTCTTTATGCATGTGTCACCGATGTTCATGACTTGTACTGGATGTCATTTATTACAATAAATTTTGTCATCTTTGTAACCTTTATACTTTTGTTATTTTCCTGTGATCACCATGGACACTTCATTTAAAGTCCCACGGGCGAAATTTTGTATGTCAGTGCCCAATAGTACAGCTTCATCAGTGCCCATCAGTGCAGCCTCATCAGTGCCCATCAGTGCAGCCTCATCGGTGCCCATCAGTGAGGTCTCATCCGTATGGCTAAAGCAGCTAGAAAAATGGACTTTAAAGGCACACGGGTATATTGACTATAAAAGATAAAAATGGTTTTATTTGATTACAGTCTACATAAATAGAAACACTTAATATAAATAACACAGTCCATAGAGGAAAATTATTTTTGTATGTGCTAAATATTTAGCCTACCCTGCACACAACCGAGACACCACTTATTGTAACATATATGTAATAAAGCAATTAGAGACAAAGGGGGAACAATTTCCCAAGTCAATGTTACGATTGTACATGTGAACTGGTGGATTATGGGTCGGGTTGTAGGTCCGGGTAGATGTTTTTTCTTAGTAGCTCGACATGTTGCGCGTCTGGACAACGCTTCTTCAGGAGCTTAAAGGTTTTCTGCTGCATGTACATAAAATGCATCAATAAATAATACATGTATATACAAGATATATCTCAAAATAAGGTAAAAGACATGAAACAAACAATATATAGTATACAATATGCTCCGACCGGATATAACGGCCACATGGGGACCCCATAAAGGAATTGGTCATCCGGGGGCAGAACGGTAGGGCCAGGCAACTGGGAAACCTATGTTGTCCCAATATTTCCTCTTTTTCCCTCCTCTAAAAGGTGACTTTTTTATAAAAACTTCCCAATAAATTACTTTTTTAATAAATTCAACATTTTTTGGTATCTAACATTTTTTGATTAGTTAAGTAGTGTCCATTATGGATTTTGTAGGGACTGCTTGGTTAGGCTGTATTAACGAGATTCAAAATAATTGTCAAACTAACACAGGACAAGAAATAGGACTCAATCAGTACATCAGCAAGATGAAAAGACTACTTAAGAAAAAGTCCAATTTACACTGGCATGTAGACTTCCTTCAGCAATATGCACGTGAAAATATCAGCCCTATAGGTCTCAGGGTCCAGCTATTTCCATCATTTCAAAATGTTAGCCCTGAATTAAAGGCCTCTTGGGAAAGAAATCTAACCCAATGTAGCAATGAACTTATCAAACTTCTTGTCACCCACTATCAAACATAATTGACCAACCTTGATGAAGAAATCATCTCCTTTTAAGCCAATAGTGAAACACTTAAAAATCATACACAGTTCAACCAAAAATGGCAGGAGGTCAAGGACTATATTACCAAAATTAATAGGGATATTATTTTCAAAAAACAAAATAAACAAATTAAAGACAGAACAGCCTTCACTGAAGGCTTCGCCTATCGCTGGCAGAACCCCTTTCAAGGCCGTGGGCCTAGAAGAACTAACTATAGTAGAAAACGAATAGGAAATAAGATGGGTACTACTGATGTAGACACTGAAATTGATTCTGATTCTTCTTTGTCTGCTTTTCCCCCACAGCTACCAATGGAAAGAGGAACAAATACGATGAACAACGACACAGGTGCACGTAAGAGACAACATGGTGGGGGGCACTTCACACCCTATCCTAAAAAAAGATCTGACAGTCACGATACTAAATTAATGGACATTTCACTCCGTCATGGTGCCAGCCTTGATAGAGGTGGTGGGAATAGTTCACAATCTAAATACATGGGACCCAATGCCCAAAAAGCACTACAAATACTAAACTCTCAGAGTCGCACCAATAACCCACCCAATTATTGGGAGCAGTGGGAAGAATGTCCAGCAATACACAACCTATTCATACATCTGTGAATATTGCACCTCAACCCAACTTTTCTAATTCACAGAATACACCTAATTCACTTCCTTTGGCACAGTTACAAACTTGTAGGAAACAGAGCACCCTTGATTCTCACATCAATCAAGTAAACACACCCATTCTAAATTTTCCAACACTGGGGATGCAGCGGCCCCAAATGTAGAATTAGATATTATTAATCTTACCCCCTACCACTTCACAGAGCAAGAACTCAGTGTACTGAAACTTGGCCTGAGTTTTTTCCCTTCACAACAGATAGGCAAATATGAAACCATCAAAGAGGTTTACATGTTCAGTCGCAGTTTGATATATATATTTCTATTTGATAAAGAATGGTTGAGAGCAAAAGAAGAACGAGATCTTTCAGAAAGTATCAAACATTTCAAAATTGAGGACTTCTGGGCCCTCAGAGATTTAATGTTACTCTTAGATGAGAACGATAACACAAACATCACTGATACTGCCACTGATGAGACACCTTCAATCCCACCCCCAGTCACTAAATTCAAACCAAGATCCAAACACTTTCCTGAACTATCCTCAAACCCTCAAGCCTGGGTCTTCTTACAAAATGTCGTAAGTGACATTAAACGTATGCACATTCTTCCCAAGAGAAGTAACTTAACCGTGTCACAGCGTCAAACTATTTCAAAAATACAAAACCACCCTGATGTAGTTGTGAAGGCGGCCGACAAGGGCGGCAATATAGTCCTTATGACTAGAAATTTTTACGAAACAATTTACCTCCTCTTTTAGGAATTAATTCCTGGACATCATCAATGATGCCTACTCCAAGGGTCTTATTGACAAAGATGTTTACGATTACCTGAATGTTCGGTCTCCCAGAGTGGTGACGTTCTATGCACTCCCCAAAGTGCACAAGAACCCTTTATCGCCCCCTGGGAGACCGATAATTTCAGGTACCGGATGCCTCACTGAAAACGCCAGTAAACTCATAGAATCTGTTTTAATGCCACATGTTATGGCCTTACCATCATTTACCAAGGATACATTAGATCTACTTAAACAAATTGAGGGGGTGTCGGTCCCTCCCAACTCCCTGCTCGTGACATTAGATGTGGAAGCATTGTACTCCAGCATCCCTCCCGAGCGGGGAGTCGAGACAGTCTGCACCTTCCTCTAGGAACAAGACCACCACCAATGGTACTACAACTAATTCATTTTAAAGCTGTTAAGCTTCATTCTAACTCACAATTGCTTTGAATTCATGGGCTCCCACTACCTCCAGGTGCAGGGTGTAGCCAGGGGCACTTGCTGTGCCCCTGGCTACGCCAATCTCTACCTGGGGGGTTGGGAGCGCCATCTCTTTTCCTATGAGCCCTTGACCGAATTCACTGACCATATCCTGTGCTGGAAACGATTCATTGATGACTTTTTCATCATATGGACAGACACCCACAAGTCTCTTGATAAGTTCATTCAAACTTTAAATACCAACCAATTTAATTTAAAATTTACTTACAGTTGCGACACTAAAACAACCAACTTTCTAGACCTTGTCATTTACAAAGACAAGGATAATACATTAGCAACAAATTTATTTCGTAAAATGACAGCTGGAAACACACTACTGCACGCTGCCAGTGCACACCCTCCAGCACTTATTCGAAGCATACCATATGCACAGTATATCAGACTCTGCCGTAACTGTACACATACATCAGATTTTTAGCACCAAGCAAACCTTTTGAAATCACGTCTACTGGCACGTGGATATAGCCGATCCTTGCTACGTCAGGCCTATAACAAAGCTATACGCAAATCACGTAATGACCTCTTATACAGAACCAAGACCCATTTCAAAGAACCCACTGTCAAATGAATCACCAAATTCTCATCTCATCATGAGGATATCAGAAAAATTATGGGCACGCATTGGCATCTTCTACAAGAAGATCCAATCTTAAGAAAATACATCAGTACACATCCGGAAATTGTATTTAGACGTACTAACTCTCTCAGAGATAGACTTGTATCCAGTCACTATACCGTTCAGAATTAATCTGTACCCAAGTTACCCCTGGGCACATCACATTGTGGAAATTGTACATTCTGCTCATGGGTACTACCTGGACGTGAAATCTCACTCCCCAATGGTGAAACTTACTATCCAAAGTTTTCCGCCACATGCAATACACAAGGCGTGATATACCTCATGACGTGTAAATGTGGGGCTTTCTATGTGGGGAAGACGGCAAGACAGTTGAGACAGAGGATTAATGACCATCTATACTATTCGGGGAACGACAAAATGCTTACTCCCTTTAGCCGACACCTCGACCTTTACCACCGTTTCGATACCTCCTCTGTCTCTTTTACTGTTCTGGCCGTCATCCCCAAAAACCCCAGAGGGGTTGAATGGGATAAGTTCATTTTGCAGAGGGAAAGTCTATGGATAGAGCGCCTGAACGCGATTCGAGCACCAGGACTTAATGAGACCCAGTCCTATAAGCCCTTTCTTTAAAAAAAACCCTCTATCGGATACTTTCTTTTCTGCGGAATGGGATTGTTCCATACATCTTAGATATTTAAAATCCTGTTCAATTTCATCTAGAAAAAACATCAATAATTGCATATATATTTTCTTAACCCCCTATTATCATTTGTCCTATATAATTACTATACCAATAATTTACTTGTCCTATGTGATATAGACTTTATTTAATAACTATGCACTATTAACCAGCCTGCAGTTATATCCCTACGCTAATTCAAAATAAGAAATTAACCACGAACAGGTCATTCCTTTTACAAATATGCTTTTCTGGTTTACAAATGCACTATTTACTTGATCAAAATATATATGGAGATACCGATGTCAATTTCATATTATAAACCCTTATAAGCATGTTTATTTTGTATTTTTTACTCATTATATTGTTTATTTTATCTGTACAATGTGTAACACTACTGCCTGCTCTGTCCCTATTCATGGTCCCATGTCATTCCCCTAGTTCTGGTCGCCTGGATGGCTCAATGGTTCCTGGCCGGGTAACTCGACCGCACAGCGCCGCACATCCGGTTCTCTCCTCTGACCGGATGTGCAGCTATTGACGGGGGCACGGGGCGCCTTCGGCTCCCTTAACGTCCCCGCCTTTGCTACTACCGCATTGGCCGGGCGCCGCCGTGTCATCGGCGTTGCCCGACACATGCGCAGTGGCCAGTGTCATCGCCGCTGCTGCATTGGCGGGGTACCGCCGCGTCATTGGCGCTACTTGGCATATGCGCAGTAGCCAGTGGTCGGACCAAGATGCGCCACGCCCACTTGGGCCTGGCTCATTTCCAGTGGGGGGATCTATTTAAAACACACACGGCTCTACTTTACTTTCAGCAGACACTGTTTGATCACCAGGAGATGCACCTCACTCCACAGCCCTCCCAAAGCAAACCTAAGGTAAGCCACTACCACTAACGCACGCTACCCCATTGATTTTGATCCTCATTGCAGGATCTTAGACATTAGAAAGCTATACACTATTCCTTTTTTCTTTTGTTTGTTACCCTATAGATAATGGCTCCCTCAAATCATCAATTTAGTGCTCTTCACGAGATTTTCCACCATTAACCAACACAGGTCTGCTCTTTACCGGGGATACTTGGCTGTTTTGATGGTGCCTCCACAGCGTCCAGTTTTTACTACTGCTTTTCTAAATAATGAGCTACCCAGCTTAGCAGCTGAGATACCATACTTTTCACCGTACCTGACTATCGTATGGTAAGCTGTGTGTGTTTTTTGGTCCTTACTAATGTGTTTTTGAACCCTCTTGCTGTACTTATAAATTTGCCGGATCCTTTTTTCCCCCTATATCCACTATGTTTTTAACCCATTAACCATTATACAAAAAGATCCTACTGTATCTCCTATGTATCTATCCTTGGAAATTTCTCCTTTTGGGGCAATTTGATCCCCCTCCATTTCCCTAGTGACTATTTGGAGAAATTTAGGATCCACCTTATACTAAGTCCTATAAAAATCACCTTCTAATCTACATATTGCGACAACATAGGTTTCCCAGTTGCCTGGCTCTACCGTTCTACCCCCGGATGACCAATTCCTTTATGGGGTCCCCATGTGGCCGTTATATCTGGTCGGAGCATATTGTATACTATATATTGTTTGTTTAATGTCTTATACCCTATTTTGAGATATGTCTTGTGTATACATGTATTATTTATTGATGCATTTTATGTACATCCAGCAGAAAACCTTTAAGCTCCTGAAGAAGCATTGTCCAGACGCGCAACATGTCGAGCTAATAAGGAAAACATCTACCCGGACCTACAACCCGACCCATAATCCACCAGTTTGTGTGCAGGGTAGGAAATATTTAGCACATACAAAAATAATTTTCCTCTATGGACTGTGTTATTTATATTAAGTGTTTCTATTTACGTAGACTGTAATCAAATAAAACCATTTTTACCTTTTATAGTCAATATACCCGTGTGCCTTTAAAGTCCATTTTTCTAGCTGCTTTAGTCATATTGATCCATTATCGGGACATTGACACACTTTTATAGATGTACCTACAGTGTCACATCCATTTGGGAATTTCTCAAATAGAGGTCTCATCAGTGCCCATCAGTGCAGCCTCATCAATGCCCATCAGTGCAGCCTATCAGTGCCAATCAGTGCAACTTCATCGCTGCACATAAGTGAAGAAGAAAAATTACTTAAAATTGTTATAACAGAAATGTGGAAAAAGGGGTTTTTTTCCCCCAAAATTTTCATTTGTTTAGTAAAGTTTAAAAAACCCAGTGGTGATTAAATATAACCAAAGAAAGCTCCTTTTGTGTTTAAAAAAAATATAAAAATGACATATGGGTATAGTTTTTCATGACTGCGCAATTGTCATTTAAAACTTGATAGAGCTGAAAGCTGTCTAGGCCCTGTAGTAAATGTCCAACTTTAGCTTTGGTCCAACTGCATGGGTACTAAGCAGATTGTTCAGAAAATGTGTATGCAAAATTGACTTCTGAGTTGAGAGTTGAGTTGCATCTTGATATAGCGCGGTCCTTTACCACAAAGGGTCCCGAGGCGCTTACAAAGTGTGGGAAGAAACTGGAGTACCCGGAGGAAACCCACGCAGGCACAGGGAGAACATTCAAACTCCAGGCAGAGGGTGTTGTGGTTGGGATTTGAACCAGCGACCCTATTGCTGCTAGGTGAGTGGAGTTCTAAAACTACACCAGATTCTATAAATCTCCCTAAACCGTCCCTTCCCCTTTTTATAAAGATATATATTTATCTTTGTCATAAGGAAAGACCGGCTATTCAAAACACTGTACTGTACATGGATTTCTTCTTTTAAAGTCTGTGTAAAGGTAGCTATTAACCAGTATAACATTGTTCTAATAGAAATGAAGGTTTCCTAGTTTCCATTATAAACCAGTTTACATACACATATAATTTATCCTGACTCATTTTTGCAGAGGCACACCGTGTCTTGGAATATAGACGTGAATTCTTCTCAGCAGAATGGTTGTAAGGTCACAAGGGTTAGTTATATAAAGAAGAGAACACATTTTCAATAGACTATAATTTACCCTGATTTATTTAACAGTCTACCAAGGAATCTTTATTATGACTCATTGTACTTCATCACACAAAAATGTTTTCTGCAAAGTTGTAAAGTCAATGCAAATAACCCATGTTCAAGCCAAACTTTTTTTTCTGGGTAGAGCAGGAAAAAAATTAGAGTCTTAGTCAGGTTTTTATTGCTGGCTGTGTTTCAGATAGGGCATTGTGTCTCTGTAACACCTGCCATGCCAAGCAAAATGATTATCATTCAATAGTCCTGAGGCATGCATAGATACTCCCTATCATCCAGGGGCTGGACTCAGAACATCTAGTGTTAGAAAGCAGCAATTACTTTTTGGGACATCACCAGGTAGGATTTGAGTATTGCCATAAAATCTCATTTTTTTAAAGTTATATGGGGCCTTTTTTTTTTACAAAACAAAATATATACACTATAACCTGGAGTTGGGCTTGACACTTTTTTTAAATATGAAAATTCGCTATTGTAGTCTCTCTTAAATTTGAAAGTGAATAATCAAACAGGGGAAATTACATTTTTAAATAGATGGAACAGGTGAGCAGAACTTGGAGAAGAGGTACAAAAATGTGTCTGCTGATGTGCCAAAGGTGTAAAAAAGTTTCCCTAGCTCACCTCCCTCATCTTACTGTACAAATACTGTATAAATAAGTTGCCTGTTATAGTCCCCAGTTGAAAATTTCCCTGAGTTGGCAGGTGAGGCTTGTCAGAATCCAGGTTCTGCTTTACATCTTAGGCACTGGTGGCCATAAAGTGAAAATTGGTAACTAATACCTACTCGCGTATATGGAAAATTAGATTAAATAAGTTGGGGAGCAGCACGTTATAATGATGAAAACAAGAGAAAATAATTAGCTGTCTAATTACAAACCGCGCTCCTATTAAAATATAAGTGCAAAATCACTCTATATGGGGGGCGTGGCCTGGCAGTCAATGGAGTGAGACGCAGATAGAGAGAGCTCCCTGCATACAAACTCCTGTAAGAGATTCTGTGGATCAATATACCGATATAGATCATCCCACGGGCTTCCCTTCTATCCCGGGATCGCAGCGGACCATGTCTCCGCCATAAAGGAACACAGGAACTGCAGATAAACTCGCTCAATATCGCCGCCAGGAGAAAGACATGCAGCAGGAAGATGGCGCCGACACGTGTACGGGCCCTGATCCTCAGACATCAGACACGACCAAAGTACTGGATGCCATAGCCGCTTTACAAGGTACCCTGACTGCAAAGATTGACGAAGTAAAAATCGATATATCCCTCATAAGACAGGACTTTTCAAAATTGAAAGACAGGGTCACAGAGGCAGAAACCAGAATTAGCAACGCCGAGGATGCATTGCACCCCATGAGACATACTACAGAGGAGATGCAGAGGCAGATACAGCAACTTCATACCCACCAGGACGACATGGAGAACCGCCTCAGACGCTGTAATCTCTGTTTCATAGGACTGCCAGAGAAAGAGGAAGGCGCAGACCCATCTTCTTACCTAGAAACGCTCCTGCTCAAAACATATGGCCGGGAAGCCTTTTCAGTAATGTTTGCGGTTGAGAGAGCGCACCGCATTCCAGCACGGCCCCCACCACCCGGAGCGCCTCCCCGCACATTCATTGCCAAATTTTTAAACTTTCGGAACCGTGACAAAATTCTTAAACTCACCCAGGAGAGAGGAAATATACAGATTGGAAACAGCCAGATTGCAGTGTTCCCGGATTTTTCCAGCGAGGTGCAAAGGAAAAGAGCACAGTATCAGGAAGTGAAGTGCCGACTAAGGACCCTCCATCTCAAGTATGCGATGTTATTTCCTGCCAGGCTGCGGGTGGAAGAAGATGGAAGAGCACAGTTCTTTGATGATCCGGTGGCAGCGGCAGCTTGGATGGATCGCAGAGACAGACCTGTATAAACTGTCCATGTCCACATAACCACAGTGAGTACCTTGTGACACTGAACGAAAACTTACAGTATACATGTCATTGTGACCTCTCAATGGGGAATCAGAATCCTGTAGAAGGATATTAAGAATCGGGTCATACGCAGCCCTGCTTGTGTAAAAGCGAAAAGGAAAAGGCTAAGAGAACTAGCTCCTGTATAACTTTGTTATGGAAGGTAGGATTACAAATAAAGTTGCGCAGGTTACCGTTTGCGCCTTTACAACTTGTGAAGAAGGGAGACATTCAATAGAAGTTTGCTTTGCAGGACTCCTAGAAGACAGGGATGAACTGTACCGCAATATCCTGGAGTTTGGAAAATAAGTTGATCACATGTAAGGAGAAGAAATGCAGTAGGAACTCATTGACTGCAATGTATGGTAGTTCTGCTTATAATCGCTCCACGATTGACAGGGGAACAGTCGCCCCCTTAGCAAAGTTGGTTCAGCATAAAGGAAAAACACATTTAATGCTTTTAAGAATTGTGCCTCCAGTGGAGTGTAACCGCTGGAAGATATGTTATGTGCTGACAGTTTGGGTGTACATGCTCACATCAAGTTGGGGAGATGTGCAGCTGGGAGGGCGGGGAATAGATAAAAGGATAAGTTTTAGTTCTTGTTTTGGGAATATAAGTACTGATGCAATCTCAATATGGCTAGAAAGGCAATATGTATTCAACAGCAAGCTATGTAACAGCAGAATGGCATTGAGGAAAAGGCAGATTATATGGGTTATACTATCTTGTGGTGTTACTGAATGGCAACTATATTAATTATATCTAGAGACCAACATGGCCAATGTTACATTTTTGACGTGGAACATACGCGGTCTGCGGAATAAAATAAAGCGAACCGCAGCATTAACGTTTATAAAATCGCAAAAAGCCGATATTATAGCTATAACAGAAACGCATGTCACAGGCCAGTTGCAGGTAGCTTTAAAAAAAACGTGGATAGGATGGTTATACCACAGCACGCATACCAATCAATCAAGGGGGGTATCGATATTGATCGCCAAAAGAGTGCCCTTTGAGTTAATCACTCTAGAATCGGATAGATTAGGAAGATATATCTTCCTGCATGCTACCATAGGAGGCAACTCTCTATTGATTTTGGCGTGTTACATCCCCCCCCTTTTTCAATTGAGGTGGTGTTGAAGGGACTGGCATTCATGGCCCAGAACCCATCAGTTCCAGCGGTTTGGATGGGTGACTTCAACCAAACCATGAGTCCAAATATGGACAGACCAGGCCAGGGGGATACATCCAGGGTTATACCTCACCAAACCAGGCTCTGTAGATTATTCACAGAATTTGCTCTCACAGACGTATGGAAATGGCAAAACCCGACTAAAAAAGCATACACATGTCACTCGGTAGGCTGTGACACGATGTCCAGAATTGATTTTATATTGGTCTCAAACTCACTACTGCCCAAAATTACAGGGTCGGGTATGGCTCCAAAAGCTCTATCAGACCATTCACCCTGTTGGATAACAGTATCTCTATTAAAAGCAACTCCCACCTCTACTTGGAGGCTGAATCCATTCTGGTTGTCGGTCCTGCCTGATCTCGAGAGCATAGGGCAAGAGCTACAATATATCCTAAGCAACTTTAGATTTACAGATCCAGACATTACAGTCTGGGATAACTTTAAAACTCAAGCTAGTAGACTAATATCATCAAGAATAAATAGATTCAAAAGTTCCTCTAAACTGTTATTAAAAATGACCACCGACAAACTGCAGGAATAGGAACAGGTATACGCACAAGATCCCAGTACTGACAATCTTCATAAAGTACAAGTGCAATCCAGAGCAGTAACCCAAATGCATACAGAGAAAGCCAAACAACAGGTTTTTTTCAAAAAACAAAGAATTTATGAACATGGTGAACAAGCAGGTAGACTACTGGCATATTTAGCTCATTTAAATGAAAAACCCCCAGTGGTGGTGTCCCTAGCTACCCAACAGGGAGACTCAGTGACCGACCCACACCAAGTAGCGGACATTTTCCTAAACTTTTATAGGAATTTATACAAAACTCAGAGTACACACTCCACGCAAGAAATTAAAAATCACTTACACAGTATTCAGTTTCCTAGACTCACCACAGAACAGGTCAAGCTACTGGACGTCCCCATTAGCCAAGAGGATATATCTGAAGCACTGTCCCAGCTAGCTAAATCTAAGGCCCCCGGGCTAGACGGCCTACCACTAGAATTCTACACTGCATTCCCTGACGTTCTAATCACAAAATTGCACAAATTATATCAACAAATATTCAAACACAAAACACTCCCTCCATCAATGCGAGAAGCACAAATAATAGTTCTACCCAAACCAGGAAAAGACCCTAGATACCCCGAGTCCTACCGTCCAATCTCGCTACTTCAAGTAGATATTAAAATATTGGCCAAAATTCTAGCATCCCGTCTAAACAAAGCCATACTATCATTAATTCACCCTGACCAGACGGGCTTTATGCCCGGAAAAAATACGGCCATGAATATAAGCAGACTTTTTTTAAATCTCCATGCGCAGCACGACAATCACGGTACCAGAATAGTGGTGGCCCTAGACACAGGCCTTTGATTCAGTGGAATGGTCTTTTTTTATGGGAATGCCTACGAGAATATGGGTTTGGTCCAAATTTTATACAGTGGGTACAAATTCTCTATCAATCCCCAAAAGCACGGGTCTTCATCAGTGGCTGCATGTCAGGGCAATTTCCTCTTGAAAGAGGCACACACCAGGGATGTCCCCTTTCCCCACTGCTATATGCCCTGGCAGCCGAGCCATTGACCGTAGCCAAAAGAGGTGACACTGACATAGTTGGACTAAGATTAGGTAACTACATCGAAAAGATCGGACTATACGCAGATGACACGATACTCTATCTAGCTGATCAAGGCCCGTCGCTACAAGCGGCTTTGGACACTATAGATAAAATGGGAAAATTCTCAGGCCTACGTATAAATTGGGAAAAATCACAGATACTCCCCATAGACCAGTTCCCTCCAACCAATATATACCCAGACCTACCATTAGTCAGGGTAAACACTATTAAATATCATGGGGTACTGGTTACAAGGGACCTACGTGAGTACATAACCAACAACATAGAACCTCTGTTTGCCATGATAAAAACAAAAACGCAAGCCTGGTCCAAGCTACCACTGGGAGTAATGGGGAGGATAAACATCATAAAAATGATTATCCTGCCCAAGATCCTATACATGATATGGCACGCCCCACTATATGTACCTACTGGAATACCTTTGTTTGGGGACACCAAAGACACAAGGTAGCTTGGCTTGTCCTTAAAAACCCTGCAGACATGGGGGGAACATCTCTACCGGATCTACAGGAATATTATATAGCTGTCACACATGCACCACTACCATAACAATGAAAAACAGCGATATAGTACACTAGTGTCTAGTAGCCCAGACAACCCCTTAAATACCCCACTTCAAGTTATACTACAGGTAGGTCAGAGTAATAGGAAAGGTCCACAATTTAACGACGGGGTACTCAATCATCACCAAAAAATATGGGGGATAGCCCAGAAAAAAACTTAGAATAGGGTACATCCACTCCCACACTCCTTTATGGGCCAACAACCAGTTGGCAGAGCTTAAAAAAATACAAGACCCTAACTTATGGGCTAAATACGGAATTATATACCTCCACCAAGTAATGTCAAATACTGGGCCTAAAGCATTTCAATCTCTTAAGGAAGAATACTCCATTCCGCAACAATTATTGTTCAAGTATTTACAACTCCGGCATGTCTTGCGTTCTCAATTTAGGAATGAAAGTTGTAACCTGGAATATCCCCAAATCTTAGATATAATAATGGGAGCTGATTCGCAAAAACTGATATCTAATCTGTATTACTCTATAAGGATACCCAGAATCAAAGAAGTGGTACAAAAAGCTAAAATAAGGTGGGAAAGAGATATAGGAGCCGTTAGTGACTCAGACTGGGAGGAAATACTAGAAAATGTAAAAGCAACATCTGCAAAACTCTCTGATAGATTAACGCAGATATATATCATTCATCAAGCGTACCTGACACCCAACAAACTAAGGAAGTTTCAACCCACACGCCATATATTATGTCCTCACTGTTTTCGGCGTGATGGGCAGTTTCTATCACTTAATTTGGGAATGCACTATCCTTCAAACATACTGGAGTCAAGTGATTTAATTTTTTACACGACCAAATGGGTTCCCCTGTAGTACTAGATCCAAAGCTTTGAATACTGGGTCTCCTTCCGGAAGCGGATATTGATAAATACCAAGAAATATTTATATCCGAAGTTCTATTTTTGGCCAGAAAAGTAATTGTCAAAACTTGGATGCAGAATGTAACCCCACCATAGCAAGTTGGAAGAGAGATGTTAATAACTCCCTCCCATACAAACAACTGATATACAAACACAGAGGAAACAGCCACAAATACTCAAGGATTTGGGATGGGTGGTTGGGAGACGGGGAGACATGTGTCTAGTAACGCGTGAAAATAAATCTATCAACACCCAGCAACTAAAAACACAACTGTATATTAAGTAACCCAGTCCTGACTGTAAGACCATTACCAGATCATTAACAAATGGTATGCCTTTGATATGTAACGCCAGCCTCGCAAGGTGCTAATGTATGTAAACGTGCCACTTGTGACTGTATCTTATGTTTTTACATTTAGACCTCAAATTTGCTGTATAAATTCTGCCTAATATCAATAAAGTTTGTTTTCCCAACAAAAAAAAAAATCACCCTATATAAAAACGACATGTTGTGAATAAAAAAACTTGAAAATTGTGAAATAATATCTGCCAACTGAATGCTAAATCATCATAGTGAAAAAAATAAAAACGAAAATTAATCAAAATAATCGGATGTGGAAAATTAAAAGAGAAAGTCCACCCTTAATATCCAATGTGTACGACAAATATGTATCAAATAGTGTTCAAAAAAATAGTGTTCAAAAAAATAGTGTTCAAAAAAATGAAGAACAGAGCTTCTGGGTGGATAGAGCTTCTAGGCAAATCTTTCTTGGGTACAACGAAGCATCAAAGAGCAGTAATCAATCGCCATCACCAGCCACAAAGCTTACTCACCAGCAGGCATGTACTGGCCATCGGGACTATCGGGAGTTTCCCGGTGGGCCGATGGCTCAGTAGGCCGGTTTAAGTGACAGCCTGTCAAAATAATGGATGTGCGGCCCGCGCAGACATTATTTTGAGCACTGCCGTACTGCCCAGGGCCGGCCCTACCATGGGACCGAAGCGGCAATTCAGGAGTGGACTGGGTCGGGATGATGCTTTGGTGTTTCACTACATCTGTTGCCGGCCCGCCCACCACCTGTAGCACAGAGCCGATAGGCTCTGCCGCTGCAATAGTTGTCTGAAAGGCCACGCTGGTGGGCGGGGACAGAAGTTCTCCGATGGCCGCTGCATCCTCCGGGACATCCCTGGTGTCAGTGGCTCGGTGCAGCTGCCCTAGAAGAGGGAGTTCGCACACTGCTCTCAATTTCAGCTGTGAATGAGCCAGCTTGTGACACACCGCTTCCCGCCCCTCTCTCCCTGCCTGCGCGTTACATCGATGAAGAGCAAGAGGGAGCGGGAAGATTAAACAAGTAGTCGACTCGACAGCCACGTAAAAGCCCCTCCTGTACCATTCAAGTGAGTGATAGCACTGTCACTGACCAGACCCGGAACCCCTCTCTCTGCCCCCTCCCTCTCTCTCTCTCCCTGTCCCCCCCTCTCTCTCTCTCCCTGTCCCCCTCTCTCTCTCCCTGTCCCCCCTCTCTCTCCCTGTCCCCCTCTCTTTCCCTCCCCCCTCTCTCTCTCTCTCTTCCTGTCCCCCTCTCTCTCCCCTCCCCCCTCTCTCTCTCTTCCTGTCCCCCTCTCTCTCCCTCCCCCCCCCTCTCTCTCTCTCCCTCCCTCTCTCTCTCTCTCTCTCTCTCTCTCTCCCTGCCCCCCCTCTCCCTCCCCCTCTCTCTCTCCCTGTCCCCCCTCTCCCTCTCCCTCTCCCTCTCCCTCTCTCCCTGTCCCCCTCTCTCTCCCTCCCCTCTGTCTCTCTCCCCCCCTCTCTCTCTCCCTCCCCCCTCTCTCTCTCTCTCCCCCCTCTCTCTCCCCCTCTCTCTCTCCCTGCCCCCCTCCTCTCCCCCCTCTCTCTCTCTCTCTCTCTCCCTGTCCGCCCTCTCTCTCTCCCTGTCCCCCCTCTCTCTCTCCCTGTCTCCCTCTCTCTCTCCCTGTCCTCTCTCTCTCTTTCCTTGTCCCCCCCTCTCTCTCCCTCCCCCCTCTCTCTCTCTCTCTCTCTCTCTCTCTCTCTCTCTCTCTCTCTCTCTCTCTCTCTCCCTGTTCCCCCTCTCTCTCTCCCTGTCCCCCTCTCTCTCTCCCTGCCCCCCTCTCCTCTCTCCTCTCTCTCTCTCTCCCTGTCCCCCCTCTCTCTTCCTGTCCCCCCTTTCTCTCTCTCCCTGTCCCGGCTTTCTCTCTCTCCCTGTCCCCCCCTCTCTCTCTCCCTGTCCCCCTCTCTCTCTTTCTCTTTCCCTCTCCCCTCTCTCTCTCCCCCTGTCCCCCCCTCTCTCTCTCTCTCTCTCTCTCTCTCTCCCCTTGTCCCCCCTCTCTCTCTCCTTGTCCCCCTGTCCCCCCTCTCTCTCTTTCTCTCTTTCCCTGTCCCTTCTCTCTCTCTCCATGCCCCCCCTCTCTCTGTCTCTCCCCTGTCCCCCCTCTCTCTCTCCCTCCCCCCCCCCCTCTCTCTCTCTCTCTCTCTCTCTCTGTCCCCCTTCTCTCTCTCTCTTTGCCCTCTCTCTGGCAGCAGACGATGTGGCATGTGACACACTGCATGTGGTGGCAGGCGATAGTGAAAAATGACATGCTGCATCTGGTAACAGGCAATGGTTCCCACTGATTCTGCATTCTGGTGAGTTTAACTATTTTATTATATATTACAATGTAGTAATAGAAATAATGTGATTTGATCATCCTGACACCATATTAAGCATGGGGTTGGATGTTTTCATTGCCAGCACCAGCCATTCACCCGACAAATTACCCCCACTGCTGAATTCCCCATCAACCCTGAGACTACATTCCCCCCCCGGTCCTTGGCAAAATTGTCCCTGAATGGCAGTCTGGTAGTGTGGTCACCCAGGTCACTCTGATGCCCCATACAAAGGCCACACCACTTCCCTCAGATCCATCCCAAACTCAATAAGTATCCATATTGCGCAGTTGCGTATGGTTTTATATACTGGTTACGTGCATGTTTTCAAAATTAAAGTGGGCCACTCTGGGTGAAGTCCAGGGCCAAATTTTTGTCCCAGTCCAGCCCTGCTCACCAGATGGAAGTGACTCCCATGACAGGAGTCAAGCACGCTTTGGGGACAACCAACAGGGCTTCTCCCAATCATGAGTAGGTGCAGATGCTGGAACTCAGGTGCTGGAACTCAGGTATCTTGATCGGCGCTAAGGCTACTTGGATGCATGCGACCGGACTTCCCAGGGTAGGTCACAGAGACCGTGGATCATTAAGAATGTGGAAAAATGAATAAAAAGCTCCCATGTTGAAGTAAGCCAAAATATTTAATAGGCTAAAAAGCGGCTTAAAACCACATAGGGGTACATGTGGGCAAAAAACAAACAGAAAAGCAGGAAAATCAAGTACGAGCAGAAATGGCGTGTCACGTTCGTTTACGCCCGACCAGTTTCGTCAGTACGTTCTGACATCATCAGGGAGAAACCGGTCGGACGTAAACGAACGTGACACGCCATTTCCGCTCATACTTGATTTTCCTGCTTTTCTGTTTGTTTTTTGCCCGCATGTACCCCTATGTGGTTTTAAGCCGTTTTTTAGCCTAATAAATATTTTGGCTTACTTCACCATGGGAGCTTTTTATTCATTTTTCCACATTCTTAAACATCCACGGTCTCTGTGACCTACCCTGGAAATGACGTAAGTGCGTAGCCCCGCCTTACGCGTTTCATCATCGTCGTTGTCAAAGGCCGCCTTTGACAACGTCGATGACGAAACGCGTAAGGCGGGGCTACGCACTTACGTCATTTACGGGTACGGAGCGAGAGAGCCTGGAACGCAGCCGGACCGCACGCTGTGGGAAAGCACTTCCTGGCTTTCGGCTTCACCCATAGTGTAGTGCTGTGTGGAATTTATTTTTTCCCTTTTGGGGAGTATTATTTTATTAAAGATTTTAATCATACTACACTATGAGGTGGCATCTTTTCTTATGAGGATTTCTCTGGCGATCCCCTTCTTGGACGTGGTATGAAGCGGTAACCTGGAACTCCTGGGAGAGAGGATATCATATCTCAGCAACCACGGGACACCGACCAAGAGGACGGCATTGGGATCTTAAAGTGTCTGTCACCCCTACAGGGGTACTGGGAGCTGGTGAGTGGGGAGCCAAAAGGGGAGCACAGAAGTCACGGATATTCACCTCTGTGGGCACTACAGTCACTAAAGCTCTTGGAACTTTTTTCCTGATATTTACAATTTGGGACGTACCACTTTTGAACAGACTTTTTGCAATTTGGTTTTTTCTTTTATTTTATATAATTTTTCGTTTTATTTTTTGGATTTGATTGCATTTGTCATTCACTTTTATAACACGTTGTATTCATCACATTAGCTGCATAAGTTTATATAGCAGCAGCACCTAGTGGTCACTTTTTGCCACTACCTTACATTTGTTATACATGTGTATGCAATATATATATAAGGGTTTTTCATCACATGTTTTTTGGTTCACACTTCCTAATAATGTTTTAGGGTTAATCCATTATGAGTTATTGCACTTTTCACCCTTTGTGTATGGTACATACTATATATTAATTCATTCAATTTTCTTCAGCACTTACTGTATCACATATATTTTATCACTCATACCCCTCAAAAGGGAGCGCCATACCCCCATTTACATTCTTTTATACTAATTGATACATATTTGTCGTACACATTGGATATTAATGGTGGAATTTCTCTTTTAATTTTCCACATCCGATTATTTTGATTAATTTTCATTTTTATATTTTTCACTATGATGATTTAGCATTCAGTTGGCAGATATTATTTCACAATTTTCATGTTTTTTATTCACAACATGTCGTTTTTATATAGAGTGATTTTGCACTTATATTTTAATAGGAGCGTGGTTTGTAATTAGACAGCTAATTATTTTCACTGGTGGTCATAAGTGTGTGCACAGGGTGTGCCAGGTGTGCCTAATCACGCCCTAATCACCCCATGCAGCGCAGATTCCCCCTGCTGCCTGCCCCCCACCCTCGTGTTCCACCCTTTTCTGCGCTGTTGGCTTCCCTCCTCTAGTCCGTGGGAGATGTTTCAGGATGGACAACGGGGGAAGGAGCCGATAAATATGTAATTTATTGGCCCCTTCCTTTTTTTGAATGATCAATGCTGCCCTACTGACACCAATCTCTGCCCTATTGACACTGTCCACTGCTCCACTGACATCATCCATGTTTTAATACATTTTAAAATTGACTGTTTACATTTTTTATAAGAGTGTGTGTGTCTGTATGAATGTATGTATACAGTATATATATTATACTGTATATACAGTATACATACGCACACATGTGTGTTTGAGCTTTGAGGTGCACACCCTAATGCAACAGAGTGCGTACACCTATGTCTGTAGTTTTTGCTTTGCCTTGGGCCCATGTGCTAGCAACACCCATAGGAAATAACGAGGCCATTTCAAAAGCACCTTGATTTCCTGGAGAATTCACATTATTGCAATCAAATCATATCCAAGGCAGTGGGGAAGAAATCCCTGATGGTAGCGAAAGCTTGTAAACTACAGCTAAGGGTCCCTGGTGTAACAACTTTTATTGACAGCTTCCAAAAGAATTGCAAGAATAATTATTAATAACTAATAAAGCCTTTTAAATATTAGCATTTAACACAAATGTGCACAAAAGGTTGAAAGAAAGAAATATAGCATGCACTGTTGAAGGATTCTATCCTAGACAACTCAAATTGGGCTGCACAGGAAGAAATCAATCAGAAAATGAACAGTAGCCATAACAACATATAAACATACCCCATATACAAAAATAAAAAAATAACATGGGAAACAACTAGGGATGGGCTGAACTCCCCCGGGTTCGGTTTTCACCAGAACATGCGAACAGGCAAAAATTTTGTGCGAACATATGAACCCTATTAAAGTCTATGGGACACAAACACGAAAAATCAAAAGTGCAAATTTTTATCACTTAAGGACCGAGCCCCTTTTTGAAAGTTAAAATTTTAAAAAAATATATATATATATGTTTTTTGAATTAAAAAATAAGACCACCGTAAAGTTAGCCCAATTTTTTTGTTATAAAAAAAGATAATGAAAGATAATGTTACGTAAAGTAGATTGATACCCAACATGTCACGCTTCAAAATTGCACCCGCTCGTGGAATGGCGACAAACTTTTACCCTTAAAAATCTCCATAGGCGATGTTTAAGAATATCTTCAGGTTACCAGTTTTGAGTTACAGAGAAGGTCTAGGGCTAGAATTATTGCTCTTGCTCTAACGATCGCGGCAATACCTCACATGTGTGGTTTGAATACCGTTTCCATATGCGGGCGCTACCCATGTTCGCGCTCGCTTCTGCACGCGAGCTCCTCGGGACGGGGCACTTTAAAAAAATATATTTTTTTCTTATTTATTTTACTTTTAATTTTTTATTTTGACACTGTCTTTTTAAAGATAAAATATTTGGGTCATTTTTTTTCCTATTACAAGGAATGTAAACATCCCTTGTAATAGAAAAAAAAGCATAACAGGACCTCTTAAATATGAGATCTGGGGTCAAAAAGACCTCAGATCTCATATTTATACAAAAAAAAGAAAAAAGAAAAATGTCACTTGAAAAAAAAAATCTCTTTTAAGAGCTATGGGCGGAAGTGACTTTGACGTCGCTTCCACCATCCCGTGCTATGGAGCCAAGCGGGGGCCATCTTCCCTTCAGTCGGCAGCCAGGCATCCACGGGAAAGGACGCGATTGTCTCCGCTGCTACAGACGGGTCCTATAAGCAGCGGAGACAAGCGGAGCGCGGCGGGAGGGGAGTGTTCACCTCTCCCGCCGCCGATAAAAGTGATCTTGTGGCGAATCCGCCACGGAGACCACTTTTGTCCTAAAGAGAAATGCACTGCGTTCTCTAAAACACCGGAGTTATGGCAGCTAGCAGCTGCCATAACCCCGGTATTTAGTGTCAAAGTACCGACGTACGGGTACGTTGTTTTGCGCGAAGTGGTTAAAGGCTTGTATGCAAGTTATTGCCATAAAATGTTTATGGTTACCTGGGTACTGCCCCAGGGGACATGTATCAATGCACAGGAGCAGTGATTTTAATCATGCTTGAAGTGAAACAAAAAAAAAGAAATATTGTGCCCCCCCCCCTCCTTAGTCTGTCTGTAAAGTGGTGCATCTGTGTGATGTGTTTTACAGGTGCAGAAAAATGACATTTCTAAAGGAAAAAATGTGAGCCGAAATGTGACGAACAGGTGAACACGTTCGACTCGAACATTGGGCCCATCCCTAGAAACAACCAAACACCATCTAAAAACTCATGCTCTGCACAGTGAAACAAATATGAAAATATTAGCATCCTCAGTGGGATTGAAACAATCCCAGTGATACCTAGACCCAGTTCTATGAAAGTGATTATCACATTGTGAGACACACACACCAAGATATGCAAAAAAATATCAAGTGTGACCTAATGAAGTGACATACCTATCGTAAATAGGCCTGATAATGAGTGTATAAAAAAGTAGACACGGTTTAGGAGAAATAAATGCAATTGATTAAGGTAAAAATGAAACAAAACTGCATCATATATTGGGATGCAATACCGCCTCTTCTTCTTCCACTTCCACTTCCTATCCCATGCTACAACATCTTTTACCTCTTCCTCTTCATTTCTCTTTGCTGTCATTCCTCTCCACACTTTATATAGCATATGCTTAATAAAAGTAAACCGATGCAAGTGCCTTTCAATGGTATATAAAGATCCTCTTTGGGTCACATTTTTGCCTTAAAGCGGTAGTAAACATTTTTTAATTGAATGTATGAAGGTAAAAAACCTTGAGCCATTAGAATCACTTTAAGTTTACTTGGTCAACCACTGTGTCCTCTGTCCTCAACGTTGCCCGTTTCTTTTTGTTTCTTCAAAAGAGCTTTAACAGCATATGTTGATACCCAGCCTGCTTTGAAACCTTTGCCTGGGAGATACCTGTCAGGTCACCCGAGGCCAGGTGACAGATGGACACCACTGGGGTCAGGAGCGCACCACTAAGTTTGTGGACCCTTTGCATGAGTGCTGCAGATGGAGCTCTGGGTGGTTCAGGAAAGCAGCTCTACCTGAGCACCGACACGGACAGGGAGTTAGAGCATAGGCACTCCCCAGGGTGCGGAGTCTAAGAGCCAGCAGGTTTTCACCAGAGCCTCTGGTGAGGATGGACTTCGCTGCAGCTGACTTCAGGTCGTGGCCTCCAGGGTCTCCCAGCTCATGCTCACAGCAGGCTCTGGTGAATGGAGAGGAAGCAGCAGTGCAGGGCAACAAGGAATAGTCAGAAGAACAAGCCAAGGATCGTGGTAAGAAGAAGACAGAGATGGTGAGGAGAACACGCCAAAGGTCGGGGTAACAAGCTGACACGGATAGTCAGGAGAACAAGCCAAAGTCGGTACATGGACTCAAACGTAGAGCACACAGCAAGAAACACGCAGGGGAGCCTAAACACACTATTGCTCAGGCAAGGCTGGCCTATAGTGCACAGTGTTAAATAGTGTTTCCTGTTAGAGGCTTGGCTGGAGCCATGCTGAGAGAAGATTACTTAAACATACAGGTGTGAGAGCGCAGTCCCTAAGCTGATACACAGACCAGAGGTAAGCAGACAGACAGGGCATGAAACATTACTGCAGATTCATGACAATACCTTGCTGTTGCAGTATACCTACCCTGTGTCTTGTTGCTGTGCTGTCAGAAACCATGAATCAGACTGAGACAGAAGTACAGTTAAATCACACTTGTTTAATAATATAAAAAAAAATGTAAACAGAGTAAACATAGTCAAAACATAGCCAGAGTTCAGGAAATAGAACGGATAGTCAGACAAGCCAAAATGTCAGGGAGCCAGAAGGAATGTCAGCCAAGCAAGTCTTTAACAGGAACACAGGAGAGCGTCTCTAGAGATGTGACCAAGGCGAAGGCAGAGATCATCTGGACTGGACGGCTTAAGTAGGCAGGATCAACGAGCAGGATCATCAACAGGTGAGTCACTGTGGAGAGATAGGAGCTGGCAATTAACAGACAGCTGAGTGGCCAGCTCAAAGAAGGGAGGGCTGGGCCCAGCCCTGACAGTACCCCCTCCTCAACGACCCCTCCCCCTTGGAGGACCACCAGGCTTGAGGGGAAAACATCTATGGAAATCACTGAGGAGGACAGGGGCCTGTATGTCCGAGGATGGGACCCAAGAGCATTCCTCCCGACCGTACCCTTTCCAATGCACCAGGTACTTTATGCGCCCATGGAACCGACAGGAGTCAACAATGGACTGTACTTTATACTCCTCATGGTTCTCAACCTGAACAGGGTGAGGACGTGGCACCGAGGTGGTAAAGCGGTTGCAGACCAAAGGTTTTAATAAGGAGACATGAAATACATTTGAGATAAGCATATTAGAAGGAAGGTCTAATGCATAACCCACTGGGTTAATCCTGAGAAGAATGTGGAAAGGCCCAGTAAACTGAAGTGCGAACTTCGGAGAGGGAACCCGAAGTCGGATGTTGCAAAATGACAGCTAGACCCTGCCCCCAACCTGGCAGGAAGGCGCAGGCAGGCGTCTGCGGTCAGCATGGAGTCTGTACCTATCATTACCATGTCGCAAAGCCTCCTGGACTTGTGCCCAAGTGGAACGAAGACAACGGAGATGCTCCTCTAATGCAGGAATACTCTGCGGAACAAAAGAGTCAGGCAACATGGAAGGTCGGAAACCATAGTTTGCCATAAAAGGGGACAAACGGGAATCAGAATTCAAGGCACTATGGTGATCAAACTCTGCCCAAGGTAAGAGGTCTGACAAGTTGTTATGATGGTCAGAAATATAGCAACGTAGGAATTGCTCCAAGGACTGATTGGCTCGTTCTGCGGCCCCATTAGACTGCGGGTGATATGCAGAGGAGAAAACAAGCTGAATTCCCAGCTAGGCACAAAAGGCTAGCCAGAACCGGGACACAAACTGACTACCCCGTCAGAGACAATCACCTTGGGTAGCCCATGTAAGCGAAAGATCTCCCGAGCAAAAATGGAAGCCAGTTCCTTAGAAGTGGGCAACTTCTTGAGTGGAATACAATGAGACATTTTCGAGAACCCGTCAAACACCATAAGGATAATTGTGTTGCCCTGGGAGTTGGGTAACTCCACAATGAAATCCATAGACTGGTGGGTCCAGGGCCTCCTGCCATTGGGTATGGGTTGTAGGAGACCCACTGGAAGGTTTGGGTATCCTTGAGGTTGTTGCTTCTGAGACTGGAGTTGGTGCCCTTCTGTCTCAACGTCCTACCTCTGAGCGCTATGCAACCTTATGGCTACTTTTCCAAGAAATTGTCATCTGCGGAGTGAAGTTACGAGATTACTCTGAGCACACACGGAACATGCAGCTACGAAGGCGGTTACATCAGCACATAGACTAGGCCACCAGAATTGTTGGGAAATGGCCCAAAAGAGTTGATTCTTCACAGGGTGGCCAGCAGCCTTGGGAGAATGGTAAGTCTGGAGCACGGCAGTCTGGAGACTCTCTGGGACAAAGCAGCAGTCACAAGGTTTCTCAGGAGCAGCATTTACCTGAGCAGCAAGAAATTTGTCACCCAAAGGAGAAGTGAGACTGGTGCAAACTGTAGCCAGAATATGATCAGGAGGAATCACAGGAACCGGAACCGACTCCATCTTGAAAGTGGAGGAAAATTGTCGTGACAAAGCGTCAGCCCTTACATTCTTAGCACCGGGTAAGAAGTAGACAATGTAATTGAAACTTGACAAGAAAAAAGCCCATCGCGCCCTTCTGGCAGAGAGGCATTTAGCCTCAGACAAGAATGTGAGATTCTTATGGTCAGTAAGAATGAGAACCGGCACAGTAGTACCTTCGAGGAGATGTCTCCATTCTTTCAGGGCTAAAATGATCGCTAAGAGCTCTCTGTCACCAATCTCGTAACTTCACTCCGCAGATGACAATTTCTTGGAAAAGTAGCCATAAGGTTGCATAGCGCTCAGAGGTAGGACGTTGAGACAGAAGGGCACCAACTCCAGTCTCAGAAGCAACAACCTCAAGGATAAAAGGTAATGTGGGATCAGGATGTACCAACACAGGAGCAGACACAAAGGCAGCCTTGAGACTCTCAAAGGCCTTAATGGACTCCGGAGACCAACTCTGTGGCTCTGTGGCTTACCGTCCTTTCTGGTCATATCAGACTAGGGACGAGAAGTTACAAATAAACTTCTGATAATAGTTGGAAAAGCTAAGAAAATGCTGCAGAGGATGTAAACCCATGGGTCGGGCCACTGTAGGACTGGTGAAAGTTTCTCTGGGTCCCTTTGAAAAACCAGCAGTGGAAATGACATAACCCTGGCATTTAACCTGTTCACGATGGAATTCGCACTTCTCCAATTTACAATAGAGATTGTTCTCTCTTAGTTTCTGAAGTACACGACAGACATCTGTGTGGTGGCTCTCCAGGGACTTGGGAAATATGAGTTGAGAAACACTGACCTAGATAGCTGCCTAGTTCACCTATTGGTAGTGCCGTGTGATCTGGGCTTCCCTCTGGTGACAGCAACTCTTTAGTCTCAAGCGTTCTTTGTATTATACGGACTCGTTGTGTCTCTACAACAATTAATGACACTGCCTGCATATGTATTTTATGTACGGACTTTATTGAATGGACATATATTAGATTGATTGCTTATAGTTGTGATCAGTCATATTTATAAGCGCTGCCTGGGTCTTTCAGACTTTGTTTATTATTTTTGAATATGAGGATATTGTTGAGATAAACCACCACACATAACTACAACAAATCTCAGAGAACATCGTTAATAAATTCATGGAAAACTGCCGGGGCATTACAAAGGCGAAAAAAGGCATTACAAGGTACTCATAATGACCTGTTCTGGTATTACACGCAGTTTTCCACTCGTCGCCCTCCTTAATACTCACGAGATTGTATGCCCCTCTCAAATCAAGCTTCGTGAAAACCGTTGCTCCCTTGAGGCGGTCAAATAACTCCATAATCAATGGAATCGGATAGGCATTCTTAATCATGAAACGATTGAGACCCCTATAATCAATACAAGGTCTCAGTTCACCACTCTTCTTCTTCACAAAGAAGAAACTAGCACAAGCAGGAGACAAGGATTTGTGGATGAAACCTTGAGAAAGTGCGTCTGCAACATACTCCTCCATGGCCTTATCCTCCAAGACTGACTAGGGGTAAACCCGGCCATGAAGGGGGTATGGCACCAGGTTGAAGGTCAATTGCGCAATCATATGACCGGTGTGGAGTCAAACTACCGGCTTGACCTTTGTCAAAGACATCGCTAAAATCGCAGTACTCCTCGGGCAGGGAGGAGAGTGAAGAGGTGCACAGGACCTTGGCTACCTTCTGGAAGCATGTCTTACTGCATTGTGGCGACCTGGAGAGAACCTCAGCATGGGGCCTTGCCTCTGTAACCAAGGATAATCAATAACCAGCGGAAGCTTAGGTGAGGAAATAACTTGGAATTGGATTATCTCATGGTGAAGAGCCCCTATGGCCATGGACAACGGAACAGTTTAATGAGTCACATGGGCAGGCTGTAGAGGTCTCCCATCAAGAGCCTGTATGTCGACGAACGACTCAGCCCAAGAAAGGGTAATCGAAACTAGGGGCTTATCCTTCTGGATAACTGGGGAAAAAACAAGGCCACCTAAGGTCTGTCCATGACAGGACCTCAAGGTTCTGGCGTTCCCTGGATGAGTAGGACAAGACTTCAAAAAGTGATCTGCCTGGCCACAATAAAGGCACGATCTCTCCCTCCTCCTAAAGGTTCTCTCATCCACAGAGAGGCACGTGAAACCCAAGTGCATGGGTTCTCCTTCACTGACCAACTCGGTACCAGGAGGCATGGGAGGTGAGGGACACAAGGGTGGGACTGCAAAGCTCGGAGACAAATGTACAGGAGGCTTGTGCCAGCGCTCCTTAAAAGAGAGTCTTTCTCAGAGTCTGGAGTCAATGAGGATGGCAAACATGTTAAACTTCTCCAGCTCAGTGGATATATCTCAGGCTGCTATCTCATCCTTGATGGTATCCAAGAGACCATGAGAAAAAGCAGCCATGAGGGCCTCGTTGTTTCAAGAAACTTCTGCTGCCAGAGTCCAGAATTCAATGGCGTAATCGGCAACAGTTATTGTACTCTGTTTGATGGACATGAGGCACTTGGCATCAGAAGCGGAGCGTGCAGGAACATCAAATACCCTTTCAAAAAAAGCCACAAACTCAGGGCACAGACTCCATGCTGACTGCGCCTTCCTACCAGGTTGGGGAGAGGGTCTGGCTGTCATCTCGTAACCTCTGACTCCGTGTTCCCTCCCTTAAACTGGCACTACGATTTATTGGGCCTTTCCGTATTCTCCGTAGGATCAACCCAGTGGCCTACGCATTACCAGAGGGGAAATGGAGCGCTGACAGGTGCTGCTGGTGAGGAGATATGGGGCAGTGGTGTGGATCAGGGGAGTAAGCAATAGTGTATCAACAGGGGGTAACAAACAGTTAAACCGGTCCAGACCTACAAAACTAGGTTCCGGTATATATATGACCATTGGCAGCCAGCTTCTCAGAGCAGAAGGGACTCTGTGACATGGGAGAGAAAAAAACAGAAAAAAAGCAGAGCCGCTCTAAGGGTAGTAAATTAGATAAAACAAGGCTTTAATACATGTTAAAATTTTGAGTAGTAAAAACAGGCATGGAATAGTACTCCTTGACATCATAAAGTCTCATCCGGATTCCCGCTGGGCTGTGGTGGGGTCAGACCCCGGTCGCTTCCGGTGGCGTCCATAGCTCCAAGGTAAGGGATTCCCTCAGCAAGCTTGTCAGCAGGTACGTCGGTGGATGACGTCAGATGTAGGAGAGCGGGGGGTGTGACTGTAGCGCTCTCCTTCGGAGCATGCGTGCTCCTTCGTCAGGCGTGGATTCTGGCCATAATAGGTACTGATTATATAGGGAGAGAGGAGGAGGGGAGGGGAGGGGAAGGGGCGGTGCCCAGGAATATGTTGGTCGGCCAGGCAGCATTGGTTAGAAGATGCGTGTCATACACACGCCAATTAGAGAGGGGCCTGGTGACTCAATTGGAGGACGCATCTTAAGTCAACCTACCACATAGTACTGCCGGGTCGACTTAAAGGTTCTGGTACTGTGTTGCTGTTCATCTAAAACTACTACATCCTGTGGCAGAGGATCGTGCAATTACTTTATTCTTCTCAAGTCTGTGGCAGAGACTTTTTCTTGATCATGCTACGCTCCGGCTGCTAGGTCAGTGAGAGAGGCCTATCTGGGTGGGAAAAAGATTAAATCTTGGACTGAAGGAATACTCGTCCTTAGGATATTCAAGTACTCAAAGATCAAAGACAGAAAAGGTATTTGAACTTCCCTGCAACTCTTCTTCTACCTCTTTCCTGCTGTTTCTTCCAGTTATCTCCCATTAAAGCATTGGAAAAGTACTAAAGTGACTGGTGCCTACATTGTCAGATAATAAGTTCAACGTGGACTCTAATGCCCCGTACACACGGTCGGATTTTCCGATGGAAAATGTCCGATCGGAGCGTGTTGTCGGAAATTCCGACCGTGTGTTGGCTCCATCGGACATTTTCCCTCGGATTTTCCGACACACAAAGTTGGAGAGCAGGAGATAAAATTTTCCGACAACAAAATCCGTTGTCGGAAATTCCGATCGTGTGTACACAAATCCGATGGACAAAGTGCCACGCATGCTCAGAATAAATGAAGAGATGAAAGCTATTGGCCACTGCCCCGTTTATAGTCCCGACGTACGTGTTTTATGTCACCGCGTTTAGAACGATCGGATTTTCGGACAACTTTGTGTGACCGTGTGTATGCAAGACAAGTTTGAGCCAACATCCGTCGGAAAAAATCCTAGGATTTTGTTGTCGGAATGTCCGAACAAAGTCCGACCGTGTGTATGCCCTATAAGTCTGGTATTGGTGAAACTACAGGTAAAAAGGTTACGGTAACAGCACGATTTAAATCAGCAGCTCCACCGTGAGTTATTGCTAGACATCTCTCTGATTATATTCCCATTCTTATATATATCCTATATATTTATTTCATATCACTTCATTATTATTATTATCTTTATTATTAATTATTTAATATTAATATTTGTATTAATTTTATTACTTTTTATTTATTTTTTCATTTTCATTTTTTACTTTTTATTTTCAGTCATTTTTTTATTTATTCTATTATTTATTATTTTTTTATTTTATTTTTTTATTCCCTTACTTTCATTTCCTTTTCCGCTTTTCATTCTCACCTATCCTATAATTATTCTCCTTAGCATTTCTCCATTTTTCATCACCTTCTTTCCACCATTTTTATTCTTACGTTTTATGAATTTCACATTCTTATCCTAGCCCCATCTTTCATCCTTTTTCTGCTTACACATATACCAGTCATAGTAATCTTTTATATACACTGGCCGGCGACATTATCTTTTCTCCTTTTTCTGCCACTGACAACCCTTTTGCCTTCATATTACTATTCTAATTGGCCTGTGTATGACACGCACCTTCTAACCAACGCTGCCTGGCCGACCAACATATTCCTGGGCATCGCCCCTTCCCCTCCCCTCCTCCTCTCTCCCTATATAATCAGTACCTATTATGGCCGGAATCCACGACTGACTAAGGAGCACGCATGCTCCGAGCGCTACAGTCATGCCCCCCGCTCTCCTACATCTGACGTCATCCACCGACGTGCCTGCTGATGCGCTGGCTGAGGGAATCCCTTACCTTGGAGCTACGGATGCCACAGGAAGCGGCCGGGGTCTGACCCAACCACAGCCCAGCGGGAAACTGGATGAGACTTTATGATGTCAAGGAGTACTATTCCATGCCTGTTTTTACTACTCAAATGTGAGTGCAAAATTTTAACATGTATTAAAGCCTCATTTTAACTAATTTACTACCCTTAGAGCGGTGCTGCTTTTTTTCAGTTTTTTTCCTGGCCTACGCATTAGACTTTCCTTCTAACATGCGTATTTCAAATGTTTTTCATGTCTCCTTATTAAAACCTCTGGTGTACAACAGCTTCTCCACCTCTGTACCATGTCCTCGCCCAGTGCAGGTTGAGAACTATGAGGAGTATAAGATACAATTGATCATTGACTCCCATAAGTTTTGTGGGCGCATACAGTACCTGGTTCATTGGAAAGTCTGGAGGAACGCCCTTGGGTCTTATCATCGGACGTACATGCCTGGTGGTCCGAGGAGGAGGGGGGGGGGTCGTTGAGGAGGGGGTACTGTCAGGGCTGGGCTCTCAGACCTTCCTTCTCTGTGCTCAGGTTGCTCAGCTCTCATTTATTTGGACGTACTCATCGTTCCACAGTGGCTCACCTGTTGATCATCTCCAGCTCGTCAGTCAAGCCCTCAGCCAGCCACTTCTGGCTATTTAAATGGCCTGGTTCATTTCTTCAATGCCTTCACCTTGGTCAACATATCTAGAGACCCTCTGCTGTTTTTCTGTTGAAGACTTGCCTGGCTGTTGTCCCTTTTGGTTCCTGATCCTGTCTGTTTCCTCTGACTATGATGATCTGTGGCTTCCTAATTTCCTGGCTTGTTCTGGCTACCCGATTTGGCTACCGAACCCTGGCTATGTTTTGACAAGGTTTACCAGTTGTACCATTTTTACCATTTTATTAAAAGGTGTAATTTTTACTGCATGTTCTGTCCATGTGCCTTTCCCTGCATGGCTGTCTACCTGTAGAAGTCTCAGAGTCTGCTAATTGACATTGCAACTCCCTAAGGGTGTCCTGGCCCTAAACCCTCTCTCTAACTGTTCTGTTCAAGAGGAAATAAATCTCTTTGCATTCAAGAAGTGTCTGGCAAAAATAAATATATATAAAAGCCAGTCTCCTGCCAACTTGGGGCAAAGGCATTATCCTTGCAGTGGTCGCCCAAAGCAACCGGCTACAGCTCCATCGAGATTTCATCTGGCTCCGTGGGAAGGTGGCAAGTAACATCTGTACTTCTCATAGACTGTGGTATTGTGCATTCTGGCAACGTGGGGAAGAACCAACAAGTCTCATTGATCATGGGAGAGGATCAGCCTGGTCTTTTTACACTTCCCGCCAGCGCTGTGAGGGTTAAAGCAGACTCCATTACAGACTTCATTACAGTTTTGGTACGCTGAAGCATGAAGGAGGCGGGCGTGGAAGTTTCCAGAAGGCATCTGCACCAATCTGTTGGCAGGGGGAGGAGTCCCCGCTCTGCAGAGGAGGATAAGGAAGTGCTGCCACGTGTGCCTGGTTGTGGGTTGATTTGAAAGATGGCGCAGTTTGGAAGTGAGATGGCGGATTGGAGAAAGTATGCTCCAGGTGTTGGTTCGGCCTGAGTGAGTCTAAACCTGTTCTGACTGACACCGGAGTACATACCAAAGGGTAATCTTGCCCTGTACATGGCTTGGGACTGATCTGCGGGAAGTGTTCCAGTCTGGCCACGCATCTGAGGCCTTGGATCGATCGTCTTTAGATCGTCTGTAGATGTTGCGGCGAACATCTGCTTGAGGTATTCGCACCAGCCCAACCTCCGCGGATACTACAGGCTGATTGGAACAAGAATGTCGCTGTCCCGGCTGGGAGTGATATTGTGAGTCCACCTGCCAGCACCGGAGTTGTGCAGGAAGCTTCTCCTCCTGTCTCGGCGGCTGCCCCAGGACCCAGCACTCCGGTCACCCCTCGAGGCCGCGGTCGGGCCCATCTACTCGCTCTAATGTCTTAGCCATCGGGGAAAAGAGTACTGGAGTCGGGTAAGCCTGCAAAGGGTGAAAACAGGGTGCCTGTAGGTGAGGTGATGCCTGTGGCCGTTAAAAGGGATAACACAGGGGCGTGGCTTAGCTATGGAGGAGTGAGGACGTGTGTCTTCTCAGCTCCTCTTCCACCACCGCAACTACAGCGATACAGAGGGGAGATAGCTCCACCGGAACACTGATGAACATGTCACAGGGACAGCGATCGCTCTCCCAGCAACCGAGGGCGGACGGGACCCGACAGGAGCAGCTGGATGCCTTTTTCAGCGGGACCCGCGGACTGAGACACGAGGCCTCCAAGATGGCGCCGACGCCAAAAATGACAAAAGCAGCTAAGGCTGATCAGAGAGCAGTGGCACAGCAGCAACAGCTATAGGGTGGATCCTCAGGGGCAGTACATTTTCCTAAAGGGGGTTATAGCGGGCCAGAAGCTCACAATTGCTGTGATTTATGCCCCTAACTCCAATCAACTTAGCTTTCTAGATAACACCCTAGACAGCCTGACTGAATTTAGAGAACGCCCTCTGGTCCTAGGGAATTAGAGTGGGGTTCTCCGCACCCAAAGGGATTTGTTCAGAATCCATACAATCAACAAATAGGTGTTTTAAACTAGCCCTGCTGGAGGTAAATGTCTTTTTTGCATGTGTGCGCTGTAATATTTTGCTCTGCTGTATGGTCTTATGGCTGCACCAGCTTTAATGCATCTTTTAGGGTGTGCCCCCCAAATATCTTGTTTGTTGATTGTATGGATTCTGACCAAATCCCTTTGGGTGCGGAGCCCCCCACTCTAATTCATTAAGTGCCTCTCATTAGTGTCCACTTGTGTCATGGGTGAAGACCTCAAAGTTCTCCCATATAGAAGAATGTTTGCTCTCATGGTTCAGAGAAGCAGGATCTCCCAATCCATGGATAGTGTAGGACTCACTAATTATGGGGTACTTTGTTGCAGTAAGTGGGCTTAGCACCATATAGCAATATGGTGTGACCAAATCCCCATATTTTTTGCTAATATTTTTTAGATTGTCTAGGTGTTTTAAACTAGCCCTGCTGGAGGTAAATGTCTTTTTTGCATGTGTGCGCTGTAATATTTTGCTCAGCAATTGTGCTACCTGTCGCATAAATATTACGAACACGGCAATAAATGTGGCCGTATGTTGACCAGAGTTCTCAAGAAGAAACACATGCTCATGTATGTACATAAGCTACGCCTCTCCTCAGATGAACTCACGGTCAGGTCCTCCCAAATGGCCTCTGGGTTCCGAGACTACTATGCCACCCTTTACAACCTGAGCTCAATACAGACCCCAGGGGCCCAGGTTGCGAAACTGAATGACATCCAAGCTTATCTGACTGCGTCTGGCCTTCCCCCGTTAATGGACGAACAGTGTTCCATGCTGGAAGCCCCCATTACCCCCACTTAGCTTGAGTCCACGGTGAAGTCCTTGCCTAATGGGAAGAGCCCTGGCCCTGATGGGTTTTCCAAGGCATATTATAAATTGTTCCTACCCTGTTATCTGAGTCGATGTGCAGTTATTTCAATTCTATAGCAGACGGCAATGCGATCCCTAGTGAGGCATTATTGGCCCATATTTCAGTAATCCCCAAAGAAGGGAAAGACCCCACTATGCCCCAAAGTTACAGACCCATATCCCTTCTTAATGTGGACATAAAAATTCTAGCTAAGATGCTTGCGACCAGATTAAAACACCTAATCCCACTTATTGTTCACCCAGACCAGACAGGGTTCATCACGGGCCGAGAGGCTAGAGACAGTTCCATCAGGAGAATCCACCTTATCCATTGGGCACGTGCCTCTCCTGATTCCCCCCTACCTGATCCTGTCCACCGATGCAGAGAAGGCCTTTGGTCGAGTGGACTGGACTTATTTACGCGCTGTGTTGGAAGCTCTAGGCTTGCGTACACACATGTTAGCCTGGATCATGGCCTTGTACTCGGACCCGAGCGCACAGGTCAAGGTCAATGGCTTCCTCCCGAGATTCTCGATCAGAAATGGCACGAGACAGGGCTGCCCTCTTTCACCTATTTTGTGCGCCCTGGTGTTAGAACCGTTCCTACGCACTGTTCGGGCGAACACGAACATCAAAGGACTGACGGTTGGTCATACGGAGCACAAGCTTTCGGCGTATACCGAGAGCAGGGCTTTTTTTCTCAAACAATAGGTGCTGGAACTCAACCACGACCCCCCAAAATCCCTCCCCCCACACACACCCTCCAAATCACATCAAATAGTGGGTGTGGTCATATTTCACAAACAGTAGAAGGGTCTTAAAGGGGCATTAAATATCAGGATTGCATTACATGCAGAGTGCAGAGTTCAAGGGGGTTACACACGGAGTGCAGAGCTGTCGGACTACCAGACTTCTGTGTTTACAAGTGATTGTGGTGAGCAGGCACCAAAGGGTCTGAGCCAGAGGTGGTGGAACTGAGTTCCACCAAGTTCCCCCTGAAAAAAAGCCCTGGCCGAGAGTGTGCTCTTCCACCTAACGGAACCCCTGATCTCCCTGCCTAACCTGATGCGAGAACTCCAACACTTTGGGACACTTTCCAATTTCAAAATCAATTATGCGAAGTCAGAGATACTGCCCATCCAATTGCCACCTTCTCTGGCTGACAGGATACAAACTGCCTTCCCATTCACCTGGACTAAATCGCCCCTAAAATACCTAAGTATACTGCTAATGGATAGGTTTGACACCCTATATACAACTAACTTCCCTTCCCTGCTGACAACCGTGAAAAAAGACCTGGCCCTGTGGACCAAGACTGATTTCACTTGGATAGGAAAACTCAGCATTATCAAAATGAATATTCTCCCATGTGTATTGTTCTATATGCAGATGGTGCCCGTGTCCTTGTCTAGGAGTTTCTGTACCCAACTGTCCAGTCTGATATCAACCTTTGTCTGGAATAATAGGAGACCGAGAATTGCACTTAGACTGCTGAGCCGCCCCAGAGAAGCAGGAGGCCTGGGTTTCCCAGACATTCAAAGGTACTTTAGGGCTATTGTCCTTCAGAGGATATTTAACTGGCGCTTCCATACTCAATCCAAACTATGGGTCTCCCTAGAGAAATATATGGCTGGCAGAAATCTGTCCTATGCCCCGTGGCTGGCCCGGGACCACAGGGGGCTGTCCGATTTTACTTCTTCACTGACGATCTAGGCTCTGAGAGTCTGGGATAGCCTCAACGCCAATTTGACATTGGCGCCCCCTGTGTCGCCACTGGGAGGTTATTTGTGGTTCCCGTCTGGAGAACAGGCGGCCTTTTTTGGCCCCTGGGTGGATGATGGTAGCACCAGTTGTGGTAAACGTATGCAGGACGGCAAGTTAATACCCTTCGAAACCCTCTGAGACTGGACTGGGAGTTTCCCTATGGACTTTTGGTGCTATAGGCAACTCCACCATTTTTTAAGACACAGGGGAAATCCATACGAGATATCTCTGCCCTTACGCCCTTCAAACGCCTCTTCATAGCAGAGGAACCGATCCCACACATGGTCTCTGAACTTTACCACCTGCTTAGTACTGCTGCTTAGGCAGTGAAGCCCGCATACATCAGGGCCTGGGAATGGGACTTAGAGACAGTTTTTACCCCCCCAACTATCTTCCCTCTACCAACTTAATCGATCCAGCTCAATAATTTCCAAGACGCAGGAAACAAATTACAAAATACTACTACGCTGGTACCATGTACCTGCAGACTTAGCAAGAATCTACCCATTCAGGTCAGACCGATGCTGGAGGGGCTACGGTCATAGGGGCACCCTTCTGCACATTTGGTGGGATTGTCCGGTTATTAGACCCTACTGGGCGGACATCAAGTCCCAAATCAAAGATATTACAGACATAGACATACCTCTCTCTCCGATCCACTTCCTGCTACACATTTCTCCCACGTCAGTACAGAAAAAGTGTGCTGCCTCACTTACAAAATGCAGCTAAGCGGATACTTCCCATAAACTGGAAGCGCCCGCAAACCCCAAGTAGGGAGGAATGGCATCGTAAGGTAAGCGACATCAGAGAAGCAGAGGACTGGATTGCCACCTGCAGGGGTACCCGTGACCGCTTCTCCACAACTTGGCAGACCTGGACCGCATATGTCTCGGACCCGGGCCATATGCCCTCCAGCTTGGACGTGACCCTATTGGAACTGGCTGAGCCGTCCCTGAAGGAACGGCTCCGAGGCTCACAGATGGGAACTAAGGGCTGAAATGCACTAGCAAGCCACAATGTTATTTAGCTGACGGCGGGAGTTGGGACGAGATGTTTCTCCTTCTAGCTATCCAGCATGTATTAAGGTGCCGGCGGGGCTAGGAGCGGAGACGGAGTTGGACGTGAAGTTCCAGGTATGTTCCAGTTTACTTTTCTCTTTCTCTCCTTTCACCACCCTTTACTATTTATATTACAATTGGTTATGGCCGCCTGTCCACAGGCGACGCACCTGTTAAGTGCCAGGTGACGGGTGAGGCGTGAACGAGCCGGCTAACCCACCTTTGTGCCACCATGGTGCAAACGCCCTGACTCGGGGGGACCCGGGCAGGGGGGCGGTGCGGGGAGAGGTTAGTTGGAGTTGTATGTATGCCCCCCCTCCCCTCGCACATGCCCGTCCGACTCACCCCTTAATCTGTACAATGCACCATAATTTACGTATTGTTCGGGAAGCCGGCCAAATTTGACATGCACAATAAATTCCTCTCCGAAGGACAGATCCGTTTCATGTTCAACAGTTAGGCGGTTAGGACTCGGCTCGCCCATTGAGTGGACCGGTACCTCACCGCCGACCTGTTACCTGATTATTGACCCATTTTATTTTCTCGATTGCATTAAATGTCCTTATGTGAATGTTTGTCATTTATGTTCTTATAGTTTTTTATGGAAAAACCAAAAAAGAAATGACAGGTCAAATATTTGACGCCCTTTCCTTTGGCAAATGTTTATTGAGTTGTACTGCCCTGTCTTTCATAAAAAAAAAATATAAAAAAAAGAGATAACACAATTGTGCCAGTTAAAGCAAGTGCCAAGCTCAACTATTCCAGCCAAAGAGTGCTCCACCATAACCAATTCAGACATTCCATCTGATGGATTATTTGAACTGTTCTCGGACACTCTATTTTGGACAGGGAAGTGGAGCGAAAGTGATGAGGAGCAGATGAGTGAAGAAGAGGAGGATAAAGTTCCCATTGCCACGGCCACTAGTGTGAAAATTGAGCTGTCAGCTAATACAACCCCGCTGATAAATATTGCCAAGTCTTTTGAGGAGGACCGTTGGGCTCGATGGGTCCCCAAAGTTCACCATACCAAGCCAATGCCTGTAACCAAGCCTGAATATAAGCCAGATGTAGTTGCTTGGTGCTTGGTTCAGCGTGCTCCAGATGCACGGGTCCTGCCCAGGTACGGAGACCCTAGAACTCTGCCTCGGCTATCTTAAGTGCAGCAGATCGTTATAAAGAAAGTGGAGGAAGAATACGGCTATCTATACCCCTATATACCGGCCCATCTGGAAGAAGAAATTTTGGATAAAGAGGTCCAGTGGGTGGATGAAGCTGTGCACAGTTTTCTCTGGATCCCTCTCCAGTTGGACTTTTCAAAATTGTCACCCAAGGTGGCTGAAAGATACCTCTCAGTGCTAAACTCCTGGGGCTAAGGCAGGAAAATCAATATGGATGGTGTAATTATCCGTAGGCCAGACAAGAAGGACATTAGACGCTTTGTCACCACGGTGAATGGTAAAGGAGAGTCCTTAATCTTGCCCAATCCTGGGTACTACTGGTGAATTCATGAAAGTGCATCTATTCTTTACCCTCTGTGGATTAAAAATGTGTGCTGTATGAAGTTAAGGATGCTATGCTGTAAGCCACTTCACCTTTGCAGAAAAATCTTTGCTAGAGGAAGAACATTCCAGGATTTAAAAATATATTAAATAGTGCTGCGCTAATCCTGAGCGCCCCTGTTAGGGGACTTAAAGTGATGATAAATAACTAAAAAGTGGTATAAACAACATTAAAGTGTTGGCAGCCACCATAAAAAGTCAAACTCATCAATATATATTAGCAGTGCTAAAAACAATAAAAACAAATCAATGTGGAAAATATATTGCTAAAAATTCACTCATCATAAATAATGCCATTAGGTGAATACTCAGTCCATATCTGTAATCATGTGCAGAAATCAATGGTGTCACCTAACATAACAAAAAACCTATGTGACTCAAGTAGAGTGGCAAACAAAGTAACACATAAAGTGACAAGGTGCAAAGTGCAACAGATAAAAAATGTAAACCAGTGCAATGTTCACAGATTGTTCAGAACTATAACAGGCGATAGTGTTAAATAATGTGACTTGGATAATTTGGCATGCACCAGATGTGACAGTAGAGCAAGGTCCTTTTTGTTTAAAATAAAGGTGATAGCGTCCTGACATGCAACGGTCGCTCCGTGGTGCTTGACTTAAATAACACGGTGCTCAGCTTCGTGTACAAACACTCCTGTGAGAGATGGCCCCTTACCTTAAGGCAATAGGGCAAACGCATATAGCCAGGGGTCTTTACACAGGGTCCTCCTTGAAGCAATGGAGCAGGCGTGTATGACCAAGAATCTTTTTAGGGGGGTCCTCCTAGGATGTAGAGCCCTATCCTCACGGTCCCAATTCCAGGGGGTGGTTCCCTCGGTAATAGGGGGGATAAAAAACACGGGGAGCCCCAATAGTGTAATAGTGCTAAAACCAGTAGCTTTATTAAGGTAAAACTCGGTACTCACATAAAAAACAGCAATAATGTTCCTATCTCCGACGAGCGGCAAGCTCGTATTACTGACACAGCGTGTAGAGCCTGTCCCGTCCTTACGCGTGACGTCACACCGCACGTGACTTCATCAGAACTTTAATGTTGTTTATACCACTTTTTAGTTATTTATCATCACTTTAAGTCCCCTAACAGGGGCGCTCAGGATTAGCGCAGCACTATTTAATATATTTTTATGTCCTTTTAAGGTTTGGTTTGCACCTGTATTCAGTGCATGCAGCTTGTCCGTAGTACTTTATTAGACTCTTTTCCTGTTAGCGCAGGAATAATTTCTTTATTCTAACATTCCAGGATTGTATTGCTGAGATTGTGCTGGACTGAACACTGCCGGCAGATACAGGGAGTGCCCACCTGAGCCACATTGGCTAGTGATTGAAGTTGTCAGGGTGCTTCACTCTGAAAAGTGACCTGTGAACTTCCGCAGGTTGTTGTTTCTCCAATTGATGAAGAAAATCTTCTCAGTCCCCGGCTGTCATACGGACAGATTGAGGACATCCTTGCAAGAGGACCTATGTCACAAAGTGCGGTCACTTGCACCATGGCCTGGCTGCTTGTTATCTGAATGCAGCTGTGCCTCTTTGTCCCTAGAGTTACCCCTAAGGAAGAAGGGGAACTGCTGGGAAGTGTTGTTCACCCCGAGTGAAATTTGATGGACTGTGACACGTCATGGACACTGGGTGTGTAGTTAGTTAGGTAGAATGAGCTGTGGCAAAGGGGCAAATTCTTATCTTCTCTTTGAATAACGGACTAATCCATGCATCAGCATCTGCTTGATGAAACATTATGGAAGTTTGTTTTTGATAAGAAAAAGGGGGTGGCGGCTGAGAATGGGGCCTGCTTTCATAATGTATATAATGTATATATATTATAGGATGTATTTACACTACTATGCTGTTCTCGGCTGAGGACAACTATAAACCACTTAATCACGTATGTGTATATTGCACCATGTTATTATAAGATAGGATGCATTTGCATTGTTGTTTATCTCTCTTTCAGGTGCTGCTGCATCGGTACACCTTCTTTGGACAAGGAGAGGCGGGGATCCAACCTGACAACAACACTAAACCTTTATATCCTCTTATTACTGTATATATTAGATAGATAGTTAGGAAGTAAGGTCATTGCTCAATATTTGGGGGGTATGTCACCTTTAGAATTGTCCATCATTTTTTAAATTTATCTGTCATATATGACCTACCATTTCTCATGTGTCTGATACTCATGTTTATTTCATGTGGTGCGCCACATGTACTGTTGTCATTGTTATTCTTTCCCCACCCATCCCAGTTTTTGCCAAGACATTCGCTCTCAGGCTTGAGAGCTCAAATGATTTTTCTGCAAACTCCGAGATGTAGTTTTGTAGGCAAGGGGAGGATGTAGCACCCTGATGTCTAAGCAGGGGGTTGCTCCTAAATTTACCTGCCAGGTATCATTGCCTTGGCCAATTTTGAGGGATCAACTGATTTCACCCTAATTCTGGAATTGCTGCACTTCTCTCTTCTGTCACTAGATGGCCGGGTATCTGGTGGCATTAGATGTGCCAACTGGACAAATGCCTGGGTGGACAGGTATTGTATTGCTAGGGCTGCTAGGCCAGAGTTTGAGCCTATCCCGGGCACATCTGGCTGCTAGGCTGTATGAGGGCCTATCCAGAAGCAAGAGAGCAGCGTAGGGTTGGGTTTGCGGCTTGCAGTCCAACCAGAAGTGACGGTTCTGCTGGCCAGAGAACCTGGCATGGTCGGAGGTAGAGGAGAAGCTGTCGACACTAAAGGACCAACCACCTTTTTGCCAGGGACAGTGACAGTGAGTAGCTGAAACAAGTACCGGAGCAGTGTTCTCACCAAGTGGGTACGGTGAAGTATCGGGAAACTTCAGCAAGTGCCAAGCCAGGGACCCAGCCAGTGGGGTGATGCTTGAGGAGTATCTAGAGTGCCAAGCCAGGGACCCAGTAGGGAAGTGGGGTGATGCTTGAGGAAGGTATTAAGTAAGACAATTGGAAGAGCGCACGGGGTTCAGTGGCAGTGAACCAGCAAGTCTAGTGAGAGAGACTAGGAGCTCAGTGGGCTGAGAATCTACTGTAGTGACTGTAGAGGAAGTAAAGGAGTTTGTTACAATTTGTGTTGGGAACTGTTTTAAGACTGTTGCCATAAGAGATAGCACTCCTACACATGTAGATGTGGTGTCTTGCTGGATGCCTTTCCCTGCATGGCTGTCTACCAGTAGAAGTCTTGGAGTCTGATAATTAACATTGCAACTTCCTAAGGGTGTACTGGTCCTAAACCCTCTCTCCCACTGTTCTGTTCAAGAGAAAAATACATCTCTTTGCATTCAAGAAGTGTCTGGCGCCCATGAATCTACCTTACATTGTACCCACTATGCCTTGCAACCCACTCTATACAGAAGGATGTCAGCTGTCCATGGCTCTGGAGGTTCTCATTAGACTAAAGGAGGCCTGGGACCTTGCTACATCTTGATAGCTGGTTTTTACCTTCCTTCGGGACGAATGCCCTGGGTGGTACCATTTTCTGGAAGTAGGGGTGCGCAGGTGAAGTGCGGCAGTGTGCTTCACAACTGCGACTGTACACACTAGCCGCTGGCACCGCTAATAGTTGTAACCAGGGCCGATAGATCATCCTAGGCGGGTGCCACAAGCAAAGGCAGAGGGGTGGCGATTCGAAGCCCGTTGCTGCAGACCCTTGCAGGTCCCAAGGAGGAGAAACTGCGCTGCCCCTCCCCCCCTCCTCGAGCCACTGCTGTACAGGAGAGGGCTCTGTTTTCTTCCCATTCCGACTCCTTCCTTCGGTCAGCAGTGGGGAGAGTGGCTGTGTCTCTGTGTGGAGAGAGCAGCTGCCGGATCTTCTCTCTCCCCCTATCATGCTGCTGTACTCGGGAGCGGGCAGCGGTGCCCTCTCCTTCCTATTGGGCAGAATAAAAAACAAAAAAAGGAGCACAAAAAGGAGGAGCATGGGAAATATAGTTCCAAGGATTGGCCCATTGCAATCCTAAGAAGGAAACTGCAGCCCCCAGTATGCCCAACTAAAGGGGAGAGAGAGAGAGCCAGGCTATGGATGGCAAGTGGCATCTGGCAGCAGGTGACGGTGGCAAGTGACATGTGGCATCTGGCAGCAGGTGATGGTGGCAAGTGACATGTGGCATCTGGCAGCAGGTGACGGTGGCAAGTGACATGTGGCATCTGGCAGCAGGTGACGGTGGCAAGTGACATGTGGCATCTGGCAGCAGGTGACAAGGGCAAGTGACATGTGGGATCTGGCAGCAGGTGACAGTGGCAAGTGACATGTGGCATCTAGCAGCAGGTGACGGTGGCAAGTGACATGTGGCATCTGGCAGCAGGTGACGGTGGCAAGTGACATGTGGCATCTCGCAGCAGGTGACGATGGCAAGTGACACGTGGCATCTGGCAGCAGGTGACAGTGGCAAGTGACATGTGGCAGCAGGTGATGGTGGCAAGTGACATGTGGCATCAGGTGACGGTGGAAAGTGACACGTAGCATCTGGCAGCAGGTGATGGTGGCAAGCGGCATCTGGCAGCAGGTGATGGTGGCAAGTGACACGTGGCATCTGGCAGCAGGTGATGGTGGCGAGTGACACATGGCATCTGGCAGCAGGTGACGAGGCAAGTGGCATCTGGCAGCAGGTGACCGTGGCAAGTGACACATGGCATCTGGCAGCAGGTGACGAGGCAAGTGGCATCTGGCAGCAGGTGACTGTGACATGTGTCATCTGGCAGCAAGTGATGGTGGCAAGTGACATGTGGCATCTGGCAGCAGGTGACGGTGGCAAGTGGCATCTGGCAGCAGGTGACGAGGCAAGTGACATGTGGCACCTGGCAGCAGATGACCGTGACATGTGGCATCTGGCAGCAGGTGACGAGGCAAGTGACACGTGGCATCTGGCAGCAGGTGACGGTGGCAAGTGACATGTGGCATCTGGCAGCAGGTGACGGTGGCAAGTGACATGTGGCAAGCGACATGTAGTGGTGGCATGTGACATGTGGCATCAGGTGACAGTGGCAGGTGACACGTGGCATCTGGCAGCAGGTGACGGTGGCAAGTGACACGTGGCGTCTGGCAGCAGGTGATGGGGGCAGCAACATGTGGCGTCTGGCAGCAGGTGATGATGGCGAATGACACGTGGCATCTGGCAGCAAGTGACGGTGACATGTTGCCCTGGGCCCTGTGCTGATAATCAATACAGGGCTCTTTACAGAGGGAATGATCACTTTTTGTCTTTTTTTTTTTTCTCAGGAAAAAGAACAAAATCAATCTGCAGTAAAAAGCAGCACACACAGGACACAGTTGATTCCCACTGACACTGGCTTTCTTTACACAAGTGACATGTGGCATCTGGCAGCAGGTGACGGTGGCAAGTGACATGTGGCATCTGGCAGCAGGTGACGGTGGCAAGTGACATGTGGCATCTGGCAGCAGGTGATGGTGGCAAGTGACATGTGGCATCTGGCAGCAGGTGACGGTGGCAAGTGACATGTGGCATCTGGCAGCAGGTGACAGTGGCAAGTGACATGTGGCATCTAGCAGCAGGTGACGGTGGCAAGTGACATGTGGCATCTGGCAGCAGGTGACGGTGGCAAGTGACATGTGGCATCTGGCAGCAGGTGACGATGGCAAGTGACACGTGGCATCTGGCAGCAGGTGACAGTGGCAAGTGACATGTGGCAGCAGGTGATGGTGGCAAGTGACATGTGGCATCAGGTGACGGTGGCAAGTGACACGTAGCATCTGGCAGCAGGTGATGGTGGCAAGCGGCATCTGGCAGCAGGTGATGGTGGCAAGTGACACGTGGCATCTGGCAGCAGGTGATGGTGGCGAGTGACACATGGCATCTGGCAGCAGGTGACGAGGCAAGTGGCATCTGGCAGCAGGTGACCGTGGCAAGTGACACATGGCATCTGGCAGCAGGTGACGAGGCAAGTGGCATCTGGCAGCAGGTGACTGTGACATGTGTCATCTGGCAGCAAGTGATGGTGGCAAGTGACATGTGGCATCTGGCAGCAGGTGACGGTGGCAAGTGGCATCTGGCAGCAGGTGACGAGGCAAGTGACATGTGGCACCTGGCAGCAGATGACCGTGACATGTGGCATCTGGCAGCAGGTGACGAGGCAAGTGACACGTGGCATCTGGCAGCAGGTGACGGTGGCAAGTGACATGTGGCATCTGGCAGCAGGTGACGGTGGCAAGTGACATGTGGCAAGCGACATGTAGTGGTGGCAAGTGACATGTGGCATCAGGTGACAGTGGCAGGTGACACGTGGCATCTGGCAGCAGGTGACGGTGGCAAGTGACACGTGGCGTCTGGCAGCAGGTGATGGGGGCAGCAATATGTGGCGTCTGGCAGCAGGTGATGATGGCGAATGACACGTGGCATCTGGCAGCAAGTGACGGTGACATGTTGCCCTGAGCCCTGTGCTGATAATCAATACAGGGCTCTTTACAGAGGGAATGATCACTTTTTGTCTTTTCTTTTTTTCTCAGGAAAAAGAACAAAATCAATCTGCAGTAAAAAGCAGCACACACAGGACACAGTTGATTCCCACTGACACTGGCTTTCTTTACACAAGTGACATGTGGCATCTGGCAGCAGGTGACGGTGGCAAGTGACATGTGGCATCTGGCAGCAGGTGACGGTGGCAAGTGACATGTGGCATCTGGCAGCAGGTGATGGTGGCAAGTGACATGTGGCATCTGGCAGCAGGTGACGGTGGCAAGTGACATGTGGCATCTGGCAGCAGGTGACAGTGGCAAGTGACATGTGGCATCTAGCAGCAGGTGACGGTGGCAAGTGACATGTGGCATCTGGCAGCAGGTGACGGTGGCAAGTGACATGTGGCATCTGGCAGCAGGTGACGATGGCAAGTGACACGTGGCATCTGGCAGCAGGTGACAGTGGCAAGTGACATGTGGCAGCAGGTGATGGTGGCAAGTGACATGTGGCATCAGGTGACGGTGGCAAGTGACACGTAGCATCTGGCAGCAGGTGATGGTGGCAAGCGGCATCTGGCAGCAGGTGATGGTGGCAAGTGACACGTGGCATCTGGCAGCAGGTGATGGTGGCGAGTGACACATGGCATCTGGCAGCAGGTGACGAGGCAAGTGGCATCTGGCAGCAGGTGACCGTGGCAAGTGACACATGGCATCTGGCAGCAGGTGACGAGGCAAGTGGCATCTGGCAGCAGGTGACTGTGACATGTGTCATCTGGCAGCAAGTGATGGTGGCAAGTGACATGTGGCATCTGGCAGCAGGTGACGGTGGCAAGTGGCATCTGGCAGCAGGTGACGAGGCAAGTGACATGTGGCACCTGGCAGCAGATGACCGTGACATGTGGCATCTGGCAGCAGGTGACGAGGCAAGTGACACGTGGCATCTGGCAGCAGGTGACGGTGGCAAGTGACATGTGGCAAGCGACATGTAGTGGTGGCAAGTGACATGTGGCATCAGGTGACAGTGGCAGGTGACACGTGGCATCTGGCAGCAGGTGACGGTGGCAAGTGACACGTGGCGTCTGGCAGCAGGTGATGGGGGCAGCAATATGTGGCGTCTGGCAGCAGGTGATGATGGCGAATGACACGTGGCATCTGGCAGCAAGTGACGGTGACATGTTGCCCTGAGCCCTGTGCTGATAATCAATACAGGGCTCTTTACAGAGGGAATGATCACTTTTTGTCTTTTCTTTTTTTCTCAGGAAAAAGAACAAAATCAATCTGCAGTAAAAAGCAGCACACACAGGACACAGTTGATTCCCACTGACACTGGCTTTCTTTACACCGGGGGTGGGGGTGGTGGGGGGTGCAGTTTGCCCTCTTTGCCCTGGGCACCGAATGACCTTGTCCCGGCACTGCTTACATACAGTATGTAATGAAAGCCTAAGTAGTAAGGCCTGGATAAGTTGAGCATCTCTGTTGGTGCTTGGGTCCTACAATTAGCCAGTCAGTTGCCATGCACTGCATAGTGCGAGGAAGGAGGGAAGATCACGTATCCCCCCACACACAAAAGTACCTGGGATTTGTAAGTACTCCAGCAGATGAACAGATTGTTGGGCGATAACAACTATTTGATTTCTTTAGAAACCAGAAACTGCCTGAATAGAAAAGCCAGTCCCCTGCCAGCAGCTGCAGAGTGGAGCCCCTGCTCTTTCTGTGGAACCAGTGAATTAATTTGCAGAGGTCTGACATGCCCCCTGCTTAGTATGAATATGTGTGTTTCTGATTTGAGAGCTATAGGTCTGACTCTGTGTGGGGGTGTCAGACCTCTTAAATGAGACAGCTGCTTCCCCACAGACAGCAAGAGTACCAGCTTTGCACCTGAGACCCTACCCAATAAGTTTACATTATTTAAAGAGCTAAACAGTTTGAATCGGAAACTTGCAGTCAAAAGACATTACATTAATAAGGACGATACTGTGAGTACAGATATAGCCATTTCCCAAGACTAAGATGAAGATGTTAGTGCTTACAAAGAGGATGATCATGTATTAACCATATTGCATGAACCCTGATGTCATACATATTCATTTCAAACCTAAATCTGCTTTTTCCCCTCAAAATCGAAAGGATGATTTATTAAGACTTTTTATGAAGCCACTTACAGCGACTTGGTAAAAACATGCGATGTTCCATACTCATATAAAATGTCCAATTTAAATAAGAATGAGTTCCAAGCCCTTTTAGAATTAATGATCAACCAAAATATCATTGTCCGCCAAGCTGACAAAGGAGGAGGTTTGGTGGTCCAAGATCGGAATCAATATCTCAAGGAGTCCCTCAGCTTGTTGGCAGATAGTCATACATATAAACAGTCAATTATCTCTATACAATGCTTTTGTTATTAGAACTGGATCCTTCCTAAAATTTCAGGAAGCGATTATCACAGCCCTTTTGTATCCAGAAGGCACTGTGGCCTAAAGCCCAACTCCAGATGCAGTTTTTAGAGGTATGTATTTTTTTTCCAGCTGTCCTCCCAGGTACCCCAACACAAAGGCCACCCTGTCTGTGGTAAAGGTGGAATGAGACGGAATAAGTTCTGCAACAAAGTTGCAGGGGAGACATTTTTTCTTTTGTCCAGCTTTGAAGGGACAGGAGGGAGAGATTGTGCCTTTATTGTGGCCAGGCTGGTCACTTTTTGAAGTCTTGTCCTACCCGTCCAGGGAACGCCCGATCCTTGAGGTCCTGTCACGGACAGACCTTAGGTGGCGTTGTTTCCTCTCCACTTTTTCCGGAAAGATAAGCCCCTGGTTTTGGTTACCCTGTCTTGGGCTGAGTCATCCGTCGAGATACAGGCTCTAATCGACTCTGGGGCTGCAGGCCTGTTCATTGATGTTGCCTTTGTATCGAAGCACTCGATTTTGCTGCAGCTGCGTGACACTCCACTTGCTATTGATGCTCTTGACGGGAGACCTCTACAGCCTGCCCATGTGACTCATGAGACTGTTTCGTTGTCCATGACCGTAGGGGCCCTTCACCATGAGATAATCCAATTCCAAGTTATTTCCTGATCTAAGTTTCCACTGGTAATTGGTTATCCTTGGTTACAGAGGCACAACCCATCTTTTGATTGGCTCCGTGCTGAGGTTCTGTCCTGGTCGCCACAGTGCAGTGAGAGATGCTTCCAGAAGTTAGACAAGGTCCTGTGCACCTCTTCACTCTCCTCCCTGCCGGAGGAGTACCGCAATTTTAGCGATGTCTTTGACAAAGGTCGAGCCGGTACTTTGCCTCCACACCGGTCGTATGATTGCGCAATTGACCTTCAACCTGGTGCCATACCCCCTCGTAGCCAAGTTTACCCTTTGTCGGTCTTGGCGGATAAGGCCATGGAGGAGTATGTTGCAGATGCACTTTCTCGAGGTTTCATCCGCAAATCCTCATCTCCTGCTCGTGCTGGTTTTTTTTTTGTGAAGAAGAAGAGTGGTGAACTGAGACCTTGTATTGATTATAGGGGTCTCAATCGTTTCACGATTAAGAATGCCTATCCCATTCCGTTGATTACAAAGTTATTTGACAACCTCAAGGGAGCAACGATTTTCACAAAGCTTGATTTGACAGGGGCATACAATCTCGTCAGGATTAAGGAGGGCGACGAGTGGAAAATTGCGTTTTAATACCAGATCAGGTCATTATGAATATTTCGTAATGCCTTTTGGCCTTTGTAATGCTCCGGCAGTTTTCCAGGAGTTCATTAACGATGTCCTCCGAGATTTGTTGCCGTTATGTGTAGTGGTTTATCTCGACAATATCCTCATATTTTTCAAGTCCCTGGAGAGCCACCACACAGATGTCTGTCGTGTGCTTCAGAGACTAAGAGAGAACAATCTCTATTGTAAATTGGAAAAGTGCGAATTCCATTGTGAACAGGTTAAATTCCTGGGCTATGTAATTTCCACTGCTGGTTTTTCGATGGACCCAGAGAAACTTTCAGCGGTCCTACAGTGGCCTCAACCCATGGGTTTACGTCCTCTGCAGTGTTTTCTTGGCTTTGCCAACTATTATCAGAAGTTTATTCGTAACTTCTCGTCTCTGGTCAAGCCCCTGACTGATATGACCAGAAAAGATGGCAACCCACAGAGTTGGTCTCCGGAGTCCATTAAGGCCTTTGAGAGTCTCAAGGCTGCCTTTGTTTCTGCTCCTGTTTTGGTACACCCTGATCCTACGTTGCCTTTTATCCTAGAAGTTGATGGTTCTGAGACTGGAGTTGGCGCCCTTCTGTCTCAACGTCCTAACTCTGAGTGCGCTATGCATTCGTGTGGCTACTTTTCTAAGAAATTGTCACCGGCAGAGTACAATTACGAGATTGGTGACAGAGAGCTGTTGGCGATCATTTTAGCCCTGAAAGAATGGAGACATCTCCTTTAAGGTACCACTGTGCTGGTTCTCATTCTTACTGACCATAAGAATCTCACATTCTTGTCTGAGGCTAAGCGCCTCTCTCCTAGAAGGGCACAATGGGCTCTTTTCTTGTCAAGTTTTAATTACATTGTCTCATTCTTATCCGGTACTAAGAATGTTAGGGCTGACGCCTTGTCACGACAATTTTCCTTCACTTCCAAGATGGAGTCGGTTCCAATTCCTGTGATTCCTTCTGATCATATTCTGGCTACAGTTCGCACCAGTCTTACTTCTCCTTTGGGTGACAAAATTCTTGCTGCTCAGGTCGATGCTCCTCCTCAGAAACCTTGTGATCGCTGCTTTGTTCCCAAGAGTCTCCGTACTGCTGTGCTCCAGACTTACCATTCTCCCAAAGCTGCTGGCCACCCTGGAAATAATCAACTCTTTTGGGCCATTTCCCAACAATTCTGGTTGCCTCGTCTACGTGCTGATGTAACCGCCTTCGTAGCTGCCTGTTCCGTGTGTGCTCAGAGTAAGACTCCCCGACACCTTCCAGTGGGCCTCCTACAACCCATACCCAATGGAGTGATGCCCTGGACCCACCTTTCTATGGATTTCACTGTGGAGTTACCCAACTCCCAGGGCAACACCGTTATCCTTATGATGGTTGACCGGTTCTCGAAAATGTTGCATTGTATTCCATTCCTATTTTTGCTCGGGAGATCTTCCGCTTACATGGTCTAACCAAGGTGATTGTCTCGGACAGGGGTAGTCAGTTTGTGTCCCGGTTCTGGCGAGCTTTTGTGCATAGTTGGGTATTCAGCTTGCTTTCTTCTCTGCGTATTACACACAGTCTAATGGGGCCACAGAAGGAGCCAATCAGTCCTTGGAGCAATTCCTATGTTGCTATATTTCTGACCATCATAACAACTGGTCAGACCTCTTACCATGGGCGGAGTGTGCTCACAATAGTGCCTTGAATTTAGCTTTCCGTTTGTCCCCATTTATGGCGAACTACGGTTTCCAACCTTCCGTGTTGCCTGCCTCATTTATTCCGCAGAGTATTCCTGCATTAGAGGAGCATCTCTGTGGCCTTCATTCCACTTGGGCACAAGTCCAGGAGGCTTTGCGACATGCTAACGATAGGTACAGACTCCATGCTGACCGCAGACGCCTGCCTGCGCCTTCCTACCAGGTTGGGGACAGAGTCTGTCTGTCTTCTCGCAACCTCCGACTTCGTGTTCTTTCTTTGAAGTTCGCACCTTGGTTTATTGGGCCTTTCCGTATCCTTTGCAGGATTAATCCAGTGGCTTACGCATTGGACCTTCCTCCTAGTATGCACATCTCTAATGTGTTTCATGTCTCCTTATTGAAACCTTTGGTCTGCAACCGCTTTACCACCTCGGTGCCACGTCCTCACCTTATACAGGTTGAGAACCATGAGGAGTATGAAGCACAGTCCATTGTTGACTCCCAAAGGTTCAGTGTGCGCATACAGTACCTGGTGCATTGGAAGAGGTACGGTCCGGAGGAATGCTCTTGGGTCTCATCCTCGGACGTACATGCTCCTGTCCTCCTCCGTGGAGGGGATACTGTCAGGGCTGGGCTCAACCTTTCCTTCTCTGTTGGCTAATTGCCAGCTCCTTTCTCTCCACAGTGACTCAGCTGTTGATGATCTGCTCGTCAGTCCTGGCTACTTAAAACCGTCCAGCTCACTTCATCTCTGCCTTCACCTTTGGTCACATCTCAGAGACTTCTCCTGCTTTCCTGCTGAAGACTTGCTCGTCTGACGTCCCTTCTGGCTCCTGATCCTGCTTGCTGTACTACTACGTTGATCTCTGGCTCTCTGAAATTGGCATTGGCTGACTACCCGATCTGGTTACTGAACTCTGGCTATATATTGAATATGCTTACTCTGTTTGCCTTTTTTATTATTATTAAAAAAGTGTGATAAACTGTACTTCTGTCTCGGTCTGATTCATGGTTTCTGACAGCAGCCTTAACTCATGGGCAACTTACCTCAATTTTTGATGTTTTGATATGGGTGGTTAAACATAAACATCCATCCTCTCCCCTCCCTTTGCTGATCTGCCATGAGTGTAACAACAAAGATTAATACATGAAATCACTGTTTGTTTTAGTTAATTTTTATGTGATCATCTACTATTTCATTAAAATTTGTGAATTTCAGGGACAAGATTGGGTTAATTTCATGACCACATATGAAATAGGCTTTGACTGCAACAAAGTCCCAGGGAAAACATTTCTTCTTTTAATGTGGAATAAGGCATGACACCTGTTTTGTTTTTTTTTTGTCCTGGCCAACCTGGCCTCTGCATCAAGGACTGCTTCTCTCACACTAGTGGATTTGTATTCTACGGTACAGGATGGCACAGTCTACGGTACAGCAAGGCACATCATTTTGCACAAGAAGGGTCTCTAAAGATGTTAGATAGACAGGAAACTGTCTATCACATTTTGAGAGAACCTAAAATCAAAGGCTGTAAAGGTTATTGTTCTGAAAAGTAAAAAAGAAAAAGTAAAAAAAAAAAGGTTGTTTTATTGAGTAAAAGAGGAAGTAAACCCTGATGAGTTTACTTCACCTTTGTTTCCCTGATAAGGTAAAGCATAATGGGCTACTATGCAATTGCATCGCATAGTAGCCCATTATGTGTCACTTACCTGACAAGGGAGCCTGTGATGTCATTTCTCCTACGAAGCATCCATCTTCTTTCCGGGTATCGCAGCTCCGGCGCTGTGATTGGCCGGAGCAGCGATGACGTCACTCCCGCACATGCGCGCTGGTGCCGCCACTAACGGCATGATCGCCGTTAGAGATGGCACACTCAGTGCGCCTGCGCGCCGTTGTCTACGGCGCATGCACCATAGACATCGGTACCTGTCTTTTGGAAATATCTCCTAAACCATGTACGTTTAGGAGATATTTCTTGCACCTACAGGTAAGCCTTAATCTAGGCTTACCTGTAGGTAAATGTGCTCTGTAAGGGTTTACAACCACTTTAATGTTCTATCATTACTGTGTGTTATTGTTAACTGTTGCTGTTTGCTTTGCAGGAACACCAATCAGCTGCAGCCCTGAGCTGTGTATTTTAACAGCAGCAGGGTGCCGTTCTCAGAATACATACTGTACGTCAGTGCCTGCAGCGATGCAGGGGGAGATTTTCTCCAAAAAAGAACATGTATGCCCGCATTGTGTGTTCATTACTTGTTTCTATTAAGCGCAGCTTTTTGTTTTTAACTATTGGTGTATGGCTGTGTGTATCTCACAGTAGAGCCGCAGCTTGTGTTAAGCATATTATTTTTTTAGCGCAGTATTTTTTATATTTTATATATCTCACACATGTCATTGGTACACGTGGCATTACATCCTGATTCTTTGGTCGTACAGGATAAGCTGCGGTATATGCTGATATCTATTGTCTGTCCGGTGAGTGCAGGATTGCCGCACTTCTGGTGATAGAGTGGAAATACTTTTCACTTTGGGATATTATTTTACTGAACTTTGAAAAGATTTATTTAAATATATTTTGGGACTTTTTGAATTTTTGGAGCACTTAGCACTTTCTTATCTGATTGTGCACTATATGTTCTTTTTGTTAATCCACTTTATTTAGCACTAGCACTTTAAGGTTTATTCTTTTTCAGGTTTTGCATTTTTCACTTCATGAATTGATGTATTTTAAGTATTCATTCCTTTCAGTAATTTTATCAATTGTGTGAGTGCTGCACGTTATCTTAGTATATTTTGTATAAGGTTGGTTTGTTAAATTTTTGTGCAAGCAGTTTTTCCTCTTATGCCGAGTACAGACGATCGAACATTCCGACAACAAAATTCTGGATTTGTTGGCTCAAACTTGTCTTGCATACACACAGTCGCACAAATGTTGCCGAATGTCACGGTGACGTACAAGACGTACGACGAGCCGAGAAAAATGAAGTTCAATAGCCAGTGTGGCTCTTCTGCTTGATTCCGAGCATGCGTGGACTTTTGTACACACAATCGGAATTTATGACAACGGATTTTGTTGTCGGAAAATTTGAGAACCAGCTCTCAAATTTTGTTGGTCAGAAATTCCGACAAAAAATGTCCGATGAAGCCTACACATGGTTGGAATTTCCGACAACAAGCTCACATCGAACATTTGTTATCCGAAATTTCGATTGTCGGTATGCGGCATTTGAGTGCTGGCTTGTACGTGATCACATTTAGATTTTATTTGTTGCCACAAGTTTTTGGAAAATTAAGAAAAAAAAACTAAATGTATTTTTTTTTCATTTTTCAAAACCTTGTAACAAAAATTAAGATCTGCAAAAAACTCACCATGCCTCTTAACAAATACCATGGTGTGTCTACTTTCAACAAAGGGGTCATTTGGGGGGTGTTTGTACTATCCTGGCATTTTAGGGCTTCAAAAAGTGTCATAGGTAGTCAAGAAATGAAAGTTATGCCCTTTAAAAGCCTGAAGGTGCTCATTGGATTTTGGGATCCTGTACGTGGCTAGGCTCCCAAAAAGTCTCACACATGTGGTATCCCCATACTCAGGAGAGGTAGCAGAACGTGTTTAAGGTATAATGTCATGTATATCCATGAGTATGAGATATATATCAGTAAAGCGATAACTTTGTGTAAAAAACAAGAAAAACTTTTTTGTTTCATTTTCCAAAAACTTGTGGCAAAAACTAAAATCTTCCAAAGACTCAACATGACTCTAAGCAAATACTTTGGGGCATCTACTTTCCAAAAAGGGGAAATTTGGTGGGTGTTTATGCAGTCCTGGCCTTTCAGGGCCTCCAAAAATGTGATAGGTAGTCAGGAAATCCAATGCATAATTAACACCCCTTAAAAGCTTAAAGTGTTTGTTAAGGTAATAAAATAAGCCTATGCCAGCCCCTCTATTAGAGGCTGGCATAGCACACTGTGTAAATTGTATTTAAAACTGAGTGCTGTAAATACTGAATTTCAGCTGTCTTCGGGCCGGTCACATCACTCCCGGCCGCTTTCCACCTCCGATGGATGTCTTCTGTGGGAGAGGCCGTGATCTCCCTCTGACGTCAGAGGAAGATTACATGGCTGCTCGTCTCCTCCGCAGAAGACATTCATCGGAGCCACGAGTCACGTGACCGGCCTGAAGGCAGCTGAAATTCAGTATTTACAGCGCTCATTTTTTAATACAACTTATACAGTATGCTATGCCAGCCTCTAATAGAGAGGCTGGCAGTGACAAATTTAAGATTTTAATATTACAATAATAGCGGGGGGTGGGGCCGGGCCGGAGACAGACAGAGAGGACGCTGACAGGGAGTAAGGAGGGGTGGAGGGGAAAGAGAGGAGAGCAGAGAGCAGGCAGCCTGTCACAGAGGGAGGCACTTTGACCATGGTGATCAGGGTGGAGCAGCCCTGGTTATCGTGGTCTGTTTAGAGAGGGCATACAGGAAGTGGTAGGTTTAGAGTTTTTTTTACAGTTTAGAGGGGGGCAGATTACATAGCACAAGCGCTGTGCTGTGTAATCTGCTTTAAGGGACTAGAATCAACATACGTTTTTTAGGGTTAACAAACACTTTAAAGGTACTCTTTGGATTTTGGGCCCCTGTATGTGGCTAGGCTGCTAAAAAATCTCTCACATGTGGTATCCCAATACTCGGGAGAAATAGCAAAATGTGTTTTGGGGTGTAATTCCACATATACCATGGTATGTGTGACAATTTTGTGTAAAAAACAAAACAAAATGATTTTGACAAAAAACAAAAGCGTTTATAAAATCAACATGTCTCTCAGCAAATGGTGTCTACTTTCCAAAATGGGGTCATTTGGGGGGGGGGGGGGGTTGTACTGTGATGGCATTTTAGCGCCTCAAAAAAATGCGATAGGCAGTCAGAAAGTCAGAGCTGTGTAAATTTCAGTATATTCCATAGTTTGTAGACACTATAACGTTCACACAAACCAATATATATATATACCCATTGAGATTTTTGTTTTACCAAAGACATGTAGCAGAATATTTTGGCCTAAATTTATGAAGACATTTCATTTTATTTGAATATGTTTTATAACAGAAAATTTAAAATTCTGTTTTATTTTTTACAAGTTTGGTCTTTTTTTGTTTATATAATAAAAAAATAAAAATCCAGTGGTGATCAAAAGAAAGCTCTATTTGTGTGAAAAAGAATGATATATATTTATTTTGCGAACAGTGTGGCATGACCAAGCAGTTGTCAGTTAAAGTAGCACAGTGCTGAATAACAAAAAATAGTCTGATCATGAAGGGGGTAAAACCTTCAGGTGGTCAAGTGGTTAAACAAACACCTTTTGTTTAGTTGCATTACTATGTTTTTATCTGTTTTCAGCTGAGGGTTAACCTGTTTATTTTAGCTATAAATTTCAAGTAACAAACGCAATCACAATACAAAACCACACTGCTTTTGTTTAAACAGGATTATAAAATAAATAATAACCCATGCCAAAACCACAGGGAACATTGAATGAGCTGAGAATAAATAGTATAAAGAGGTGCAGGTTTCAGAGATGTAGGACATTAAATATTATGCTAAGAAGTTATTGTAAATGCTGCTGTTTGTTTAGGGTTACCTATAACTAATAGTTTCTAGTAGGAAAATTCATTATACCTTACAGTATTAAAATGAGTAATTATTTTGTTCTCATTAGCTCACAGTGCTTAAGAAACATTTTCACAATCAGTAATTGGTGGACATTCTCCCAAGTTTTCAGTAATGGAAAATAATTAAAGTGTTACTAAAAGCACAACAGTAAAATCAGTGCGTATATGCAGTAAAGCATGCTTGTTTATACTTACTGTGCAACCTAAGTGATTAATCCTCTGCATTGTGTAAAAAGACTGTTTGATCCCGTCTTCTCTGATCCTCCCCTTCTTCCACTGTCCTCAATCTATATCCTGATAAGACAGAGCCTTTGGAGTCACTCTGTGCATGCTCAGTTTGGTGTGTATTGCTAGAGAGTTTTTTTTTTCTTGGGAGGGTGCATGTGATGCAGCAAAGGGCCAATCAGCATTGTCCAGACAGAGGGTCAGGCAGCCTCATTGAACAGTCAGAGGAAAATGAAAACTCCTTCTACAAGCTTTAGCCAGACACTGATAGAAATCACACGACTTTTATATACTGCTAATGAGAAAGGATATTTAGCAGTTTATATTTATTACAATAATTGTGTTTCCATGTTCTGTGTACTGTGGGAGACCAGATATAGTGAATGCAGGGTTCTGGGCTTTGTAACACTTTTACCATGTCCCTGACACGCAGGGGTGTATTTGGCTTTGCTTGGTTGGAAAATGAACCACAATAAGCCTGGGTTCCTGATATTGGCACAGTTTTAAGTGACCAGGGTACTCTGGGTAGGAGGTCCCCTATGTAGGTTTGCCAGCTTTTCTTCAAGCCAAACCCGAACACTTAGCCGTGCACTGCAAAATTGTATTATAAAGGGGGAACACTTTGGACTCTGGTGTAAAGGGGAACTCTGATGTAAGGGGGTTTCTGCTCACCAAACCTCCCACTTAATTTAGAGTTCCCAGAATTCCCCATAAATTATGGTTCCCAAAGTCCCCCTAACATCAGAGTCCACAAGGCACTCCTTACATCAGAGTCCCCCTTACCTTAGTGTACTCACTCGCTTGGAGGCAGGAGAGAGAAGGGAAGGAGGGGGGAGACTTCAGTCACAGACATTTCTCCAGTGAGCTCACTCACTGGAGCATGAAGCCTCAGGCATCAACACCTTTCTTCTACAATGTATCTGCCGATTGCTAAGCTTCAAACCAGCCCACACATCCCTTTCCTGAGGCACAGAACGCAGGGAATTGGAGTGTGGGTGGGCAGACAGAGGGGTAGGGGCGGGAGGAGGAGGAGGAGCAGTTTAAGCACATGGTTACTTGGGGAGCCACAGTCCATTCTAAATATTGTGTCTGGGTTTCAGGTGGTCTGAAACCCGGCCACCCGATTCAAAACCTGGACTGTCTGGATGAATCCCGGACAGGTGGCAACCCTACCCCTATGGCATCATTGTCAATGTTTTGGTAGTTTTCTGGGACAACTGGGGAACTGTTAGTTCTAGAGAGTTGGCATAAATTGAGCCTAATGCACAACTGTCTAGGTAAACCTAGTTTATAGTTTATAACCAGTTTACAGGTTTATACTTCTGCTTTATGCTTATCATTGATCTCATAAGTACATTCACTGACATTTTCATTTTTGCTCAGTCATCTGAACCACTACCCAAACAAAAGGTTCATTGTACTAAGCCAAGGGGTAGGCAACCTTGACGCTCCAGCTGGGATGAAAATACAAGACATGGCAAGACCTTGACATTAACAGGCATGACTACCATTTGACAGCAAAGACATGATGGGGTTTGTAGTTTCACCGCAGCTGAGGTTGTCTACCCCTATACTAGGCTAACCCTTAGGAAACAAATCGTATTTTAGTACTTTAAAGACTTAAAAAGACACTATGTTTGTTGAGAAAGAAAAAAATCTCCTCCATGTAATAATAATACCTTGACATTTATCACAGATTTCTATCTTTTTCTTTTCTCCTGATGCTTATCATGTCACTGTACTCATTTCCTTTAACAGGCTGCTAAATAGGAAGGTCTTTTATAAAAGAATCAAAAGAATAGATCAAAGAATTTTCTGTAGTACTGGTTGAAACAACGATCACCACACTTGGGGCACTTTCACACTGATAAGTGTTTAATCAGTTTTTCAGTTGCATCTCTTTAAATCCAATGGAAACCTTCACACCAGTCCTTTGCATTTCATCTGTGTTTTTAAAAGCCATGCTTGCTGCATTTTTGGTGTCCTTTTCAAAAAACAAAAAATGCATCTCCCTTTTGAAATTAATGGAAAATGCATCAAAAACGCATGATAAACGCACAGCAGTTGCATTTTTGGTGCATTTTTTGGAGTCACATGTCCATGTTTTCCAGGTGCATGCTGGGAGTCAGGCAACCAGAAAAGGCACCAGAAACTCCCCGGAAATGTGTATGCATTTTTGATGCATTTTTTCAACAGAGCGGTGTGAAAGCAGCTTTAGGGATTCAAAAATGTTAAAGTTAAAGCATAGGTTACAACCCACACTATGTGAGAGTATGTATATTGAAATCGCATGGTTGGATCTTGCATGCACTTGAACTAAAAAGCCCTGCAGAAACCTGTGTCTCCAATATAAGTGTATGTTGGACCTGTAAACAGAAACTATAATGGACTGGGTGATTTCATTTGTTTAAATATATATACACAAATATACTGTACACACACAAAATTAGAAAATTCTTCCCCAATGGGAACACAGACAGCTATAAAAACCAAGTTTAGAACTTCTATTTGATTTTTTTTTTCTGCTGTCTTTGCTCCCATTGATGATTTGTTTTATTTCTTGTTCCGATTATAGTGGTTACTGGGACAGAATGAGGTGTATTTAAAAAAAAAAGAAGGAAAAAATGCTGTGTGAATGCCTCATTTGTATGGCCATCACAAATAATCTCCATAATATGTGCAATATGTTTATTTTCTATGATTTTCAGTTTCATTTAGTGGCCATAATGCATTAATATATTACTTGCATTATGGTGATTTTTTTATGGCAGTGGATTTTTTATAATTATACTCCAAAGTGTTGAAAGTTTCTCCAGTGTGGACCGCTATGGTAGTAAAAGACATTTTGACTGTCTATGCCCCATGGACAAAAAATATATATAAAAATCCATGCTTAGATGTGAAATACTATATATAAAAGCTGCTAGCACCAATATAAACATATAAAAGGTGGCACTAAGCACATACAAGTGAATAAGCAGTATACAGTATATCATGCACCGAAAACATGAACATATATCACTGCAAGAAACACATAAATTGTTGAACATATATAGCAAGCTAAAAGTCCATTAGTGATAGTGTTCCCAACACCAAAATGCTTTTAAATAAGGTTTTTTGTTCTTCCACCACAGGTACACAATGGAAAGGTGGCAACTCATTATTGACCACTTTTTAGGGTAGGTCAAAATGCCCATTAGGAATAACCAAATTGATTCATACTGCCAACACCACTCTGCTCCAATAGGGCATAAAAATTGACTTACTTCTAATAAGAGCGCGCTTACAGGACGTCCAGACAGCACCCTTGTGGCGGTGTCCGCCGGCGACCCGCGGTCGCTCCTCAGAGAGACAGAACGAGCATCTGTCAATGTACACAGACAGATCCCCATTCCGTCAGGGAAGTAGAGAGAGATCTGCTATTCCTAATGATCAGGAACAGCGATCGTTCTCTACTCCCTGTCAGTACACTCCCCCGACAGTTAGAAACAACTCCCTAGGGAACACTTAACCCCTTGATCGCTCCCTAGTGTTAACCCCTTCCCTGCCAGTGACATTTATACAGTAATCAGTGGCTATTTTTAGCTCTGATCGCTGTATAAATGTCAATGGTCCCAAAAAAAGTGTCTGATCTGTCCGCCGCAATGTCACAGTCCTGCTAAAAATCGCAGATCGCCGCCATTACTAGTAAAAAAAAAAAATTAATAATAAAAATGCCATAAATATATCCCCTATTTTGTAGACACTATAACTTTTGTGCAAACCAATCAATATACGCTTATTGCGGTTTTTTTTACCAAAAATATATAGAAGATTACATTTGGCCTAAACCGATTAAGAAATTCGTTTTTTTTTTTACTTCTTTGGGGGATATTTATTATAGCAAAAAGTTTAAAAAAATGTTTTTTTTTTCAAAATTGTCGTTTTTTTTTTGTTTATAGCACAAAAAATAAATACCGCAGAGGTGATCAAATACCACCTAAAGAAAGCTCTATTTGTGGGAAAGAAAGGACATAAATTTTGTTTGTGTACAATGTCGCATGACCGCACAATTGTCAGTTAAAGCGACGCAGTGCTGTATTGCAAACAATAGTCTGGTCATTAACGGGGAAAATCCTTCCAGTCCTTAAGTGGTTAATTTAATAATATAATTAAAGTGATACTCAAGCGCTGGTGGACTAAAATATTTTGTGTGGCATTTAGAAAAGCTGCAACCAAAAATCAGTGATCACTCACTCAAAAGTAATTTTTAAAATGTAAAATAATGTGCGCTAATCTTCTTGTGCAAACCTACTGTGCATTAAAATGGTCTCTCTATGGTTCTAGACCACTACTTCAAAGTGCAAAGTGTTATAATAACTAAACCGCAAACATGTGCGTAAAATTAAATAGATATATAAATGTGAATTGATTACATACAAACAGTGATTTTTTAAGAACATAACCATATGCTTTATATGCAGTGCTTGCGGTAAAAAAAGGTGGCATAAAAAGGAGAAATGTTTTATCCTAATAGAGATGAAGTGTAGCCAGATGCAATCATATAAACATATAGTGGCAAGCTGAAAAAATAATACCCGATTTTGAAATCATTAACTCTTGCATGCGATAGTGAGTTGTGCCCAGGTGTTTGGATCACTTATTCCTGATATTCGCCATGTTCTCCCACAATCTGACAAATAAAAAGAGAAATCGCAATAGTATTGTACTGGACAGACTATGAGACAGCCGTCTCAAGCTGCTGCACTCACATGTGTTCGCTCTCACAGCAGCATGTGTATATTCAGCAGTCAGGTAATCACTCCTCCTCTCAGCAAGATCGAGTGTTCTCACACTCGTGGCTGACGTCACTGGCTCCTCCTCCCGACGCGTTGCGCCACAGGTCACATGACATTCTCACCTTATACCTAGCGCACCTTATTTTACATTTTAATTTAATAATATGACCCATAGACAGTCCGTAAGACAGCAAGTTTGGGGAAACTCTCCAATGGGGACACAGACGGCACTAAAAACCACAGAGGCCCTACCTCTCCCCTATGCTATCTATAACTGAAAAAAAGCTCTTGGTTTTAATTACACTTTACTTAATATATTTTGCAACATGCAACTCCTGAGCAATCCTTTCAAAAAAATTCTAATTCTTTTCCACTGAGATGCTTCAAGAAACATAGTTGTTTGTAAAAATGCAAAAACATACACAGCTTCAAATATTAAAATGGACCTTAAATAAAAGTGCAAAGTCCGCTTAGTTTGTAGCCCCCTCTTTCCTCCCCTCCCTATGGCCAAATCAGGGGCTTAGCTGCAGGCACATTGCAAAAATTTGATAGAGCAAAATTGAACAAGAGTGTTGAAATGCTGGTGGATCGGAAATGTGTTCCTTTAGTGCATTCAACATGAAGGCACCTCAACACGCTAATATGTGCATGGTGTGTAGTACCATGCAAACAATGTATAGGCGACTGCGTGCAGTCAGCCAACTGATGGGGCTGTTATTCAAATAGGCTGCAAAGCACCATAATTAACTAGAAAACGGCCCTGTCCTTTTGTTGTTCACATATTGTCACAACTGCCTGCAAATTGTCAAGATTGCCTGTACTGGCAACATTATTAGGTAATAAAGCTACATTACAGTCACACATATATGTCATTTTGCCCATAGTTACATTTTGATGACAACATTCAGACTATGAGCTTTCCATAACTTTTATGTTTATAAGGACAGAGGTTGCAATAGAAGTTTAGAGAATCATGCAAACCTGCCAAGATAAACAATGGAGCCACTGAACAGGTAGCCCTGTTAATATGTAAACAGTCTAGAATTCTAGGCTTATATCCAATTCCTTGTATTTTATCTTAGGGTTCTGTACCATATTCAGCAGGTAAAAGAAGTATTGAACACGTCACCATTTTCCTAGGTAAATATATTTGTAAAGGTGCTATTGACATGAAATTTTCGCCACATGTCGGTAACAACCCATGCAATCTATAGATACAAAGAAAACAGAAGAAATAAGTTCAGAAATTAAGTTATGTGTAATAAACAAGAAAGGTAGAAAATATACTGAGCTGTGAAAAAGTATACCAACTAGCAGCCAGCACCGCTATAGACAAAAGAGCAAAAGTGTAGAAAAATATAAATGCAGCGCTAATTGGGTGAACAAATAAAATGTATGATATAACACCAAACATAAAAAAGTCAATATCTGAAAGGGTGAACCATATGTGTGACTAAATAGTCCAAAATCTATGTATATAGCTGGAAAAAAGTTCAGACAAAATTCTGTTCCAACGTTTTAAGTGGGTAAATCCAACAACAAATGAAATCTTGAAGAAAGGTATAACCACACCACCACCTCCGTGACAAGAGGAGGATTACCAGATTAAAATGACCTGGAAAGGCATACACCGCCCAGGTCATATAAGGCTTGTAGATTTAATAAACCAAATGGATGTGACTGGTCCTGGACACAAGGTTGTAAATCCACATCAATGGTTGAAGCGTCAATGATATATGGAAAGCTGCACTCAAAACTTCGTATGGAGGGCAAAGGCTCGGAACCACATACCATGCATCACCATATCATCATACCCCAGATGACGACTAGTCAGTCGAAACGCGTCGGGTGAACCCCCCACACACATCGCTGCAGACCTGCATTTGTTTTTGCTATGCCTATATACGATCTTCTCTGTGTGAGTATTCACTTTTAATTATTCAATAAATACTTTTTTATACGGTATCACGCTATGCAAGCTTTTCGTTACTATATGATGCATGCTATGTGGTTCCGAGCCTTTGCCCTCCATACGAAGTTTTGAGTGTAGCTTTCCATATCCCATTGTCGCTTCAACCATTGATGTGGATTTACAACCTTGTGTCCAGGACCAGTCACATCCTTTTGGTTTATTAAACCTACAAGCCTTATATGACCTGGGCGGTGTATGCCTTTCCAGGTCATTTTAATCTGGTAAGCCTCCTCTTATCACGGTGGTGGTGGTGTGGTTATACCTTTCTTCAAGATTTCATTTGTTGTTGGATTTACCCACTTAAAACGTTGGAACAGAATTTTGTCTGAACTTTTTTCCAGCTATATACATAGATTTTGGACTATTTAGTCACACATATGGTTTATTCTTTCAGATATTGACTTTTTTATGTTTGGTGTTATATCATACATTTTATTTGTTCACCCAATTAGCGCTGCATTTATATTTATCTAAGTTATGTGTAATGACATATGGAATGAGATAGGGAAAAAGTATTGAACACGCTAACTGAAATTTATTTACTACTTTGTACAAAATCCTTTGTTGGTAATGACAGTTTCAAGACGCCTCCTGTATGGAGAAACTAGTCGCATGCATTGATCAGGTGTGATTTTGGCCCATTCTACCACACCAACAGTCTTCAAATCTTGAAGGTTCTATCGGCCTCTTCTATGAACTCAGATCTTTAGTTCTTTCTATAGATTTTCTATTGGATTCAAGGCAGGTGATTGGCTGGGCCATTCCAGCAGCTTTATTTTCTTTCCCTGAAACCAGTTGAGCATTTTCTTGGGTTCGTGTTTGGGATCATTGTCTTGCTGAAATGTCCACCCTCGTTTCATTTTTATCATCCTGGTAGATAGCAGCAGATTTCTATCATGAATGTCGGTACATTTTTCCATTCATCCTTCCTTCAATGATATGAAGTTTGCCAGTACCGTATGCTGAAAAACTGCCCCACACCATGATGTACCCACCTCCAAACTTCACTGTTGGTATGGTGTTTTAGGGGTGATGTGCAGTGCCATTTGACCTCCAAACATGGTTTGTATTATGGCATCCAAAGAGTTCAATTTTAGCCTCATCTGACCAGAATATATTCTCCCAGTATTTCACAGGCTTATCCAAATGTTGTACAGCAAACGTTAAAGAAGCTTCATGTGCTTTTTCATCAGCAATGGAGTCTTGTGTGGTGAGCGTGCATACAGGCCATGGTGGTTAAGTGCATTACTTATTGCTTTCTTTGAAACAACTGTACCTGCTAATTCCAGGTCTTTCTAAAGGTCTCCACAAGTGGTACTTGGCTCTTGGACAAATCTTATGATAATTCTATTAACGCCTTTGTCAGAAATCTTGCGAGGAGCACCTGGTCATAGCCAGTGAAATGATGTTCTTTCCATCCTGGATTATGGCCCCAACATTGCTCACTGGAACATTCAGAAGTTTAGAAATCCTTCTGTAGTCAATGCCATCAGTATTTTTTGCAACAATAAGGTTGTAAAGGTCTTGAGAGAACTTTTTGCTTTTACCCATCATGAGATATTTCTTTTGTGACACCTTGGGAATGCAACACCTTTTTATAGGCCATCATTTGAGACTGAACCAGCTGATATTAACTTTCCTAATTACTGATACATTTTAGCTGGTGTCTTGGCTTTATGTGCCCTTTTGCATCTCCCTTTCTTCATGTGTTCAATACTCCCCTTTAATATTCCTTTTTATTACACATAACTTATTTCTGAACTTATTTGTTTTGGTTTCTTTGTATGTATGAATTGCATTGGTTGTTACTGACGTGTGGTGAAATTTATACCACCTTTAGAAATATATTTACCTAGAAAAATGGTGACGTGTTGAATACTTTTTTTACCCGCTGTATAATTAAGTACCATTGGCCAATTTTCAGGCTTCTTTTTTTCACACTGTGGCTATAATAGTAGGCCATGGAGTCTTTGTGACTTCACATGACCTGCAGGTTCCTCTTGTTTAGATCTTGCATGGCAGGTCTTAGAGAAGGTACCAGCCAATGATGGCATATGACAACATCAGCACTGTTCTCTGCCATAATATTGCCAATGCCAAACCTGGGGGTGAGTTGACACCCTGCACTCACAAGATGTTTCGTTTTCAGGATTAAATGACTGTAGACATCATGTAATGCAGAAGACTGAGAACATCTACAAGTACAAAGAAATGTGAGGGTAGTGCTAGTGAGCAAGTGAGGTGAGCATTGCAGCCAAAGCTACTGGGGCCAGAGCTAAAAGAGGCATATTTAATAAAAAAATAAATTCCCCGCATTTGGAATTTAAAAAGAAGTGGGCATTAAAAAAAGCTGTACAAAAAAATGGCAACCACCCCAATCTAGGGGCAATGCACATCACAAACAAACAAAAGATTTCCCAGCACACTTAAAGAAAAGCCTGGAGCAACAGCATGCAATGATGTATGCAAAGGGCGCACATGACAGTGGTAGCAGTGTAAGGGTTAAAGTTAATTGGTGAGTTTAGAGCCGAGGGGGAGGGAGGATCAGGGGTGGGACTAGTTAAAAGGAGTTTCTGCGCTGGGAGGGACAACAGAAAGTTTAGGAAAGTTCAGAGGTAGGTGGTGTGGCTATCATGGCTGAATTAGAGGGACTAATGGCCCAGTTGCGGGAAGAAGCAGCGGTTAGGGGAGCCGAGTGGCTGCAGGAGACTATCGCAGCCGCGCTACAGGGCTCAACTAGGCAGGCAAGTGTAGGAGAGAGAAGCGGCACTAGAGCGCGCCGCTCTCGGCCTCCTGAGCGGTTCTCGCCGGACCGCATGACGTCAGCGCAGCGGCACTCGGGTAGTCTGTCATCCAGACTCCCGGGGGGCCCTCCGGCAAAACGTGCTGCAGTGAGAGAGCGGGCCAGCGGGCGCGCGGCCCCGGCGGGACAAGAGGAGAGACGTGACTGGGATCCGGCCACAGCTAGGCCTCGGAGCGGGAGACGTACTGAGAGCGCAAGCCCCGCCCCCAGGATGACGGCGGGGAGCGCCGCCATTGCTTCAGCTGCACTGCCTGCAGGGATCCCCGGGCCTTCTATTTCCACGGCAGGGGACAGGCAGAGAGGAGAAAGAAACAGGGCTGGACTAACAGCTACCGGAGCGGAGGCAAGCAGGGCTGAGGTAGCACACACCGGTCCTGGGAAGGCAAGCCGGAAGTCCACCGGAGGTTTCGCTGCGCGGAGGAGGGGAAGGATGGCGAGCAACGCGGCAGCCGCGGTACACATCCAGGGCGGGCATCCATCGGCTTCAGAGGAAGAGCCAGGTCGGAGCGGAAGAGAGGAGGAATCCGGATCGGAGGAGGATGCGGCCCCCCTGCCCAGGAGGATGGGGCCAGAAGAGGGCAGACGGTCGGCTGATGGGTCAACACCTAGGCAGCCAGGTGAGCCAACACAGATCAATGCACTGTCTAGCTTAAATGATGCATCAGATGTTAGATCTGGGATTGTAGGCTTAGAAAACAGCATAGCGGGGTCTGGCATAGGTGCAGGAACACAGGGTTTCCTGGGGTTTTTAACGGGAATTAAGGAACTAGTGCAGAGGTTGGAGGCTGCAGAGAAGCCGGGGGAGGGCCCGAGAGCTGCATGGACACAGCAGACGGGGAAGGATTTAGGAAGGGCTGACCCGACAACAGAGGTTGCTGCTGTGGTCACGTCACCTGATCAGCAAGCTACAGGGAGTGGAGCTGCTCAGGGGAAGGAAAAAACAGCGCCGACAGGAGAGGCGGCGGCAAGGAAGGACATCATTAGGCTGGCGGACGCGGCTCGCTGTGAGGTGTATGTGTGCTACGAAGGGCCGTTAGGAGCGCACTTGAAACAGGAAGTGCGGGAGAAATTATGGAAGGGTGAGTATGTGGAAATATTTTCATTGCTGCCCTTGGAGAAGTTCAATCTTGATAGAGTCAAGCCGGATGACTCTAAAAAAGAAGATGAGGAAAAGAGACGGTATAGGCTGATACCTAGGACATTCACGAATTGGTTACAAGCGTTCGCGATCATGGCAAGTGTGATAGGGGAGAAGCAGCCGGAACACTGTTCGGCGCTTTTCTGCTATCAGGATGCGATTGGGGAAGCGTATAGAGTATATGGAGGTTCGGCATGGTTGCGATACGATGAACAGTTTAGGCAAAGGAGAGCGGTTCGCCCAGAGCTACGGTGGGACCATAAGGACATCAGCCTATGGATGCGCTTGATGACGACGGCGAGGGCACCAAACCAGTTTTTTCAGGGGGGAGCCGGTGGACCGTTCACCCAGGGACATTCGGCTGGAAACAAGAAAGGGGTTTGTTGGCAGTATAACTCAGGATCCTGTAAGTTTGGCGGAACATGTAAGTATAAGCATGAGTGCTCAGGCTGCGGGGGAACACATCCATCATCCAGATGCTTTAAACAAGGAAAAGGCCGACAGGGAGAGGCTGGGAACAAAAGGGAGGACTCCGGTGATGGTGGAAAGGATGCGGCCGTTTCTCGGTAAGTATCCTGACAGAGAGGCGGCATCGTTATTGGAAGAGGGCTTTGCGCGGGGTTTTAGGATTCCATGTAGTTTATCAGTGACTCCCCCGGTGCCCAAAAATTTAAAGTCTGCCCTGCAACATCCTGAAGTGGTTTCGGAGAAACTGCGGAAGGAAGTGGCATTGGGGAGGATGGTTGGCCCTTTCCCAGTAATACCCATAGTTGATTTAGTGGTGTCCCCGCTGGGCGTGGTGCCCAAAAAGGAACCCAACAAATTCAGGCTCATTCACCACTTATCCTTCCCGAAAGGGGGATCCGTGAATGACGCAATAGACCAAGATGCATGCTCGGTGACGTACACGTCATTTGATGCTGCGGTGCGGTGGGTGAGACACTATGGGAAAGGCGCCTTGATGGCTAAGGCAGACATAGAATCAGCGTTTCGTCTGTTGCCGGTTCACCCGGATAGTTTCCGGTTGCTCGGGTGCCACTGGAACGGCGGTTTTTATGTCGATCAATGCTTACCCATGGGTTGTTCAGTGTCGTGCGCGATATTTGAACAATTCAGTTCCTTCGTGGAATGGGTGGTAAGGGATGTATCCGGGGTGAATTCGATAATTCACTACTTGGATGATTTTCTATGCATAGGCCCGGCCTCTTCTAGAGTATGCGCGGTGTTGCTGGCTTCATTGCAGCATATAGCGGGCACATTCGGCATTCCACTGGCGGCCGAAAAAAACGGAGGGACCCTGCGCGGTCATCACGTTTTTGGGTATCGTGCTAGATTCGGATGCAATGGAATGCAGATTGCCTGCTGACAAATTGGAGGATTTGAAAAAAGAAGTGGCAGGGCTGATAGGAATTAAAAAGGTACAACTGCGTAGGTTGCAATCGGTGTTGGGCAAGCTGAACTTTGCTTGCCGCATACTTCCGATGGGGAGAGTGTTCAGTCGCCGGCTGGCGGCCAGCACGAGCGGGATAAAATCGCCTAAACATTTCGTGAGATTGAGGAAAACGCACAGGGAGGACCTGAAGGTATGGCATACCTTCCTGGAATCCTTTAATGGCAGGGCAATGTGGATGTCAGGACCAGTCAGTAACTTTGACTTGGAATTGTTCACCGACGCCGCAGGATCAACAGGTTTTGGTGCTTTTTTCCGGGGAAAATGGAGCGCGGGTCCGTGGCCACAAGCTTGGATAGAAGAGGGCTTCACGAAGAACTTGGTTCTACTGGAATTGTTTCCAGTAGTTCTGGCAGTGGAACTATGGGGTGCATCATTCAGGGATCTGAAAGTGCGCTTTCATGGGGATAACATGGGGGTGGTGCAAGTGATAAACAGGGTCACGGCGTCATCTCCGCCGGTGATCAGGCTGCTGCAGCATTTAATCCTAAGATGTCTACAACTGAATGTTTTCATTCATGCTGTGCATTTGCCGGGGGTGGAAAACGTTATTGCTGATGCGCTGTCTCGCTTCCAGTGGGACAGGTTCCGGGAGTTGGCGCCGGACGCGGAGCAACAAGGGATACCTTGTCCAGACTGGCTGTGGGAGATTGCGCTGGCATCATAGAGGGATGGATTAAGCGGTCGGTAAGTGAGAATACATGGGCCTCATACAATAGGGTATGGCAGGAATGGATATCATTTGTACAAGCTTTGGGGGAGGATCCGGTAGGCCAAGGAGTGAGTTCTCTATTGCTGTATTATGTGGTCCAGAAATTGGACGAGGGCGTGTCCGTGTCAAGGATGAATACGCAGTTGGCCGGTTTGGCTTTCCTTTTCAAACTACAAGGGCAGCCCGACGTCACCAAGGAATTTTGGGTACGACAAGCGTTGAAGGGTTACAGGAGGGCGGTGGTTAAGCGTGATTCGAGGAGACCGGTAACTTTTGAGATATTGAGGGGTATTGTGGATAAGTTGGGGGTGGTTTGCTCATCTGAATACGAGGTCGTTTTGTTTAAGGTTGCTTTCGTGTTGGCATTTTTTGGAGCGTTTAGGATAGGGGAACTAGTTAGTCCTTCCAAAAAAGTGCAAGGGGGAATTAGGTTACAGGAGGTGCAACTTGATGAGGAGGGGGTATCGATATTTTTGAGGAAGTCGAAGACGGATCAGGGGGGAAGAGGCAGGATGGTGCGAATTTATCCTATTCATGGTTCCCCCCAGTGCCCGGTGGGCACGGTCCGGGAATTCTTGAAGGTTAGGCCGGATTTTCAAGGCCCCTTACTAGTGCACCTAAATGGTACTTTGTTGTCACGTTTCCAGTTTGTAGCTGTGTTTAAAAAATGTTTACAGGGGCTGGGGCTGGAGGAGAAGGATTTCTCATCCCACTCATTTAGGATTGGAGCCGCGACGGAAGCGGCCAGGCTGGGGTTGGATGTGGAGGTGATAAAAAGGATCGGACGGTGGGAATCGAACAGATTCCAATCTTATGTTAGGCCACAACTGGCAATACAATTATAGGGGACAGGGTTGCTTTATGTTGGTTTATGTGGGGCATACATTTAGTTATCTGATTAGGACAAGTATTATAGTTGGCATAGTCAATGTTGAGAAGAGTGTTTTGTTTTCTTCTAATTTCAGGTGCAGCACCGAGAATGGTCTGGATTATGGGCCATTCTTATGTATGTTGGGGGGCTCGGAGGGGAGACGCTAGGCCTGAGGGTAGGCAACTAAGTTTTGACAGACGGGAAGTGTATATAAAGTGGTTTGGGATACCGGGGATGTTGTGGGGAAGGTTGGTTCAAGAGGTACAGCGATACGCAAACAGAGAGGGTCCTCCAGATGTCCTGGTGATACATGTTGGCGGGAACGATTTGGGCATTCGCTCGATGATAGACATCGTGCGGGATATCAAATTTGATATTTGGCGACTGATGAAGGAGTTCCCGCAGATGATCATTGTTTGGTCGGACATGGTTGCCAGGATGTCTTGGAGAATGGCTAGGTCAGTGGAGGGGGTGAACAGAGCCAGGAAGAAGATCAACAGGGAAATCAGTAAGTTTGTGGTCAGTAATGGGGGGTTAGCTGTTCGGCATAATGAATTGGAATTCGAAACATGGCGGTATCTGAGACGTGATGGGGTGCACCTCAATGATGTGGGTACAGATTTGTGGGCGTTAGGCTTGCAAGATGCCATTCAGCGTGCTATTCGGGTGTGGAGGGGCACCCAAGAGTAAGGTGTTACTATTGGGATGCTGTGGCGGGCGTTGGTCTGGGCAAAGGAAGGAAGATGGCAAAAAGTAAGAGTGGGGATCCAGCGCTGATATGGGTCCGGAGGTTTTTTGGTTCCCGGTTAACGGAGGTTAGCCGGGAAGTGATAATGGGGCACTGCGGTCACGGCAGTCTCTGAGCCAGCTTGTCGGCTTGAGGCCTATTGGAGATTTTGGATTAGGGCTGCAGTGCTATAGTTGTTATCGCCATCAGTTTGTTTTTGCTAAGCGATTGCTCAGACCAACGCTCTTTTGGATAACAGGTTGTATAACAGATGTTTTTTGGTTATTGTTTTTCTATGACAGAATTTATTATTTTATATTTTATATTTTTGATATGTTAAAATAAAGTAGGCTGCTACGGCCTTTTTTATTACTCCAAAAGCTGGTGTGGTCTTATTTATTTGGAGTAAGAGTATAAGGGTTGATATAGTTAATATACATCTGTTATCCAATAGTCAAGAAAAGCCTGGAGCAACAGCATGCAATGATGTATGCAAAGGGCGCACATGACAGTGGTAGCAGTGTAAGGGTTAAAGTTAATTGGTGAGTTTAGAGCCGAGGGGGAGGGAGGATCAGGGGTGGGACTAGTTAAAAGGAGTTTCTGCGCTGGGAGGGACAACAGAAAGTTTAGGAAAGTTCCCGCCCACCCTCCCTAATAAATAAAAAAATGTTAGCGTAGAAGGGTATGGTGTTTTTCTTTTGTTCACAGGTGAAAAGGAGAAGATGTCGTGGCAGTGGCGGGCGTTGGTCTGGGCAAAGGAAGGAAGATGGCAAAAAGTAAGAGTGGGGATCCAGCGCTGATATGGGTCCGGAGGTTTTTTGGTTCCCGGTTAACGGAGGTTAGCCGGGAAGTGATAATGGGGCACTGCGGTCACGGCAGTCTCTGAGCCAGCTTGTCGGCTTGAGGCCTATTGGAGATTTTGGATTAGGGCTGCAGTGCTATAGTTGTTATCGCCATCAGTTTGTTTTTGCTAAGCGATTGCTCAGACCAACGCTCTTTTGGATAACAGGTTGTATAACAGATGTTTTTTGGTTATTGTTTTTCTATGACAGAATTTATTATTTTATATTTTATATTTTTGATATGTTAAAATAAAGTAGGCTGCTACGGCCTTTTTTATTACTCCAAAAGCTGGTGTGGTCTTATTTATTTGGAGTAAGAGTATAAGGGTTGATATAGTTAATATACATCTGTTATCCAATAGTCATGACTAAACAAATCTTTTGCTTTGTTTAGAATGTGTATTGCCCTTCCATGTGCACCTTGCTGCAAAGGCCAGTTATAGATTGGGTTGGTTACCAATTTTTTTGTACATTTGGATGAATTGGGTGCAGGGACGCAGGGGATGCCTATGATGCCATTGTGCTCTTGCTGGGTGTCACATGCATCCCTTAGCCTTTATGAAGGGGTGGGCTCTGTTAAGACATGCCTGCCCTTAATCTATTAATTCTTATACTGTAGTATGTGCTCCTACTATGGAGGCTCTGGAAATTTAGAGTTAGGACCAAAATAAATACAGAGGTCCATTGGGCACTGTGGCTTACGCATATCTCTTAGATTGTAAGCTCTAAGGAGCAAGGCCCTCTGATTCCTACTGTATCAAAGTGTATTGTATTTGTACTGTCTACCCTCAAGTTGTAAAGAGCTACGTAAACTGTTGGCGCTATATAAATACTGTATAATAATAATAATATTAATTGCACATGTGTGCAAACAAAACCCTCTGTAAACCGTTAGACAGGGCCAATTCGGTTGTTTTGCAGGCTGGTCGGTAAGTGTGCTGGGAAATCTTTTGTTTGTTTGTGACATTAAAAAAAGCTAAAGATTCTTTTCATACCAGCAACAGACTCTGATTCCCTGCTTTACATTGAGTTACAATTTAAAACTATACATTTTTACATTATTCCTCATTTTTAACTAGTAACTTACTAGTAACTTAGAACTTATAAGCCTGCTGATAAGCATTTAACAGGCAATCAGTTATCAGGAGTTAAATTCAATGGAATTTATTAACACTGGTCTGTGGCAGCCAGCCAGTCAGAAGCCCCAAAATTATTGATAAATTGGTGTAAACATGTATGCAAGGACACATTTGTAGATACACACAAGGCACCCATGAAGGGTATTGGGTTTGCTACCGAAGAATACTGAATTACTTTTTGGAATTTTTGAACTCCTAAAATCGTAGATATGAATGTCGAGAGCTCAAAATTCTGAGAGGCATCAGAACTTTTTTTTAAAAGTGGACTTGAATTCAGAAAGTGAAGTTATGCTGTCTTATAGGGAATAGGGAATGATATTTTAGGCTAAGCAGTACCATAAAATTTGTACCTTTTATTTTAAATTCCCCTTGGAAAATAGCAGTGCACTTCATCTGCATACCAGCTCCTATGCCTTGAGCCCCATACCTGTTTATCTGCAGCATGAGATCTGTGCCTCTGACTGCTAGTTTAACCATATTTGAAGAGAGATTTGGTGATGTCACTACTGTTCTACTTGCTGGAGAGGACATTGCAGTACAATAATTTTTCCGCTTCTGCTTCATCTTTTCTGTGGATCTGTGTTTTCTGCATTTTCCTACTGCTTCCTGAATAATACCCCACCAGTCTTCAGTAGGGTTGAACTGGAGATTTGGACTGGTTCGGAGTTGGAGTAAATGGACAAAGTAAATGGGTGCCTAGACGAGTTGAACCCAAAGCAGCGGGAAGTAAAATATTTAGCAGTGGTATTACTACCACAGCCATCTGCTTCCTATGAACAATGAGTCATCCCCTCCTAGAGGTTATAATGGCATTCTATCCAAAGCAAAAAGATTCAGCTGGAAGTCGATGCTAATAATGCTATAATTATATGTAGCCCTCTATTCCTAAATTTAGTTTTTGGCTGAGCTGTAAACAGCTCAGATTTGATTGTATAGTTTATTTGGTTCTGCTCTAAACTTAACTGAGTTGTGCATTTCTCACTATTGCCAGTAGGTGTCACTAGTACCACAGGCCAGTATGAGAATTACAACTAGGTTGAGCTATGTAATGAATATTAATTTCCAGAACAGCCCAGTAGGAGGTTCCTGGCTGCTGTGCGTTCTGGGAAGGGGGTATTTATTGGGCAGAGCCATGTGTTCTCGGGAGATGATTACCTCGGGGCCCTCCTGGCCTGAGGATGTGTTGCTGCAAGTTATGCAAGTAGGCCCAGAAGCCTGTCTGGGGCCTACTAATCCTGCGGTGGTCCTAAGGTTGTCTTGCTTGTGTGGAAGAAGCCAAGTCAAGCTGAGGAGAGCCAGGGGCGGACCCTTGATGGAGAGAGCCAGGATGAAGGCTGGTCCCTCAGGAGGGCCTGGTGACTCATTTGGAGGATGCACCTATATCTAAACTACTCTTATGCCCCGTATACATGATCGGACTTTTCGACAACAAAACTGTGGATTTTTGTACGAAGGATGTTGGCTCCAACTTGTCTTGCATACACACGGTCACACAAATGTTGGCCAACAATTATGAACATGGGAACGTGGTGACGTACAAGACGTACAACGAGCCGAGAAAAAGGAAGTTCAATAGCCAGTGCTACTCCTTCTGCTTGATTCCAAGCATGCGTGAACTTTTGTGCGTCGGACTTGTGTACACATGATTGGAAATTCTGACAACAAAGTTTTGTTGGTGGAAAGTTTGAGAACCTGCTAGCCAACATTTGTTGGCGGAAAGTCCGCCAACAAATGTTCGATGGAGCATACACACAGTCGAACTTTCAGCCAACAAGCTCACATCCAACATTTGTTGTCGGAAAATCCGATCGTGTGTACGGGGCATAACAGTGTCACCGGAAGGCTTGACACTGTGAAGCTGAATCCTATTCTACAATCTAAACCATGGTAACTGGCTCCTGGCTGGTAAGTCTGTGAGAGAGGCTTATCCAGGAGTTCTACTGGCTGCTAAGTCTGTGAGAGAGGCTTGTCCAGAAATTCGACCGGTTGCTAGGTCTGTGTCTATCCAGGTAGTCATGATCTGCTAAAATAGAAAGCTGTTTTACCTTTGGATTCAAGGATTCTGTAAGTGATCTGCAAATATTATCAGAAACCTCCTCTAATCCTCTCTCCTACTACTTATTTCAAGTATATAAAGTGACTGGTGCCCAAATTCTGCTCTAACTTCACATTATAGCCATGGGGTGAATGTAAGCTTGCCCCCTGTCTCTGGAGGTACCTCCTTGCTTCCAGTAGACCCAGGGGGGTGCTACATATAGAAAATGTGGTTTTCTATTCCTCCTCTACTGGAGCGACCTTGAAATGAAGGGCTACAAATTTTCATCTAGTGGAGAGCAAGCTACAAGTGCACATTATAAAAGCCATCTGACTACCCAGAGGTTAATATCTGTAATGCACTTTTTATGCATTGCTAATAACATAACCGTGACCTATGCAAAACAGTATCATATAGAATAAAGCTTAGCACCAAATAGCAAATTTGGTTTATTTTCTTTCAGTAGCCCCTATGTAATGTTACCTTCTTCCATGAGTCATGTGATAATCAGACAATTCAGCAGCTTGGCTAACTATCAGAGCATTGTATTCTGCTGTCTCTAAGGTACATCAACAGAGAATAACTAGTGACAAAGACAACATTGTTTCCTATGGATGAAGAGCACTGCAGACTACTTCTGTAACCTTATCCATCAGGTCCCTGCAAATAGTCCACAATGTGAATCAACCTATGTGTAGTCTAGAAACCAGACAGAGCAGTTAATTAGTCTCTGAGAAGGCTATTATTATAGCTGCCTACAGGTCCTAGTTATGTTGTGTTTTTTCAGTGTATCACAGCACAGAATTACATTTTTATCCTTATACTTCTGAAATCACTGTGGGCTGACTAATATGCGAAAATGAAATGCTACAATTCCCTTTAAATATGCCTAGGAGAGGTAGTACATCCATTCTAAAATCAAAAAGTGTATCTAAACCCTTGAAACCTCTGTCACACTGATAGTAAGTGAGGGTACATCAGATAGTAGGAAAACCTAATGGGATTTACTCTAAAGCCTCGTACACACAATCGGATTTTCCGCAGACAAAACCTCAGACTTTTGTCCGAAGGCGTGTGCCTGGATTTTGTCTTGCATACAAACGGTACACAATTGTCACCCAACAAACACAAACGTAGTGACGTACTAGACGTACTACGAGCTGAAAAAAGAGGAAGTTCAATTGTCAGGCGCCACCCTTTGTGCTCCTTCTGCTAATTTTGTGTTAGTAGAAGTTTGGTGAGTGTTGATTCGAACTTTTCATTTCGCACTTTTCAGTTCACACTTTTCAGTTTGTTTCTGTTCCACAACATGGCCGTTCGTCAACCAGCCATGTTGAGGAATCGGAGGAGATAACGTGCTATTTATTATTGGCCTTGGAGTTAGTCCAGTCCAGGAACAGGAGGAGGATTTCTTGGACCAAAAATTGGTTGCTTTATTAATCGTGACCAATTATGTCATATGCCTTTGTTGCGGGAGCTCCAGGAGAATAATCCAGATGATTTTCAGAATTATCTCCGGATGACGGACTCTGCTTTCACCAACTCTTGGTATTGGTGACCCCCTATATTAAGAAGCAGGACACATGCATGAGGCTTTATTTTATTTTTTGGTTGAATAATAATGATTTGATTAGTTATATTTTCTATATTTTTGGATGCATAGAATGCACTTTTTGGTTAAGTTCTATTGGCAGATAGCATGTCTAATTTTATTTGTTTCTTTCTTTAATACACAATAAAAAAAATGTGAAGAATAATACTTGGCTTGTGTTTTACTTTAAATGACAGTTTGGGAAGGGGCAGTTACATTTAAAAAAATACAATGTAAACTTAACAAGGGACACCAACATAGTTGTATCCTTCATCTTAAAAACTACGGAATAATGGTGTTGTGGTAACTTGCCCCAAAATAAAAATAACAAGCATAATAATATTATTCTTGATATCACTAGAAAAAAAATCCTTTTAAAATTAGTTTGCAATAACTCCATCAGTATCACCAGCTTTATTATTATCCCATTAAAGAAGAAGAGAATTGTGCACTGCATTTCGAGATTTCATAATTTGCCACGTCACAAATGTTAATTCTCCATTACGAATGCTAGTTTACAAGACCGACCGCTTCTGGCTCGTCCTTGCCTCCGAGCATGCGTGTTTGTACTTTGGACTTTTGTCTGACGGACTTGTGTACACACGCTCAGAAAATCCGACAACAGACATTTGTCTGCGGAAAATTTTAAAGCCTGCCATTTAAAGCCTGCCATCCAACATTTGTCTGCGGAAAATCCAACAACAATTGTCCATGGCGCATACAACTGGTTGGATTTTCAACCAATTCCCATCGGAATATCCAATCGTGTGTACCGGCTTTAAACTAAAAAAAAAAATTTTGGCTGGATATACAGTTTTAAAGGAGAAGTACAGCCAAAGCTTGTTTTGGCAATACTTCCCCTGTGGATCACAGGAGTGCAGTTTATTTTGAAATCATGTGACCCGTTTTTAGCAGACATCAGGCTGAAGCGCTGTCTCTCTGCCCGGGGTTCTCGGCTCTTGATTGGATAGATTGATTGCAGTGCAGCCATTGGCTCCCGTTGCCGTCAATCAAATCCAATGATGCGGGCACCAGGGGGCGGGGCCGAGTCATACATTCGGCGACTATGGATGCCGAATGCTGGACTCGGGAGCACGCCCGCAAGGTAAAAGGTAATCCCCTGGGAGAGCGGTTCTCCCAGGGGGTTATCTGATGCGGGGAGGAGCCGCGAGAGCCGCCGGGGGACCCCAGAAGAGCAGGTTCCCTTGCCCTTATATTGCACTTAAATTACCCTTACAATCACTTTACAACGTAACTTGAAATCCTGAGAAAGTAATTTTTTATCCCTTAGAATGAGTTAATTTTACTTATAGTGAATAATCGTTAAACTAAGAAAGAGAAGAGGAACTTAAATATAAAGAAACAGAAAAGCGAGTCAATACAAATGTAACAAAATGACATACACAAATAAATGTTTAACAGAGAGGGAAATGGATACAACGAAGGAAAGTAAAGGGCACAACCTAAAATTGCCATTCACAAATAAACACTTGTCTTTTCAAACATATTAATTATTTTTTATTTATATTGTTACTTACAAATCCTGTAGCTGCTGACTTTTAGTATAAGGACACTTACCTGTCCAGGGATCCAGCTCCATCCTCACCTGAGCTGGCGCTTCTCTGCCAAAACTAGGTACCTGCCCCTCCCCCTTCAAAAAACAAACCTCCAATGTTGTTAGAAGAGGAGGGGCATTCTTAAAAGCATAACTTCCCATTTAGGGTGAAGTTCCCCATTAAGTATTGTTCAGTCAAAATATATTGTCTGTTGGTGGGCTGGATGTGCACATACACTATCTTATCAAAAGTATTGGGACGCCTGCCTTTACACGCACATGAACTTTAATGGTATCCCAGTCTTAGTCTGTAGGGTTCAATATTGGGTTGGCCCACCCTTTGCAGCTATAACAGCTTCAACTCTTCTGAGAAGGCTGTCCACAAGGTTTTGGAGTGTGTCTATGGGAATGTTTGACCATTCTTCCATAAGCGCATTTGTGAGGTCAAGCACTGATGTGGACGAGAAGGCCTGGCTTGCAGTCTCCATTCTAATTCATCCCAAAGGTCCTCTATCGGGTTGAGGTCAGGACTCTGTGCAGGCCAGTCAAATTCCTCCACCCCAAATTTGCTCATCCATGTCTTTATGGACCTTGCTTTGTGCACTGATGCACAGTCATGTTGGAATAGGAAGGGGCATGAAATTGTCCAAAATGTCTTGGTATGCTGACACCTTAATAATTCCCTTCACTGGAACCAAGTGGCCAAGCCCAACCCCTGAAAAACAACCCCAAACCATAATCCCCCCTCCATCAAATGATTTGGACCAGTGTGTGTAAAGACAGGTGTCCCAATACTTTTGGTAATATAGTGTAGCTGTAGATTGTGGGTAGATGTGAACCCACCTGGAGAGGTATATATCATTCAGCCATGTGTGTAATTTTATATACTTCTGTTCAGGCCAGCTTATACAATTCATGCTATTCATAGCACAGCAATTATATGTAGCCGCAAACAAACCACCTCCTTGCTAAATGTCCAATATAACATATCTATATACAATAATTGATTGTCTACTTGGCCGATAAAAGAACAGCATATTTCAAAAATATTTGTATGTGTTACTACATATTTAGTTGACAGTAAGGCAGTGTTTAAACATGCAGCAGTTTCTACATGAAGCAGAACATCCCAGATGCGACATACTGTATGTACCTTTGTACATATGTGCCTTTGGCTGTATATTATTGTATCTTTAGATGGGTGGTTGGTAAAACTACAGCTGACACCTGTTTTACTACCCCATTACGGACCATCTAAACAAGCCCTTAAAGCAGAAGTCTTTTTTTTTTGTAAGCTGACAAGCTGTTTATTGCAGAAAAGACATGCAACAAAATAAACCCACCTACCTGGTCGTAGTCTTTCTTATAATGTACACTGACATGCACATATGCGGCTCACTAAACATTCCAGCATTATGGATTGGAATGAATGAGCCACTGCACATTCCTGTGAGTTATGTCATCCTGTACTGGCCAATCAAGATGGCCAAAGACCGGCACCCGAAAGAAGCTGGGGTAAGATGCCAGTGTGGGCAAAGGACCTAGCAAGCGTCTGACCATTGGAGCTAAGGTAAGTGTCTCAGATTTTAGTTCTGCTTACAATACTGCTCACTAATATCAAAAGTTCATCTAAGCACTTTATATGTGTTACTTATGGTACATTTTGTAAAAATACCATATGTTAAGCTTAATGCACATTTAATATGTTTTTTACTCTGTGAGCTTTGAATTGTGTCTAGCTGTGCTGTGACTCCTAGTTTGAGAATTGGTTTCCAGTTCTGGATGAAGTGCAACATCATCCTTCAGCTATTGTCAGTATTAGTTCAGAAACCTTTTGTTTGAAACCATCTGTATTCTCTGTTGTTTTTTTGGAAGTACATTATGATTAAGGTTCTTGTTATCTCACGTGTTCTATCAGTAAATTGTTGCATAGCTCTGAATTGAATATCAGAGTGCACGCCTTCTACTATCTGCTCCTTGTGAGTCAGAAAGTTGATGAATCATGACATCATAAGCTGCAGTTTAAAAGTAATTACAAAATTCCTAAAGCACCAAGAGATTAAAGTAGAACAATTTTAAGTCCAAAATGAATAAGTAGGCCATCTGTCAAATATTCAAAGTGGAACTATGGGCAAAACCAAGAACAACTTGGCCATAAAGCTTCCAGTCTACATGTTTTGAGGCACTGATAGTATGAACTCCCCAATGTGGTTATGCTGCTTCATTGTCATCATCAGCCGGCAAGGATTACAAATTCTAGCCTGAAGAGCATAGCTAAAACACAAACCTGTGGCAGAATAAAACAAAACATCCTTCCCACCAGGGGAGGTATCATCAAAGCGCTCTAACTGCAAGTTCCAGGCAAGGAACAAGCATGTTCCTATGGGTTGTACCTGCATACTGCTGGGCACACCCACATGCCTTGATGTGATGGCACCTAGGATTGGGAATTGGTTTCTCAGACAATGATCACTGCATTGTTTCATTAACTTAAAAGAGATGTATGTTTTTTTTATTTTTTTTAAGAATCATACTTACCTAGGGGATGCAGCATCACTCAGATGCTGCATCTGTCCCCTGGGGTCTCTAACACTGAGAGCCGAGTGATCAAACACCGCCGATTGCTCGGTTCTCACAGCTCCCTGAGCAGAGAGCAGCAGCCACCCCCCCCCCCCCCCTGCACTGGACTGTGGAGGGAGCGGCTGGCTCAGGCTCCCAGCGGCTCACTGAGAGGTTGAGCTTGTGCCAATTCAGGCATGTGGGTGGATCCTGACTCCAATGTCACGGTCTTGCCCGAGCCTGGACCGGATCTGTGATGTCAGCTGATAGCGGGCTTCAGCTGAAAACGTGTCACAGAAATGCAGAACAAACTGCACTCTTGTGATCCAAAGGAGAAGAACATCTAAACAAGCTTTGACTGTACTTTTCCTTTAAAGTGGAAGTAAAGTCAAAACGTAACTAACGCTAAATTTTATTCTCAGCAACATTCTATTCCAAATCTATCTAGCCCTGTAAAACAAAAATCGCTATACTTACCTGTTCTTCAGCCACTTTTGTTTGGTCCCGATCAGCTGTCAGAAGCGGCGTCAGTGTGTGGGATTGTGTAGGAGAGGCAGCCGACAACAGAAGACCCATAGTAAGTCTATGGGTGACGCCACCTCCTCGGCATTTCACAACCGTTGTTGGTTTTCTCCTGCACACAGCAGCCACCGTTGAACACCAGTCTGGAATGACTGCAGAACAGGTAAGTATAGCGATGTTTGCTTTACAGGGCTAGATAGCTAGGTCTTAGAATGTGGCTGGTAGTAGGTTTAGAATTAGTTAGGTTTTGACTTTAATTCCACTTTAATTAAAGGATAACTTTACCCAAGAACAAACATTTAAATAAGTCCTTATTGGTTTTCTTTTTTCATGCTAAGAACATTTTTAGTATGTAAAAAAAACAAAAACCTGTGAAGCAGTGGAGGCCGCTCCATTAGGGGTGCAGGAGCGCTGCCCCCCTAATCCATGCACCTGGCCCCTAATGTACACGCATGGATTTCAATGGGGTTTTTAATTTTTTGAAGCACATGATTAGAGCCTAAGGCTCTAATTGGCTTTAAAAAAAGGGTGGGCTCGGGGCGCAGAGCACTGTGCCCTGTGCCCACCCAGTTGTGTGACAATAGCGAATTAATATTTATTATTGTCTTCCTGCTCCTCCTCCCCCCGGCCAATCAGGAAGCAGGTCTTAAGACCCGATTGGCCTGAGAGGAGAAGCGACCGTATTGGCCGCCGAGGAGGAGAGGTAGGGGGAAGACGCCTACGACCTAGATGGGGTAAGTGCGGGGGCTGGTGGGCAGATGGGCAAGCAACGGGGGTGCAGGATTTTGACTGATGGACAGACTGACTGACCTAATGGGGGGGCTTGACTGATGGACCTACCAAACTGGTATGGTGGGTGGTTTGTTTGCCGCCCCCCGCCAAAAAAATGGAGCACCAGCCACCACTGATGTGCAGTGTTCTTATCACTTCCTGTGAGCTTCACTGAAAACACAAAAATGTTATCTTTCTTCTGTAAACTTCTAATCTCCCAATCCCCTATGTAATGGAGATGAACAAAGGCAGACATGGAGATGAACAAACATGCAGACATGCAGATGAACAAAGGCAGGCTGGTGACCAGGACCTCTCCCGGCTACCCGGATCGTGCAAGAAGCCTGTGGGATGCAGTAGAACTGCCAGGACTACATACTTATGACGAGCATTACTCCCACTTATTTCTTGGCATATGAACATTCGTATGGCCTCTATCGGATTGTGTATGTTGTGTGAATATTGTGGAAGTCGTATCGCCATCTCTATTTGCAAATTATTGAAGACATCCGAAGAGATATCCGTATCATTCGGACCTGTTGGTCATTAAGCCTTTTTGACTTGTATGACGTATGTCCTTTCAAGTCAATAAGTTCTGGTAAGCCTCTTGATGCCTTCGGTGACGGCTCCTGTACCACCAACAGCCCTTCAGTTGATCCCTTTTTTATTTGGGAGGGTTTTGATCCTTTGCCTCTGTAAACCAGTGTTAAACGTTATCACGCTATGTGAGTTTTTTTCATTCTCGCATGGCATATGAACATTCGTATGGCCTCTATCGGATTGTGTATGTTGTATGAATATTGTGGAAGTCGTATCGACATCTCCATTTGCAAATTATTGAAGACATCCGAAGAGACGTATCATTCGGACCTGTTGGTCATTAAGCCTTTTTGACTTGTATGACATATGTCCTTTCAAGTCAATAAGTTCTGGTAAGCCTCTTGATGCCTTCAGTTCACCTTTGGTGTTTCTACACTTTTACTTACCTGCCTGATCCAGTTGATCCCCTTTTTATTTGGGAGGGTTTTGATCCTTTGCCTCTGGTAAGCCTCCATAGACCCCTGGTGGCGGTTTCTCTTCACTTTTTCATTTCTACAATCAACATTTGTGGACTTTCTTGATAAAGGATTCTTAATGGTGTTAACCCCATTGGGCCTTTTTTTTGGACTTTATTTCTGTGTTTTATCAATTAATATATATTTTTCCAATATTTTTTTCTGGTACACTATGTAATAGTTTTAGTTTATAGCACTTCACTTTGCTCCACTTTGTATTCTAAAGGATACATCATAAGTCTGTGATATCAGTTTTATATGCACTGTATATTGTTTGATTTATCTAAATTTGTTTTGGGGTTTATAGCGCTACACTTTTTTGTATAAGCTGCAATATATTAAATTTTTTCTTTTGGGTTTGTTGCTAAGACTTACACATCCAATTAGAGTGCACATATTATAACAGGTCACTCACTCTGCACCTTCTCCATCCCGAAAATGGCTTTTAGTTTGTGAAGTGTTCTGTGATTGGAGAAAGGGAGACTGTAATAACTATCCATACATCCTCTATTTACAGAATGCTTTGCATTCTGTGACAAGAATACAGGAATGTTTCTGAATGGTGGAGATGCAGACCAGGCAACCCACTATCATCTGTGTACTCTAGCTGTAAGAGTAAGTCTTAGTGCCGGACATTTACTGTACTGTACAGGGCTGAATGAAATTAAGAATTGTCCGTAACACAGCAGCTACATGTGGCACACACTTCATTGGTAGTATTTATTTATACAGTGCAATTGTGCAAACGTTTTTGGTCAGAGTTCAGCTTTAAGCTATAAGTGGATATGACTTACATGTAACACATGTATTTGTATTGGTATCTTCAGCCTTGGGACTTCTCTGGTTGCTAACAAGCAAGTCTTCCCCACAGCACATCTGCAGTTTGGAAATACAAGACTATAAAACTCAATCATAATCCCATTTAAATATTGACCTGGGAGAGAAGATTCATGTGTTTTTGATTGTTGGAAGACACAGATGCTTTAGGCAAGTAGGGGGAGGCATATGTCTGAACAACCATATTCTGTGATGTGCTAGACTACCCTCTGCCATTAACATGTTGGCAGGTGTAGTGCCCCTTAAGTGTTGCCACTCCACCGCTCCTGTAATGGGTGGGGTCTGTGCCCTATTTAGTATCTTCAGCTTATGGGGCCAGTGAGTTTGGGTGTGGGAAAAGGACATCTCTGACCAACTGAGTGTAGGTCTGTGTCCTGTGTAGAGAGTTAGAGTGGGCCCTCTGCAGGGCAGAATTGCCAGGAGGCTGGAGCAGAGGACACACATGAGCAGAACTCAGGAGGCAGAAGGCAAAAGGATTTTAGCTACCCCTGAGTGGAGGAGTACTTCAGGACTTAAGACTGGTGTGAGGACCCATTGCTGAGGGACTCATGGAAGCACTAGGGGAAGATAGCTGGACTTAATGAGTTTGTGTTTGCAACAGTGAAGTGCTCCACACTATAGAGACTACTGTTCAGGAAGTTGTGTTGTATTCTGCACTGTAAAGATACTGTTTAGGAAGTTGTGTTGTATGCTGCACAGTAAAAAAACTGTTCAGGAAGTTGAGTTATGGTCTTCAATGTTATGCAAATGCTCTTTAGTACATCCCTGAAAAGCACTCTGTGTATGAACATTCTTTATTATGGGTAATAGGTCTCAGGTCAGGAATAAAAATAAATAAAATGTAAAAGGGTGGGTCTCAGGCTGGGTGAGTGAGTGTGTAGGCAGGTCCCTACAAGTTGGGTAACTTGCAAACTTCATATCTGAACCACTTGCCATCTTTCAGTAGCTTGTATACAGTACTCACTGACTCACTGTAAAAAATTTTACAGTGCCTGCTGGGTATGGGTGCTGCTGAGCTCTGCACCTGTTGTGCAGAGTATTGAAATCATACACTGGAACTTCTTGTATACAGCAATATGCTTTGCTTTTATGGAGAAATATCAGAACATATCTTTTCAGTAGCTAATGGGGGTTATTTACGAAAGGCAAATCCACTTTGCACTACAAGTGCACTTGGAAGTGCAGTCGCTGTAGATCTGAGCGGGGACATGCAAGGAAAAAAGAAAACAGCATTTAACTACTTGCTGCCCGCCCGCCGTCATATGACGGCGGGACGGTGCAGCTGTTATCCTGGGCTGCCGTCATATGACGGCGAAGCCTTCCAGCTAGCCCAGGGGGCGCGCGCGCCGCCGGATCGCTCGGGTCCCGGTGCGCGTGCCCAGCGGCCGCGATGTCCGTCGGGCACCCGCGATTGCCCGGTAACCGAGCAGGACCGTGGATCTGTGTGTGTAAACACACAGATCTACGTCCTGTCAGATGGGAGGAGACCGATGGTGTGTTCCTTGTACAGAGGAACACCGATCGGTCTCCTCCCCTTGTGAATCCCCTCCCCACACAGTTAGAATCACTCCCTAGCAACACATTAACCCCTACAGCGCCCCCTGCTAGTTAACCCCTTCATTGCCAGTCACATTTATACAGTAATCAATGCATTTTTAAAGCACGGATCGCTGTATAAATGTGAATGGTCCCAAAAAAGTGTCAAAATTGTCCGATGTGTCCGCCGCAATATCGCAGTCACAATAAAAATCGCAGATCGCCGCCATTACTAGTAAAAAAAAAATAGTAATAAAAATGCTATAAATCTATCCCCTTATTTTGTAGACGCTATAACTTTTGCGCAAACCAATAAATATACGCTTATTGCGATATTTTTTACCAAAAATATGTAGAAGAATACGTATCGGCCTAAAATGAGAAAAAAATTTGTTTAAAAAAAAAAAAAAAAATTGGATACTTATTATAGCAAAAAGTAAAAAATATTGTGTTTTTTCAAACTTGTCACTTTTGTTTTGTTTATAGCACAAGAAATAAAAACCGCAGGGGTGATCAAATACCACCAAAAGAAAGCTCTATTAGTGGGCAAAAAATGATAAAAATTTTATTTGGGTACAGTGTTGTATGACCGCGCAATTGTTATTCAAAGTGCGACAGCGCTGAAAGCTGAAAATTGGCTTGGGCAGGAAGGGGGTGAAAATGCCCTGTATGGAAGTAGTTAAGCTTGCACATGATTGGATGAAAAAATCAGCAGAGATTCCCCTTATTTCAGATCTTACCCTCAGATCCAAGAGCACTTGCAGTGCAAAATGGATTTGCCTTTCGTAAATAACATAACCCCAAATGTTCCCTAGTTCTTTGATTTCAAAATTTTCTTTCAGCCTGTAAACTATCTGATTGTAATCCCCTTCTTGTTCAAAACAGGTTATAATGTCAACAACATAGATAAGGATGTATATCCATCTGTCTTCTTGACTCCTTGGGTAGAGACGGGGGTCTGCTTTACTTCTTGGGTATCCCTCTCTAGTAAGCACTTCATTAACTTTCTCATTCCACATCCTTGCAGATTGCCTAAGACCAGTAGATGCTCTTCTGAAGTTTACACGCAAGGTTGTCTCCTTGCTCAAATCCTGGTGGTTGCTCCATGTAGAGATCTTCCTTAATGTCTCCATATAGGAAAGCAGTTTTAACGTCTAGGTGTTTCACTTGCATGTCCTTCCCTGCTGCAATGCTAAGAAGCGCTCTGATGATGGAGTGTTTTACAACGGGAGTGAATGTTTCATCGAAATCTTCACCAAATTTCTAGGAGTAATCCTTGGCAACTGGTCTGGCTTTGTATTTGTGGATATTCCCTTCTGCGTCTGACTTTATTACGAAAATCCACTTACTTCCTATAGTTTTGCGGTTAGAAGGGAGTTCTGTAAGTGTCCAGGTTTTATTTCCTTGAAGTGACTTTAATTCTTCTTCTGCTGCCTTTCTCCATTTATTGGCTTCATGTTTTGGCAGTTTTTCTATGTCTTCCCAAGATGATGGTTCACGTATGCTGTGTGTTTTGACAGTGTTTGACAGCTTGCGGGGTGGTATCCTCTTTTTAGTCCGAGTGGATCTTCTGACTACAGGCAGTTCAGCAGGATCTAGTCGGGAACATGATGTAGGCATAGTGAGTTCCACCTGTTGTTCTGACTCCTGCCCAGGTTTGCTTTGATCGACCCTTTCTTCTGGTTTGTTGGGCATTTTCACTTGACAGCTTTCAAGGATTGTGTTTCTGATGATGGGCTCTCATCAAAATAAACACTATGGCTTATTGTCACTTTGTTAGTCTTTGAGTGTAGTATTCTGTAACCCCTAGTTTGCTCGCTGTAGCCTACTAGAATGCCCTCTATGGCTCTGTTGTCCTGTTTTGATTGCTTTTCACTTGGAATATAGGCATATGCTTTACATCCAAACACTCTGATGTGCCCTAGGCTAGGCTTTGATCCACGCCACATTTCAAATGAAGTACTTTTAATGGCTCTTGAGGGTAGTCTGTTCTGTAGGTAGGTTGCAGTCATGACTGTATCTCCCCAGTACTTCTGAGATAGGTTGGCATCTGACAACATGCACCTGGCATTTCTATAAGTGTTCGATTCTTCCTTTCTGCTTCACCGTTTTGTTCAGGAGCATATGGTGTGGTTGTCTGGTGTACTATTCCTTGTCTCTTTAGATATGAGGCCACTTCTTTGCTTATGTATGTGCGTATTATTCCTGGTTTCGGTTGAAATATGTTGCTAGACATGGCAACAAACTCTTGAAGTTTCTCTGATGTTTCATTCTTGTGTTTCATCAGATAAGTGGTTGTGTACCTGGAATAATCATCAATGAAAGTCAGTAGATATCTGTTCCCACCTGACGTGGGAGTTTTCATTGGACCAAATACGTCACTGTGTATGAGCTGCAGGGGGTGGGTAGTGTTTCTTTGAGAAGCCTGTGGAAGGGGAGCACATGTTGTTTTTGCTTCAATACAGCACTTGCATTTCATGAGCACTTTGCAAGGCGCTAGTGTTAAATCTTCTGATAAGCCTCTCTTTATAATGTTCTGTATAGCTTCTGGACTTGTGTGCCCCAGCTGCCTGTGCCATAAGTGAATACATTTGCTATGTAGGTCATTAGAGACTACATTGGCTTGCTGGTCTGTGGTGATGAGCCTGTATAGGTGATCACCCAGTTTTCCTTTTGCGAGGAGTCGCTTATTATTGTGAAATGTGCATTCATCACCGTGGAGCTTAACTGTGAGACCGTTACAAGACTTTTCACTTTTCACTGATAGAAGGCTGCCTTCTAGTTCTCGAATATACAGCACTTTCTTTACAAGGATACTCTACTTGCCTTGTGGTGTAATGCAGTACAGGAAGCCCTGGCCTTTACCTTTGGAGGTGATGCTTTTCCCATTTGCTAGGAAAACGTTGTCTTTAGCACTGTAATCAATGTTTGTGTAGAAGTCATGTGGCTTGTTGCTTCTGAGTCTATGCACCAGCTGTGTGTCTTGCCACTCTGTGTCACTTTAAAGGTGCCACACCATGATGTGTCTGCAGTGTCTTTTGTGGCTGCTTTGACTCTTTCTTTTGTGGATTGCTTTAGCTTTGCTGCTCATCTTTCCAGATAGAACAATCCTTTTTTAAGTGACCAGTCCTTTTACAGGCTCTGCTTTCTTTGTTGTGCTTTGCGTCTTTGTACATCTTAAGAGCTTTGTCATCATGGTGCGTATTTTATTTCCATTCTAGTGTCATCTCCTGTTCGGGTCTGGTTTCTAAAGCGTTGGAGAAAAGCCAATCTAGCACCAATATTTAAAAAGGGCCAAACATACATCCCTGGGAATTACAGACCAGTCAGCCTAACATCAATAGTATACAAGCTCTTGGAGGGGATGATAAGGGACTATATACAAGATTTTAGTAACGAGAACGGTATCATTAGCAGTAATCAGCATGGATTCATGAAGAACCATTCTTGCCAAACCAATCTATTAACCTTCTATGAGAAGGTGAGTTGCCATCTAGATAAGGAAGGCCAGTAGACGTGGTTTATCTGGATTTTGCAAAAGTATTTGACACAGTTCCCCATAAACATTTACTGTACAAAATAAGGTCCATTGGCGTGGACCATAGGGTGAGTACATGGATTGAAAACTGGCTACAAGGGCGAGTTCAGAGGGTGGTGACAAATGGGAAGTACTCGGAATGAATAAATAAATAAATAGATCATGTGCTGCGCTATCCCCTTAATGATCTGCTGAACCTGCAGCAAAAACCTAAAAAACAAAATAGTTAATTAAAGTGATGTGCCTATAACTCAAATCCAAGAATATAATAATAATATATAAGCGACTGAAGTTGTCATTCAGCTTTCAACATCATACAGCGTGAATATATACACATATCATAAAATATAAATATTGATTCAAAAGTGAACCATAAAGTGCTCAAGTGCATAAAAGTCTGTGATACTCTGACCACCAGGATCAGTTTTCAGTGTCCTTAATACAGCAATAATAAATGTGACTTGATAGGTGACTGTGACTATAGCGATCTGCAGCAGTGATTACACTCAGGTGCTCCCCACCCCAAGGTAATGGTCGCTCACCTCAGAGCATGTGACCTCTCAATTAAGTTTGGTCAATACACGCTTTTGACTCATCAAAACGGATTCCAGGTCAGGTTGCAAGGTTCAAACACTGCTCAAAGATGTAGCCTCCTCTTATATAAGTATCAAAAAGAAACTCCATAGTGTGATACCGTTTTAAAAGATTTTATTTGCTACAAACAAAGCCCTATTATAGGGTACTCACATGGGTCTGGTGCGTTAGTGCATCACTCTATAGCATGTCTTAATAGCGCCAAGCCGTGGATGAGATTGTGCGCTCCTACTCCATAAGGTAGACCAGCTGTCTCCTACGCTGTCCAGTCCCCACCCCTGCGCGTGTCAATACAAGGGAAATATCGTATCTTCATCAACCTCCTATCTGTGATTCTTACACGTTAATGTGGGACGTGATTAGTGCTAGCAGCTGTCATTATACTATTATAAGATAGGGGAACTTTGATTTGGTAGCTTGCAAGACCTTTACTATTTTTTTGAGTACTCGGAATGGTCAGAGGTGGGTAGTGGGGTCCCCCAGGGTTCTGTGCTGGGACCAATCCTATTTATTTTGTTCATAAACATCCTGGAGGATGTAAATAGTTCAATGTCTGTATTTGCAGATGATACTAAGCTAAGCAGGGCAATAACTTCTCCGCAGGATGTGGAAACCTTGCAAAAAGATCTGAACAAATTAATGGGGTGGGCAACTACATGGCAAATGAGGTTTAATGTAGAAAAATTTAAAATAATGCATTTGGGTGGCAAAAAAATGAATGCAATCTATACACTGGGGGGAGAACCTCTGGGGGAATCTAGGATGGAAAAGGACCTGGGGGTCCTAGTAGATGATGCATCATGCAATGCCAAGCTGCTGCTAACAAAGCAAACAGAATATTGGCATGCATTAAAAAGGGGATCAACTCCAGAGATAAAAACGATAATTCTCCCGCTCTACAAGACTCTGGTCCGGCCGCACCTAGAGTATGCTGTCCAGTTCTGGGCACCAGTCCTCAGGAAGGATGTACTGGAAATGGAGCGAGTACAAAGAAGGGCAACTAAGCTAATAAAGGGTCTAGAGGATATTAGTTATGAGGAACGGTTGCGAGCACTGACCTTATTCTCTCTGGAGAAGAGACGCTTGAGAGGGGATATGATTTCAATTTATAAATACCGTACTGGTGACCCGACAATAGGGATAAAACTTTTTCGCCAAAGAGAGTTTAACAAGACTCGTAGCCACTCATTAAAATTAGAAGAAAACATATGACCATGGTGATCTCCTCCATATGCTCTGGAAATGCCCTAAACTTTTCAGATACTGGAGGGAGGTCTTAGACATGATATCTACAGTATATATGACACCTGTACCACGGGATCCAGTTATCTGTCTATTAGGAGCACTTGACAATGAATCACTGACTCCATCAGCACACATGGCGATCCTGAGACTACTGTATGAGGCGCGCAAGCTAATTGCCCAACTGTGGATCACTCCAAGAGTGCCCACGAGGGGGCAATGGGTGGACAGTGTCAACAAACTATTGATCAGAGAAAAATTGACATACCAACACAGAAAAGTGCCACGTAAATTTTACTCCATGTGGCAGGCATGCTTAGATGTCCTGGGTTTAGCTCCCCATCAATTGATCAAAGACAGGCTATTATTGGGGTAGATGCAAGGTAAATGGTTACTTGGTAATTATCAAACATGGAGACTACAAAGTTCACAGGATGGCACTGATATTGCTGGGGGTCAAGATGTGATAATCAAACTGTACTGACTGAACTCACGATTGAGACATGAAAGGTCATGAGAACTACACTGGTTATCTATAGCTACTTTATCTTTTCCATTAGTTACTTGTTATGTTATTTTAGTACGACTCAATAATGGAGACACCGAATGGTGTAAGTTTTCACTTTAATGCATAAGGGAATGTTCCATGTTTTATGCTCATTTTTTCTTTTTTGCTTCCTTTTTGGACACATACCTGTACACTGTATGTTTTATATTATGTACTGTGCAAGACAAAAATAAAAAGTTTTCCTGATTTAAAAAAAAAAGAAAAATTAGAAGAAAAGAGGTTTAACCTTAAACTACGTAGAGGGTTCTTTACTGTAAGAGCGGCAAGGATGTGGAGTTCCCTTCAACAGGCGGTGGTCTCAGTGAGTCTCAAAAAACTATTAGATAAGCACCTGAAAGACTGCAACATACAGGGATATACAATGTAATACTGACAAATAATCACACACATAGGTTGGACTTGATGGACTTGTGTCTTTTTTCAACCTCACCTACTATGTAACTATGTACTATGTAATAAGAGCAGTATATGTCTCTGGAAGGCTGCAGAGGAGCAGTGCAACAATATGGTTATCTTTGATGTCCTCTCCAATAGCACGCAGCTGCTCTATGATCTCCAGCACAGTTTTCACGTGGTCACACATTTGCTGGCCTTCATCTAGTCTCATCTTATACAACTTTCTTAGTAGAAACAGCTTAATGTTGAAGCTGTTGAACACTCATGCAGTTTTTGTAATAAAGTCCACATGCCTTTGGCCGTTTTCTCTGTTGTTACGTGGATAAGCTGGTCATCTACCACTAGTAAGCTTATAGTTGCTTTTGCCTGTCTATCCTTCCTGTCCCTGTCCTCTGCCTTTCCATATGTGGGCCTGTCTGTATTCAGCACTTGCTACAAGTCATGCTTGCTGAGAGTCATTTCTAGCTTAAACTTACACAGCTGGTAATTGGCATTGTTCAGCTTTGCAATTGCAAACTTCACATCTGAACCACTTGCCATCTTTCAGTAGCTTGTATACAGTACTCACTGACTCACTGTAGAATGCTTACCAGTGCCTGCTGGGTATGCCGAGAGCTGCTGGGCCCGTAACCTGTTGTGCAGAGTATTGAAATCATGTGCTGGAAGCTTCTTGTATACAGCAATACGCTTTGCTTTTATGGAGAAATATCAGAAATGCATACAGTATATAGTTCACAGTACTTTACATTACATGCTGCTGTCCTTCCAACAGAGCTCAGGGAGATAGCAGGGCTGCATGGGAAAGAAGAAGAGGGTCCAGTAAAAAAGATGTAACCCTCCATCACCATCGCCCTAAGGGAACCTACCTGCTAAGGATTTTGCAACTAATGGACCTCTACCTGCAAAGGTATGCCTGAACAACCTAGGTGATGCTAGTTAGGGTGTTAAATGTTCACGGACTGTAGTGTCGCAGCCTTCAAGTTAAGTTTGGTTAACTGTTTATGAGCCTGGACTTAAGACATTCAAAGGGGTACCTGGTGGTACATTGCGTATCAGAAGAACAGGGCCTGTAACACACTCACAGGGTACAGGAGGAAGGTCACCACAAAGGGCTAACTTGGCGGAAGAGTCAGAGTGGGAGAGTAGTTGCTACTGGCAACCATGAACCAGTGAGAATGAATAGCAGCAAGCCAATGATGAGCAATACCAGGCTTGGGTGGCAGGTCCTCCAGGAGCAAAGGGGTCAGTGCTCTGGCTCCTTCCCTAGCAGTCGATTCCACAAAAAGTATGTGAGATCAAACCCACTGTGTGGAGACCTCATGTATTCAGCCATAAGGTACAGGAGAGAGAAGGAACTGATTACGTGCATGCATGAGTTCCATGCTAGTGCACATCAGGACCTCATTCTGTCACTGGGAGAGAGGTAGAAGAAACATGCTAAACTGGTGGAGAGGGCATGGGCTCAGCAGCGTCCCTCCTAATCCAACATTCAGTGAGCAAAGGTATGCAGAACAGGGGACAGAAAGTCTTACAGAGGAACTCTGCACAAAGTGTACAGCCCATCTCTAAGCCTCGGTTCTGCTTTAATGTTGACTTTCACATGACCACGGCCCCACCTGGTATTAGTGAGCATGTACACGATAGAAGAGGTACCCTGCCCCCCCACAACTGACAAAATATCGTGGCCTTTCCCCCAAAAGACAGGTATGTACATGACCTATCTGGAGAACAAGTGAGGCAGGATCTGGGCCAGCTTGGGAATTGCTGAACAATTCAGGCCCCTTACAAACAGACAGAAGCAATACAAAAATACAAAAAAATGAGAGTCTGTCAATGAGTTGAGAGGCGATCACATGAAAACCTGGATCTGTAGAAATTGGCACATTTATTTATTTATTTATTTGCCTACACTTAGATAGCACAAGCCACCAGCAGTTTCTGTGTGCGTGTTTATAAAAGCCTTAAACTGTTGACACTATCCTTGGGTTGTTGTTTCACAGATTTCTGGGTGAGGTTGTGAGTCATTCAGCCATCTCTCTCGTTTTAAACATATACTCTAACAACAGTAAATAATACAGGGAAAAAGGCCAACAAAATCTGCTTGGCCTTCTAGATGGATGAAAGAGCACAGTGTATATAAAGAGGTTTTTTTAGTTTGTGTTTTGTTTATTACAAAATATCTGCTTACAGCTTCCCCCATATCCCATTGTCACATAGAAACAAAGGAGATTTATTTATTGTTTAATGAAATCACTTGCAAAGTAATACCCATTATAGTGAAGGTTATTTATGAAGTACAGACAAACCAGGTGCACAATATAAATATCAACGTGCCTGCTCATGTGGATGCTATATGAAAAGAATAACCAGAGGCATTTTGTGAATTTCTTCTACCTAAACACCAATGAACTTTCTGCCAAGAGATATATGTACACGTAACCAAATGCAAAGAAAAATTTCACATTTTATTGCTATGATCTATATAACCTGCCTGTGGTCATATGTGGGTAACTTTAAGAGAAAATAGAACGTTGGGACTTTGAATATGCCAAATGAGAATACAAAGTGAGTTAAAAAGAAAAGATGTCGTTTTATTGTTGTACAAAATTCTAAAATATAGACATAAGGGGTTGTTTACGAAAGGCAAATCCACTTTGCACTACAAGTGCACTGCAAGTGCAGTCGCTGTAGATTTGGGGGGACACGCAAGGAAAATAAAAAACAGCATTTTTGCTTGCACATGATTGGATGATAAAATCAACAAAGCTTCCCCTAATTTCAGAGCTTCTCCTCTCCATCTACAGCGATCTACAGCGACTACACTTACAAGTACACTTGAAAGTGCACTTGTAGTGCAGAGTGGATTTCCCTTTAGTAAATCAACCCCAATGCTATTTATGTTAAAAACAACTATACATAGAAAAACCTCTTGGAAATTCCGAACTACATAGGTATCAGGTATACATGCATAGATGGATGGCCTACGCATTTCGTGGTACCCCCCATTTCTTCAGGACCATACATTTATTGTGATTATTATATCTAAGGCTCTTACTGTCATTGAAAAAAGAAAGAAAGAAAGAAAAAAAAGAACAAAATATCAATATGGATTATTCAATATTCAACCAAATCATACAGATTCTGAAAACTTTCGGAATCTGTATGATTTGGTTGAATATTGAATATATCTTTTCTTTTTAATTAATTTGTGTTCTCATATGGCATATTCAAAGTGTCAACATTCTATTTTCTCTCAAAGTTACCAATATATTCATAGGATGATGCCAAAGTGAACTTGTCATAAGATTCCCCCGATATGTCACATATTTAAAATTATTGTGTTCATATGTGGTTTTCTGGCCCATAAGCCTGGTACACATGGGCCAAAAATCAGTCTTTGTGTACAGCTATCTGACGACCGGCTTTTGTTGAACGGGCATGCTGGAAAAGCAGCATTCAATCAGCGCTCACAGCCAATGACTATGAGCGCTGATCAGGGTATTCTAGTGGTCTCAGCAGGAGAGATCCCTGAATCAACATCGCTTGTGTGGATGGGGGGATCTGTCAAGTTTTTTTTGTTTTTGTTTAACCCACTGGTTGAATACAAGAAAACTTGTGGGCAGGTACAGTCTACTTTTTCCACTGCAGATGGCGCTCTTCTGCAGCTGTACCACAGCTGGAGAGGAAGTCGAGAGGAACACAGTTTGTCGAAGGGTTTCCTGGGTCACTGGGGAAGCACCCAATTGGATGCTGCTGCCCCATGTGACTCAAGCAGCCTTCTTGGGTCAGGCAGAGTCTATTTAAGGCCCTGGCTCCCAGGCTTGGTGTGCATTTTGCGAGTTGGCATAGTAGGAACAGGTACCCTGTCTGTTAGAAATAGTAGCAGCGTTAGGGAGAGGTTTCTGACAAGGAGGGAAAGCATTGGGTAGCATCTCTTCTGGACACCTTCACAATTGGACGCTAGATGGCCAGTCCACATTCTGTCCCCTCTCTACAGACGCTGTCAGTCCAGCTGAAATCTGCTCCTTCCGTGTGCTGGAAACTGTGAGTGCACCCGATTGGGTAACTTTCCCATCGGGTTTGTTGTGATCTGTTACTGCATTACTTCAATACAAGTCTTCTTTTGCACCTGCCTTTGTGAATTATTGCCTCCGCACCAGGCTGAACTACACCTACAAACTGCCTTTGTGTACCTAGCTTTACTGTGTAGCCCTTGGACCCCTGCAGACAGGGCCGACCCAAGGCATTGTGCTGCTTGGGACCAAAAATTAAATGCTGCCCACTCCTCCCTCAGAAAAAAAAAAATCATGCCCACCAAAAGGCCCCCACATCCATTATTTTATATCATGATAACTAAAAAGGACCTGTCATGGCACTATACATGTATATAGGAGTATAAAGAGGACCTGTCATGGCACTATATATGTACAGTACAATATCTCACAAAAGTAAGTACACCCCTCACATTTTTTGTAAATATTTTATTATATCTTTTCATGTGACAACACTGAAGAAATGACACTTTGCTACAATGTAAAATAGAGAGTGTACAGCTTGTATAAAGTGTAAATTTGCTGTCCCCTCAAAATAACTCAACACACAGCCATTAATGTCTAAACCGCTGGCAACAAAAGTGAGTACACCCCTAAATGAAAATGTCCAAATTGGGCCCAAAGTGTCAATATATTGTGTGACCACCATTATTTTCAAGCACTGCTTTAACCCTTTTGGGCATGGAGTTCACCAGAGCTTCACAGGTTGCCACTGAAGTCCTCTTCCACTCCTCGATGACGTCATCATGGAGCTGGTGCATGTTAGAGACCTTGTGCTCCTCCACCTTCCATTTGAGGATGCCCCACAGATGCTCAATAGGGTTTAGGTCTGGAGACATGCTTGGACAGTCCATCACCTTTACCCTCAGCTTCTTTAGCAAGGCAGTGGTCGTCTTAAAGGTGTGTTTGGGGTCATTATCATGTTGGAATATTGCCCTGCGGCCCAGTCTCCGAAGGGAGGGGATAATGCTCTGCTTCAGTATGTCACAGTACATGTTAGCATTTATGGTTCCCTCTATGAACTGTAGCTCCCCAGTGTCTGCAACACTCATGCAGCCCCAGACCATGACACGCCCCCCACCATGCTTGACTATAGGCAAGACACACTTGTCTTTGCACTCCTCACCTGGTTGCCGCCACACACGCTAGACATCATCTGAACCAAATAAGTTTATCTTGGTCTCATCAGACCACAGGACATGGTTTCAGTAATCCATGTCCTTAGTCTGCTTGTCTTCAGCAAATTGTTTGCAGGCTTTCTTGTGTATGATCTTTAGAAGAGGCTTCCTTCTGGGACGACAGTCATGCAGACCAATTTGATGCAGTGTGCGGCATATGGTCTGAGTACTGACAGGCGGACCCCCCACCCCTTTAACCTCTGCAGCAATGCTGGCAGCACTCATACGTCTTTTTCCCAAAGACAACCTCTGAATATGACACTAAGCACATGCACTCAACTTCTTTGGTCGACCATGAGGAGGCCTGTTCTGAGTCTAACCTATCCTGTTAAACCACTGTATAGTCTTGGCCACCATGCTGCAGCTCAGTTTCAGGGTCTTGACAATCTTCTTATAGCCTAGGCCATCTTTATGTAGAGAAACAATTCTTTTTTGGAGATCCTCTGAGAGTTCTTTGCCATAAGGTGCCATGTTGAACTTCCAGTGACCAGTATGAGAGAATGAGAGCAATAACACCAAATTTAACACATAAGCTCCCCGTTCACACCTGAGACCTTGTAACACTAACAAGTCACATGACATTGGGGAGGGAAAATGGCTCATTTGGCCCAATTTGGACATTTTCACTTAGGGGTGTACTCACTTTTGTTGCCAGCGGTTTAGACATTAATGGCTGTGTGTTGAGATATTTTGAGAGGACAGGAAATTTACACTGTTATACAAGCTGTACACTCACTACTTTACATTGTAGCAAAGTGTCATTTCTTCAGTGTTGTCACATGAAAAGATAGAATAAAATATTTACCAAAATGTGAGGGGTGTACTCACTTTTGTGAGATACTGTATATATAAGAATAAAGAGGACCTGTCATGGCTCTATACATGTATAAAGGGGTAGAAAGAGGACCTGTCATGGCTCTATACATGTAAAGGAATATAAAGAAGACCTGTCATGGCTCTATACACGTATATAGGAGTATAAAGAGGACCTATCATGGCTCTATACATGTATATAGGAGTATAAAGATGAACTGTCATGGCTCTATACATGTATATAGGAGTATAACGAGGACCTGTCATGGTTGTTTACATGTATAGGAGTATAAAGAGGGCCTGCCATGGCTCTATACATGTATAGGAGTATAAAGACGACTTGTCATGGCTCTATACATGTATATAGGAGTGTAAAGAGGACCTGTCATGGCTCTATACATGTAAAGGAATATAAAGAGGACCTGTCATGGCTCTATACATGTAAAGGAATATAAAGAGGACCTGTCATGGCTCTATACATGTAAAGGAATATAAAGAGGACCTGTCATGGCTCTATACATTTATATAGGAGTATAAAAAGGACCTGTCACGGCTCTATACATGTATAGGAGTATAAAGAGGACCTGTCATGACTCTATATATGTATAGGAGTATAAAGAGAACCTGTCATGGCTCTATACATGTAAAGGAATATAAAGAGGACCTGTCATGGCTCTATATATTTACATAGGAGTATAAAGATGAACTGTCATGGCTCTATACATGTATATAGGAGTATAACGAGGACCTGTCATGGTTGTTTACATGTATAGGAGTATAAAGAGGACCTGTCATGGCACTATACACATATATAGGATTATAAATAGGACCTATCATGGCTCTATACATGTATATAGGAGTATAAAAAGGACCTGTCATGGTTGTTTACATGTATAGAAGTATAAAGAGGATCTGTCATGAGTCTATACCTGCCATGCCACCTGCCACAAGTTGCGGATTGTCACTTGCCTGCTACAATTGTCACTTGCTCTGTCACTTGCCTGCTAAGGTGCGGATTTCACTTGTTGTGTCCCAGAGTGAAGTCAGACAGCAGAGAGATGATGTAATCTCTCTGCTGCCCTTGGCTGCACAGTGAGGGCAGAACTGCAGTGATGCAGGGCGGGCCGTGAGAGATGATGTCTTACCTGCCGACTGTCCTGTTCGCCGGCTCACCTGCTGACTGGCCCGCCCCCACTTGCCCGCTCACTCACCTGCTGAGCTGCCCGCCCGCTCACTCACTCACCCGCTCTTTTTAAAGTGCCGCCTGGGACAGTGGTGAATATTCGCTTTCCTAACCCTGAACCACCTCTCCGCTAATCAGGTGTGCGGGTCTGTTACCCGTCACCTGATTGGCTGAAAGGACAGGCACTGAGATTGGACGCCTATTAGGAAGAGGAGGAGATGCATGGAGGACACAGGAGCTGCTGTCTGACCCGCTACAAGGTCCCCCCGCTCGCCGCCGTCACCCGCATGCCTGAGCCACCACAGAGACAGGGTAAGTGCTGAGCCAATGGCGATTTGATGGGGCAAAGTGGCAGCATTTGATGGGGCAAAGTGGCAGCATTTGATGGGGCAAAGTGGCAGCATTTAATGGGCACAGTGGCAGCATTGGATGGGGCACAGTGGCAGCATTTGATGAGGCACAGTGGCAGCATTTGGGGCACAGTGGCAGCATTTGATAGCGGACAGTGGCAGCATTTGATTGGCACAGTGGCAGCATTTGATGGGGCACAGTGGCAGCATTTGATGGGCACAGTGGCAGCATTTGATGGGCACAGTGGTAGCATTTGATGGGGCACAGTGGCAGCATTAGATGGGGTACAGTGGCACTATTTGATGGGCACAGTGGCAGCATTTGATGCATACAGTGGCAGCATTTGATGCGCTCAGTGGCAGCAGTTGATGGGCACAGTGGCAGCATTTGATGGGGCACAGTGGCCAGGGAAAACATGGGTAAAAAAAGATCAGTTGTTGTTGTCAGATTCAAAACATAGCGGCTTGAGGCCCTTATAAAAAAAAAATCTTATAGAGAGAAACCACTTGTTCTTCAGATAGGCAGGTGCTTTGCAGGCTGCTCAAGCTCAGTCACAGCAGGCACAGGCACACAGGCAGCTCTCTTCAGACCCTCCCTTCCCTCACTCTGAAGAAGATGGAAGAGGGAAGAGGTGGGTGGGTGACGCAATTGACTGGTGCGGAGGCTGAGCACTCTGAATGCTGGGGCGGCCACGGCCTCTGACATCACTGGCTGCTAGACGCCGGGCGTGACAACTGGTACTACTCCTGACAACTTCTTGCCAGTTGCCGCTTGGAACCATGGTCCCACTGGGTTCTTATGGTCAGGCCGGCCCTGCCTGCAGACAGTAGTCTGTGTTTTCCTAACCCGGGTGCCTGCTAGGCAAGTAAAACTTTAGCCTGGCTTCCGGTAGTTAAATGGTCTGGTTTATTTCTTTCACTTACTTTTTTCAGTGCTGTCCATTACTTTCTTCTTTTCTTTTTTTTTTCTTTTCTTTCTTCTTGTTTTTTTCCCCCTTTGATCTTTTAGAAATGCATCTTGCTGCGAGAAATGATAAATGTGGCACAGGAAATTTTTTCAAGTGGGTTGTAGGATGCACAAAGGAAGCCTGAATTTGTAACAGGGCTGTAATAGCAGTGATTGCTATCCATCTTGTGTAATTCTTCTCCAGTCCGTGACTGTCATTTGAAGCATTTCCCCATTTTTCAACAACCTCTACATGGCCACAGTCTCTTAGCATCTTTTGTGGCATGTCCATAATCTTTGACTACTTTGACAATCTCCTGTTGCATGCTTACGGTCTTTGATAGCTTTAGTATTCCGTTCACTAAATATTATGTGTGGCCTTTTGGTGAGGTCAGCACTTGAGACCCCTTATATTAAGAAAGTTGACCCTCACTGCTCTATAAGCATCACATCAGCAAGTAATATTTTTTCCTTTGACTCTTTTCTCATGTAATTTTCTTTATTATTAAAATTAATCTTGGGAATAAATAGGCATATTTTACACAGAGCAAATCTTTTCATTCTTAAAAAAGTGTATGTGTTTTTAGGAATGTGCACCTGAATATAAACCATCTGGAAACCCGACTTCATCCCCCAGAGCTCGTTATTATGATCACGTGTATCTGTCATGACATAGAATTAGGGTCTGTATGTGATGATAATGAGGTCTGACGAACCCCAAACTGTATGTCATGTGCCTGATAGAGGCAAAGCTGATGAGAGGGCTTCCCTTACACCTCCTGTGTAGTACCCCCTGGAGTTGGTGACAGGGTGCAGCAGGATGAAGAGTGGCACAGGAGCCTTCAGTAATTACCGACACAGTGGGTGGTCAGATGACAGTCTGCATACTACTGTGATGCGCAGACCAGAACTGGTGCAGAATGTTGGCACACATATGGAGCACAGGAACCCAAAGGTGCTGTAAACTAAGACGAGGCAGAATCAGAAACAACCGGGGACCAAAGTTACCAAATCAGTAAAGGGGTACCTTCCTTGTAGCATAACAGTGTGCTCTGTCATTGGCATATTAATACTGTTTAGTGTTGGTGCTGGACCTGCATACTTTTGGTGCAGAAAAACTTCTGGCATAGTAGATTAAATATGCACAATAAGAATATGTTTAAACACCTAAAGCATATCTAACCCCCCAAAAAATATTTAATATATTGCAGCTTACTAATCCTTAGATGAAGTGACTACATTTATACTGTTTTTAGATTTTATTCTCTTTATTTCCCATGGTGATCAGGTCAATATCACACTTCCTGTCTTAGCTTAGCTCCTCTATCTTTGGATGAGTCAGGGCTCTTTCCCAATGGCGTCCGGAGGCAGTAAAAACAGGCAGCTGAGCTGCATTTTTAACCGCCACCCCCCCCACTTCCCCCGTCACCCACCATAATTCTAACATTACAACCCGACGGGGCTGTACATATACTGCAGCCGTGATACATTTTTAACTTGGACTGCAAAGGTTGACAAGAGGTTTGGGCAGCATCCAAGATTAGCCCCAGGTACTTCAGAGTGTGAGGGCTGGAGGGCAGACTTTGGAAAGCTTATTAAGCAAAAAGTTTGAAGGAACTGAATTGTACTTTGGACATTGGTAGATAACCAGAGGAGTTCTTCAGTAGAAGATTGTACCATGTGACATGAAATCCTTGGATCCACAGAAAAGTAAGAAGCAGGGCAAACACTTCTGGGAACACTTGGGGCACAGAGAGGAGCCCAAATGCTAGTGTTACAAACTAGAAGTTCTGGTCTCCCGCAGCAAGCATAGAAAGTGTTCATGTAAGGGAAAGATTGGTATCTGTAGCAGAGGCGTAACTAGAATCTTCAAGAAACCATAAAGGGCCCCCACCAGGGGCGTTTCTGTGTCTACAAAAGATCTGGGGCTAGAGCCCATAGCAGCGAAGTAAAGAAAGTCATACACCTGGGTGGGCATACACATGTATATAATATACATGTGTGTGTGTGTGTGTGTGTATATACTCCCTACTCCCTTCTTACATTAGGGTCCCCAGAGCCCTCTCATTACATCAGGGTCCCCAGAGAGCCCCTTCCTTACACCAGGGTCCCCAGAGAGCCCCTCCTTACATCAGGGTCCCCAGAGAGCTCCTCCTTACATCAGGGTCCCCAGAGAGCCCCTCCTTACACCAGGGTCCACAGAGAGCCCCCCTACTTACATTAGGGTTCCCAGAGCTTCCCTCATTACATCAGGGTCTCCCAGAGAGCCTTTTCCTTACATCAGGGTCCCCAGAGAGCCTTTTCCTTACATCAGGGTCCCCGGAGAGCCCCATCCTTACATCAGGGTCCCCAGAGAGCCTCCCCTTACCTCAGTGTCACCAGAGAGCCCCCTTTACATCAGTGTTCCCAGAGAGCCTCCACTTTACATCAGGGTCCCCAGAGAGCCCCCCCCTTACATCAGGGTCCTCAGAGAGCCCCCCCCTTACATCAGGGTCCCAAGAGAGCCTCCCCTTTACATCAGGGTCTCCAGAGAGATCCTTCCTTATATCAGTGTCCCCAGAGAGCCTCCCCTTACATCAGTGTCCCCAGAAAGCCTACCCTTACATCAGTGTCCCCAGAGGGCCCCTTCCTTACATCAGTGTTCCCAGAAAGCCCCCCCCCTTACATAAGGGTCCCCAGACAGCCGCCCCCCCTTCCAGAGGTTCCCCTGTACCTGGCTGGTCTCTGCTGTCTGTGCACCTCCAACCCCCAGCACATCTCTGTGGGAGGCGGCGATCAGCAACTCTATGGTGTCCATGGGTGGCAGGATCACCCTGGGGCTAGTAGTTCTCTTCCCCAGTGTATACAGTGGAGAGGGGAGGTGCCTCTGACCCGGGTATGTATTAGCAAGAGTGTACAAGCAGAGCGATTCACTTGTACACTGAAGAGTGAAACTGATACATGCCTGGGTCAGAGGCCCCTCCCCTCTCCACTGTATACACTGGGGAAGAGAACTACTAGTCCCAGGGAGATCCCGCGGTCTACGGGCAACGTAGAGCTGCCGATCGTCGCTTCCCACCTCCCCCCACTGCATTCTAAACAGACAGCCGGTGGTGCAGGGGAAATGCCGGGTCTTGGGGCCCCCCACAGTGGCAGAATGGCGGGGGCCAGTCGCAAGTGCGACTGCTGCAATTGTGAAAGTTCCGCCATCAGTAGATATCTCATATGTCTATTGATGTCAGAAATTCCCTTTGTTTGAGAGAAGCAATGACAGATCTTGGTAATTATATTCGAAATTTTGGTATACAATTGCTACACAAGCCATGTTGTTGTTTTTTGTGATATCAATTTTCCTTTTCTTTTCAGTCTGCAGCCACTGTAATTTTCTGTACAATTCAATGCAATATGGCAACTGAAACTGAAATAGTAAAAACCTCACAGGCAGTGCATGTCCCAACAGTTGAGCTGAATGTGCAAACCAAACAATATATAAAAAACAGTTCAGCATTAAAATGGTTCTAAAGGTAAAAGTTTTTTTCTCTGCTTCCCCCCCACCAAAACATTTAAAGTCAGCATCTACAAATATTGTAGCTGCTGACTTTTAATGCTAGGACATTTACCTGTCCAGGGATCCTGCGATGTCAGCACTCCAGCCGATTTTTAAATTGGCTCTTGGGTGCTGCCGCCGCCGCCATTTCTTGTAAGGGAAACTGGCAGTGAACCCTTGCGGCTTCACAGCTGGTTCCTTGCTGCTCATGCGCTTAGCACGCTGCACTTTGTAAATGGCCCAGCGGTGGTGGAAGGAAGAGGGGGTCAATTTTCCAGGGGGACCTCACCGCGACGAGGTCCCCCAGAAGTGGCGACGGGCACCTGTCAAAAACCCCCTGTCCCCCCTCCCTCCCCCTCCCCGAAAGGTGCCAAATAGGGCAGTGGAGGGGGAGGAAGAAAACAAGCGGAGCTTCCCATTTTGCAGTGGCTTCCCCTCAGTCACCCTAAATACTGACCTGAACTTGATTTTTGGCCCAGCGCTGTACATGTCTGCAGTAGCTGTTCTCCCCACTCCTGACCCTGACAGGCGTAGCTAAGAGCAGAGGTAACTGTCAATGCAGGGTGTGGGGTCAAACTGGGCTATGTGTCTAAATAGCAGCAAACAGCCTGGTTCGGGGTCGAGCATACACAAGCCCCCCCATGGAAAGCAGCTTTCTCTGGAGGCACTCAGTGGGGGGGAGAGCCAGAAGCACCAACGGTGGATCCGAGAAGTGAAGGTTCCAGGCTGCTCTGTGCAAACCACAGAGCAAGTAAGTATGGCATGTTGTTTTTTTTGGGTTTTTTTTTTCATTCAAGCTTTACAATCACTTTAAAATCCAATACCATGAAGTGCTCAGTGCTTGTATTATTCCCAAATGCAAAATCTGTAACTTGTGTCAAAATTCATTCAATGGAGAGAAACATTTATACACATCTGTGTTACAAATTAAATAAATAAATAGTTAAATACATAAATGGACCAATCTTCTGCCCCAAAGTGCCAAAGCACTCTGAAGACTGATATAGTAAAAACCCCATAGGGCGTGCAGCACTGCGTCACCACCAGTTAGAATCAATGTACAAACCAAACAATATACACTGCTCAAAAAAAATGTAAGGAACCCTTTTTAATCAGAGTATAGCATCAAGTCAATTAAACTCCTGGAATATTGATCTGGTCAGTTGAGTAGTAGAGGGGGTTGTTAATCAGTTTCAGCTGCTTTGGTGTTAATGAAATTAACAACAGGTGCACTAGATTGGCAACAATGAGACAACCTCCAAAACAGGAATGGTTTTACAGGTGACATTTTTTTCCCTACTCATCTTTTCTGACTATTTTTTACTAGTTTTGCATTTGGCTAGGGTCAGTGTTATTACTGGTAGCATGAGGCGATGTCTAGACCCTATAGAGGTTGCACATGCAGTCCAACTCCTCCAGGATGGCACATCAATACGTAAGTTAGCCAGAAGGTTTGCTGTGTCTCCCAGCACAGTCTCAAGAGCATGGAGGAGATTCCAGGAGACAGGCAGTTACTCTAGGAGAGCTAGACAGGGCCGTAGAATGTCCTTAACCCATCAGCAGGAGTGGTATCTGCTCCTTTTTGCAAGAAGGAACAGGATGAACACTGCCAGAGCCCTACAAAATTACCTTCAGCAGGCCACTGGTGTGAATGTCTCTAACCAAACAATCAGAAACAGACTTCATGAGGGTAGCCTGACGGTCTCTAGTGGGCCCTGTGCTCACTGCCCGGCACCGGGGAGCTTGATTGGTATTTGCTATTGAACACCAGATTTGGCAGGTCCACCACTGCGCCCTGTGCTTTTCACAGATGAGAGCAGGTTCACCCTGAGTACATGTTACAGATGTGAAAGGGTCTGGAGAAACCGTGGAGAATGTTATGCTGCCTGTAACATCGTTCAGCATGTCCGGTTTGGTGGTGGGTCAGTGTTGGCCTGGGGAGGCATATCCATGGAGGGACGCACAGACCTCTACAGTCTAGACAATAGCACCCTGACTGCCATTGAAATCCTTGGACCCATTGTCAGACCCTGCGCTGGTGCAGTGGGTCCTGGGTACCCCCTGGTGCATGAAATTGCCCCGCCTCTTGTGGCGAGAATATGCAGCCAGTTCCTGTAGGATGAAGGAATTGATACCATTGATTGGCCCCCAAGCTCACCTGACCTAAATCCAATAGAACACCTCTGGGGCATTATATTTCGATCCATCCAACGTCGCCAGGTTGCACCTCAGTCTATTCAGGAGCTCAGTGATGCCCTGGTCCAGATCTGAGAGGTATACCCCAGGACACATCTGTTGTCTCATTAGGAGCATGCCCCTATGTTGTCAAGCATGCATACAAGCACGTGGGGGCTATACAAACTACTGAGTACCATTTTGAGTTGCTGCAATGAAATTTCAACAAAATGGACTTGCCTGCTGCATCATTTTTTCAGGGGTTTAGGGGTTTCTTTCAATTCAGCCCTCTGTAGGTTGATAATTTTCATTTCCATCAATCGATGTGGCATCCTTTCGTTCCTAACACATTACCCAGTCCATATCAGTATTATCCAGCATGATATTTTCCCCCATTGAAATCTAATGTGTTTTTAACCACTTCGCGCCCTCGCTATAGCCGAAAGATGGCTACAGCGCGGACGCCAATTGCTGGGAGGGCGTCCCTGGACGTCCTCCTGCTTATTTCCGCGATGCGCGCTCCCGCTGGTACTCATCAGTGTCACGTGTCATCAGTGCCACGTATCAGTGCCATCTGTCATCAGTGTTATGTGTCATTAGTGCCACGTATTAGTGCCATCTGTCATCAGTGCCACGTATTAGTGCCATCTGTCATCAGTGCCACGTATTAGTGCCATTTGTCATCAGTGCCACGTGTCATCAGTGCCACATATTAGTGCTATCTGTCATCAGTGTCACGTGTCATCAGTGCCACGTATTAGTGCATCTGTCATCAGTGCCACGTATTAGTGCCATCTGTCATCAGTGCCATGTATTAGTGCCATCTGTCATCAGTGCCACATCAGTGTCATCAGTGCCACGTATCAGTGCCATCTGTCATCAGTGCCACATCAGTGTCAACAGTGCCACGTATTAGTGCCATCTGTCATCAGTGCCACGTCAGTGTCACGTGTCATTGTCCTGGTGCTTCAGGGCCTTCAAAAATGTAATAGGTATTTAACAAGTTAGATGTGTAATTTATGCTCCTTGAACACGTGATGGCGCCCCCTGCATGTTGGGCCTCTCTATGTGGCTAGGCTGTGAAAAAGGCCCACACATGTGGTATCGTAATACTCAGGAGGAGTAGCAGAATGTATTTTGGGGTGTCATTTGTGGTATATACATGCCATGTGAGAGAAATAACCTATTACAATGACAATTTTGTGGGGAAAAAAAATCTTAATTTTGCAAAGAATTGTGGGAAAAAATTACAACATCAAAAAACTCACCATGCATGTTACTAAATAGATATAACAAATAATTCTGTGCTGCCCTAAAAACGGGGGAAGTAAGCAGCTAACACAGCCAGTAGGATATGTGCATACAAGGAGTAAACAAAATAAGTGTAGCGCTAAAACAACCCTAGGTGTCCAATATAAAAATGAAAATGATGCAGTTCGGGAGCCAATAAATCTCTAAATATAAATAGGACAAAAATATCCATATAGTTCATATAGAGTAATGGTCCATGGATATTGCGTGACTTTGTGTGTGGAATATATCAATAAATGCGTGACATCTGGCGTGAGGAGAACACCACCACCGACAATAAGAAGACTTACCAGATCAATTGGACCCAAAAAGACGTACGTCTAGCCGGGTCAAACGGGCTTGGGTGGTGAACCACTGTAGGAGATCCGGAAGAGTGGAAAAGGTGGGGGTCTTTGAGATGAACCTTGGACCGGTGTATCACTCAGGATGATGTCAAAAAGCAGATGTTGATAACGATAGGTGGGGAGGAAAAAGGAAAGGCCACATAGTGTAAATCCATAAAATTATGTAGCAAATTTATTAAAAACCAGGAAATACACTCACATGTAAATCTTGAAAACAGCGCTGTGAAATGTACAAATGGCGGCAGTGGGGTCCTACCCGACGCGTTTTGTCCTCTTAGACCCCCAGGCGACGTCTAAGACTTTTCCTTTTATGCATCTTACTAAATACCTTTGAATGTCTACTTTCAAAAAAGGGGTCAATTGGGGGGTATTTGTACTTTCCTGGCTTGTTCGGGTCGCAAGAAATGAGATAGGCCACCAGTACATCAGGTGTGATGAATTTTTTATGATTTGCACCACAGCTTGTAGACTCTCTAACTTTTACAAAGACCAAATAATATCCACTAATTTGGTTTATTTTTACCAAAGATATGTAGCTGTATAAATTGTGGCCAAAATTTATGAAGAAAAATTAATAATTTGCTAAATTTTATCATAGAAACTAAGAAAAATGCGGTTTTTTTTTCAAAATTTTCGGTCTTTTTTTCATTTATAGCGCAAAAAATAAACCCAGAGGTGATCAAATACCACCAAAAGAAAGCTCTATTTGTATGAAGAAAAGGACAAAAAATTCATTTAGGTACAGTATTACATGACTGAGTAATTGTCATTCAAAGTGTGAGAGCACTGAAAGCTGAAAATTGGTCTGGGCAGGTGGGGCGTTTAAGTGCCCAGTTGTCAAGTGGTTAAAGTGTTCCTTTAATTTATTTGAGCAGTGTATAAAACAGTCCAAGATTAATAATAGTGCATAAAAATCCAATACAGTAATTGCTCAGTGCTTGTGTTTTTCCCAAAAGCAAATTCCATGATTTGTGTCATAATTAATCCAATGGAATGGTGGTGTTCTCAGATGTGCTGCCCAGGTGCACTCCAGATACCACCCAACTTCTCCCACACTCACCAGACTCTATTGATTCCTTGTTGTGCCAAGTAAGTCAAAACAAGAGTTTAAAACACCCAGGTATCCGCTTCGGCGTTGTTTAACCTGTACCATATATGAGGTAAAGCAATCCATGCCAAATAGAGAAGAGAGAGCTTGCCATAGTGAAGTGACCCAAACTAAAGTGCATCACTCAAATGTGTATCTATAGTAGAATGTCCATGCAAACAAAAGAACTCCACTGTGAATTGTAGATGAAATAATCTTCATACTGTATAGTGTAAAGAATTCCTCCCGATGGAAAAAAAAACCCAACACTGTCTGTGCTCCCAACCAGTGCCTAGATCAGAGGCTTACCAGAACAGTATGACCCTGAAAATGAGAAATCATATAGCACTTAAAAGTGGTTAGCTCAAATCCTGAATATATGACGTCGTCACTTCACTCCACCGGCAGCCACCCCGGAATGCGCATGGAAAACTGAGAAGGCTCTACATAGTATAAAAATCAATGATCTCCAATATTTATGAAAAACAATGCTTCTCATATGTATAAAAACATAGACAGTGCTGTGCAAACCAGACTCCCCAGGGGAATAGGCAGATTGCTTTCGAATTTCATATTACATGATGAGGTCATGAGTGTGGGCTCTGCCTTACATGTTTCATCCAAAATTACATCTTGGGGATACTTGGGGAGTAGCTTACTAAAATTTCAGTTTAGGTGAGACACTTCCCAATGGTTAAATACTTCTAAAGGAATGCAGACCCTGAAGATTTTCTCATAAAACACTGAGAATGCACCAACTGATTATACTGAACCAGACCTTCCCAGTCAGTCCCAGTTTTTTTTACTCAAGAAAAATTGAGTTACTCTTTAAGTCCACGGCTGGGCAGATGCCCCCTTTTTGTATCGGGACTTTGAATAGGTTTTAATAGAAACCTTAAAATAATTTTTCCAAAGGAACTGGTATAACCACTCCTATTTTAGTTCTATTTTGTACTTGTTTAAAATGACAAATTGGACCCAGATGCCCAGGACATCTTAGCTTCATACTACTGACACAAACGCCAACAGATGTCTTTATTAGCAAGGCTTCTGGGCAGGCTTGGTGGACTTAGAAGTGCAAAACTTTTAAAGAAAGGAAGTCTTACTCCTTGGTTTTAGGGTTGAAGCTTGGGGAGAGTTAAAAGACCCCTTTCTCTTGGTAGACATAGTATCTGTAAAAGTAAGAGACCTAGGACTGTAGGGTATTTTCCCCAGTGACCTCCTCAATGAATTTATCAAGGGATTCTATATATAGGCATTCACCATTCAAAGGCATAAACTGAAAATGCTTCTTACAAGCAGGTTCAGGGGACCAAGCTTTTAGCTACAAAATCACAGAAATGGGGACATTCTAAAGACTTTGGTGAGTTACACTCTCTAGAGCGACAACAGAAAACAATAAGGCTGAGGGCAACAGCTCCAATTGTTCTAAAACAGCAGGGTCATCAAAGACTGATTCCAGTTCTCTTTTAATTTGTCTTGTCCAGTTTGCAATGGTCTAGCAAACAGACATTGTAGCAATTGCCAACTGCAGGGTGTGACAAACGCGGGTCAACCAATTTGTGGCAAATGACTAGTCAACCTCACACCGCGCTGCCACTAATTTGCAACAATGACACTCTCTGCTGCACCCTGCACAAAGATTTTCCAGCTTGCGGGACCACTATCTAAGTGCCAAGAGACTGAGAGTGATTGTCACTGGGTGTAATTAACTGAAAAATTAACCCTTTACACCCCAAACTGCCACCAGATAGCTTTGGGCCTATCAACCTTTTACAATAACAGTAATGACAATTATTAATCTAAATAAAGGAATTGAGAGTGAGAATACTTGTCAGGGACATGGCCGTCACAGAACTGGCAATGTTGCCCAGAACCTACTTGGACACTCACAGAGGGTTCCGAGAAGTGCACGGGCATGCGCTGCGCACCAGCGTGCACTGGCGCACACCGGCGCGCATCAACACAGCGCAATACTGCTTGTGCGCGACGGCGCGCAAGTGGCGTGACAGACGCTGGCGCCAATGGCCTTATTTAAACCAGCCTGGGACTACAGGACATTGCTGGATTATCTCCTCAGCTTTGCTGTGTGACTTGACCTTGCTTCCTGATTGTGATTACCCGTTGTGACCCAGCTTGCCTTGACCTCGCTCCTTGATCTCCCAGTTTGACCCTTGGCATGCTTCTGAACCCTGCCTCTGTTTCCTGATTACCCGGCTTGACCTACAGCTTGTACCTGGACCCTGCTTCTTCCTGTCTTCCGTGTTTGACCTTGGCTCGTCCCCGTTTATGCTCTGGAATGACTTATAAGTGTATGACCTCTGGCCTGGCTCCCGGTTTCTCCATTTACCAGAACACAACAAGTTCAGCTCTACCTGCTCCGGTCATCCCTCAGTGGCCAAGTCCATCTGACCGCAAACAAGCACCTGGCCAACTGTGCTTCTTTAGGCACCGCGCTCCCTGTTGCAAGTCCAGGGGCGCGTTGCTCTTAGCCACAAAGGGAGATCTCTTAGCATCTCGATCTCCATACCAGCAACTGACAATACTTAACAATGTCCTGGTTCAGCAGAGTCCAATCAATTAAGCAAGATGGTACATTGGCTCTTATACGATTTGACAAGTGTTCCTTGGTTTGATGTTAAATGAGAGCTGACAGTTTCTGGGGGCAGTCCCCTTTTCTTGTCGGTCATGACCTTGATTGGTCTGAAATGATCTGACCAATCAGGAGGCTGAGGGGTGGCCATGGGATGTCTCTGTGTTTACAATCATGCCATAGATCCAGTTTTCTATAGGTATTAATATACATATTAACATATTATTGTCCAGCATGGAATTCATTTCAAAATGAATATATAAATATGACAGTTTTCAGACGTCTACTTTACCTAGCAGGGTGAATATGTCTCGTTGGGTCTCCATATTGTCCAATATAGGGGTGTTTGAGCTTAAAATGTTACTAATTAACTGATGGAGGTAAATATGTCCTTATTTTGGCTGTATTGTCATTATTTCAGAAGTTATGAAATATACTGAAGTTTTAGAGTCTTTTCTATTAACCAGTCAATCAGGAATGTGTATTGGCCATTCCACTAGCTTTACGATAGTTAAATCGCTGATAGGCCTTGGACCAGGTGGGTATCTGTTAAAACTGTAGTTACTCAGGCTTACAAGTCTGATGTTTTTATTAGGGTTTCTAGACTGAAGTGTGGATTTAGCTAGATTCAGACAGGCCTAAGAGGGTCTGCATCTGTCCTCTCAAGGATCTGATAAGGAGATTCTGGAATTGGCTAACAGTTTGTGTATTGTATGAACGAAAAGAGGAGGGACTGGGGAGGTCACTGCAGCTATGTCTCTCTTATGACAAAATGACATGCGTGACTTTGGACCTGAACAAAATGGCTGCCACACACACACAGCTTTTTTACACAGAGCTGAACCTTAAAGTGCAAATAAGGCCTTTATGAGGGATTCAAAACACCTATCAACAATATACTCAAATAAGGCAACGTCCTCAATAGGAACTGAATGGCAGGATCTATTATATGTTCCCAAATCCATTTTTCATATGATAAATTCTGTGCAAAAAGCTTAGAAGTAGTGAATATCCTTTCATGATTAGGCCAATCCACACAATCAATTTGTCAGAGTATGGGAAATGTCTTTTTTGACATAGCCTCTTAGTGCCCTAAGGGCTTTGGCTATGGAGAATCAGTTTTGAATCCACAGTGCACAGCAGCAGTTTGTACATCCACAGTATTTGATTTGAAGCCATAGCTTGTGCCTCATATAATGTGGGGGAAGGAAAATCCTTGGCATTCTTCGGCACAGATTCAACATCCTCAATGCTTTGGTCCACCTCAGCCTCAAGGAATTTAACAGATTCCACCTCTAATTCCTGAACAGGAAGTGTAGTGTTTCCAACTAGAGTTGGGCCAAACAACCCCCCCGGTTCAGTTCGTGTCAGAACTTTCAAACATTGCAAAAGTTCAGACCCGAACCGTGAACCCTATTAAAGTCTATGAGGCCCGAACTGAAAAAAACAAAAGTGCCCTTTTAAAGGCTTATATGCAAGTTATTTGCAAAAAAAGATTTGGGGGCCCGGGTACTGCTCTAGGGGACATGTACCTATGCAATTGTTTTGTTTTTTTTTAAAGATAATTTTTAAAGGAGCAGTGATTTTAAGTATGCTTAAAGTGCAACAATAAAAATGAAAAATTCCCTTAAATATAGTGCCTGGGGGTCCCTTTAGTCTTTAGTCTAAAGTGGCGCACCTGTACCATGTATAGCACCTGCTGCAGCAAAACTGACATACTGACATAGATACAGAAAAAAAAATTACATTTAAATTGATTTTCCCTGCAAGCTTTCTTTATTTTGTAAAATGACTTCAAGATAAAATCAACACCCACAAAGCTAGGCAACTTAGACAATTTTGCAGAGATTCTAGATCCCAAAAACATTTAATCAGTGACATCGGCATCAGGGGCTTGATAGCTGCTAATCCAGGACTGATTCCTTTTTCCCAAATGTCAGCCAGTCAACGTAGTCTGTGGACAGACACTTTTTTTTATCTGTCACAAAACCTCTGCCATTCGGAAAGCACGCTGGATGCAGCTCAATTGTGGCAAGTTCTGGCCAGTGGTCTATTCTCATGACCCAGTAATACAGTGGATCGTCTACTGGAAAGCTCTCCATGTTTGTTCTATTGGCCCCTAGATAATCTTCCACCATATGATGCAGGTGTTGCAGATGGAATGTGAAAGGACTAAAAATTGTTTTAAATGCATCACTTAGGCGGCCCACTTCTTCACTGCTCCTCCTTTGACCAACAGAAGCCTTTAAAACGACCTTTTCCATGAGACTGTAACCTACCAGAGTCTGGAAAGGTGTTACATAAACTCCTCTTTAAGGTGTCCTCAAAATTTTTCATCCAGTGCTCCCTCTACGAGGGCAGGATGAATTCTGAGACTTTCCCCTTGTAACTGTGGTCAAGGAGGGTTGCCAATCAATAATGATCCTTCTCCTTGACGCCATGAATTCTCGGGTATTTTTGCAGGTTTTGAAGAATAAGGGAGCCCATGCACCGCAAGTTTGCGGAGGGATGAGAAGCAAAGTTCTCGGTGTCACTGAGGATTACACTATCTGGAACTGCCTCCTTTCAGCCACATACTGTTCCCAAGGTTCCTGGGGACTGAAAACCATCTCTTAAGGTTTGACGTATGTCTTCCTCTGCTTTAATGCCTCCAAAACTGCCAGAATCCTCCTCCTGCTCCTCCTCCCTCACCTTTTGTGTGTTCTGTGGTGTCGCAAGAATGGTGTCGGCATAAAGTGGGCCTTGAGGGGAAAAGAAGTCCTCTTCTTCCTTTCGCTGCTTTTCCTCGAGTGCCCTGTCCATAATGCCACGCAAAGTATGCTCCAGCAGGAACACAAGGAATAGTGTCACTGATGCATGCATTGTCACGGCTCACCATTCTTGTTGCCTCCTCAAATGGTGACAGTGCAGTGCATGCATCCTTCATTAGCAGCCATGGGTGTGGGGGAACAAGCAGAGCTCCCCTAAGCCTGTCCTTGTGTCATACTCACACAGGTACTTTTTGATGGCCCTCTGCTGCATTTTCAGCCGCTGCAGCATTGCCAAAGTTGAGTTCCACCTGGTGGACATGTCACAAATCAGACGGTTTATGTGCAGGTGGAATTCCCACTGAATTTCAGCCAAACCAACACTAGCTGTGTATGACCTCCTTAAATGGCAACAGACTCTTCTGGCCTGCTTTAGAGGATCTTGAAAACCTGGGTACCCGTTTAAGAAACGCTGCACCACCAAATTGACAACATGTGCCAGGCATGGCACATGTGTCAACTTTCCTTGTCCAAGGGCGGACAGAAGGTTAGTGCCATTATCACACACCACCATTCCTGGCTCAAGCTTCCATGGCGTGAACCACCTCTGGGCCTGCCCCTGCAAAGCTAACGGAATCTTTGCTCTGGTGTGGCTCCTGTCCCCTAGAAAGACCAGCTGAAGCACTGCATGGCATCTTTTAGCCTGACTCATTAAATAGCCCCTTGAACGCTTAGGGGATACTGGTGGTTCATAGTACAATTCAGCAGATGAGGGCATGGAGGAGGAGAGAGTAGAGCTGACAGAGCTTGCATCATCACCACCAGCTGTATGGGAGTCCTGTTCTGCATCCTTCCTGCAAGAAGAGTTCCCGAGTGTGCTGTGAACGAAAAATATTGTCCCGGTCCATGCTTGCTGGACACGTGTCAGCAGTAAGGTGGACCTTGCTGCTGACAGCCTTGCCCAACAATGCCAAAACATTGCCTTCCACTTGATGTTGCAGAGCTGGAATGGCCTTACCTGCAAAGAGATAGCGACTGGAAACCTGTCATTGTCAGGAACCATGAATCAGAATGAGACAGAAGTGCAGTAAAAATCACACTATTTTTTAAAATGGTAAAATGGTATAAACAGAGCAAGCGTAGTCAAAACATAGCCAAAGTTTGGTAACCAGGACGGGTAGACAGAACAAGCCAGAGAAACAGGAGTCCAGAGATCAGCGAAGTCAAGTGCAGAAAACAGGATCAAGAACCAGAAGGGAAGTCAGCCAGGCAAAAGTCATTCACAGGAAAACACAGCAGAGAGAGTCCGGATATGTTGACCAAGGCGAAGGCACAGAAGATCTGATCCATGCAGTTTAAATAGCTAGCAGGAAATGAAGACCAGGTGACTCATTGTGGAAGGAAGAGTGCTGGCAATAAACCAACAGCTGAGCACAGAGCTCTGAGAAGGAAGGGCTGAGACCAGCCCTGACAGTGGTACAGCACATTCTGCAAATTCACAGAAGGGGGCAGAATCCACCAGATGGAAAGGAATGAGTTGTAAAGCCAGCAATTTGGACAAGCTGGAATTTAGACGCTGGGTATGTGGGTGGCAGGGAGTGTACTTTTTTTTAATTCGATGCAGCATCTGGAGCAGAGAAATTTGTCTGCTCTACTCTACAGCTGGTGGTGTGCTGCTGGCAGACGTGTTGCAAGGACCTGTGACACCCTTTGCTATACCATCATCCCTGTCAGTGGAGGCTGCTATGAAGTCATGAGATATAGCGGGGTAGACATGAAAGGGTCAGGAGTGAGGAGAAGAATTGTGTCCCTTTTGTGTGGCTTTCAGGTGCTCTTGCTAACACGCTCAATGATGGGAAGTTAAATGCCTTTGCAAGCACATGGTACCCAAATGGCCTATGTTTTTTTGCCCCGCTTGATCTACTTACAGCAGAGATTGTGAATTGCAACAGTACGATCAGCTGCACATGGACTAAAAAATGCCCACACAGCTGAGCTGTCTGAAGTGGGCCGGGAGGTAACAGCTCCACAATCTGATGGAATAGGGTGGCTGTTCTTTACTGTTCCACGATGGCTGCCTCTGGAGAACATCCTGCCTCATTGGTGTTGTGCCTCCCCCTCACTTTCCTCCTCTGCTCTATCAGGCAACCAAATCTTGTCAGTGACCTCATTATCATCATCATCCCCTCCATCCTCATGATCACTGGAGCCAACTTGGCAATACGCTACGGCTGGGGGAACGACTGACAATTTGTTGTTTATCAGTGTTCTCTTCTTTCTGTGGGCTCATGTTTCTTCCTTTCCCAACCTCAGAACCAACATCAGAATCAGGTAATGCCTGTGCATCATCAAAAAGCAAGTGGCTGATGCTGTGTTCAATTAATTCAGCTGACTGCTCCATGCATGATGGTAGAGCTATGGTAGAGTAGGGCCTCTTTCACACGGACTGTCCGTTCAGGTCTGCCTGTCAGTTTTTTAGGCGGACCTGAACGGACACTCCATGGAGGGTAATGGAGGTCTATGTCAGCGATGACATGTCCGCTGACATCCGACCCGCTCCGATCCGAAAAAGTGTAACGGAGGAAAAACCTACTTTTCCATCCGTTTTCGGATCGGATCGGGTGACGACCACTCTACGGTCCGTCATCATCCGATCCCCCATAGGGGAGAGCGGCGCTTTGACAGGTCCGTTGCTGCACACTGTCATCTGACTGCTCAGCGAGGATTGGCGGAGCGATCCCCGCTGAGCAAGCGGATGTTCACGGGGCGGATCATCACTGATCCGCCCCATGTGAAAGAGCCCTAGCTCTGGACAAGGAGGCAGATTAAGCTGTTCTGGCAGCTGCCTTGGACTGCGAACAAGTCTTAGCGTGGATGACAGAGGATGAGGAGGATGAGGATGGTTTAGTAAGCCAGTCCACCACCTCCTCTGCATGCTGTGGCTGGATAGCACGGGCAACATCACTAAACAGAGAAAAACATGCCCTGCCTGAGAACGGACCATGTCCACCTTAGCCTGTGGAAAAAGGGGAGAGGTGGGGGAATGCGACTTTAAATGAAATACGCAGCTGCAGGGAATATAACAGTCAATATATATAATATCATATTTATTAATTCATAGAACTCTGTATATAACAATGCAAAAAACAGTAATTGATAGTACTATTTGATATCCCATATAAATTCATATATACACATAGGGATGAGCTTGATGTTCGGGTCGGTTCGGGTGCTTGCTCGTTCGCCGAAGAACGAACATTATGAGGCGTTTACGGGGAATTCAAGCGCCCGCGGAACGCCCCATAATGCACTGCAAGATCGCAGTGCATTGCTGTATGATGAGTGGCCAAAGCATGCTCCTGACCTGCATGTTTTGGCCAATCCCAGCGCCCCCTGCTAAGAGAACCATAATTGGCCAAAGGCAGGGTGCCTTTGGCCAATTATGGCTCAGGGGGCCCAAGCGGCTCAAGTCCACGCCCCACACTATATAAGGCTGCCCTGTGTAGTGTTGTTGGCGTGGACGGAGACATAGCTTGATTTAGATTAAGCAGGCAGGTTATTCAGTTAGTGGCAGTGTATTTGAGATAAGAGGAATACGATGGTCCATCTACACAGTGTACAGTCAGTCTAGTGTATATAAATATATACTCTGCATCCAGTCAGTGTAGCCTAGATCTACAGTCTACAGTGCATTCCGTGGTGTACTATTTCTAATCTGCTTCAGGCAGTGTATTTGATATATATATAGACAGTCTAGTATTTACATAAATATATATATATATATTATTATTATACAGGATTTATATAGCGCCAACAGTTTGCGCAGCGCTTTACAACATGAGGGCAGACAGTACACTTACAATACAAATCCATACAGGAGGGATCAGAGGGCCCTGCTCGTTAGAGCTTACAATCAAGAAGGGAGGGTCAAGTGGAAACAAAAGGTAATAACTGTGGGGGTTGAGCTGATGGAAAAAATGAAAATACAGTTGTTAGGTGTGGGTAGGATAGGCTTCTCTGAAGAGAAGGGTTTTCAGGGATCGTCTAAAAGCTAATAAAGTAAGAGATAAGCGGACAGATAGTTTTAGGAGAGCAGTTTCTGTGGAGTGTTGAGGACGAAATCCAGACTGAAGGGGATCAAGAAGGTTATTATCAGCGAGGTGGACGCTCAGTCGGTTGTAGACCAGACGTTCGAGGAGTTTGGATAAGGAGGGGAGCAAGGAGATGGGGCGTAGGTTGTTAAGATTGGATGGGTCCAGTGAGGGCTTTTTAAGTATGGGTCTGACAAGTGCATGTTTTAGAGAGTTGGGAAAGATGCCAGAAGAGAGGGAGAGATTGAAGATGTGGGTTAGAGAGTGTAGCATAGGGCCAGAGGGTGAGGGAACAGGATCCAGAGGGCAGGTGGTAAGGTCGACATTAGCAAGTAGTTTAGCAACTTCATCTGTATTGGTGGGGTTGAACGAGGGAAATAATTATTGTGCCTGTGGGCATGAAGTGTAAAGCGTGGAGGGTGTCGGAACAGCAGAGATCTCCGCGCGAATTGTATCAATCTTCTGTTTGAAGTAATTGGCGATCTCCTGGGCAGTAAGTGAGTTGACGGGTGGAGGCGGTGGAGGATGAAGTAGAGAGTTGAAGGTGGAGAAGAGTTGACGGGGACAATATGATAAGTTGCTAATGAGAGTGGTAAAATAGGTCTGCTTGGCAGAGAGGAGGCTGGAATTGTATTTTTGGAGGGCAGATTTTTACTTATATATATATATATATATATTATATATATATACACTCTGCAGCATCCAGTGTAGCGTATATCTACAGTGCATTATGTGGTGTACTGTTTCTACTACTTTTTTGGTGGTGTACACAGCACACAATACAGTGCAACCGTAGTGCAGTTGCTACTACTTTTCTGGTGGTGTACACATTTCACAATACAGTGCAGCCGTAGTGCAGTTGCTACTACTTTTGTGGTGGTGTACACAGCACACAATACAGTGCAGCCGTAGTGCAGTTGCTACTACTTTTCTGGTGGTGTACACAGCACACAATACAGTGCAACCGTAGTGCAGTTGCTACTACTTTTCTGGTGGTGTACACATTTCACAATACAGTGCAGCCGTAGTGCAGTTGCTAATACTTTTCTGGTGGTTTACACATTACGCAATACAGTGCAGCCGTAGTGCAGTTGTTACTACTTTTCTGGTGGTGTCCACAGCACACAATACAGTGCAACCGTAGTGCAGTTGCTACTACTTTTCTGGTGGTGTACACAGCACACAATACAGTGCAACTGTAGTGCAGTTGCTACTACTTTTCTGGTGGTGTACACAGCACACAATACAGTGCAACCGTAGTGCAGTTGCTACTACTTTTCTGGTGGGGTACACATTACACAATACAGTGCAGCCGTAGTGCAGTTGCTACTACTTTTCTGGTGGTGTACACAGTACACAATGCAGTGCAACCGTAGTGTAGTTGCTACTACTTTTCTGGTGGTGTACACAGCACACAATACAGTGCAACCGTAGTGCAGTTGCTACTACTTTTCTGGTGATGTACACATTACACAATACAGTGCAGTCGTAGTGCAGTTGCTACTACGTTTCTGGTGGTGTACACATTACACAATACAGTGCAGCTATAGTGCACTTGCTACTACTTTTCTGGTGGTGTACACATTACATAATACAGTGCAGCCGTAGTGCAGTTGCTACCACTTTTCTGGTGGTATACACATTACACAATACAGTGCAGCCGTAGTGCAGTTGCTACTACTTTTCTGGTGGTGTACATATTACACAATACAGTGCAGCCATAGTGCAGTTGCTACTACTTTTCTGGTGGTGTACACAGCACACAATACAGTGCAACCGTAGTGCAGTTGCTACTACTTTTCTGGTGGAGTACACATTACACAATACAGTGCAGCGATAGTGCAGTTGCTACTACTTTTCTGATGGTTTACACATTACACAATACAGTGCAACCGTAGTGCAGTTGCTACTACTTTTCTGGTGGTGTACACAGTACACAATACAGTGCAGTGTGGTGTTGCCAAACAAAAAATACATCATGTCTGGAAAGCCACCAAGGAGTGGCAGACGCCCACTAAAAGATGGCAAACAGGCTCTGTGTCTACAGTCAACAGTGCTGGTCGTGGACATGGTGCCTCCTCTGCAGGTGGCTGTGGGGCACACTTGTCCTTTTTTCTGCTGCTGGCCGTGTTATTGAGCCAGAGCATGCAGAAGAGTTGGATAACAAAGCCGTCCTCATCCTCCTCATCCTCTGTCACCCAGGCTCAGAGTAGTCTGCCTTCCAATGCAGCTGCAAAGCGGCCTATTCCACCGACTCCTTGTCCACAGTCACTCCTTCAGTAGCCCCACCATCATGCACGGAGGAGTCCCCCGAACTATTCGACCACAGTGTCAAGTAGATGCTGATGGAGGATGCGCAAAGATTGGAAGGCTCCGATATTGGTTCCCAGGTTGAGGAAGGGAGTAACATGAGCCTAGAGAGAGGGGGTGCCCAAGAAGGACTAGAAACTGGCCGTCATGTTCCCCCAGCCTCAGCATACTGCCAAGTTTGCTCCAGTGACGAGGAGGGAGGGGATTATGAGGTCACTGACTCTACTTGGGTGCCTGATAGAAGAGAGGAGGAGGCACAACTCCAATGAGGCAGGATGTCCTCTAGGGGGCAGCTTAAGGAAACCCTACTGCATCACACCACAGAGCTCTGCAGGTGCAGGGCGCTGCTGACACCCCGCTTATTTTGAAAAGTTCCTTGGTGTGGGCCTTTTTTGATACGTGTGCAGCAGATCGCACCGTTGCTGTTTGCTACCTATGTCTGAAGCGGATCAAGCGTGGCCAGAAGAGCAGTCGCTTGGGCACCTCATGCTTGACCAGACATATGACGACCTCCCACACAGTCTGTTGGCAACAACACTTGAAAGACCCACATCAAAGAAAAAGGCAGACTTCTCCTTGCTCCTCATCTGGGATCTCCAACCCCACTATACCTCCAGTCCTCTCAAAAACCTGTACTGAGAGGAATGAAGGTATAGCAATAGGTGTCCCAAGTACTTGCAGCCAATCTGCTATCAGTACACCTCCATCTGATTTTAGCAGGCAAATTTCCCTACCCCAGTTGCTAAACCGTAAAAAGAAATTTAGTCCCAGCCATCCACATGCTCAGTGTCTGAATGCTAGCTTGGCCAAATTGCTAGCACTGCAACTGCTGCCTTTTCAGCTAGTAGACTCTGCCCTCTTTCGTGAATTTGTGGAATGTGCTGTACCTCAGTGGCAGGTTCCAAAACGTCATTTCTTTTCAAGGAAGGCCATTCCAAATCTCTACTGGCATGTGGAAGGCAATGTTTTGGCCTCGTTGGACAGGGCGGTCAGCAGTTAGGTGCATATTACCGCTGACTCATGGTCTAGCAGGCATGGCCAGGGAATTTACCTTTCCTTCACGGCACACTGTGTAACTCTGCTGGCAGCTGGGAAGGATGCAGGACAGGGTTCAGTATTGTTGGAACTTGTTCCGCCATGACGCCTGCAAAATGCTAGTGGTCATTCTGCCACAGCTCTCTCTTCCACGCCCTCCTCTTCTTCTTCCTCTATGGCCTCTTCTTCAGATTTCTCCTCTGAACCAGCGGTGCTCCGTAAGCGGTCAAGGGCCTACGCAAGCACTCAGGCAAAAAGATGCCATGGCTTGAGTTGGTCTGCTTAGGGGACAGGAGCCACACTGGGGCAGAGATTCTGTCAGCTCTGCAGGGGCAGGCTCAGAGGTGGTTGACACCACGCCAGCTTCAGCCAGGAATGGTTGTATGCGACAATGGCACCAACCTACTCTCCGCCCTACAAGAGTGTCAATGAGGGGTTACAGTGTTGTGGCACCACCACCACCACCACCCAAGGCCAAATTTTTCTGCCCCTGTTTAACAGGGGCATGTAATTACAATTCTTGATATAATATTTCATAGCAGGGCCCGTTCCTGTGCCCAACAAGAGTGTCTGTGAGGGGTTACAGTGTTGCGACACCACCACTGCCTAAGGCGCAATTTTTCTGCCCCAGTTTAACATTTTTGATCAAATATTTCACATCAGGGACCGTTCCTGTGCCCAACAAGAGTGTCTGTGAGGGGTTACAGTGTTGTGGCACCACCACCACAACTGTCTAAGGCCCAATTTTTCTGCCCCTGTTTAACAGGGGCATGTAATTACAAATTTTGAAATAATATTTAACAGCAGGGCCTGTTCCTGCGCACAACAAGCAACTGTGAGGGGCTACAGTGTTCTGGCACCACCAACACCTAAGGCTCAATTTTCTGCAGAGTATTTAGGGCAGGCTGTATAGTATATATACTTCTGTTCAGAGTATATAGTGCCTGGGGGGCCCCCCAGGCCATTTAAAAAAAAAAATTGAGTGTGGGGTTCCCTTTACTATTCATACCAGACCCAACTGGTAGTGGGCTGGGGGGGGGAACCCATGCCATTTTTCTCAATTATTTTCATGTATATTGCCAGGACCCGACAAAACATTACAGCCACAAGCAGTGTTTTTTTTTTATTATTAGATTTTTATTAGTATTTAACATGTCCAATAAAACAAACTTCATATCATATTCATATTTATCACAAAAAATAAGAACATCATTATCAGTTCCCACTAACCCCCCTCCCCCAAAGAAAAGGAAAAAAAAAAAAGAAAAGGAATATTTTAATTAAACATTCCCTTCCTCCCTAACCCTCCTCCTTCCTCCAAATGCATTGTGTTGAATATGCTTACCCCCCCTTCTACCCACCAACCCAGTTCACGAAAAAAAAAAAAAAAAGCTAGCAGTGTTAATTGACTTTTTTTCCTTTAGAAATGTCATTTTGCTGTGGTATTGTTCTAAACACAGGAAAACTGCACCATTTTACAGGCATACTATAGACACCCCCAGGCACGATATTTAAGGGAATAGTTTATTTTTATTCAGCAAAAAAGAGGGGTAGTGGGACTTTAAATGAGGCATGGGTAGGTCTTTAAAAAAGTCTAGGAAACCTTATATTAAATTATCTATCACCACCCCTTGAGGGGCTTATAAGCTGTATAGCCATAGAGAATTGCTAATCAAAGAAATGCATAGACATCAATTCATGAGTAATATAATAATAATAATAATAATAATATAATGCATCATAATATACAATACATAAATCATGCACATTGAGGCATAATAAAAATAGTAGTCATGTTGATAGAAACGTTGTTTATAAACACTGTTTGAAAATAATTGATACAAGCAATCACAGTTCTAAAATGGGTATACAAAAAAGGTGAACAAGGTATTCCGAATAACAATGTTAGTAAGTGTAAATGGTATACGATAGAATTCATAGATGAACCAAACTTGAAATGGCAACCCTGAGTGTAGACTCTACGCGTTTCATGGCGTTTAAAGCCAATCATCAGGAGTGGGATGCATCAAGAGATGACTAGAAAAATAAATAAAACAAATCAATAAGTAGATCATTGGAGTCTCGATTAAAATCATGCTTACACAAGGTAAAGCAGGTATTTTTGAATATATAAATGCACATTACCTTTTGGCAACAACCCAATACATAACCCAACAGTCCAATTATGGAATGATGAAGGTGGCCCTGAGAGAGCTGTCTCAATGTGCATGATTTATGTATTGTATATTATGATGCATTATATTATTATTATTATTATTATTATATTACTCATGAATTGATGTCTATGCATTTCTTTGATTAGCAATTCTCTATGGCTATACAGCTTATAAGCCCCTCAAGGGGTGGTGATAGATAATTTAATATAAGGTTTCCTAGACTTTTTTAAAGACCTACCCATGCCTCATTTAAAGTCCCACTACCCCTCTTTTTTGCTTTTTAATGTTTATACAGGGATGGAGACATGGTTATGGTAACTGTGGGGCCCAATCAGGTCAACTGCTTTACAATAAGTTTATTTTTATTCTTTCACTTTAAGCATTCTTAAAATCACTGCTCTCGAAAAAACGGCCATTTTTAAAACTTTTTTTTGCATTGATACATGTCCCCTAGGGCAGGACCCGGCCCCCAAACTCTTTTTAAGGCAAACACTTGCATATAAGCCTTTAAAATTAGCACTTTTGATTCTGCACGTTCGTGTCCCATAGACTTTAACGGTGTTCGCGTGTTCGAACAAACTTTTTTGCATCTTCGGATGTTCTGGTGCGAACCAAACTGGGGGGTGTTTGGCTCATCCCTATATATACACATACACATGTTGAATGATACCACACTACAGTTGCAAATGGTTGTACATATATAACCTTCAAACTCTCTAGTGCACATCAGATATATAATAACAATCTTAAAATTATAATTGTGTAAAGGGTCTTAAAACCACAAGATAATAAGAATGAAAGTTGGCATGACACTTGTAAATGCATAGAAGGTTTAAACACAGCATTTAGTTAGCTTGACGCGTTTCATTGTTTTTGTATCACTCTTCAGCAGCAAGCACATGGTATAAGTCTGAAATACAATACAATTTCCATATAAAGACTGACATCTATCAAAGGAAATATACAAAAGATGGGGGGGAGAGCCCCCCTGAAATTGCTTAGAAAGCCGCTGTTCATTGAAGGTGTGGTACTAAGATCTGGGAGCACACCAGGGGCATCATTTCTGGGAACTTTGGCAGCGTGATTCATGACCACAACCCAACCCAAAGCATCTTCCAAAGTGGAAAGCATCCATGGAATATGGTAAGGAGTATGATCAAAACCATCTTTAAAGGGCTTCTGTAAAAAGTATTGAATATGTATAAGTCCATTGTGCACATTATATCCCAGTATTAATGGTGAAGACCGTATAAGTGCAGCTATAGTAATAATAACCTTAGTGAGAAAACCCCACATAGAAGAAACAATGTGTGGAGTGGTGAAAAGATAAGTAAAAAGATAATACAGATACCTAAAAACCTAGATAAACCAAAAAGGAAAAAATATACCAAGGAAAGCTACTGACTAGATCAATACCCAAAAGTAGTACCTCTTAATCAAATATAGAAACCGTGATCCACAATAGTGCATGATATGAGGGAGATCCAGACCAGGATACTGGGCAACCAAAGAAGGAGCTTATATGAGCGCAGCCGCAGAACACCACCAACATAACGCAGTGTGCAGAGAGAGCAGGGGAGGCAGCACACCACCTAAACAGGTATGTTTTACATAGGGTAATAGGGTATGTTTTAACCTATTCTTTTCCACTCAATTTATATTATCCAATCCATGCTGTGCTTGTCGGCATTAGTGATCTGGGCTGTCAGCTGGTCCGGGTTCTCTTCTGATCCGAGAACTGCGATGTGCACCGCGGTTTAATTCCCCCCCTCCCTATGTCCATCATAGGAGGGTGGAATTATCGCCACATGCCGGGTGGCCCAGCCGTTCAGGTGTTGGCGCCGCCTCCCCCTCTCTCTCTGCATGCTGTGTGACGTTGGTGGTGTGCTGTGGCTGCGCCCATATAAGCTCATTCTTTGGTGGTCAAGTATTCTGGTATGGATTTCCCTTACATCATGCACTATTGTGGATCACAGTTTCTATATTTGATTGACCTTGTCAGTAGCTTTCCTTCGTATAATTTTTTCTTTTTGGTTTATCTAGGTTTTTAGGTATCTGTATTACCTTTTTACTTATCTTTTCACCACTCCACACATTGTTTCTTCTATGTGGGGTCTTCTCACTATTGTTACTATTACTATAACTGCACTTATTCAGTCTTTACCTTTAATACTGGGATATACTGTGCACAACGGACTTATGCATATTCAATACTTTTTACAGAAGCCCTTTAAAGTTGGTTTTGATCATACTCCTGACCATATTCCATGGATGGTTGTCCACTTTGGATGATGGGTTGGGTTGTGGTCATGAATCAAGCCACCACAGTTCCTGGAAATGATACCCCTCAATGGACTCCCAGATTTTAGTATCACACCTTCAATGCACAGCGGCTTTGTGAGAAATTTCAGGGGGGCTCTACCGTCCCATCTTTTGTATATTTTCTTTGATAGATGTCAGTCTTTTTATGGAAATTGTATTGCATTTCATATTTCTACCACGTGTTTGTTCCTGAACAGTGGTACAAAAACCATGAAATGCGTCAAGCTAACTAGTGTTTAAACCTTTTATGTATTTAAAAGTATCATGTCAACTTTCATTCTTATTATCTTGTGGTTTTAAGATCCTTTATGCAATTATCATTTTAAGATTTTTATTATATATCTGATGTGCACTAGAGTTTGGAGGTTATATATGTACAACCATTTGCAATTTGTAAAACACATAGCCAAGTATTATTCTCCACAATTTTTTTATTGTGCATTAAAAAAAAAAAAAATTAGACATGCTATCTGCCAATAGAACTTAACCAAAAAGTGCATTCTATGCATCCAAAAATATAGAAAATATAACAAATCATTATTATTCAACCAAAAAATAAAATAAAAGCCTCATGCAAGTGTCGAGCTTCTTAATATAGGGGGTCAACAATGCCAAGAGTTGGTGAAAGCAGGGGTCCGTCATCTGGAAAAAATTCCGAAAATCATCTGGATTGTTCTCCTGGAGCTCCCGCAGCAAAGGCATATGACATATTTGATCACGATTAATAAAGCAACCAAATTTTGGTCCAAGAAATCCTCCTCCTCCTGTTCCTGGACTGGACTTGGGTCAAACCAATAACTCCAATAAGGCAAATAATAAATAACACGTTATCTCCTCCAATTCCGCAACATGTCTAGTTGACGAACGGCCGTTCAGAAACGAACTGAAAAGCAAGAAATGAAAAGCGCGAACTGAAAAGCGCTAAATGAAAAGCGCAAAATAAAAAGCGAGAATCAGGGTGCGCATGCGCGCAGCGCCGAGATCGGTCATGCACTGACTAGGCTCCGCTTACCTCCGGCCAGAAAAGCTACAAACTGAGCGATAAGGGACGATCAGACTGTCATCCGACCTGCATCACGGCACTCGGGAGTGGATGATGCAGCGGAGAGCGGCGGGGAATACTGATAACAGCCGCAAACCCCCCAAACAACCCGGGCTTCCAGGGCCCAACAGCAGCCCTCCTCACCTAAAATGGCGCCGGGGAAAGGTGACACTGCACGCGGCGGTACGTAGACACAGAGGCAGACCCTGCAGACCACAGCAAAGCAAAAAGGGGAGAATACAGACTACAGCAGTCCTCCAGCCCTTCACAAGAACTGGGCAACACAGCAGGCGAACCAGGGAACCACAGAACAGGTTAGTCCCCAGACACAGCAGCGACCCCCCCAGTCCAAGATGGCATCGGCTGCAGGAAATACACCTTATGGTGGAGGCCAGAAACAACAGACAGAGATGACCTGCCCAGCAATCATCTTTCTGGCAGAAGTACACAGGGACCCCTTCTCATCCCAATCTGAGGATGGGCCTTCATCCCCACGAAGCGAGCACCCACAGCTATCCCCCTTGTCGGGCTCTCTCGACAGACCCCTATTCACTGACTCCCCAGCCTCCTCCACAGACAGGCACATGGCAGAGATTGCTGAAATAGCCCTAAGCCAAAACAGTGTGGCTTGTTCACAACCACCTGCCAGTACAGCTAGATACTCAGGAGACAGTTCTCCTTGCTAGGTTTTCAGCACTTCTGCAACAGGAACTATCCAAAGCATGCACCATAATCACTACAGGCATGACGATTTTCAAAACATAGGGGAGAGATTGGACACGATCGAATCCAAGATGGACGGGACAGTAAAGCGAGTGAACCAAAACTCCAAAATGATCACGTCCTTACAAGATCAATTGGACCAAGCAAACGCAAAAATTGTGGACTTAGAAAACAGATCTAGGAGGTATAACTTCCGCGTGCGGGGCCTCCCAGAATCGGAAATGGACCTAGAAGAATCGATCCATACCTTAATGAAACAACTGATACCGGACATTGCCCCCCACCAGCTAGAATTAGACAGAGTGCACCGTGCCCTGACAGCCCCCCGATCGGATGGCCTACCACGCTATGTGATAGTTAAGCCTCATTTCTACCGTATCAAAGAAAAGATTATGCAAGAGGCAAGAAACCAAGGAGACATATATATTTTGGGACATCCGATCCAGATTTTTGCAGACATAGCCCAGATAACGATCCAGAAAAGGAGAGCATTGAAGCCGCTTCTTAATCAACTCATCACCCGACAAATTAAATACAGGTGGTCGTTTCCATTTAGACTGTCGTTTTCCTACAAAGGCAAATCCCATTCCTTTGCTACCTTCCAGACCGGTGAAGCTATTCTCCAGGATTTGGGACTTATTTCATCAGAACTGCAAGAGACCAGTGCCCTGATGGATGAGGGACGACCTATTTCCACCCTATGGTCCCAGCAGAGAAGATCAAGAGCCAGGAATTCTCCATCAGGCACCTGAACCCCGCCTAATGCAGACGCTTAATAATTTGGTCCAAGAGACCGAGACCCTAATAGGTGGTCAGCGATCACCTTTGAAAACCCAGATACCTATATCTGGTTGTTCCTGAATTTCCTGTTCTACACTGACTTGAACGTAGACACTGCTTGAGGTTATAAGTTATGTTAAATATGTTTCCCGGATGGGATGACGGCTGCTGAGTGCGGCGCTATTCCATTTTTTTTCTCTATATTTTTATGATGAGGAATTTTTTTTTTTTGGTTTTTACTTTTGCATTACGAATTTTGGGTAGGGGGGACAGGGCGAGCAAGGTGATGTCCGCCGCCCTCTCAGCTCCTCGTTGTCCCTTTATTTTCTCATATTCTTACGGCGGGCGAATCCCGTTCGTCCTTTCCCGACGATAGAAAATCAGAGCCGGAGGTGAACCACATGCCACTTGAGGTGAACTTGTCTCCGCTGTGAGGGGGGAGACAACTTCACGACTACTACACAGGGGAATAGCAACCCCTGCAGTCACACTGCGATGCGGTGTGCAGGTGCCTTTTTGGTGCCCTTTTTATTTTACTTCGTGTTTTTATCTCTTTTCTCCTATTTTTTTGGATTTTCTTTTTTTCATGGGTTTTACCTGTTAAAACAATTAAACCTAATGCTTCATTATAAATGTCCCAATAATCCTAACTCTGTCTTTTCTCCTCTCCTTTATCCCACCCTTTCCCTGGATGCACTCCTTACACCATGCAAGGGTCCAAGAGTATGATCCTGAAGACTCCCGACCAGACCTCTCAAGACATCTAAAACGTGAGTACAGCCTTCCAAACAACCACCATGACGGGTAGAAATAAACCTACTTACACTATATTGACACAAAATGCACAGGGCTTGAACTCCCCTATAAAATGGACCAAGGCTTTCCAACAATACCACAAAATGGGAGCAGATATCCTGTTCAAACAGGAGACACACTTTTCACGAAACTCAGCCCCAAAGCATCTCAATGCAAGATATCCGACAGTTTTTCTGTCTAACGGACCGGACAAAAAAAGAGGAGTAGCTATATGTTTCGCCAAACGAGTCCCCTTTACTCCCACTAATGTGATAAGAGATAGAGAGGGCCGTTACATTATGGTTGCTGGTAAGATTGATGAGAATGTGGTCACTTTCCTTTCCTACTACGCCCCCAATGTCGGACAGATAAACTTCTTTCAAACTATGCTTGAAGTTATAATGCCCCACTTAGTGGGCCATGTGATGCTAGGTGGAGACAGCAACACTTCCCTTGACCAGATTCTAGATAAGTCAGACCTTCGAAAGGCAACCCTGAAACACACTTCTAAACAAAGCAATATATTAGCACGCTTATTACACAGCTACGATCCTATCGATCTCTGGAGGGACGTTCACCCCACAGTTCGTGACTTCATGTTCTACTCACACGTCCACAAAACATATTCACGCATTGACCATCTCCTTACATTATCTCCTCTGTTACCATATATTTCATCGACTAAAATAATACCTATTGCATGGTCGGACCATTGTGCGGTCCAAGTCGTTCTAACAGACCTCTGGTCTAAGTCACGACAGTCGTCTTGGCGATTGAACGAGTCACTATTGAGTGATCCTATAATTGCCAAAGAAGTAGAAAAAGCCATACAACAATATTTTCAAGACAACACTTCCTCAACGTCCTCCCCAGAGATGGTATGGGCAGCCCACAAGGCTACCATACGTGGCAAATTAATACAGTTAGCTACTAAGGTCAATAGGGAACGCACACAAGTTATCCAACAACAAGAGGAAGAGTTGCACAGACTCACGCACAAACAAAAATCCGACCCACACACGGACCTGAGGAACAAGATCGATATAGCCAGAACAGCATTAAACTTGAGCCCCACTACAAAAGGAGAAAAATATGTAAGATGGGCTAAACATCGCTATTACACAATGGGAGATAAACAGATTACTAGCAAGAAAACGTAGTCCCAGATCATAAATCCCGCACTCCCCAAATTAAGATTACAGACCGGACAAGTGACACAAAACCCTCAGCTTATACTGCAGGAATTTTATAAGTTTTATTCTAAACTTTATGACTCTCCTAAGAACTTTAGCGAGAATAAGGTCGAAGAATTTCTAAAAGACATACCGCTCCCAACATTATCTAATGAGCATACGGAGGTGATGGAGGCAGAATTTACAGCGAATGAAGTGGCGGCGGCTATAAAGTCCCTGAATCCGTCGAAGTCACCGGGCCCAGATAGATTTTCGGGCCACTATTACCGCAAATTTACAGAAATTCTGGTTCCGCTGCTCTTTTTACAATTCATTAAGAAAAGGGTCCCCTTTACCACTTCACGAAAACAGGGCCTACATACATGTTATCCTCAAGCCAAACAAAGACCACGGAGACTGTACGAACTACCGTCCCATATCATTGATTAACGTTGATCTCAAAATATTGACAAAAATACTGACAATTCGCATGAACTCGTTCATATCGAAATATATCCATCCCGACCAGACGTGATTTGTTCCAAGTAGACAGGCCCTGGATCAGACTAGACGCATCATTTCCTGGATTGCTGTTTGCTTTCCAAGCCTCATTCTGGTATTCCTCCATCATTGCCAGCCGGTGGACACAGTGCATCTGAAAGACCAGTCTCATTACACATCAATGGTAGGGATGATCGACTCACGGACCCCTCCAGTTACATCTGGGACTCTCATATGCCTTTTTAACTAAACACAAATGTGAGTGCAATCTCTGTTGCTGCTCTTTTTATTAAAATTGTTTTTAAGTCTGCACCCAGAGGCGCCTCCTTTCTTTGTTTCTTACAGTGCTTTTTGGGAATATGGTTTCCATACCCATTGGAAGGCTGCCGTGAATGTGGGCTTTATACCTCATCATCGACTTTATGCACATCATCATGGACTACTATTATCTTTTCTTATCCCTTGTTCCAGTTCATCATTTATATGCATAATATTGTCATTTATGTGGATTATTGCTTTTAACCTGTGCGCCAAACACTTGTTATACCAATAGGTATTCACATAGTTTGTACATATAAAGTTGTGTTAGATGACCCCTGAGAGTGCGTCTCCAAGTGGGACTAGTGCTCAGAGCACAAACGCCTTAATTCTGAGCACCTTCCCACTTCCAGCACACCTTGGTAACAACAGAAATGCAAAGTTAATCAATCAAGCACAACACAATTTCTAGGGAGCTCCCCCTACTTTATAATGCAGTCCCTCCCATCATTGATAGGATGCAAGGCCTTGCAATAAGAGATGCAGTCTTTAGTCTTCTGTCTTCTGCTAGCTATTTGTGTTGTGTTAATTGTAATCCACACAGTTGAACAAACAAGGATTAAAGTAGGGGGAGTGTTATAACTGTACTTGCCATGCAGCACACTTACAATTGCTTTTGGTGTAATTGGTTCTGAACCGCACAGTGTCAGTAATCAATGGAGTGTAGGCTTGAGGCCTGTTTAAACTCAGTCCTTTAGATCAGATCTCCTCTGTGGGACTACAGGTCCCAGCAACACTGTGTTTAGAGTCTAAGTGTGAAAAAGATGCGTTGATAACTATGGGCGGCAGCCTTCTCACCCAAACAGGCCTGAAAAGCTGGATGCCTCCGCTCCACAAGATCTCAGTCTATTTTCTGCAGCCACGCCGTCACGCTGCTCCGTTTCACCAGACGACTGGGAGTCCTCGGGTACCTCCTTCAGGGGTCTCTGGAACGATCACACTGCAGCTCCTGCTGACTCAGGAAATGCGTCGCATGTGTGTAATGTCATCGCTATTCGCCTGGATTGCTGTTTGCCTTCCAAGCCTCATTCTGGTATTCCTCCATCATTGCCAGCCTGTGGACACAGTGCATATGAAAGACCAGTCTGATTACACATCCATGGCAGGGATGATCGACTTCACGGACCCCTCCAGTTACATCTGGGACTCTCATATGCCTTTTTAACTCAACACAAATGTGAGTACAATCTCTGTTGCTGCTCTTTTTATTAAAATTGTTTTTAAGTCTGCACCCAGAGGCGCCTCCTTTCTTTGTTTCTCTGAATACCTATTGGGTTGTTGCATTATGTTTGTGTGACAGTGCAAATACTGTAATTACTATTTTATACCAATTCCAGTAAAAATACGTTCCTGGTTAAGTACAATTGGTGAGAAGTGTTGTTCCTTTTCCAGCAGGTGGAACATCGGATACCCAGGTAATAACAAAGGTATACTATTGGTATATTGCACATTGTGGGGTTATCCTTTACTATTAGCTTCACACTAACATTGCACCACAGCTGTGTCAAGGGGGATTGAGTCAAGTTATTGGGGGAGTAAAAGCAGAGTACAGGCCCAATCAAATATCAGCAGCTCCATGGGGGGGGGGGGGGGGGGGTCAGTGCTACAATTGTTTTTAGTTAGCTCTGAGCACTACTAAGAGTGGGGTTATGTGGTCCTATCTTGTTTTTGTTACTGTGTATTACTGGCAGAATGACCTGGTTAAAATTAAGGAAAAAAAATAAAATGCAGCTACCCCATCTAAGGTTTGGTAAGTTGCAAAATATATTACATTTTTGTTTTTAGGTTTAGAAATGGTTTAACTCCGTGTTTCTGTTATAGCTTTATTTTTTTAAACAAAACAGGCTTTAAAAAAAAAGTCAGCTTTAAAGGAGTAGACTTGGCTTGAAGAGGCCTGCCAAACCATTTTTCTAAAGATTTTAAATACTCATTGTAGCCTGCACCAATAACAAATTTTGGTCAGTTTCAAAAAAGCAAGAGAAGGAGCTTTGCTTCCAGATTACAAAACCAGCATACACAGACTCATGTGAAGGCTATATCCTAAATTTACAATCACTCTTGTTGATTGTTAGTTAATGATGCTATCACAATAGTTTTCCCAGACTTAGAATAACAAATAGAATATGCTTGGCTGCCAAGTAAAAAAAGTAACAAATACAGTCCTCCAGTTTCTTGTGAAAGTAAGTTTCCAAAGTACAGGCATGCATACAAATATGAGTCTCACAAACTATTATAGTAATTTTCTTAGGTTCAGAATTCCAAAAGATGATGAGGTTTGTTGCCAAAGTATACAACCAATGGGCACAGCCATTTGTGAAAGCAACGTTTTTCCAAAAGCACAGGTAATTTCACGAATACTAGCACAAAGTTCCGGTGTTAATATTCCAGTTGTTTTCTGAATTCCTGTGGAGCCTTTTAGATTCTTACCCAGACAGTAAATAGAATAATTATTTTTGCCCAAGTTGAATACCAGAGTTTTAGATCGCAGAAGAGATCCTGGGGCATTTGGTAGTTAAATGATGGAAATGGGATTAGCACCAAGATGGAGAAAAAGCTGACACTTTATATTGAGGCTCCACTGATAACTTGGGCCTGGGATCCCAAAAGCCCTAGAAGATACATAGGGATCAAACTAAAGACTACCATAAGTACTTGCATGCACAACAATTTTACATTTTTTGTTATCTTTGAAACATTTTAAGCCAAGTCATGTTCACGTTAAAGGTCACATGGAGACATCTCAGATTGTCCTTGTTTTCCAAAACTGTTGTAAAAATCACACATAGGAGAACAGGGAGGAAGCAAGAGCAGTGGAGCGATGACAAGTGCTGGATTACAGCCTAGGCTGGTATGACAGGTTGAGTGAGTTTGGGAGGGAATGAGGAGAGGATCCCAATTACCTAAGAGGGAGGAGAGCGAGGATGCTGCTTGGGACAGACTAGAAGGCTGGCTATAGCCGAGACAGGAAAGAGAACAGGTTGTACCCAGGACAGAGGAGGGGGGTTACACGGTGAAGGACTGGTACTAACTGGAACAGGCAAAAAAACAGTTACCCAACACACACTTAACATATGACTAAGCGATGGAAAGGTATTACCTGGCTTTAGATTAACCTGGGAAGACGAGTAGTGCTACCTGATACTTTACAAAGCCCCGTATTACTTTCAATAGAGGCATTGACTTAGAAAGACATTTTCAAACCTGAAGAGGACTATTGCATGAACAGAAATACAAGAAGTATCATAATCTGGACTGGAGTATTTATTATACTAAATTGTATTGTATGAGATAAGAAAAAAAAAGGAATTAAGTTGAAACAACATCACACCTATTGAGTAAGATAGATATACAAGTCAATGGAATGAAATGATCTTTCAAGTACATTGCTGACCCTCTCAGCTTCATCAATGGCTAATCCTCCGGTAAGTGTTTTACCTACAGATAATGCTATTATTAACTTTGTATGCTTTATATATCATAGTACAGACTAAACCATACACCTGAGCAATAATGTAGTGGAAAACTGCAAATGTTTGCTAAATGTATCATCAGTGTTTAAAGCTGACTGAGTTGTTTAACAAGGTTGAAGTAGTTGTTATATTTAGCAATATTGTTTGTATTCTGGATATATTAACATTTTTTCAGTGATTTTCAGGAACACATTTGCCATTCAGCTAAGGCATTCAAGTTCACTAAACCTGGTACTACCTATAAAAATATCTATACTTTTTAATACTGATGTTAAGCATACTGAATGTACAGTATATCTTACATATTTTGAGCACTCCCAAAATTCTGTGCTGGTTGTTCCACTAAAGAAAAATCCAACTCTAGTCCAAATTACTTATTTTTGTTCTGGACATAGCAACAAAGCAATAGAACCTCTGTCTAACCCTGTTTGTACCCCCCCCCCCCTCCCCAGGGGAGATTTGTGCTCACTTATTATCTTGGTGACATGGTGTCCCAAGGGGCAGATGGTTATGGGAGCTCTCCATAAAAAGGTCAGAGACAGCAGCTAAAACACCTTTTTTTTTTTTTAGAAGAATTCGTAAAAGTTAATACAACTGTCAGTGTTTTTACTATTGCCTAAATATCCCTTTCCCAGTAACATCCAATCCTCTAATTCCTTGTCCCATGTCATCTATAGACATTCTAAGTCTTTCTCAACCCAAAAAAAAAAAATTGACTAGTTGAGCTTTAAAGTATACATTATACAGAAACGCATTGCCAGATGTAATTTTGTTAGTTTTATTTTGGTTTATTTTTATCTTTTAAAGATTATTGATCCAAGGAATATCTGATTGCCTTATGGGATTAGGAAGGATTTTTTTTTTCTGTTGGGTGAATTGGATCATGATTTATACTTTTTTTTTGTTTTTTTGTTTTTTACTTCTACTGCCCAAACTGTAAGCTTAGGGTTCTGTATATGCTGGTTTCCAGTTTGGCTATTTTTTTTTCAACCTGACTAACTATGTAAAACAAACATGCCATCCTGTAATATACAGTACATGCTGTTTGTAAAACAAAGCCATAAAGTGGTATAACCCTAACGCCGCGTATACACAATCGGACTTTACGGCATATTTGGTCCGGTGTACCGGATTTTGTCGGACAATTCGATTGTGTGTGGGCTCCAGCAGACTTTGTTTTATCAAAAGTTTGACGCACTTAGATTTGAAACATGTTTCAAATCTATCCGGCGGACTCGAGTCCGGTCGAAAAGTCCGCTCGTCTGTATGCTAGTCCGACGGACAAAAACCGAGGCTAGGGCAGCTATTGGCTACTGGCTATGAACTTCCTTGTTTTAGTCCGGTCGTACGTCATCACGTACGAATCCGTTGGACTTTGGTTGATCGTGTGTAGGCAAGTCCGTTCATTCGGAAAGTCCGTCGTAAAGTTCGTCAAAAAGTCCGCCGGGCAAAGTATGCCGTAAAGTCCGCTCGTGTGTACGCGGCATTAGAATGGCACCTGGGACAAAATATTTGGGTCCCTGACTTGCGTTTCATCAACTTGTGACTTGCTGCTCAATGCTAACTACCCTATATGACTAAGTAATTGCTGAATAGATAAAGGGCCCAATGTGAAAATTAAAGACAAAATATATACAGGTGCATCTCAATAAATTTAAATATCATCAAAAACTTAATTTATTTCCTTAATTAAATTCAAAAAGTGAAACTCTTATATTTTATATAGATGCGTTATACACAGAGTGATATATTTGAAGCCTTTCTTTTTCTAAATTTTGATGAATATGGCTTACAGCTAGTGAAAACCCAATCAAGCACAGTGATACCATGATCATTTAATAAGGTATTGGTAATTATGCAGTGTGGGCAGGTGCCAAGTCCTGCTGCAAAAATGAAATCAGCATCTCCAAAAAGCTGATCAGCAGAGGAAAGCATGAAGTGCTCTAGAATTTCCTGGTAGAGGGCTGTGCTGACTTTGGACTTGATAAAACACAGTGGACCAACACCACCAGATGGTAAGCCTCTCCAAATCCTCACAGACTGTGGAAACTTTTGCATTTCATTTGGATATCAAGGTCCCAGAGTCTGGAGGAAGAGTGGAGAGGCACAGAATCCAAGTTGCATGAGGTCCAGTGTAAAGTTCCCACAGTCAGTAATGATTTGGGGAGCCATTTCATCTGGCTGTACAGAAGTCCAGATGAATGTGACCAACTACAACTAGCCATATTCAAGTGAAGTAAATCTACAGTGAAGTTAAAACAATAAATAATAGTAGTGGTACTATGAAAAAGAAATAAAACTAAATACATATTATAATAATTATTAATAATAATGAATATATTAATTATTATTTAATATTTACATTTCATATATACAGTATATTATAAAAAAATATGCACATGTGTACTGTGCACCACTATTAGGGATAGTGAGCGATGGACAATTATTGACCGGGGTGGGGGTTAGTTTAAGGGGAGTGTGATTTAATATGTTAACCATCATTAACTAGTTATAAAAGAGAAAGACTTGGGCAGGTAAAGTTCATATTTGGAGAATATATTTGGAGGCTTTGTCAATTCAGGTTGTTTAATCTTTGCTTTGCTATAATTAGTTAATGTTTGATAAGGATATTTTTTTATCTCCAAAGGTATGGAGCTTTGATAAGGACATGTTATGCCTCATTACTTTCTATCCATTTTTGGATTGGGGGTATAGGATGATCTCTTAATCACATATAGAGGTAATAATACTGAGAGCCTTTAGAACTACCAGAAATCTGGTGTACTTCTTTCTGTTTGAACTGAAAAAGTATTCACACCCCTTGAAATTCTCCACATTTTGTCATGTTACAACAAAAAACGTAAATGTATTTTATTGGGATTTTATGTGATAGACCAACACAAAGTGGCACATAATTGTGAAGTAGAAGGTAAATGATAAATAGTTTTCAAAAATTTTTTACAAATAAATATGTAAAAAATGTGGCATGCATTTGTATTCAACCCCCTTTACTATGATACCCCTAACTAAAATCTAGTGAACCAATTGCTTTCAGCAGTCACTTAATTAGTAAATAGAGTCCACCTGTGTGTAAGTTAATCTCAATATAAATACAGCTGTTCTGTGAAGCCTCCAGAGTTTTCTTAGAGAATGTTAGCAAACAAACAGCATCATAAAGGCCAAGGAACACACCAGACAGGTCAGGGATAAAGACATCTCACACACCTCACCTCACACAGAGCACTGTTCAATCCATCATCCAAAACTGGAAAGCGTATGGCACAACTGCAAACCTACCAAGACATGGCCGTCCATCTAAACTGACAAGTCGGGCAAGGAGAGCATTAATCAGAGAAGCAGCCAAGAGGCCCATGGTAACTCTGGAGGAGCTGCAGAGATCCACAGCAGAGGTGGGAGAATCTGTCCATAGGACAACTATTAGTCGTGCACTCCACAAATCTAGCTTTTATGGAAGAGTGTCAAGAAAAAAGTCTTTGTTGAAAGAAAGCCATAAGAAATCCCATTTGCAGTTTGCGAGAAGCCATGTGGGGGACACAGCAAACATGTGAAAGAAGGTGCTCTGGTCAGATGAGACCCAAATTGAGCTTTTTGGCTTAAAAGCAAAAAGCTATGTGTGGTGCAAAACTAACACTGCACATCACCCTGAACACACCATCCCCACCATGAAACATGGTGGTGGCAGCATCATGTTGTGGGGATGTTTTTCTTCAGCAGGGACAGGAAAGCTGGCCAGAGTTGATGGGAAGATGGATGGAGCCATATACAGAGCATTCTTAGAAAAAAACCTGTTAGAGTCTGCAAAAGACTTGAGACTGGGGCGGAGGTTCACCAGCTCTCACTACCCTTCCGTTGAAAGAACAAGGCAGTTCCCGGGTTGAGAGGTATAGTCACGTCTGGATCGATCGTGTGGACATGGCCTAATGCATTTCATGGAGACTTCATCAGAGGGCCTCAAACACACCCTCTGATGAAGTCTCCATTAAAATGCATTAGGGCATGTCCACACGATCGATCCAGATGCGACTGTGCCTTGTTCGCTTCAACGGAAGTGTGGTGAGAGCTGCGCTCGCAGTCTGATGTTATTAGAGGATATTATATGCTTTTGAATGTTTTTATCTTTGTAAATGCATTGGATTAAGGGGGGTTTTATCGATTAAAATTATCATAACAGTATCACGCTATGTGAGTGTCTCTTTCATGGTGGTGAGTTGATATAGGTGAAGAGCTTGACCTTCAACAGACCGCGAGACAAACAGGTATGATCGTATAAGGCCCGGCTTCTGCTGTCATCTGGTGAGTCGTTACCCATTGGAGGTTTTATCACAAGGTGTGGTGATGGGAACTGGGATTATTACAACAATCTCTTGCCATTCAACCCAGATTGTGAACAGGGTCACAGCTTTCATACTCATGGAGTGTCAAAGGACTTTTATATGTTGATCTGAATGTCGATCGATTAGCGCTGCTAATGTTTGTATTCGCCTTTTGGAAGTTCAAGTATAATTGTGTGCTTTAAGTCTAATATAAGTCTAACATTTTCTGCATTTACATGAGGTTGGTCTCTGCCCTTTTGTCTTTCAAGCTATTAAAAGATTATGTTTATTAGTTAGCAGAGGGGGCTTTCGAGGTACCTTTCTACAGAGATACACCAGATATTTCAAATGTATATCAGGAGGACATTGTTAGGACATAATTACTGCTACAATAGTAATTTAATGATAGCTGAGTAATTATTAGGTGATGATGTTCTTGAGGATAGAGGTTTCTGGCCTTTAAAGCTTTTTTTTTCTCTTATACATTTGTGATCTGTTAAATATTTGCCATGCTTGAAAGATTTAAGATATGTTCGGATTGGCATGTGTTTTGAGTTAGTTCTGGAATAATTGATTAATGGTTACTACATTTATATTTAGTGATATTAAAGGCTTTCTTTTTTAAAAAAAAAAAAAAACCCACAACAAACATGTCATACTCACCTGCTCTGTACAGTGATTGTGCACAGAGCAGCCCCTATCCTCCACTTCTCAGGTCCATCGCCAGCACTCTTGGCCCCTCCCTCCTGCTGAGTGCCCCCAGATCAAGCAGCTTTCCATGGTTGCACCCAAGCAGGCTCATTCCCGAGCCGTGGCTCTGCGTGTCCATTCACCCACAGAGCCACTGCTTTGCCCCACCCCCTCTCTCGCCTCATTGGCTCACTGGCTGTAATTGACTGTCCCCAGGGAGAGTCCCCAGAGAGCCGAGGCTCATGTGCACATCGCTGCATCAAGATGGCGCTCAGACAAGTATAAGGGGGGCTGGGGGGGATGCTGCACATTGGAGGTTTATTACCTTCATGCATAGAATACATGAAGGTAAAAAACTATCAGCCTTTTCAAGCACCTTAATATGTTTAGTGGGGACTAAGTTATACTCTTTTTTTTAAATGGAACAGGTGTTGTTAAAAGGAATTAAAGTGACACTAAACTCCGGTTTAAAAAATTGTATTGAAGTATGTAATCTTAACTCAGAAAGTCCCTTCTATTGCTCTTAGCATCCTCTAAATCTCCAAATTCCTTTTTTTGTGCTGCTGTGATTCAAAATTCTGTTAGAAGGTGGCTATGTTTGTTCTCCATGGCCCCACTGTTTGTAGGAAGGTAGCCACCTTTCTTGCTTGGCCTCATGTTGGACTAATGACTATAGACTATGGATGATAGAATTTGGAGCGTGTATAGAGCAGTGAACATTTCATGAAATATAGATTACAGGACTATTAGGTATTGGATGCAGATGGATTTTCTTGGGAGTGCAAGGATATTACATTAAACCATTGATTGCAACTCTTCATGCAATGTTCTAAACAAATATATTTTCCTTATAACCACTATGATATGTGCTATGCACATGATGCATGATGTATGTATGATGATCTATGCACATAATATATAATACTGTATATGTATGATGAGCTATGCACATTATATATAATACATTATATGTATAAAGATTTATGCACATGATGTATGCAACGTATCTTTCCTTGTAGCCACTATTATGTCTATTGCTTCTTCATTCAGTTTGAAAATAAATGATTGAAACCGAAAAGTTATTAAGATCAATATTTTGATACTGCATACTTTGCTCCAGAAATTAGTAATATTTGTTGTGCTTGTTGAGAAGTAAGGTGGTAATTACATAAGTACATTACTATTTGTTGTAACCACCCAGCTTCTACTGGGTAATGTAAACAACAGCCGGAGAGAGGGCCGAGAGAAGCGTAAATAGGTTATCATATCATTTTTGCCTTTTGGATAGCATAAGCTTTTAAGGAGATACTTGAAGTACTTGTCACTACTCGTTTAGATTTCACGTGAAAACAGGATATGATCTGTGAAATTTTGCAATGGCTTCTTGGAGTTTTTGCTCTAGTGAGTGAGTTATCTTTAGTCTGAGGAGTGGTGAGATCAATAAAATTAGCTACACAAGGTAAACCAGGAATGGGACAGATTGAAAATCCAAGGGACGGAAAAAGTTCCATAATTGTGGAGACGATTGGGGTTGATTTAATAGAGGCAAATAGGCTGTCTACTTAGCAAAGTAAATTTTCCCTTTGTAAGAAATTTTAGCTTAGTGAATGAGGTGAAGTCTGCTGACTCCCATCATCCGATTCTGGGCAAGATACTGTTTTTTTTTGTTTATCCTTGCACATGATTAGATATTCATTACAGAATGAATTTTCGCTATATTTACTATTCTGAGGAAAATTTTCCTTGAACAAAAATTCCTTTGGTCAATTTGCATTCTATTTGCCTTTATTAAATCAATCTTAGTGCATGGAATACTAACTGGTGAGAAATGGCAATTCAAAGCAGTGGCAGTATGAAGGTTTATAAGGATAAAAGAAGCATGGCATTTCAGGAGACTCTGGAAGAATAAACTAAATAGTAACAAGAGACTAACCAGGAATTAAGTCATCATTATGAGTGAATCTGGGATACAAGAAAACTGTACTGTTGAATAATATTTAGGGCTTGGGCACAAAAAATCATATAATATAAGACTTGGCTAACAGGTAGTGCCTGCAGACCTGCTTTTGAAAGAGAATCATACTTACCTAGGTGGATGCTGCATCTGTCCCCCGCCGTCTCTAATGCCGCGTACACACGGTCGGACTTTTCAGCTACAAAAGTCCAACGGACGCTGACGGACTAAAGCTGGCTGGTAATCCGATCGTGTGTGGGCTTCTCCGGACTTTCAACGTACTTTTTTAGCCTCAAATCCGACGTACTTTAGATTTGAAACATGCTTCAAATCTTTACGTCGTAACTACGACGGACCCCGAAGTCCGCTCGTCTGTATGCTAGTCCTACGGACAAAAAAACAACGCATGCTCATAAGCAAAAACTAAACGGAAGCACTCGGTCTAGTAAAACTAGTGTTCGTATTGTAGGTAGCACATTCATCACGCTGCAAAATCTGTGATCGTTGAATGCAGCGCATTTTATTTCTTCTTTACGAATGCTCTAAAGAACGAAGGTGTTTTGCTGTTCATAATCAGAGTTCTCCCAAACTGATTTCTGAATTCTTTTTCTCTTTGATCTCATGAATGATATAGTATGCTTTTTATAAACAATGTTTCCATACTAATAATACTTTTTCCCTTATTTTATTTTTTTTTTAGGTTTGTAAAGTTACCACAAAGAACCCATTATTCTTTTTTTTTTTTTCTAGTGATTATTTTTTAGTTTTTAGATAAAGTTAACCCAAAGCACGTTTTTGTTTATGTAGATTTTTTTATTTTCAAGACTTACCACTTGAACATTATTAACATTAGTAATGTATTTTTGGTGTGTTTTTTTAAAACTCAATGAGATTGTTGTCCCTTGTTAATTTAACATTGTGTGTAAAATCAATGATTTAAAAGAAAACACATAAAGTCTTTTGCTAAACTCAAAAAAGATCCATTTATTCATGGTCAAAATAAAATAAAGAGGAAGTCAACGCTGGAAAAAGTCGGTGTACAAGAAAATTGGGATCTTGAGGAGTCCATATAAGAGGGAGCACAATCTGGTCCAAGAATCCCAGAGATCAACAGCACCAGCAGATGATCTAGATGTCCCCAGACTGTGGTCCTACAACAGCCTGCGTCTTCTGTCAGACCAGACTGAACCCAGGTCATCACTTTCTTCTCTTCCCTGCAGCCTTTCCTCCACGCTGCCCTGCAGCCTTCCCTGCAGCCTTCCCTGCAGCCTTCCCTGTAGCCTTCTTTTGAGGCTGTGGCTCTGGTGTTTCAGTTGTGGCAGGAGGAGGAGGAGGAGGAGGAGGAGGGGGGGGCTGCCTCATGTAGTTGGGTGTTTTGTGTTAGCGTGCCCTGCAGCCCCTTATGGATTGTTTCCCCAAATAGGCGCTCACAAATGAGGCGCTGCTCCCAATCCATCTGAAGAAGCCTGCTGGCTAAGAAGCAGCCATAGGATTCTTCCGCTTCGGGGGGGCTCGTTAAAAAACGGGTGGCCTGTTGCATGAGGCGCAGGGATGCGTCCTGTGTGACCATCCCCTTCCTGGCCCTTTTTTTGGGAAGGTGGAGGGGAGGCACTTGGGATTGGGTCAGGCTCCTACTGGGCCCAGCCACCTCACTTGGCCCAGCCACCTCACTTGGCCCAGCCACCTCACTGGGAGCAGCCACCTCCTGCCTGACACTGGGCCCAGCCTCCTCCAGGATGATGGTGAATCCGGCCTCCTCCAGGCTGTCCATGGGCCCGGTCTCCTCCTGCCTGCCACTTTCCCCACATTCCTCCTGGATGGACTCATCCTGTGTATAAAAAAAGGACAATAGTTTTAGTTTATTTTTTTGGGTTCATCAATGACACACAGTTTGCTTCTCATGACTAGCAAATTCAATGTGAATACATCTCTTTAATAAAAGAGTCTAATCAGACACCCTAATTATTTCAAGCAGGTGCCAAACATATTTAGCCACTACTATCATTTGATATGTATACACAATTTGGAGTGCAAAATTATTTTAGACAATTATAACATCCAGTTAACATCATTAATATTAGTACAGTAAATATATTTGACTCCAGATGGTCATATCCGGTTCATCCAGGATGGAAGACCCAGCTTGCTCCTCATCAGCCTCTGCTGGGGTGGAGGGAAGGGTGGAGGGAAGGGTGGAGGGAAGGGTTGAAAGTGATGCCCTGGCTTCATTCTGGTCATCAAGAAAACGGAGTTGATTGTAGTACCACAGCCTGGGTACATAAACATCATCTGCTGATGCTCCTGATCTCCTTGATTCCTGGATCTTCCTATGCTCCCTTTTATACATGTTCCTCAAGACCCCAATTTTCTTGAGCACTGTCTCCATTGTTGCTCCCGGGATGGTCGCCTGGACAAAGGACAGAAGTCTCTCCAGCGTTGACTTCCTCACATGCTTGGCATAATACTGAGGGTGTTTCACCTCCCACAAATTCCTCATCTCTCGATATTTTGAAATAAAAGATGTAAGGAACTCTGGATCCTTAAATAGGGGATTCATTATATCTGGAAAAGAGAAAGTCACAAGACCAAAAACACTTATTATAGGTTTCTGCTAACCCCTCATCATCTTCTCCCTATGTAGGCCTCATCAATCTATCAAGCCATATAGGCCGCTTGCTACAAAGTCATGACCATAAACCCCAAAAAAATATATATCTCAAATTACCTTCGTTTTGTAACGTCCTGGTCCACTATCACCTACGCACAGAACGTACGTACGACACGTGCGCAAGGCCCCTCTTTATACACTACGCATGTGTGAAACTCCGCCTGCGTCGCCCGCCCCTGACGTTCGAAATTAACTCATGTTCTCCGCCCCCTAATTCGACGCACAGAACGTACGTACGACACGTGCGCAAGGCCCCTCTTTATACACTACGCATGTGTGAAACTCCGCCTGCGTCGCCCGCCCCTGACATTCGAAATTAACTCATGTTCTCCGCCCCCTAATTCGACGCACAGAACGTACGTACGACACGTGCGCAAGGCCCCTCTTTATACACTACGCATGTGTGAAACTCCGCCTGCGTCGCCCGCCCCTGACGTTCGAAATGAACTCATGTTCTCCGCCCATTTTTTGTTACGGCGCGTAGTGGAGTTAAAGAATGGCGGAGACACCTGAAATGTTGACGACCTCAGGTAGTGGAGACAGCCCGGAGGCTGGAACGTCAACGAAATCTATGAGGCCTAGATTTAAGGCCTCTAATATGAGTTTTAAAGAGATGGTGGAGATGGTGGCCATTCTTCACAAAGACGACTATGATGGCAATTATAGGCCGTACGCACGGCCAAATTTGCGCAAGGCCAAAATAATGGCGAAGGTCGTGGAGACTTTGCAGGCATCTTTGGTTAAAAAACCAAAAAAAAAAAATTTGATTTTAAAAAACCAAAAAAAAAAAAAAAATTAATTTTAAAAAACCAAAAAAATAAAAAAAGTGATTTTAAAAAACCAAAAAAAATAAAAAAAATTAATGTTAAAAAACCAAAAAAATAAAAAAATTGATTTGAAAAAACAAAAAAAAAAAAAAAAAACTTGCTTTTAAAAAAAAAAACAAAACTTGATTTTCCAAAAAAAAAAAGCCTGTTTGCGAAAATCAAAAAGCCAAAAATATTTTTTTGTGGATTAGGTAGAAATATTTAAATATAATTATATTTTGCTACATTATTAAGATATCATTATATTTTTGTCTATGAACATTTTATACTAAATGCAGAACTGAATGCATAACAACCATTAATAAAAACATCTCCTTATAGGATTTTAACAAATGTGTGGTTTGTTATTTCAAGGCTCAGTATCAGTTTGGTTATAATTGTCAAAAAGTTGTTTACAGTGGCAATGGAGCTTATTTAGACATTTTTAAAATTCAAATACAGTTGGCACTACAACTGCTCGACCATAACCTAGGAGACAGCCCAAAAGAAAGGCAAGCAATAAATATAATGCCAGATTTCAGCAATATTTTTTTTATTGTAAAAAATTTATATATCCTGGCCCATTGCAATGGCCCCCCTACCCATAAAATAATCAACATATTGCTGTCTAACTTGACGGGAACTTTGGGGGGCCAAGCCAGTACGGACAGTATCCAGGCCTGTAAGGTTGGCTTCTATTTGTCCGGCCTCAGGCCCAACTGTGCCTATATAATTGGCAGAATGCTTGTTTAAAAAGTTGTGCAGAATGCAGCACGATAAAATGATAAAATTAAGTTTGTATTCCGCCAAATTAATGGCTGTTTGAAACAGGCGGAACCGGCTGGCCAGAATTCCAAACGCATTCTCAACCACTCTTCTAGCTCTGGCCAGCCGGTAATTAAAAACCCTCCTCTCCGGGGTGAGGGTTCTTTGGGGGAATGGCCTCATGAGGTGCTTGCTGAGAGTGAAGGCTTCATCGGCAATGAAGACAAAGGGGAGTCCTTCCACGTTATCCTCATCAGGTGGCAATCCCAGGCCACCACTCTGGAGACGCTGGCAGAACTCCGTCTGGGCAAATACTCCTCCATCCGACATCCGGCCATTCTTCCCCACGTCCACATATAAAAAATCATAGTGTGCCGACACCACCGCCATTAAAACAATACTGTGGAACCCCTTATAATTAAAATAATATGACCCCGAATGGGGTGGTGGCACAATGTGGACATGTTTCCCATCTATAGCCCCTCCACAATTGGGAAAGTCCCAACGGCTGGCAAAATGGGATGCCACAGTCTGCCATTCCTGTGGCGTTGAAGGAAACTGGGGAATCAAACAAGAAAACCAAAATCAATTAATTTGGAAGCTAACATTGCAAGAAAATTAGACAATTAAAAACATTATTCCCCAGCATCAGTATAACATTCAATAATTTAATTCTTCTGGAATAACTAATATGGAAAAAGGCACACTTATCAGATTGCTCACCCCCTCTGATGGAACATTGATTACATTTTAGGGGGTTGTGAAATCCCTAAAAAAAATTACTTTAACGACACGCAGGAATTTAGGGACTAAAAAGGCTACAAGACTGCAGTTGTCGCACTCTGCAGGTGCAGTTGCTAACCAGCTTACAGTAAATGAGGTAATGTAAAAAGGCATTCATGTTGCAAGGAGTACACAATCACAGGCAAGGGCAATTAATGAAAACACTTTGAGGCTTGCATATGATTTGATGATGGAAATCAGCAGAGCTTCTGCTCATTTACTAAAGCACTGGAACAAATGCACTTGTAGAGTGCACATGCATTTTGCAAAGTGCAACATAGATTTGCTTTAGACAAATCAACACCACAGAACATTCAAGCAAATTTTAACGAGGGTGGGGGTGGGGGGGGTTGTGAAATCTAGCTAATTGCTAATTAGCAGCACACTATTTGGAGTGAGTTCAGGTGGGGGGGGGGGGGTTGTGAAATCTAGCTAATTGCTAATTAGCAGCACACTATTTGGAGTGAGTTCAGGTGGGGGGGGGGGTTGTGAAATCTAGCTAATTGCTAATTAGCAGCACACTATTTGGAGTGAGTTCAGGTGGGGGGGGGTTGTGAAATCTAGCTAATTGCTAATTAGCAGCACACTATTTGGAGTGAGTTCAGGTGGGGGGGGGGGGTTGTGAAATCTAGCTAATTGCTAATTAGCAGCACACTATTTGGAGTGAGTTCAGGTGGGGGGGGGGTTGTGAAATCTAGCTAATTGCTAATTAGCAGCACACTATTTGGAGTGAGTTCAGGTGGGGGGGGTTGTGAAATCTAGCTAATTGCTAATTAGCAGCACACTATTTGGAGTGAGTTCAGGTGGGGGGGGGGTTGTGAAATCTAGCTAATTGCTAATTAGCAGCACACTATTTGGAGTGAGTTCAGGTGGGGGGGGGGGTTGTGAAATCTAGCTAATTGCTAATTAGCAGCACACTATTTGGAGTGAGTTCAGGTGGGGGGGGGGGTTGTGAAATCTAGCTAATTGCTAATTAGCAGCACACTATTTGGAGTGAGTTCAGGTGGGGGGGGGGGTTGTGAAATCTAGCTAATTGCTAATTAGCAGCACACTATTTGGAGTGAGTTCAGGTGGGGGGGGGGTTGTGAAATCTAGCTAATTGCTAATTAGCAGCACACTATTTGGAGTGAGTTCAGGTGGGGGGGGGGTTGTGAAATCTAGCTAATTGCTAATTAGCAGCACACTATTTGGAGTGAGTTCAGGTGGGGGGGGGGGGGTTGTGAAATCTAGCTAATTGCTAATTAGCAGCACACTATTTGGAGTGAGTTCAGGTGGGGGGGGGGTTGTGAAATCTAGCTAATTGCTAATTATAAGCACACTAAATACACTCCAACAAAATACATTCAAAATGAGTAGACTAGGTGGATATGTTCCCATCACTTCATGCTGGGAAGGTTATTGAAGGAAAATATACATGCATGACAAAAAATAACAGGAAAAAATTCCAGCATGTGTGAGGATAAAAAGGGGACATTCACACTATATTGCAATGATGGGAAGTAGTGTTTGAAGCAAGAAATACATTACATTATCAAAGATTACATAAAAGAACATGTGATGCTAATAAAAGAAAAATATCTTACCTTAATATAGTCCTTCTGCAGGACCTGTATGATGGCAGAACAGGTCTCTGGGATAATGATCCCCAGAGCCTGGGGGGAGATGCCTGTCGAGAACTTAAGGTCCTGCAGGCTTCTCCCTGTGGCCAAATACCGCAAGGTAGCGACCAGCCTCTGCTCCGGAGTGATGGCTTGCCTCATGCAGGTATCCTGCCTGCTGATATAGGGGGTCAGCAAAGCCACCAAACGGTCAAAAACGGGGTCCGTCATCCGGAGAAAGTTCCTGAAATCCTCAGGATTATTCTCACGGATCTCACGGAGCAAAGGCATGTGACAGAACTGGTCACGCTGAAGCAACCAATTCTTGGTCCATGAACTCCTCCTCGCCCTGTTCATGGACTGGTCTTGGGCTGAAGAATAAACTACAGCACCAAGCACATACAATGCACGAGCTCTACGACGAGTACGTACAGGTAACATGGCTTCAAAACGGTCGGCTGGTCAGAACGCACTAAACAGAACGCACTGAAGAACAGCAAGGCCTGTGAAGAACGACCTGAAAATCAGGAACGAGCGGCCAATAAAACAAAGATTTCTCAATGCCAACTGACCAAACGCACTGAAAAGCAGATACAAACCTCACAAGCACAGACTGAACAACAGTTAAAACGAACTGAAAAATACGAGTCTCACAAGCGCGAATCGTCTCTCACCAAACTTCTACTAACACGAGATAAACACGAGATTAGCAGAAGGAGCCCAAAGGGTGTCGTACGGGCTATTGAACTTCCGTTTTATAGTCTCGTCGGACTTGGTGTACGTCACCGCGTACTAAGCTGTCGTACTTTTGTGTGGTCGTGTGTGGGCAAGTCCGTTCATAAGAAAGTCTGCCGCAAGTCCGCCGAAGGTACGCCGGAAGTATGTCGGACAGGCTGTCCGACTTTTGTAGCTGAAAAGTCCGACCGTGTGTACGCGGCATAAGACTGAGAACCCGGCGATCAAAGACAGCTGATCAATCCGTGCTCTGTGAGCAGAGAGTTGGTGCTGTCTGTTCTGCCCCGCCACCGATGTTTACTGGAGCTCTGGGCTGTGGAGGGGTGGAAGCGGCCGGCTCAGGCTCTCAGCAGCTCACTGAGGCTGAGACAAGTGCTGGTCCAGGCTCCTGGGTGGATCCTGTCCATATGGTCTCAATCTTTCCCCAGCCTAAACTGGCTCTGTGACATCAGCTGACAGTGGGCTATCTGCTTTAAACAGATCAATGTAATGCAGCTTTGGCTGTACTTCTTTTTAAGGATATAAATGAGAGGGATTCTTGAAAAAGTAGGTTTTCAAACTTCAAGATCATTCAGATTATTAGGAGTAGGCTCACATAATTAAAATTCAACATGCAAATATATCATTTTAAACTTTGACCATAAAACCCCTTTTTGTTTTGCGGATCCCTTTATGAGCCTGCGCATTACACTTTCTGCTGGCAGTAGTAATAAAGTGCAGGCATCTGGACAGGGAAGGTATTATAAGGTAACAAAGTAATTAAAAAAAAAATAGGACTTAGGCAGAACATGAGTGATAAAAGACAGAGAGCAAGATATAGACATTTGGCTGGTCGTTATGTGTTAGGAGATATATGAATGGGAGGAACAAGCTCAAAAGGAAAGCACAAAGAAACCACTGCTAGAAAAAAGAAGGTATTACATTCACATGTCATTATGATATAAACAGTGAAAGGAGTGAGCCTGGTATTATTTTATTCACAAAAGATATGCCAGAATGGTTTTGAACAAGTGAAATGTAATAGCTACATTTTTAGATTTTAGTAGCCTTGTTCTGTATATTTTATATTATCAAACACACCAAACAATTTTTTTTTTCCCAGTCAAAGGAGAGAAATATCAGTAATGGCCTTCTGAAAAAGATGGTTGCTTGGCCGTTCTTGGTTTCAATAGTGTCTTAAAGAGTAAAACGCAACCCAAAAACAAAAATGTATATTGCAGACATGCAATCAGCATGGCTCACTAGAGTAAATGGGCCTCTAGAGAAAGTTTTCATCAGGCCATTGTAGTAAAGCAAAGTAAGGCATGTTACAAGCATTGGTGTGCCACTGTGCTATTCAATGTGAATGGCACCCCAACGTTCCTGAATTGCAGCAATGGGGTGAACTATGCAAAAATCTCGGAGGAGCAATTTATGGTCCGTTGTGGTTGAGTTAGGAAGTGCATTAAAATTAAATGCACAATAAATGCACCTAACAGACCACATTGTTGTGGATAGGCCAGGTTGTCCTACTAGAGGTGTCTTAAAGGTACATTTAAGTCACAGCTGAAATTTCAGTTTTGAAAAGTATACAGTGAGCACATTCAACCTGTAAAGTTCTTCATCCAGGCATTGCTGTAGTGCACTATAGTGCTCTACACCACTTTATGAGTAATTAATGATCCTTGAATCTCTTTTGTTTACCTTTGTGTTATGAAGGAAAGGTCTTGTTGCACTCCCATTGAAAGCTATTGACTTCTTTCACATACAGAAAACCAAATGTTATAAAGTGTCAGTGCTAAGAGGTTTCTTTTAACCTCTAGTGAGATATCAAACCTCCACTCTGAATGGTGATACATCACGCAGTGAGAATAAAACTTGTTTGGCATAGGCTTTAGAAAACAGAATCCACCTGCAACATGTGAGGAGCTTTGTAAAATCTGGTTGCAGTGGGTTCCATAGAACTTTAAATAAGGCCCACTCGAACCTTAGTTTAAATCAGCTAAATAAATAGGTCATCCAGGTCATAAAGAAGGTGCTCAATGTCTTACTTTCCATTTTAAAGCAGCCATGGCCTAATTAGAAAAGCCTGTCCCCTGCCAGCAGCTGGAGAGTGGGACCTTTGTTCTCTGTGGGAAAGCAGTGATCTCTCTGCAGAGGTCTGGCTCTGCGGTAAGAGACGTTTATGCTTCCCGCTAATTGAAGGCTTATGAAGGCTTATGACTCTAATGCCGTGTACACACGGCTGGACTTTTTGACCAAACTTGTCCGACGGAACGAATCCGTTGGACAATTCGACCACGTGTGGGCTTCATCGGACCTGCAGTGGACCTTTTCTGTCGAAAATGTGACAGGCTTTAGATTTGGAACATTTCGAATCTTTCAGACAGACTCGAGTCCGGTCGAAAAATCCACTCGTCTGTATGCTAGTCCGACGGACGAAAACTGACGCTAGGGCAGCTATTGGCTACTGGCTATCAACTTCCTTATTTTAGTCCGGTTGTACGTCATCACATACGAATCCATCGGACTTTGGTGTGATCGTGTGTAGGCAAGTCCGTTTGTTAGAAAGTTCGTAGAAAGTCCGTCTTAACTCAGTCGAAAGTCCGTCGGAAAGACCGTCGCATCTTTGATGCCGAAAAGTCCGCCCGTGTGTACAGGGCATTAGAAGGGGCATGTCAGACATCTGCAAAGAGATCACTTCTTCCCAACAAACAGAACCTGGCATGCATTTAGCTATTTTACATTAAACACTCATTTGGGTTTTAAGGTATATTAAGTGGAATTTCTATACTTAGCACAGCTGCATCGTTGGCTGGACAACATTAACAATTTACCAGCTGATTTATCGTATTTACTTGTTTTAAAGTGAGCCTGACCTTGCCTAAAAAGTGTCTCAGATGATGACTCAAGTGTCTGTGTTGCTGCACAACACACCTTTTTGACATGAGCTTGCAGGTTCTTATGTTCAATTTTCTTAGTCCTCACATATGTTTACTTAAACTTCCAAAATGTGTTTATTGGTCATCACTCGCAACCAATTCTTACAAAGGTTTAATGAAATGTTCACTCATGTCAAATGCAAACAATAAGGAGCTATTTTAAAGGTAAAATGACTGACAAACACATACATGGGAGCATGCTATTATTATTGTTAGAGGAAGGAAGATGTCATTGTGTTGACACAGATATGACTGTGCAGTTTGCAAAATTAATGGAGTAGGCACCTGGCATTCAAACATAAAAAAAAAAAGTATTGTGAAAGTATTTTAAGCCTTGTAAGCATGCCTTATCAAATTTTAGTAAAAGAAAATATTTTATACACATGTATTTATAAATATTGTTATTTAGAATAGCTTTCTTTATTCATGAAAATATAATGGCCCGTACACCCGATCCGAAAATTGTTTGACAGATCGTCTTTTTTTTTTTCGCATGCTAGTCGCATATCGAAAATGTAGAGGTTACTAAAGTTATGAAAACGTACGGCAAAATAAAAAATCGGAAGTGATGGAATATGTTGTAGTGTGTTTATATTGTATTTTCGGACGATAATTGTACTGATTAAACGAAAATCGTATGATCTGGTATCATATGAGAAAAATTTCTGCGCTTGTCCGATCGGATAATATCGGATGAACTGTCGCGATCGGCTACCCAAAGCTCTGTACTAATGATCCAATTATCATACGATCTCTTAGAAAACAGAATTTTTCGTACGATTTTCGAATCGTGTGTATGGGCCATCAGATTTAAACATTTGTTTAGAACATGTGCAGTATGTTTTTTAGAAATAGAAAATTGTTTGGCTCCCAGGTGGAGGCGCCGGCACCTTCAGTAAGGGAATCAAGAAGTGAAGCCTTGCGGCTTCTCAGTCTGGTTCACTACTGCGCATGTGCGAGTCGCGCTGCACGTCCTGACTGGTTCCTACTGTCTTCTGGGACCTGTGTGTCTCCCAGAAGACAGCCGGGGGGGGGTCGGAGGAGGGGCCCAACATGGCGTAGATTTTGCCGTAGTCTATCGCTCGCCGGGAGGGGGAACAAATACCTGTATTAGACAGGTATTTGCTGCCCCTGAAAGGTGCCAAATGTGATACCGGGGTGGGGACCGGATAAGTGGAAGTTCCATTTTTGGGTGGAACCCTGTTTTAATTGGTTAAAGGAAACATGTGCACTCTGTGCTATAGTTGGGTGTTCTTTGCTTTATGCAAGCAATTTATTATGTGCTCTCTATTCTGTTTGTGCTTTTTTATACGTCATGTGCTTTGTATACGTTGTGTGTGCTTGTGTATGCTATGTACTGTGTATATGTTGTGTGTATTTTGTGCGCACTTTGTGTGCTCTGTGCTGTGTATACTGTGTGTATTCTGTTTTATCTGTTTATTCCAGGGATGCAAATAAAATGGCCTAGTCTTATTCTTCTATAAAGCTAGGAGATTTGTTTTCTTTTTAGGATTAAAATATGTCTTACCCTAGCAATTCTACTTTTTTCATTTTTTTTTCTTTGGAATCCAAGTAGACTATGAACTGGGGATTGGCCAAAAATCTACAGTATCTCACAAAAGTGAGTACACCCCTCACATTTTTATAAATATTTTATTAAACTTTTTCATGTGACAACACTGAAGAAATGACACTTTGCTACAATGTAAAGTAGTGAGTGTACAGCTTGTATAACAGTGTAAATTTGCTGTCCCCTCAAAATAACTCAACACACAGCCATTAATGTCTAAACCACTGGCAACAAAAGTGAGTACACCCCTAAGTGAAAATGTCCAAATTGGGCCCAAAGTGTCAATATTTTGTGTGGCCACCATCACTGGCATTCCAGCACTGCCTTAACCATCTTGGGCATGGAGTTCACCAGAGCTTCACAGGTTGCCACTGTATTCCTCTTCCACTTCTCCATGATGACATTACGGAGCTGGTGGATGTTAGAGACCTTGCGCTCCTCCACCTTCCGTTTGAGGATGCCCCACAGATGGTCAATAGTATTTGGCCAGTCCATCGCCTTTAGCCCTCAGTTTCTTTAGCAAGGCAGTGGTCGTCTTGGAGGTGTGTTTGAGGTCGTTATCATGTTGGAATATTGCCCTGCGACCCAGTCTCCAAGGGGAGGGGATCATGCTTTGCTTCAGTATGTCACAGTACATGTTGGCTGCACATTGGTTTCCTCAATGAACTGTAGCTCCCCAGTGCCGGCAGCACTCATGCAGCCCCAGACCATGACACTCCCACCATCATGCTTGACTGTAGGCAAGACACACTTGTCTTTGTGCTCCTCACCTGCTTGCCGCCACACACGCTTGACACCATCTGAACCAAATAAGTTTATCTTGGTGTAATCAGACCACAGGACATGGTTCCAGTAATCCATGTCCATAGTCAGCTTGTCTTCAGCAAACTGTTTGTGAGCTTTCTTGTGCATCATCTTTAGAAAAGGCTTCCTTTTGGAACGAAAGTCATGCAAACAAATTTGATGCAGTGTGTGGTGTTTGGTCTGAGCACTGACAGGCTGACCCCCCCCACCCCTTCAACCTCTGGAGCAATGCTGGCAGAACTCATATGTTTATTTTCCAAAGACAACCTCTGGATATGATGCTGAGCACATGCACTCAATTTCTTTGATTGATTATGAGTGGAACCTGTCCTGTTAAACCGCTGTATGGTCTTAGCCACCGTTCTGCAGCTCAGTTTCAGGGTCTTGACAATCTTCTTATATCCTAGGCCATATTTATGTAGAGCAACAATTCTTTTTTTCAGATCCTCAGAGTTCTTTGCCATGAGGTGCCATGTTGAACTTCCAGTGACCAGTATGAGAGAGTGAGAGCGATAACACCAAATTTAACACACCTGCTCCCCATTCACACCTGAGACCTTGTAACACTAATGAGTCACATGACAATGGGGAGGGAAAATGGCTAATTGGGCCCGATTTGGACATTTTCACTTAGGGGTGTACTCACTTTTGTTGCCAGCGGTTTAGACATTAATGGCTAAAGTGTTGAGTTATTTTTAGGGGACAGCACATTTACGCTGTTATACAAGCTGTACACTCACTACTTTACATTGTAGCAAAGTGTCATTTCTTCAGTGTTGTCACATGAAAAGATAGAATAAAATATTTACAAAAATGTGAGGGGTGTACTCACTTTTGTGGGATACTGTAGCTGTTGAAGCTGTGTTAAAGATCTGATTGTGCTTAATTGTCAAAACACTGAAAAGTATAAAGAGTACTAACTGGCAACATTTTTTGTTTCATTGTTGCTGTGGTTTACTGGCATGGTTTATCATTCTCAGGGTTTTGCATGACTAAGTCTATATTAATTGGGTCAATAATTTAATATTCTTCATTTTCATGAAAGCTATTCATTGATTTGTCATGTAATGACATAAAGTAAAACTTGCCCGCTTTCATTAACTGATATATTCATAGAATGTTATTGTCTTTACTCCACCTTTGAGAATTTCAGCCAAGCGGGCAACATGTCATAACCTGCAGTCGTTCATAATAAATTGATACTAATGGCAGGACTATTGAGGTGTGAATGCTAAAACAGTGCCAGTGTTTAACTTCATCTTTGGAAATTGGAAGTTGAACTCAAGACAGACACAAAACAACACAAATAATAGAAACGTACATTGATTAAAATGCATTTATTCATTTATGCATATTTTAATGGGTTTTTAAATACAGCCAGTATAAGTACCCAATGTGATTATGAATCAATTCATAATCATGGTTCAATATTGATTGAACCATCAATACAAACCAAGTAAACTCCATTGTACTGTACAGTGCTAATTGGAAGGGAAAGCAGATTGGTAAAGTTGACTTTTCACTGACTGATCACCAGGCTGGGGCAGAGACATGTCAATACTGAAAAAAAACATTTCTTATCACAATTAGAAATATTTCACATGGCGGCTTCTATTCCTGTGAATATGTTTTAACTAAAGATTAAATCTTGGCTGAACAGTGACAATTCCTTTTGGCTGTCCAGTGGTGGGGTCCACTTGGGAACTGCAAGAATAATCTTAGAGGTTCAGTGCATGGGGACTCTCAGAGTCTGGCTGTTGCGGGCACATCTACAGCATTGGATTACTGGTCACCTGCACTGGAAACGGTCATGGCGAGGAACCAAGATGATCAACTTAGGTGAGTAAAGCATGCTTTAGAAGGTGAGGAAAAAAAGTGCTGGATTGATGGGAGGAGGATAGAAAGGGTGTTAATTTTTGTAAGGATGTGCTTTACCAGTTTGTCTGTTCTATCCCACTGGGCATAACGCTTCAGTGATTGGACAGCTGTAAAATATGCAAAGTTACCTCATGTTGCACGTCTTACACATCTTCTCAGATAAGTCAATACAGGATAGCGGATACTACAACAGAAATCCCAGAGCACAGCAAATCTAGTAGAGACTTGGTAAAGACAATTAAGAAGTAGAACATTATGCATGGAGACCAGTGCCGACCCTGACCTCTCTGGGGCCCTAAGCAAAATTCTGCTAAGGGGCCCTCTACCTGACCCGTGATGCCATGAGCTATGTAAACCATTTGCCATTGCCACACAGTCACACCTGACACTTCAGTGCTCCCAATACAATCCTCCCTCCTTTAAACAAAACAGTCAAAGAATAAGTACAACAATACATATATTACATCAGGGTCCCCAGAGAGCCTCCCCCTACATTAGGGTCCCCAGAGAGCCCCCCTTACATCGGGGTCCCTAGAGAGCCTCCCCCTATATTAGGGTCCCCAGAGAGCCTCCCCTTACATCAGGATCCCCAGAGAGCCTCCCCTTACATCAGGATTCTCAGAGAGCCCCCCTTAAATCAGTGTCCTCAGAGAGTCTCCCCCTACATCAGGGTGCCCAGAGAGCCTCCCCCTACATTTGGGTCCCCAGAGAGCCTCCCCTTACATCAGGGTCCCCAGAAAGCCCCTCCTTACATCAGGGTCCCCAGAGAGTCCCCCATACACCAGTGTCCTCAGAGAGCCCCTCCTTACATCAGGGTCCCCAGAAAGCCTCCCTACTTACATCAGGGTCCCCAGAGAGTCTCCCCCTAAATCAGGGTCCCCATAGAGCCTCCCCTTACATCAGGGTCCCCAAAGAGCCTCCCCTTACATCAGGGTCCTCAGAGAGCCCCCCTTAAATCAGTGTCCTCAGAGAGTCTCCCCCTACATCAGGGTGCCCAGAGAGCCTCCCCCTACATTAGGGTCCACAGAGAGCCTGCCCTTACATCAGGGTCCCCAGAAAGCCCCTCCTTACATCAGGGTCCCCAGAGAGTCCCCCATACATCAGTGTCCTCAGAGAGCCCCTCCTTACATCAGGGTCCCCAGAGAGCCTCCCTACTTACATCAGGGTCCCCAGAGAGTCTCCCCCTAAATCAGGGTCCCCAGAGAGCCTCCTCTTACATCGGGGTCCCTAGAGAGCCTCCCCCTATATTAGGGTCCCCAGAGAGCCTCCCCTTAGATCAGGATCCCCAGAGAGCCTCCCCTTACATCAGGGTCCTCGGAGAGCCCCCCTTAAATCAGTGTCCTCAGAGAGTCTGCCCCTACATCAGGGTGCCCAGAGAGCCTCCCCCTACATTAGGGTCCCCAGAGAGCCTCCCCTTACATCAGGGTCCCCAGAAAGCCCCTCCTTACATCAGGGTCCCCAGAGAGTCCCCCATACATCAGTGTCCTCAGAGAGCCCCTCCTTACATCAGGGTCCCCATAGAGCCTCCCTACTTACACCAGGGTCCCCAGAGAGTCTCCCCCTAAATCAGGGTCCCCAGAGAGCCTCCCCTTACATCAGGGTCCCCAGAGAGCCTCCCCTTACACTTGCCCATCAGTGCAGCCTCACCAGTGCAGCCTGATCAGTGCCCATCCGTGCAGCTTGATCAGAGCCCATCCATGCAACCTCACCAGTGCAGACAGTGCCCATCAGTACAGCCTCACCAGTGCAGAGAGTGCCGATCAGTGCAGCCTCATCAGTTCAGACAGTGCCCATCAGTGCAGCCTGATCAGTGCTCATCAATGCAGCCTCATCACTGCCTATCAATGCAGCCTGATTAGTGCCCTTAATGCAGCCTCACCAGTGCAGACAGTGCCCATCAATGCAGCCTGATAAGTGCTCATCAGCGGGGGGGTTTGGTTGATTGCCCTTGAGCCGCTACTGCCAAACTTTGAAATTGTTGCTATGCATCATTTCTTAAATTTACTACAGAAGGGGATACAGTAAATACGTTTTTATCACAACAGAGGTCATCACACCTTACTTCAGGCTGCGGAGGGCTGTGTGTTTCAGTGGAGAGCCAGGTCCTTGCACCTCTTCGGGGGGGGGGTGATGATTCTGTCCTATCATATCCAGTCTCTTCTCTTCTCTGCAGCCAGCGCCCAGCCCCAGCCCACAAGCTCAGGACGGGTTCTTGACGCCGCTCGTACGCCCTGACGTGCCACGTGACCTGCCTCTGAGACTCTTGGGAGGAGGGAGTTGTAGTTTGCTGCGCTGATAAGGTCCTTACCTTTAGCACGGCCAGACTACAACTCCCACAATGCAGCGCAGCCTGCGCAGCAGCAGTCAGCTAGCCAATCGGCTGACACCTAGCAAAAAAAAAATTGACAGCCAGCGCTGCGGCCGAAATCTAGCAAAAAAACCCCCAAAAAAATAACAGACAGCCAGCGCCGTGGCCCACGGCCGTTTCAAAGATAATGTAGGTGGCCTGGGGGGAAATTTTCACCCTGCCCCTGCAGGGGGGGGTGCTGGGTCTTGGGGGCCCCCCACAGTGGCGGGGCCCTACGCAGCTTGCGTAGTAAGTGTATAGGGCGGATCGGCTCTGATGGAGACACATGTATATGAGATTATGTGCTTTTGCCCCTTTGGCGGTGGACAAAATTTTCAAAGGCTCATTTGTGGCTTGGAAAAACAACTAAACACTACTACTTTTCAAACTAGAGCTGACTGAGCAGTTTTTAAACAAAGTAATGCAAAGGAGCAGTGAACTGATTTCCCCTGAGTATGTGAATTGACAGTGTATGCTTTATTCTCCCAGAAGATACCATATGAATGACAGTGCAATATCCCTTATGGACACAAAAAGATGAAAAAAACTAAAAACATGATTCTCCCATCAAGAACTTTTAGTGTCGGTTCACACTGCCGCGACTTGGGATCTGACTTGTCAGTCCTCAAGGTGCCCTGCGGCCCCTTCACCCCAAAGCACCTTGTTGATGAGGACAAGGGCCTCTTCCCGACAACCCTGGCCATTGGCTGTCGGGGTCTGCGGGCGGGGTGGCTTATCGGAATCTGAGAACCCCTTTTAATAAGATCCCGGCCCCCCGCCCTATGTGAATGAGTATGGGGTACATCAAACCCCTACCCATTCACCTGGGGGGAAAAAAAAGTGTCAATAAAAAAAACACACTACACAGGTTTTTAAAGTAATTTATTAGGCAGCTCCGGGGGTCTTCTTCTGACTTTGGGGGTCTCTTCCGACTTCTCCGCTCTCTCCGGCCTCTTCTCCCGCTCTCCGGCCTCTTCTCCCAGTGTCCGGTTCTTCTCCCGCTCTCCGGTTCTTCTGCCGGGCTCCTCCGCTATCTTCTGCTCTTTTGCCGCTCTTTTGCTAGTGGTGGCCCGGTCTTCTCCATCGTCTTGTTCCCTCTTCTCTTCTTCTGATGTTGAGACGACGCACACTCTCCCGCTGTAATGTTGTGTGCGTGGTGCGCAATGACTTATATAGGCATGGGGTGTGGTCACCGAGTGATGTCTCCCGGTGACCCCGCCCCATATGATGTCACAGTCCCATCATGCCCCGGGACTGATGATGGGTCCCAGGGCATAATGGGGGGCCGGGATCTGGGGGCCCCCTTATTAAAGGGGGCGTCCGGATTCCCATAAGCCCCCCGCCCGCAGACCCCGACAACCAACGGCCAGGATTGTCAGGAAGAGGCCCTTGTCCTCATCAACATGGAGGCAAGGTGCTTTGGGTTGGGGGGGCTGCAGGGTGCCCCCTTTCCCCAAAGCACCCACCCCCCCATGTTGAGGGCATGCGGCCTGGTACGGTTCAGGAGGGGGGGGGTGCTCGCTCGTCCCCACCCCCTTTCCTGACAAGCCGGGCTCGGATAAGGGTCTGGTATGGTCTGGTATGGATTTTGGGGGGCCCCCCACGCCATTTTTTCGGCGTAGGGGGTTCCCCTTAACATCCATACCAGACGTAAGGGCCTGGTATGCTCTTGGAGGGGAATTCTTTCTCGCGCTCGCTGCAATAGGAAAATGTGTTTTTCCTATTGCAGCGAGCACGAGATGTACAGTACCCTGTCGCCGAGAACCAGCGCGATGGGATCGCGCTGGAAACACATTCTTGCGGGCAGGTACTGTATGTCACAAGAGCTGATTAGCTCTGATTGGCCACAGGCAAAGTCCTGGGGGTGACTTGAAGTCGTGTTGTAAGTCGCTCAAAGTCGCGTTGAAGTTGCATTGAAGTCGCCTCCAAGTCGCCTTGCTAAGTCGCGCTGTAAGTCGTGTTGCCCCAGTGTGAACCGACCCTAATGCCCTGTACACACGGTCGGATTTTCTGACGGAAAATGTGTGATAGGACCTTGTTGTCCGAATTCCGACCGTGTATGGGCTCCATCACACATTTTCCATCGGAATTTCCAACACACAAAGTTTGAGAGCTTGCTATAAAATTTTCCGACAACAAAATCCGTTGTCGGAAATTCCAATCGTGTGTACACAAATCCGACGCACAAAGCGCCAAGCATGCTCAGAATAAATTAAGAGATGAAAGCTATTAGCTACTGCCCCGTTTATAGTCCCGACGTACGTGTTTTACTTCACCGCGTTCGGAACGATCGGATTTTCCTACAACTTTGTGTGATCATGTGTATGCAAGACAAGTTTGAGCCAACATCCGTCTGAAAAAATCCATAGATTTTGTTGTCGGAATGTCCGATCAATGTCCAACCGTGTGTACAGGACGTTAGGATTACTGTAATGATTCAGATATCTGCCAATGTGTGGTGCTATAAGGTTTAGGTGTACTATATACTTCATACTGCAGATTTTTTATTATATACAGTGCCTTGAAAAAGTATTCATACCCCTTGAAATTTGCCACATTTTGTCATGTTACAACCAAAAACATACAGTAAATGTATTTTTTGGGGATTTTATGTTATAGACCAACACAAAGTGGGGGTTATTTACGAAAGGCAAATCCGCTTGGCACTACAAGTGCAAAGTGCACTTAAAATTGCACTGAAAGTGCACTTGGAAGTGCAGTCGCTGTAAATCTGAGGGGTAGATCTGAAATGAGGGGAAGCTCTGTTGATTTTATTATCCAATCATGTGCCAGGTAAAATGCTGCTTTTTAATTTCCTTGCATGTCCCCCTCGGATCTACAGCGACTTTACTTCCAAGTGCACTTTCAGTGCAATTTCAAGTGCACTTTGCACTTGTAGTGCAAAGTGGATTTGCCTTTTGTAAATAACCCCCAAAGTGTCACATAATTCTAACACATGAATATGCTTTGATCTAAACTATTCCATTGTAGCTCTGGCTGTATGTTTAGGGTTGTTGTCCTGCGGAAGGTGAACCTCTTGACACTCTTCCATAAAGGCCAGATTGCTGGAGTGCACAACTAATAGTTGTCCTGTGGACAGATTCTCCCACCTGAGCTGTGGATCTCTGCAGCTCCTCCAGAGTTACCATGGGCCTCTTGGCTGCTTCTCTGATTATTGCTCTCCTTGTCTGGCCTGTCAGTTTAGGTAGACAGCCATGTCTTGGTAGGTTTGCATTTGTACCATAATCTTTCCATTTTAGGGTAAAGGATTGAACAGTGCTCCTTGAGATGTTCAAAGCTTGGGATATTTTTTTATAACTTAACCCTGCTTTACACTTCCCCACAGCTTTATCCCTGACCTGTCTGATGTGTTCCTTGGCCTTCATGATGCTGTTTGTTCACTAAGGTTCTCTAACAAACCTGAGTGCTTCACAGGACAGCTGCATTTATACCTAGATTAAATTGCACATAGGGGGACTCTATTTAATAATTAGGTGACTTCTAATTAGTAAGACAATTTGTTTCACTAGATTTTAGTTAGGGGTATCAGAGTAAAGGAGGCTGAATACAAATGCATGCCACACTTTTCAGATATTTATTTGCAAAAAGTTTTGAAAACCATTTATAATTTTCCTTACATTTCAAAATTAAGTTTTTGTCTGTCACATAAAATCCCAATAAAATACATTTACGTTTTTGGTTGTAAGGTGACAAAATGTGGAAAATTTCAAGGGATATGAATACTTTTTCAAGGAACTGTATATTTATGGTCGGAGCCCTATGTCCGGGAGATATGTGAACCCCATAAACACGTCACAAGACTAACAACATAAAGTAGACCTGAAGTGTGTCCTGGTCTGCTGGACGGTGTGTGAAGAGAAAGGGGGAAAAACACTTGGTTAGGGAGGTAATTATATATTTGAGCTGATAACGTACTACTGGGCAAGCTTGCTTAAGGCTTGTCACGTTTCTGCTTGCTAATTCGGAATGTATCGGGCAAAGCAAACGGAATTACCACCTACCCATTCTCTTGATGACATGGTTCGGTACCCTGTGTTGTGATGCTGCCGATGCTGCTCCGATCCAGAAGGAATATCCAGATTATCAGCTGGGGTCAAAGCCTAAGTTAAGCGAAAGGATCCTAATGTGTCTGGTGAACTGGCTACCACTCAGAGGGTTGGTAGGGAAAGGTAGCAATGGGCTAGACTCAGACAGGTCAGGCAGATGAGATAATGACTGGTCTAGAATGGCCACTGAGCACTAGCTTGATATCTAGCCCAGGACTGGACTGTTGCGTTTTTGGACACTACAAGGTGCAGGATGACATGATTCTGATGGCCTGTCAGATGGCATCTGCGTAGTACCTGACAGCCGGGGGCGGTGACGGTGAACTCGCTTGGACGTAAGAAGCCATAACAGGCCAGGTAGATGGCTGCTTAGAGGACCAGGCTGGGCAATAATCCAAAAGGGGACCATGGCAGGATGGTAGACATGTCTCTGAAGATGGCGCTAGTGTCGGTTAGGTGCTTGCTACTAGTTTTGGGGTTGCTGCCTGTGGATACCACGTAGGATGGTTTTGACTGCGTGGGAAGAGACTAAGGATGGCTTGGTAGGGTCCTGTAAGGAGACAAAATGCTGGATGCCACCTAAGTAGAGTCTGATGGTATTATGTGATAGAGCCAGCTGTGTGTGGCAGTATGATATTGAAGCCAGGATGTTGTTTAAGATCTCTTGACACTGCCACAGGGATTTGGGGCTAGGAACCTACTGTAGGAATTCCAGGCTGTACGATAGGCCTACAAGGTGTTGCGGGAGAACGACTGATTTACAAGGCGGGTCACATCGCGTAGGTGTTGCTTTAATCCAGTGTCAGCTGTGACCAAGGTGGGATAAGAGATGTGAGTCGGGTCCGTTCCAGGTTCCTATGAGAAGAATGGCGCAAAGTTAAAGTGGGATAGTTCGTCGGCCGAGTCTTTGCACTTGCCCAGGATATAGATGCAGTGCACTTTGAATTGATGTTGCAGGGATAGTTGCACCAGCCTGCGCCTGAAGGACATGATGGCTAGTGATTTGGACCTGCCTATCTTTATGATATTAGCTGTGGCCTGATTGTCTGCGGCAGACGTCACTGTTTGCCCTGCCCAGGTGCTGCCCCAGACTTGAGCTGCAGCCACAACGGGGTAGAATTCGAATAGTGAGAAGGACTGACTGAACCCGAGGATCAGGAGGATTTCTGGTTGCCATGGCCCTGCAAGCAATGATGGTCAAAAATTTCCACAAAGCCTGTAGAGGCTGCGTCGTCCGTGGCTACCCGAGGTGATGAAGAGGATGCTGACGGAATGAACATTGATATGCCATTCCAGTTCGTGAGAAATTCGTCCCACATTGACAAATCTGCTATTGCTGCTGTGTCTAGCCTAGGAATCTGGTCGGGATCTTGCGCCTGCGAGAGGAAACTAAGAGGCGTGAGATGAAGGACCGCTCCTGAGGGATGATCCTCATGGTGAAATTGAGCATGCCCAGCAAGGATTGTAACTGTCTCTTGGTACACCCTTGAGTAAAGGTGTGAACGACAGACCTGATGCGGGTTAACTTGTTGGGAGGCAGGCTGGCCCGCATGGACCATGCATCGAGCGCGACACCCAAGAAGGTGATGGACTGTGCCGGGCACTCCACTTTATTCTCTGCTATGGGCACATTAAATCATCAAATACCCTTCTTAAGCTGTCAACGTTTACTGGGGGCTCACCAGTTATTTCTATGCGCAGGAAGTCATCGAGATAGTGGATGACTTTCTGGCAACGTGCCTGATGCGACAGGGTCCAGGAAAGGGATTGGGTAAAAGTATTAAACAGCCACGGGCTGTGTGTTTTTTTTTTTTGTTCTAGTACCAAATTTCAATTTGGTGGCGAAATAATATAAACCTTTCCACTTGATCCCTATGCCATCACTAGAGGGATGGCTTGATGGACAGTAATTTGAAAGTGTCTGAGATGTCCGCTTTGGACTGCCAAGTGCCTACTCCTATACTAACGATGGCTTAAATGGCTAAGTCGACTGACGAATGCTTAAGGGAAAATTCTTCTGAGAGGATTAGGGAGTTCAAACTTGGGATGTGAGAATAATGAGGCGCGGACAAATCATACTCTAATGAATTTTATTAGAATACATGCCCTCGGCAAGTTCAATAGGGCTGACTCTCCAGACGGTGAAAGGTGACTTGAAAAAGGGGTGATCATGTACCCCCAGTCCAGTTTGGTTTGCAACAGGCTGCAACAACCTACCTACATATCCCCAGCCTGTACCCATCTAGTGCTTTTAATATTTATGCTTCAATAAAGACTTTATACTTTACTTTCTATGTGGATGTGCTGACGATCCGAAGATTCTCTGTCTGATGGCTGACTCGTCGGTGGCAGCTGAAAGTAGGTTCTTGCGGGAGTGTGGAGCAGCGTGATGAGGCCAGTGTGGAATCCTGAGGTGCATCCCTGCACGAGGAAGGCGGCCAGGGAGGGAGTCGGGTGGGAGGATACGTAGAACCCGAGCCACCCAATATGCATGCGGCCTAGTCATGATGTATTCAGCTGCCTAATGCTGCTGTGACTTTGGGATGTGCTTTATGGCATGAGAGGCAAACATGAAGGAGCTTAGAGTGCCAGGTTGGGCTGCCCCTGGCAGTGGGGATAGCAGCCTAAAAGCTCGGCTTTCGTGGCTGTGGCAGGGTCGGAAATACCCCTGCACGGCAGCTCTGCTGTGAGCTTGGGGATGGTCCAAGCTCTGGGAGGTTGAGTGCCACCACTTTCTGAACCCACAGAGGGTGATGGAGGGGCAAAGGCGAAGTCTTCGCTGTTGGCCTGTGATATGGCTTCGGCTAAAAGACAAGGAGAAGGGAAGTGAATATGTTAAGATAAGATGAAAAGGTGAAAAGATGAAATGACAGGCGTAGTGAAGAAGCCGGTTTGCGTACGAGCGCAGTTGAGTGGATATTTAGAAAACTCAAAAGAATACGTGGCAACCGAGGTGAGCCAGGAGGTGACTGGCCAGGTAACCGATAGTTCAGGTGCCCATCTGTGCTCGGCACAAACCTGTGAACCAGAGCCCCCAGGGCGTGCTGGGGCCGGGAGCTGCAGTCTGGCATTCTAAGTAGGAGTGTTGCGATCTGTAGCTTATTGACGTATGTTCGGCCTGCTAATGCTTGCACTGCCAGCAAGCTTGACGTTGAGCGACCTTGTCTGCGTGGTAAAGGATCTCGCTTAGAAATCAGAGTGAAGTGCATAGAAGTATGTGACAGTTACTAACGCCTCAGTAGCAACTCGAATCATGTATGTGAAGTAAAATATGTTCTAAAGATTGCTAAAGGGAAATGCAAGGGAGGATCCCTTGTACTATGCACCTGACTCAATGCCCTAGCTGTGAAGTCCTGGTTGGGGTCGAGAACTGGGTCGACCGGGAACCTCTAGTAAGGTGACATAGGAAATCGATTAAAAAGGGGGGGTTGCAAAGCACTGTTTGGGGCATGGCTGGCCCTCTGGTGAAGGTGTGAGCCCTGTCATCGGTTTGTGGTTTGTTTTTTTTGTTTTTGAGGGAATACCGTCCAAACCGGATGCAGGATGGACCAACTCGAACTCCACTAACCTAAAGGGGGAGGCAACAGAGAATAGGTGAGTGGTGGATTTGTCACTGGAGACGAAGAGTGACCGATTTGAGCCACTTGCAACGATTGCAAGTAAGCGGCCTTATCAGGAAGGCAAAAACAAAAGATAGCGGAATTTGAGCATGTAGGAATGACCAACCTCAACAACGCACAAATAGATGGAGTGAGATGTGTATGTTTATGTGTGATAAGAGTAATGTAAAGCCGAGGACCCGAATCGTTGTGCCGCCACAATGTCACGTCAAAGCGACTAGATTCAGATTGGGCTGCAGAGTGAGTAAATGGTGTTTGAGTGTAGAGCCAAGGTTCCGAATCGTTGTGCTGCTGCGTTTTTACCGCCGCTGCGACTAGGTTAAGGCTGGAGTGTGAGTAATGGTGAGGTTTGTAGCGCCAGGGATCCGAATCATTGTGCCAATGATGCGACTAGACTCGGATGGGGCTGTTGGTGTGAGTAATGGTGGGGTTTGTAGTGCAGTGGATCCAAATCGCTGTGCCGCTGATGCGACTAGACTTGGATCGGGCTGAAGAGTGAGTAAATGGTGTTGAATGTAGAGCTGAGGATCCGAATCGTTGTGCCGCTGCAATGTCACCAGGATTCGACTAGATTCGGATCGGTCAGAAATGGTGTGGTATGTAGAGCCGAGGATTTGGGTCGTTATGTCGCTGGTGCAACTAGATTCGGAACTGACTTATGTGTGAGTGAGTGGCGTGGATTTGAATCATTTGTGCTGCCGATGCGACTTGATAGAATCGGCCTGAGCAGTGGGCTGACATGAGTCGTTATGTTGCCAGTGCGACTGGATTTGCATGGGATGTAGAATATTTTACGACTGCGTGGTAGTGATTTTTGAGAAACCGACTAGGTACGAATACATGAGAATGATACGGTAAGTTAAATGAAGGCAGTGGGGATTAGGCAAGGAACTTATGACATGAGGTAACAACAGTTTTACGAATGGGGAACATGATAGACAATGGTTCAAACGTATGCAATGATATCTGCCACAAATTAGTTTGTAAAGAGAGATGACTCCGATACAAATTGGTTATAAATGTATGAAACGAATCCGATACGAATTGGTAGTAAGTAGTATTAAACTGATCTGATGCGAATTGGTTGTAAAGTATATGCCACCCCTATCTCTGAAACCAAGCACAACCAACCACCCAACCCCCCAGGCTAATCAAGGTGCAGACAAGGCACCAGGTGGGTCTAATTATCACCTCAATCATCCACAGAACCCGTACAAGCAATACATGCTCATCTCCAAATGAATGAGACGGCAACCCCATGGACAGTGAATCCTATAAGCAGTGAAGGCGAGTGATATCGGAAAAAGGCTGACAGCGGCTCGGAGGCTTGGATCTACAAATGAATCGTATGTTTGCAGATGGGATGACAAACAAGGCAGAAGAACCTACAAACGTACTACGCCTGTGCCGAAGGGTGTCGGGACATGACCGTCAACAACTCGGCTGCAGGTTTTTTAACAAAAGGGATGTGGGATAGGAAGCATAACAAATCGTAAGATTGCACATGTTACAAAAAGTTTGAATCCTACCTGCAACAGGAAGCGGGGACCGCCAACGAAGACCACGAACGGAGAAGCCGCAACGCACTTGCGATCAAATGCACAGACTTACGAATATGAGGTGAGCTGAAAGAGTAAGCCTAGTGACGTGTAGTACCGTGCACTGGAACCTGACAAAGACCAGTGTGGGTGGTCTGCTTAAATACCCCCCGGCTCCTCCCATAATTTCAGGCCACCATACTGGCCTTCCTATATGTTGGTGTGAATATTTGTTAGATTTTTGTCCTTGAAATCGGAGGGATTGTATGGTTTGAGATCTGAAATGATTAATCTTTGTTGTCTCATCTCACTAAGGGGGAGAGAGAGTGCTGATTGCAGTGATATTAAGAGATATTGGGGGTTATTTACTAAAGGAAACTCCACTTTGCACTGCAAGTTCACTTGAAAGTAAAGTCGCTGTAGATCCGAGGGGGACATGCAAGGAAAATAAAAAAAACAGCATTTTAGCTTGCACATGATTGGATAGTAAAATCAGCAGAGCTTCCCCTCATTTCAGATCTACTCCTTAGATTTAGAGTGACTGCACTTCCAAGTGCACTTGCAGTGCAAAGTGGATTTGCCTTTTGTAAATAACCCCCATAATCTACACAGGGTGAGGTGTGTTATTAGGAGCTCTCTTATCATGGTAGCGCAGTGTTAAAGCATTTTCTTCAATTTTAAAACAAGTTCATGGTTACTATTTCAAATGTGAGCTAGTTTAACCCCTTTAATACCAGGACATATATTATACATTCTGGCTGTCAAAGCAATAAGCATTGACAGCTCCAGCACCTACAGTATTTAGGTATTATAGCATTGGGTAAAGTGTTAAGTTAGCATTAGCGGTTAGTTGCAGGGTTAAATTACATTTGTTATGGTTAAGTTTATGGGGAGTTGTTTTACAAAAAGTGAAGAGTTGGGTGTTAAGGTTATATAAAAATGTGCATTTTTTGCTGAACTGTACTGCATTTTTTTTTTTGTTGTTGTATTTTCCCCTACATATACTTGAAATGTTAAGTGTTCATTTTTCAATCGGTGACTAGGTTTAAGAATAATAAGTCATTCATTAGAATAAGCCTGTGGGTTGGAGTTTTTATAAGTGTGGCAGCATCTTGTTCACTGTGGAGGAGACAAAGAGTGCCTGGGGCTGTTCTGTAGTAGCCCGTAGGCTACTATGGTCTCCGATGGTCCTTAGCGATGCTAATTCCAAGGTCAGCCTCCCAAGTGGTCATTAGGGTTGTGCTCTTCAACCTGATACCATTACAATGATATCACAGCACAGAACCACATCTCTACTTCTTACATTTGTAAGGGATATTTTTTATTTGTTCTATTTGTCTTTCTCTGTTATTCTGCTTCAAATATTTCCCTCAGAGCTCCTAGGATTGGTGTAGGTTTGGATACTTTGTAATGCTTTGGGATGTGTCACCAACGTGCTAGCAGTGCTATTGAAGTAATTTCAAGTGCTGATGAGTGTATTCCTTTTATGTGTATGAGTGTATATGTGGATTGCTAATCTTACAACCTATTTAAAATTAAAGGCAAATGTTTACTTATGATTTTGTGCTGTAGGATTCTGCCTCTAGTCCAGAATTTAGTTGAACAGAGCATGCTCCATCAATACCCACCACCCAGCATGCACTTTTATCTTTGCCATGTATTTCTGTGCTGCTTTTTTGCCCAATTTATTTCATCTTGGCCATTTGAAATTGGCGAGTGTGAGGCCATAAATAGGTGGTGGGCTGCACCAGATGGTATTTTTTTCACAGTGGTGAAAAAGATAGTTTAAAAAAGTTTTTTGAAGTCTGCACATACTGTAGGGAGTCGACAAGAAACGTGGACCTAATCAAATGGACATGTGGGGGTTATTTACTAAAGGGAAATCCACTTTGCACTACAAGTGCAAACTACAAGTGCAAAGTACACTTGAAATTGCACTGAAAGTGCACTTGGAAGTGCAGTCGCTGTAGATCTGAGGGGGACATTCAAGGAAAATAAAAAACACCATTTTAGCTTGCATATGATTGGATAATAAAATCAGCAGAGCTTTCCCTCATTTCAGATCTACCCCTCAGATTTACAGCGACTGCACTTCAGAGTGCACTTTCAGTGCAATTTCAAGTGCACTTTGCACTTGTAGTTTGCACTTGTAGTGCAAAGTGGATTTGCCTTTTGTAAACAACCCCCCCTTGTTTCAGTTACAAAATACTTTTATTTTCAATTAAGTGGGATAGAGACATTTCACTTTTATGAACACCTTTTGGTTGATAGTTATTTATTCATTTATTTATGAACACAGCTTTATTGTAAATAGTGGTGATAAGGGTAGGCGACAGTGTCAGAAAAATGGCACCAACATCCCTATTAATATGGAGAAGGGAAGGTTTTTGGGGGGGATCTTTTGGGGGTGCCAGGCAAAGGAATTTCTTTCAATACTACAATGTATAAAAAGTATAACAAAGTTTATTACATAGAAGACAGGTTTAAAACAAATAGGCTATACATAAAGTACACAGATACAGGTAAACATCTAAAGATCAAAACAGGCGGAAGAAGTGGTCACTCAACAATAACATTAGAGTGACTTATCTCGACATGTTTCGCTTCTTAAGGTTTCCTCAGGGGATGTTTTTTTTTAAAATTAGGTGGGGTGGAGAGCTGCTGCACAGAGAAGGTTTTTAACCTTCATGGATAGAATCCATGAAGGTAAAAAACTGAGCGTTTAGAACCACTTTACGTCTTCTAGTTGATTTTGCATAATAAACAGGGTTTGGAAAAGATTATTAAAGGGCAAAGCTGCCCAGGGTTCGATTCGCCAAGGATTCAGCAAATACTTTTTGAAATGCAGCACATTCTATTGAAGTCTTAAGGGTGGGATTCTTGTTATTAAATTCTGGCCATTGTTAGTGCTAAGAAGCAATCTATTGTAAAAAATGTTACTGCTATAGGGGATATGTATTACTGCAAAAAATAGTACTGTAGAAAGGGAGATGTTTTTTTTGATGGCTTTGAATCGAAGGACAACATTGAAAATTCCAAAATCCTTTAAATAAGATGCTTGGAGGATGCCTTAAACCTGTATGTGGGGTTACAGAACAGTATGATTTTTACTGACTCCTGGTAAACCTGCACATAAATTTACTGGCAAATCTCAAATCTATGGTAGTGTCAAACCCAAACCTTATCCCTAGAGAAAGTCTAACTTCTGGTGTCCAGACCTGTGCCCTGTTCTACACGCAATTAGGAAACACATTGGGGGTCTTAATTTATTTTTTTTATGTAATTGTTAGTAATAGAAGAATATCCTTGTTTAACAAATTTTTCCACCACACACTAGTCAACATTTTCCCAACATGTTATCTGATGTATTTTGTATTTCTTTTGTTGACCAATTATCTATTTCTGCACTTGCCTCCACCAAGATAATAATAAGCCACCCATGAGTAAACAATCAGGACATCTTCCAAATCAAATCTATATTTGTTGTGTTGCCTTTTTTATTTTGGGATTGTTATGTAAGGGTTGTAGAAATACAAGTTCTCTGCTATACCTCACACCCAAGTGCTGCCAGTAATATAATGTTTTCTTGTTATTGGTCTTGTTGACAGAGTAACATTAAATTTCTGTCTTTAGTCACATACTATGAATGCTATTGTGTATGTGTCTCCCTTTAAGCAGTAGACTTGTTTGTTGCAGGTTTGTTGATGTAGCCTAATACGTAAGATTCATAAACCAAGAAGAATGTGCCTCTTATGGTTGTCCTTTCCCTATAATCCTCATTATTTAACTGCTTCAGCCCCGGAAGACTTTACCCCCTTCCTGACCAGAGCACTTTTTGCGATTCGGCACTGCGTCGCTTTAACTGACAATTGCACAGTTGTGCGACATTGCACCCAAACAAAATTGATGTCCTTTCTTTCCCCACAAATAGAGCTTTCTTTTGGTGGTATTTGATCACCTCTGCGGTTTTTATTTTTTGCGCTATAAACAAAAAAAGAGTGACAATTTTGAAAAAAAATCATTATTTTTTTACTTTTTGCTATAATAAATATATAAAAAAGCTTTTTTTCCCTCAGTTTAGGCCTATATGTATATATTGATTGGTTTGCGCAAAAGTTATAGCGTCTACAAAATAGGGGATGGTTTTATGGCATTTTTATTATTATTTTTTTTTTACTAGTGATGGCGGCGATCTGCAATTTTTATCGGGACTGCGACATTATGGCGGACACATCGGATAATTTTGACACATTTTTGGGACTATTGGTATTAATACAGCGATCAATGCTATAGAAAATGCATTGATTACTGTCACTGGCAGTAAAGCGGTTAACACTAGGGGGCAATCAAGGGGTTAATGTGTTCCCTAGTGTGTGTTCTAACTGAAGGGGGAGGGGACTGTGCAGGGGAGATGACAGATCGCTGTTCATACTCTGTATGAACAGGCGATCTGTCTGTTCTCCCCTCGGAGAACCGGAAACTGTGTGTTTACACACACAGATCCTGGTTCTCCCTGTGCCCCGAACGATCGCGGGAGCCCGGCGGTGATCGTGACCGCCGGGCACTCGCATCCGCGAGTGGGGGGCCACAGGGCGAAGTGGAGTTACATAATGTTGTTTCGCCCAGCCGTGCCATTTTGCCACAGTACAACTGCGGCGAATGATCAGCAAGTGGTTAGTGAGAAAAAAGGGGAAGTCTACAAGCTGCTCCCTAACATGGAACACCTCCATCCCTAAACTATATGCAGAACCGAACAATCGCCCGTGGGACTTTGAGTGAGGTGTCCATGGTGGTCATAAGGTCAACAAAAATGCATAAAAAAGATAGCAATTTTATTAGTATAAACATCATCCAATATAAAACATGATCATAAATATCAATTCATGAAACAAGCAACATATCATAATAGTCCTCTAAAACATAGCCATAATGATATAATATCACAAAGTATACATAGTACAGATATACATGATACATCTCTAACCCGACGCGTTTCGCGAGCTCTACTCGCATCATCAGGGGCTGATGTGTACATCTGGTGTCTGTAAAGAACAAATTACATATGTGTTGAAGTATAGGTTATGATTGGGACAAGAGTATGAGCTCGAAAATGGTGATCCCATACTTACTGGTTAGACAATTGGCTTCAGAGTCTGATCCCTAGCGAGGGTCAGCGGGAAACATCTCCCCCGGGAGCTGAAGGGACGGAGACCACAGCTAGGAGGACCAAGGCAAGACGCTGGGCAGGCATGGCAAAGAGATGAAAGGAGGATGTGAACCAAGGTGTCACCCATGAATCTTGCAAGACATATAGGCTGTAGGGGAATATATGGAATGGAATGAGTATATGAGTATGCATGTGGATCTATATCAAAAACGATAACATGGGTAAAGATCCTAGGAGTATAATGTTGTGTGCTAGAGTACCAAGAACACAAAAGAAGGAATACAGAAGATGAGGAAGTCTTCAGAAGTATGCTCACTGTAATGAAATAAATGTATATCGAACGATACTGGGTCTAAAGTAGTCATTACAGACTGAAATTGTGTGGATGAGTACAAACATTGTCAGGTATGGGGATTCCTTGCAAGATATGGGAAAAAAAAGTAGGGTGGATTGTACGGAAAGAGTAAAGGAAATTGTGGGGGGAGGTAACAGAAAAAGAAAAAAAGAAAAATGAAAATAATGATAAAAGGGAGAAAAGAGAGAGCTGGTGTGGCAGAATATAGAAGTGGTGAGGTGATAAGGAAAAGTTGGACTGTAATGAAAAAGGAGAGGAGATGTAAACAAATGGAATGATATATGACAGAATTGTATAGGGATTGCTATGCCGCAGTGTGCATATAAAATGGACTGGAAAGTGCTGAGGGATCACATATATAAGTATAGGGTGTATAAATTATAACTTACCAGTGTGGAGAGATCTCTGACCAATGTGTGAAGGAACCAGGAAGAAAGAGTATGTCATGCCAAAACCCCCGCCTAAATACCCGGACATCCGGCGCGGCCTCCGCCCCTAACGTCATGCAAAACGGGCGATGAGGGGGAGGTACCGCAATGCGCCCGCCGAAGGACGGCAGGACGCAATCGCGATCCCCGCCCCCAGCCTGTGATGATATGCATTGCCAAGGAGATGGGGACGCCGCTGAGAAGCGGAAGTCTCCCATCGGGCAAAGAAGCATGACGCCGATGCACATGGTGGCTTCGCCCCGCCCCCTTTGTCCCAAAGGGGAGGGAGGGGGGAGAGACAGCAGGGAAGAGAAATTCCCATTCGTGCATCGCAGCTCCCGGGGATAAATGAGCCGCCATGCCCATAACAAGGGAGCAGTGCAGGGTAGCCAAGGTCCACCAGCGAGCAAAAGGAAAACAGCATGTATATTATGGATGGTGAAAAAGTATTGGCCAAAAGATCTGGGGGCAGCAATAGACCAGGGCATTTAGGTGTCTTCCACCTGGGTAGGTCAGAAAAAAGGGGAAGTCTACAAGCTGCTCCCTAACATGGAACACCTCCATCCCTAAACTATATGCAGAACCGAACAATCGCCCGTGGGACTTTGAGTGAGGTGTCCATGGTGGTCATAAGGTCAACAAAAATGCATAAAAAAGCACTTTCCAGTCCATTTTATATGCACACTGCGGCATAGCAATCCCTATACAATTCTGTCATATATCATTCCATTTGTTTACATCTCCTCTCCTTTTTCATTACAGTCCAACTTTTCCTTATCACCTCACCACTTCTATATTCTGCCACACCAGCTCTCTCTTTTCTCCCTTTTATCATTATTTTCATTTTTCTTTTTTTCTTTTTCTGTTACCTCCCCCCACAATTTCCTTTACTCTTTCCGTACAATCCACCCTACTTTTTTTTCCCATATCTTGCAAGGAATCCCCATACCTGACAATGTTTGTACTCATCCACACAATTTCAGTCTGTAATGACTACTTTAGACCCAGTATCGTTCGATATACATTTATTTCATTACAGTGAGCATACTTCTGAAGACTTCCTCATCTTCTGTATTCCTTCTTTTGTGTTCTTGGTACTCTAGCACACAACATTATACTCCTAGGATCTTTACCCATGTTATCGTTTTTGATATAGATCCACATGCATACTCATATACTCATTCCATTCCATATATTCCCCTACAGCCTATATGCCTTGCAAGATTCATGGGTGACACCTTGGTTCACATCCTCCTTTCATCTCTTTGCCATGCCTGCCCAGCGTCTTGCCTTGGTCCTCCTAGCTGTGGTCTCCGTCCCTTCAGCTCCCGGGGGAGATGTTTCCCGCTGACCCTCGCTAGGGATCAGACTCTGAAGCCAATTGTCTAACCAGTAAGTATGGGATCACCATTTTCGAGCTCATACTCTTGTCCCAATCATAACCTATACTTCAACACATATGTAATTTGTTCTTTACAGACACCAGATGTACACATCAGCCCCTGATGATGCGAGTAGAGCTCGCGAAACGCGTCGGGTTAGAGATGTATCATGTATATCTGTACTATGTATACTTTGTGATATTATATCATTATGGCTATGTTTTAGAGGACTATTATGATATGTTGCTTGTTTCATGAATTGATATTTATGATCATGTTTTATATTGGATGATGTTTATACTAATAAAATTGCTATCTTTTTTATGCATTTTTGTTGACCTTATGACCACCATGGACACCTCACTCAAAGTCCCACGGGCGATTGTTCGGTTCAGCAAGTGGTTAGTGTATCCAAACCCAAAAACCACAATGTATTTCATTGCAACTTATCTGTGTCTTAGACATGGTTTCTGCATTCATTTTGTTTATTCCGTTTTTTTACCTTTATTCTGACCTTTTTATTCTGCCGTTAGCACACTTCCTGTCCTAGGGTGTCAACGTCCACTCACTGTCTTATACCTATGGAGGAACAGAATTGCCACCCCATAGGGTTGTCAACCGCCAGTAAATTTACTGACAGTTTGTAAAAATCTGTGATTTTTTTACAACTGCCAGTAAATATCAGGGGCTGTAATTTCAAGCTGTGTTGACTTTTTACATATAAATCAAGGAAATGACTTTGTTATAGGTATTGTCAGTGTTTCCATATCATGTTTATACTGTTCAATATTCACTATGTTAGTTTTCAATAGGAGTGCTATAATTCCTCAGGTTACCAGTAAAAAATGTGCTCCGCCAGTAAATTTACCATGTTTTGTCAGTAAAAAATGCTGCAGGAGGTTGGCAACCCTACCACCCCAGGCTGCTCTCCTTAGACTAAAAACACCTCCCTCTCTCCAAAACTTCATTAAACAGAGGGGAAGGTTTTCTGTAGTAGTTGCATTAATGTTTCTTGGCCTTACAAAAGAAAACGAATACAGCCAGTGCATCTAGGGCATTTGGTAAGCTGCAAAATATTACATTTTTGTTTCAGTTTACATATACTTAACAATAAAAATCATCTAGTGTTATTGGCAAAAATTAAGTAAAATAAGTCCTTGAAGCGGTTGTAAAGGCAGAAGGTTTTTTATCTTAATGCATTCTATGTATTAATATAAAAAGCCTTCTGTGTGCAGCAGCCTCCCTTAGCCCCCTTAAAACTTACTTGAGCCCATCTCAACTCAGCGATGTTGCACGAGAGACTCGGCTGTCTCTCCCTCCTCATTGGTTTAGATATTAGCAAAGTGCCATTGGCTCCCACTGCTGTCAACCAAAGTCAGTGAGCCAATGAGGAGAGAGAGGGGCGGGGCAGGGCTGGACCAGGACTCAGTGTCTGAATGGACACAGGGATCTGCGGCCCAGCTCAGGTGCCCCATAGCAAACTGCTTGCTGTGGGGGAACTCAACAGGAGGGAGGGGCCAGGAGTGCCAAAGAAAGACCCAAGAAGAGGAGGATCCAGGCTGCTCTGTGCAAAATTATTACACAGAGCAAGTAAGTATAACATGTTTTTTATCTTTGACAAAAAAAAGAGATTTTAGTATCACTTTAAAGTATATGTGAACCCTTGTCTTTTAAAAAAACCCACCCTGGTTAAAATAGAAATGAAAGGCAAAACACTTGTGTATACATATCAAAAATAAATGTTTTCCCTATTTATAGGTGATCACATACCCTCTGTTCTCAGCTGCAAAAGGAGCTCAGAGAGCTGAGGAAGGAGAAATAGCAGCACACTAGTCTTTCCAGAGAATGGGTGTTGAGGGAGGGGAGTGTCAACACAAGTCTATTCATTGGAGGAGAGCAGGCTGACTTCCCAGCACATCCATAAAACTAACCACGCTGTGCTCTTATCACTAGTGTGGTCAGTTTTTAATAGAAGAGCAGAGCGCTAGGCAGGAACACCAGGGATTTCACACCAAGGATAAAAAGAACAGGATACTTTTTCATACAAGTGCATGGAACAGCAGGCACATATCAGGAATATGAAATGTTGTGATAACATATACTTCAACCATAGGGCCTAATTTACTAATAGCATATATTTAACTCTGGTGAAGTTAAATAAAGTTCCCAAACTTGACAGCAAAGTACCAGGACATCCTACTTCAACAGAATGTTAAAGTTTAGTTATGTTTTTTTAATCAGCACAAGGGACGGTTCTTACATTTATTGAGAAGTGTCCCTCGTGCTGGTGGCTTCCAGTCCTCTGTCCCCCATACCCCTGTAGCAGTAATCTTCCGGTGATGTGTGGGATTTATTTTTATTTATGTATACAGGATATATATAGCGCCAACAGTTTGTGCAGCACTTAACAAAATGAAGGCAGACATTACAGTTACATTACAATTTGGTACAAGAGGAATCAGAGGGCCCTGCTCATTAGAGCTTACAATCTAGGAGGGAGGGTCAATCGATACAAAAGTTAATAGCTGTGGGGGATGAGCTGTTGGAGAAAGTAAAACAGTGTATTAGTTAGAAGCAGGATAAGCTTCTTTAAAGAGAAGGGTTTTCAGGGATCGTCTAAATCGTCTAAAGATGGGAAAAACTCTGGAGAAATCTTGTAGGTGAGCATCGGAGGAGGTGACAAGAGAGCTAGAGAGCAGGAGGCCTTGGGAGGACTGAAGAGAGCGGCTTGGTTGGTATTCTGGGACTAGGTTAGTGATGTAGCTGGGGGGCAGAGTTGTGGACGGCTTTGTAAATTATTGTTAGTACTTTGAATTTTATTAGTTGGGTGAGTGGAAGCCAGTGCAGGGATTGGCAGAGAGGGGTGGAGGACACTGAACGGTTGGTAAGGTGGATGAGTCTTGCAGCAGCATTCATTATGGACTGAAGGGGGGATAGTGTATGTAAAGGTAATCCAACGAGCAGGGAGTTGAAGTAGTCGAGGCAAGAGATAACCAGTGAGTGAATTAGAAGCTTGGTGGTGTCAATAGTTAAAAAGGGGTGTTTTCTAGAGATGTTGCGGAGGCTAAGGTGGCATTATTTGGACAGGGATTGGATGTGGGCCTGAAAGGACAGTTCAGAGTCTAGGGTTACCCCTAGCACCCTGGCATGTGGGGACAGACTGATAGTTGTGCCATTGATCTTGACAGAGAAGTCAGGGGAAGGGGCACGTGTGTTAGGAAATATTAAGAGCTTGGTTTTAGATAGATTCAGTTTGAGGTGTGACATCGAGGCTCATATGTCTGTTAGTAAATCTGTGTTGTGTGAGGAGACTGATGGGGTGAGCTGAGGGGCAGAGAGATAGATTTGGGTGTCATTGGCATATAAATGGTGTTGGAATCAGTGCCGTCTTTAATATTGATTGTACCCTGGGCAAAGATTTTATTGGGGCCCCCCCAGCTAGACTCAAAATGAGTTTACTGCAGCAGATCAGGCAACGATTGTGATTGGCTGCCAGAGGTTACAACACATCATTACAGCTCACAGATTAATTGCTAGAGGTTACAGAACATCATTACTGCTCACTAATTGGATTCTAGAGGTTCGTGAAAATCATTATTGCTCACTGATTAGTTGCTAGAGGTTACTACACATCATAACCTCTCAGTGAAAATTGCAGGTGTGGCCAAACTGCACTAGCATTGAGGGGTGCACTATGTACAGAGTGCAGGGTTGGGGGTGCGCTTTGTGCAGAGTGCAGGGGTGAGTGGGTGCAGAGTGCAGGGGTGAGGTGAGTGCAGGGCTGAGGTGGGTGCAGAGTGCAGGGCTGAGGTGGGTGCAGAGTGCAGGACTGAGGTGGGTGCAGAGTGAGGTGAGTGCAGAGTACAGGGGTAAGGTGGGTGCAGATTGCAGGGGTGTGGTGGTTGCAGAGTGCAGGGGTGAGGGGGGTGCAGAGTGCAGGGGGAAGGGGGGTGCAGAGTGCAGGGGTGAGGTGGGTGCAGGAGTGAGGTGGGCGCAGAGTGCAGGGGTGAGGTGGGTGCAGGGTGCAGGGGTGAGGTGGGTGCAGGGTGCAGGGGTGAGGTGGGTGCAGGGTGCAGGACTGAGGTGGGTGCAGAGTGCAGGACTGAGGTAGGTGCAGAGTGCAGGACTGAGGTGGGTGCAGAGTGCAGTGGTGAGGTGGGTGCAAAGTGCAGGACTGAGGTGGGTGCAGAGTGCAGGGGTGAGGTGGGTGCAGAGTGAGGTGTCTGCAGAGTGCAGGGGTGAGGTGGATGCAGAGTGCAGGAGTAAGGTGGGTGCAGGGGTGAGGTAGGTGCAGAGTGCAGGGGTGAGGTGGGTGCAGAGTGCAGAGTGAGGTGGGTGCAGATTGAGGTGGGTGCAGAGTGCAGGGGTGAGGTGGGTGCAGAGTGAGGTGGGTGCAGAGTGAGGTGGGTGCAGAGTGCAGGACTAAGGTGAGTGCAGGGGTGAGGTGGGTGCAGAGTGCAGGGGTGAGGTGGGTGCAGAGTGCAGGGGTAAGGTGGGTGCAGAATGCAGGGGTGAGGTGGGTGTAGAGTGAGGTGGGTGCAGAGTGAGGTGGATTCAGAGTGCAGAGTGAGGTGGGTGCAGAGTGCAAAGTGAGGTGGGTGCAGAGTGAAGAGTGCAGAGTGAGGTGGGTGCAGAGTGCAGAGTGAGGTGGGTGCAGAGTGCAGAGTGAGGTGGGTGCAGAGTGCAGAGTGAGGTGGGTGCAGAGTGAGGTGGGTGCAGAGTGAGGTGGGTGAAGAGTGCAGAGTGAGGTGGGTGAAGAGTGCAGAGTGAGGTGGGTGAAGAGTGCAGAGTGAGGTGGGTGAAGAGTGCAGAGTGAGGTGGGTGCAGAGTGAAGAGTGAGGTGGGTGCAGAGTGAAGAGTGAGGTGGGTGCAGAGTGAAGAGTGAGGTGGGTGCAGAGTGCAGAGTGAGGTGAGTGAAGAGTGCAGAGTGAGGTGGGTGAAGAGTGCAGAGTGAGGTGGGTGCAGAGTGCAGAGTGAGGTGGGTGCAGAGTGCAGAGTGAGGTGGGTGCAGAGTGCAGAGTGAGGTGGGTGCAGAGTGAGGTGGGTGCAGAGTGAGGTGGGTGCAGAGTGAGGTGGGTGCAGAGTGCAGAGTGAGTGCAGAGTGCAGAGTGAGGTGGGTGAAGAGTGCAGAGTGAGGTGGGTGCAGAGTGAAGAGTGAGGTGGGTGCAGAGTGCAGAGTGAGGTGGGTGCAGAGTGAAGAGTGAGGTGGGTGCAGAGTGAAGAGTGAGGTGGGTGCAGAGTGAAGAGTGAGGTGGGTGCAGAGTGAAGAGTGAGGTAGTTGAAGAGTGAGGTGGGTGCAGAGTGAAGAGTGAGGTGAGTGCAGAGTGAAGAGTGAGGTGGGTGAAGAGTGAGGTGGGTGCAGAGTGAAGAGTGAGGTAGGTGAAGAGTGAGGTGGGTGCAGAGTGAAGAGTGAGGTGGGTGCAGGGTGAAGAGTGAGGTGGGTGCAGGGTGAAGAGTGAGGTGGGTGCAGAGTGCAGAGGTGCACGGCGCTCCTCCCACCCAGGTTCCAGTACAGAGCTCCACTCCCCCTAAGTACAAGGCTGTCCCCCCATTCCAGTACAGAGAAAAACTCTGTGTACTCACAGCATGTTGTCCTCCGATGTCCGTGGAGCCAGTCCCAGAAGTAGCTTCCCCTGTGCAGAGTCCCCGCCCCCTTCCTCCTCTGCTCTCATAGATCGTGTGTGTACCCGAGGGATGAGAACAGCTGCCGGAAGAGGAGCGCTGTCACTTGGAAATACACAAGCCGTGCTTGTGTATTTCCAAGTGACAGTAGCGAGCAGCCAGCATGCGACCAGCACCGGAGGTGGCCGAACTCTGGCGGGCAGTGCAGGGCTCAAGGGACGGGCAGCGCAGGGCCCCCAACAAAGACAGGGCCCTGGGCAGATGCCCCTTTTGCCCCGCGGTAAAGATGGCCCTGGTTGGAATCCATGGGAGGCTGACCCAGGGAGGACGTGTAGATCGAGAATAGTAGAGGTCCAAGGACAGAACCTTGGGGGATCCCAACAGTAAGAGGAGTTGGAGAGGAGGAAGTGGAGTTGTAAGTGACAGTGAAGGTGCGATGAGAAAGGTAAGATTCGAACCAATAGAGAGCACAGCCATGGATACCAAGCAAATTGAGTTTTTGAGGAGGAGGGGGTGATCAACTGTATCAAAGGCATCGGAGAGGTCCAAGAGGAGGAAGGAAGAAGGAATAATGACCATTGGTTTTAGCAGTTAGTAAGTCACTTGTGAGTTTTAGGAGAGCAGTTTCTGTGGAGTGCTGTGGATGAAATCCAGACTGAAGGGGATCAAGAAGGTTATTCTCAATGATATGGTCGCTCAGTCAGACATTACAATTAAGCATCTTGTGCCAAGGTTCCCTTGCTGATATCTCTTAAACCTACTGTACCTTTTATACAATAAACCTATGTTTGAGCAAGAGAACTATGTGAACCTATTCCACTGGAATTCTATTGAATATGTCAGTACTGGGTCCTAACACTGCAGATACTCAAGCTTTTGGGTACAAAGAGCCAGCTCCTTTGCCGCAGCAGGGATTTTGCTATTTGTGTGCTGATCTATTGATCAAGGTATTGTCATGGTCTGTATAAGAAAAATCATATCATAGTTCCTGAGAATTTAGGTGCTTGAGCCTCTATAACAGTGCTATTAAAAGAAGCTGTGAAGATGAAAGTGAAGTGAGCAGTGGTTGACTGAAATGGCAGACCTGACCCCAGATGTGGGGTGAAGACGCTGCACAAGTGTGGCCACACTAGAGGAGGGAATATATCTGCCTGATTTTAAGTCCTAGGAAAGAGTCAAAGAAGATATGTCTCCTGGGTAGAGTTGTGAGACCTATGTGTAAAGGCTAGTTTACATCTGCAAAAGGATGGAACTAAGCCTCAAGCAAACCCTCCTCCCTCAGAGAACCCACTGTGTGTTACAGGACATAGCTTGGCATACTAGCTGGGTTTGTAGGCCTGTAGGTTTCCAATATTATGAGACTTTTCCAAGCTCTGAAGATATGTGTGAGATGTGTCCCCTTCACTTCATCTATGGTTCATTGGACTCATAATTGAAGATCTCCCAGGGGCAACCAGGTCCTACAATGCATGACACTGATCAATGACTTTGCCATACAGAGCACTCAGAGGGTTTATGTAAATGGGCAAATACGCAACACATTTAGTTGCATTCTGCTTGCATTTGAGATCAAATTGAAATACTTATGAGATCCTTCTGAGTTCTTTCACAGTGGGTTTTTTTACTACCTTTTGAACTGCATATGACTTTCTCTTAAGCTGCATCAAACTTTTTCAATTTGTTATCACAGATCTGAAAAAGTTGTTCTGACATGATCAAATGTCCAAGTGCACAAGCTGTAAGGAAGGGTTGGCACCTCCAAATGCGTTGTTTTTCTTTCACAAGCCAAGCATTTGTAATGGGGTCAATAGAGCTGTGCATTCCATAAAGTGGTTTTCTGACCTGTTAGCACTTTGCCTTACATCCAGAGACTCTTGTGCTCTGTTTAAAAGTTGTAAGTGCAATTGTAATAGATTTCTGTGTAAAAAAAGGTTTTAATGCACTGTACAAAAACCTTGCTTCTTTTCTGTCTATATTTGTACTTTTATTATTTATTTTATTTTATAAAAATAAAGTAAAATTATGGTACAAGTGATTTAAGTATGCAATTAGCACATTTTAAAACCAATTTTTATTAAAGTGTTACTAAATCCACAATAGTAAAATCAGTCTGTATATCTAGTACAGCATGCTTATTATATTCACTGTGGATATTAATCCTGCATATTGTGCAAAAAGGCTGTTTGATCCTGTCTTCTCTAATCCTCCCCCTCTTCCACAGTCCCCAATCCATCTCCTGATAGTACAGAGCCTTGCACATGCTCAGTTTGGTGTGTATTGCTAGAAAGATTTTTTTTTTTTTGGGAGGGTGTATGTGATTGGCACTGTCCAGACACAGGGGCAGGAGTCATGCAACCTCATAGGACAGTCAGAAGAGAATGAAAGCTCCTCCTTAAAGCTTTAACCAATGCTTGGCCAGATACTGATAGAAGTCACAAGACACTATGGGGGTTATTTACTAAAGGCAAATCCACTTTGCACTGCAAGTGCACTTGGAAGTAAAGTTGCTGTAGATCCAAGGGGGACATGCATGGAAAATAAAAAACAGCATTTTTGCTTGCACATGATTGGATGATAAAATCAGCAGAGCTTCCCCTCATTTCAGATCTACCCCCCAGATTTACAGCGACTGCACTTCCAAGTGCACTTTCAGTGTAAAGTGGAGTTACCTTTCGTAAATAACTCCCTATGTATAATGCTGATGAGAAAAGGTATTTAGCAGTTTATATTTACTAAAATAATTGCATTTCCATGTTCTTTGTACTGTGGGAGACCAGATATAGTGAATGCAGGGTCCTGGGTTTAGTAACACTTTAAAACTACAGGATATATCTTTACATTTAAATTATTTCTTTAGTCAAATATATCAATATAGTTTATAACTGAAAGAATACAGTTGTTGACAACAGCTGTAACGGTTTTGGATTTTAGAAGATGATTGTCATTTCTTGATCAAACACTACAAAACATTCAATTAAAAAATCCATTGTTTTGAGTTGACATCATGTAGATATCATGTATTAAAAAATTTGCACTTTCTCCTTACTTGCATCGGCCAAAAAAACATGTTTTCTAGAGTGTTTCTGGTCTCCTGGATGTGAGGTGGTATCATCAGCAGTACAATTGTGGCTTTACAAATGGTACCTGAGAACAAAGCATGTCTTCTTAAAGGGACCTCATGGAATCAGAGAATTCAGATACTAAGTGGTCATTTTGAAACAAACGTCTGTCATCTTTCTCATTGAAATATTCAAAGTGTTAATAAAATGCTTACCTGTTTCAAAGAATCTTTGTGTGTGAGTTTCCTCATCAATGGAAGCTTTGATTCAGTCTGAAAAATAGGTCAGTTTTTCGAGGAACTGTCACAATAAGTGAGGTCTGTATTGAATCCACATAGAGTTCTTCTTCCACTGCTAATAGGAACAGAATGAGTTTCCTGCTTCCTCTTACTCTAAAGCCTGGTACACACGATCATATTGTTGGCCAACCAAGCGTCTAATTTTTGTTAAAAGGGCATGTGCCAGGATCTTGGCTTGCATACTAATAGTACACAATTGTCGGCCAACAAACACAAATGTAGTGACATACTACGAGGATTGTCAGCTCTTGAGCGCCCCCCTTTGGGCCCCTTCTGCTAATTTTGTGTTTGGTGAGCCTTGATTCCGAGAGCATGCGAGTTTGTACTTTCAACTTTTGTGTGACGGACTTGTGTACTGACCATCAGAAAATCTGACAACAGACCGTTGTCCGCTGAAAATTTATTAGCATGTCATCCAACATTTGTTGGCAGAAAGATGGACAACAATTTTCAAAAGGAGCGTACTAACGGTCAGTGTCATGAAGCTTGGAATACTGAAGTATTTCTCCTTTGATTCTATTACACAGTGGGGGGGATCTGCTGCCCTGTTTTAAGGCTAATCCCCTCCAGACGGCTCCATGGTCTGGAAGGAAGGCATTGTTCTGTGTTTGACTGTTTGTTTATGTACTTTAATTACCCCCTGGGGCTTCTCTGTGTCATTACACATATCAGTCCTCCTATTCAAGATATCGGACCAATCCCTGCTGACCCTGTTTCAAGTCCTCATTTGCATGGCCAAGAAGACCTTAATTGAAGACTAAAGTGTACTTTACAATTGACCAACAGGAAAGTGGTTGTTGTGGGCGGGGTGTTCAAACTGCTGTGTATAAAATTGTGTTGTGTGCATCCAATAAAAGTGAGATTCCTGTTTGAACTTACATACAGCCTGCCTGGTGTTTGTTCTGAGCTATCACATCTGGATTCGAATGGCACATAGCTGTAGTTCGAATCACGGAGCATCGGATGACCGAACCATCAGACGTTGCAATCTGCAATCTGATTCAATAGCCGCAGAGGAGTGTCGGGAGAGTGGAATCGAGTGAGCAGGGGCTCGTTACATTGGTTGGCAGCCGTGGGATTTGCTCTCCAGTTACTGGGACACTCCAAACCAGCCTGCAGGAGAGCAACACTGAAAGACTTACTTGAGAGCTGGGAGGGACTGGTGGGATCGTGCTTCCTTGCCGTGAACACATCCAAACCATCACCTGGATCCAAGGTATAGATACCAGCCACCATGGAAGAGGAATTCAGAAGGTGGTTGCGAGAGATGCAGATACAGCATAGAGGACCAGTATCAGAGCAGGTCCTGCTGGGATGGTTTGATTCTATCCGCTGCGAACTCTGGAAGGAAGCGCTAGCCCGTGAGCAGCTAAACCAGAGAAAAATTCTCCCCTCCATCCATGTAAGGTACTGGTCGCAGTATGAAGCGCGAATGCTGTTATTGGGGGAACAACCAAACTAGGAGTGGACAGCTGAGTTAAGCAGGCTGATCCGGGCAGAAATGCGGTTGGCTGAGAGCTACAGGGCCCTCCAGTGGTATGTAGCCCAAGTGTGCCCGTGGACAGTGGATGACAGCCCCACGGAAGGCTTTGACTACAATGGCCTGGGATTGTACTGGAGGCTGTCCAGGGACCCTGACTTTGGGAGTGATCGGGAGTGGCGTTTGGAGGAAATAATGGAGCACAGAGAGCAAAGACTGAATGTCTCGGAAGTGCACTGGGCACAGGAAGATTTGGAGTTTTTGGCCGTTCAGGAATGGAAGCTGGAGATCGCCTACAGAAAGCTGCTAGACTCTGCTCAGCAGCAGGGTGGGGCTCCCTTTGCCTGGGACTATCAGGAAATACCAGTTGGCAACTCTGAAATCCTGGCTGAAGAGTCGACAATGTGGCAGAGTAACAGTGTGCTTTGCCAACCTGCCCCCGCAGCTATGAACGCGGAGGTCTTATGGCGGATGGAGCAAGTGCCAACTGACCTTGATGAACCTGTTTCTGCATTGGATGATCTTAGATGGAGGAATGTGCCTGTCCAGTAGAATGCCAGAGAATCGGCAGTGGAAAATCTGGAGATCGCTATCCCCAAAGCTGAAGTGCTGACAACAGGGCAGAGCTCTGCTAACCTCTGCCCAGCACTGATAGCATCTTTTGGGTTCCACGGACAGGAGATGGTGAACCTTTATCCCCAGACACCAGTTGCAGAGACAGGGGATTTGATAGACTTTTCTGCTGAGGAAGAACAATCTGGTGAGCCTCCAGCAGAAGAAGAGCTGTTATTAGGGCCAAACTTCATTGTGCTCTGCCCAGCACCAACAGCAGTATCTGTGGAGTCACAAGGAACTTCCCCAGCTGAATCGCTGGTCACTGGACAGAGGTTCCAAGACCTCTGCCCCACATCTGTGGCAGTTCCGGAGGCTCAGGAGAAGGACGTGGTCACTTCCCAGCAGCAGATCAGGATACAGGGGGAGAAGGGAGAGGAGGTGTTTGTCGTCCCTCCCCGACAGTTGGCCAGGGTGGAGGAAGTGGTCTTTCCTCCCCAGCAAAGACCCGTGCACCTGGGAGACAGTACCACAGACATATCGTCCCAACATCCAGATGAGGGAATGGAAAAGGAAGCAGCCGGCTCACCTCCCCAATGGCAGTTACACAGTTTGGGAGTGGAGGAAGCCAGCCTCCTGCCCCAACAGTTAGCCAGAGCAGAGGATATGGAGTCCCCAGCAGAAGGGCTGGCAACCGGGCAGAGTGCTGCTGGCCTCTGCCCTCAACTAACAGAAGAGGGAGTTCCTGTGGTAGTGGATGGGACATTGGTCTCCACTGACACAACCCCAGAAAATGGTGCGACACTGAGACAGGAGGATGTCAGCCATGCTTTGCAAGCACTGCGGGATTTTCACCTACTATAAGTGGATGGAACTTCAGTCCCCACTTGTATACTCCAGGGATGCTGGGCAGTCGGCCCAGATCCCCAACAGCATGACGGAGTGAGCCCAGTCACCCTGTCTTCTTTCCAGCGGCTGAAAGGACTCCAGGGAGAAGGGCCAGTCCAGGCCTGTCCCCAGTGGCGGGCATGTTCTCTGAGAGAGGCAGAGGTTGGCTGGGTAAGTAATGCTCTGTATGGAACAATTTGTTTGGGGTACTGTGTGGGTACAGGCATTAGGGGACTGGAACTATGGACTAACTTTGGAGTAAATCTGTCTGGGGTCTCCTCTTGTGTTAGTAATCTGCTGACAAGGGAGAAATGTGACAGACTGAGCCAGGACAGAGGCTTTTGGAGGGGACCGAATGCTAGCCTCTTGCCGACCAATCGTGGGCCCTGGCATTTGGGGCAACAGTGCTCTTTGTGAGCTGCATGCCTGAGGACCCTTGAGGTGGTGTAACTTTGGATTCAGGTCCATATCCCCCCAAGAGACACAGACTCTGGGAAATTGTATTTGCCATATTACAGTGTGACCGATTAATACTGTTGGAACCTTAAGACTACTTTTCCAACATCCTCGAGTTGACCCGTTCGGGCTCCCACTGTGGCTGTTGGACTGTTTTCCAGGGGGGAGTATTGTCATGAAGCTTGAAATACTGAAAAATGTCTCCTTTGATTCTATTACACAGTGGGGGGGGATCTGCTGCCCTGTTTTAAGGCTAACCCCCTCCTGATAGCTCCATGGTCTGGAAGGAAGGCATTGTTCTGTGTTTGACTGTTTGTTTATGTACTTTAATTACCCCCTGGGGCTTCTCTGTGTCATTACACATATCAGTCCTCCTATTCAAGATATCGGACCAATCCCTGCTGACCCTGTTTCAAGTCCTCATTTGCATGGCCAAGAGGACCTTAATTGAAGACTAAAGTGTACTTTACGATTGACCAATAGGAAAGTGGTTGTTGGGGGTGGGGTGTTCAAACTGCTGTGTATAAAATTGTGTTGTGTGCATCCAATAAAAGTGAGATTCCTGTTTGAACTTACATACAGCCTGCCTGGTGTTTGTTCTGAGCTATCACAATGGGATTTCAATGGCACATAGCTGTAGTTCGAATCACGGAGCATCGGATGACCGGACCATCAGATGTTGCAATCTGCAATCTGATTCAATAGCCGCAGAGGAGTGTCGGGAGAGTGGAATCGAGCGAGCAGGGCCTCGTTACAGTCAGATTTTAGGACAACAGTCTGTCAACAGACAATCCTCTGCCAACAATCTGATCGTGTGTACGAGGCTTTAGAGCCCTTTATCACAGTCCTACCATTTGTCCATTTTTCATCCTTCCTTTTTTTGGATGGAGAATGAACAGCAATTCATTCTTATGGGCTTGCGGATGTAAATGGATGATCATCCGTATTAAATTAGCTTATATCTGTGTCTGTTCAGATATGTTTTTTGTAAACGCAACAAGGCTGCGTCCTTTTCTGTTTAGAAGGGTCTAAACAGATGTAAACAGATGTCATCTGTTTAGGTCCGTTCTATTTAGAGCAGGGGTCTCAAACTGGTGGCCCTCCAGCTGTTGCAAAACTAAAAGTCCCATCATGCCTCTGCCTGTGGGTGTCATGCTTGTAACTGTCATCCTTGCAATGCCTCATGGAACTTATAGTTTTGCAACATCTTGAGGGCCGCCAGTTTGAGACCCCTGATTTAGATTAATTTTTAGGCAAGAAACATATTTTTGGTTTATACCTTTGTCATCTTTGATTAGTTTATTCAACAACTATAAAAAAAAAAAAAAGGATGAAAAAATGGATGTAGACTGAACTGAAGACAGATGTGCAAATTGATTTGTGCAGACTGATCAGTATTCATCAGTTTTTTGTTTTTGTAGCAAAAACCTGACAGAACTGATGACACCTGTGTGAAAGGACCCTAAACCCTTTAAGGTGGGTGATACTATGATTGTCTTATACTGAGACATGTTAGAGAATGTTTGGAGGGCCAAACTGGATGCAGTTGGCTAGCTGCCTGGAGAATTTTCATATATATATATGGAAGTAGATTTTTTTTTTCTATACATTAGGTACACCTGTCCACACTCCATAGTGCACTCCCAGTGCAGAGACCAAACTGTCAGACAGCTCCACGTCTAGTACTATTCCTGTCTCCTAATCCCGTGATCATTGTGATAGCCTTTGATTGACTCAGTAAAACCCTGAGCACTCTGATTCTCCTGTGCTTCACCCTCTGAAAACACAAATACATACAGTGTACCTTTTTTATAACCAGAGGAGAAAAATGCAAACAACAAAGGAAGCCTGTGTGTAAAATATAGATATGTATAATATTAATAATAAAAATAATACTTAAACTTATACATGAATATAAAATAATAATAGTAAAAAATAAAGATAGAACGGGCTTGATCTAAGTTTTACAATCTAAGATCTAGTGTCAGGGTCAAATATCAGTGTGGTGTGTTTCTGGTAGGATTTCATTTTTTTTACTATCAGTTGTAGGTAGGATAAAAAAGAAAAAAAGTACACTATTGTTTCTTCGTTGTGCTACAGGTGCAAACAACAAATAATATGCACATACTGTATGTGGTATTGCCATGTTTGTCTGGAGTAGGGGAATTTTTTTAATTCATTTTTATGGTGAGTCATGGCACTGGTAAGAAATATACAGCTAAAGTTTAAAAAAAAGTTTAGTATATTGTCTCAGCCTTCCTTTGATGATAAAAAATCAGGAGATATTCAATAGCATTTATCATCAACTGAAGACACAATTTAGTCTGAAAAAAACAAGGTATTGTACACCTGGATACATTAAATAGTTGCGATGATCGGTACAGTTTTACTAACACAAGCCAAAGCTGTACAATTGCATTTAGGCATTAAAAGAGAGGTATTGACTTTTTTTAAATTGTAGAATCATACTTACCTAGGTAGGTGCTGCATCTGTTCCCTGTTGGCTCTAACAGTGAGAACCGAGCGATCAAACACTGCTGATCGTTCGGTTCTCAGAGCTCCCTGAGCAGAGAGCTGGTGACTGTCAGTCACTGCTCTCTGCTCTGCCCCCCCCCCCCCGTGTTTACTGGAGTGCTGGGCTGTGGAGGAGGCGGGAGTGGCCGGTTCAGGCTCTCAGCGAAACAGAGGAAAATGGCGGCACATCCGGAAATAAAATCAAGGAACATGACATACATTGATCCTAGGTGCTTCACTGAGCACCTTGGATCAATGTATGTCCTGTTCCTTGATTTTTTGGATTTTCAATAAACTTTTTTGATTTTATTCCCGGATGTGCCACCATTTTTCTCAATTGGATTTCACTTGTTGCGAACCAGGCAGGCATCCGGATTCTTCCAGCAGCTCATCAGATCCCAACAGGTGGCTTTGAGCGGTGTGCACCCAGCTCTTTCTCTAAAAAAGGCTCTCAGCAGCTGACTGAGAGGCTGAGCTAGGTGCCAGTCCAGGCATGTGGGCGGATCCCAACGTCATTATTGTGACATCAGCCGACAGCGGGATTCAGCCTGCCTTCTGCTGAAAACGAGCCACAGGAGTGCAGAATGATCTGCTGAAAACGGGCCACAGGAGTGCAGAACAATCTGCACTCCTGTGGTCCACAGGAGAAGTACAGCCAAACAAACTTTGGCTGTACTTCTCCTTTAAGGTTTTCTTTTCTTCAGGCATTAGGGGATAATATACTGAATAATATCATACATATTAATCACATGCATACGTGCTTTCATGATGTCCTTTAAGTAAAGTAAAACAGCCACATGTATTGCAATGTGACCGTATAATCTGTTTTTATATTTACTAACAACTATGTATTGAGAGGGTGTAGCTGAGTGGATTTACAGGGAACAAGTTGTTAATGTTTCAATCACACTACACAAGTGCAAAGTAAAGAAGTCTGGAAGAGATATTGCACAATCAGATTGTTAAACTTGTTGCCAGGTTAATGCCAGACACACACCTTACAAAGTCTTTATTTAGGGATCATTCAGATGGGTGATTAATCCCCTTCTCGGTGCGGAGCCATTGGCACATGCGTGTGCATCCACCTAAGAGCTGAGTGCAGGCAGCCCATAGAAGTGAATGAACATGCACCGGCTGCACGGACACAATCACATGTCAAAGATTGACATGCAGGCAAGAGCGGGTGCATGAATCCAAACGCATTGGACTTTTGGATTTAACAGAACCGCTTTTCCCTTCATACAATGAATAGGAACGCTAAATCAGATTGAAGCGTGGTAATGCAGCTTATAAATAGGTCTAAGGCAGGTTGGATTGAGGCCAGAAGCACCTATGAAAGAAGGATTTCAAAAGCATCTCAAACCTCAATTGCAAGTTAAGGGCACCTGAAAGCATGCTTCATCTTGCCAGCTATACAATCCCTTTGGGTTATCAGTATTATTATACAGGATTTATATAGCGCCAACAGTTTGGGCAGAGTTTCAGATAAATCAGATACATTTCATATAAATGGAGAAAGTGTAAAAAATAAAGGCAGATTAACATTGGGGTTTATTTACGAAAGGCAAATCCACTTTGCACTACAAGTGCACTTCTAAGTGCAGTCGCCGTAGATTGCTGTAGATCTGAGGGGAAGCTCTGAAATGAGGGGAAGCTCTGCTGATTTTATCATCCAATCGTGTACAAGCAAAAAAGCTGTTTTTTATTTTCCTTGCATGTCCCCTTCAGATCTACAGCGACCTCACTTCCAAGTGCACTTGTAGTGCAAAGTGCATTTACCTTTAGTAAATAACCCCCACAGTCTCAATAGTATTAGGACTCATTTGCACTTGCAGACAGGAGGGCAGGGGTAATAAAATTAGGTGGTTAAGCCTTGGTTTTACTCCCTCTCGATCAATCCCCTCAAAAAAACATAACAGCCCTGATGAAGTTGAACAAATGCCATGGTGGTTGCTTTTTTTGCACTATATGGGGTCACAATATATTATAAGGTTTACCTTTAGGATGAAATTTATTACAGTATATTGTTTATGCACTATAGCACCTTTTTCATTATACTACCTTTTTTGCATTTTATGGGTACACATTACACATATGGTACAATATATTGGATTCATTTTGTTTTAAAATAGCATATCTATTGCTCCTGCACTTTGGCATTTCTTTTGCATTTATTGGAACATATTGCACATTGATGCGCCCTATAATGTTCTGTTTATTGTGTTTTAGTAACTACTAATTTAGGAGCAGCATCAGCTAATTTAAGCACACGTTGCACACACATTTTTTTTGGCGCCGGTCCCATTAATTACTTATTCGATTCAGCAGGCAGTACCACCACCGAATGCAACCCATTTAAGATCAAGCTGGGTTTACAGTTGTGGTGCAGTATTCTTTTTTTTTTTAAAAACAGTTCGGCTGTAAAAAAAACAAAAAAAAGATAAAGGCATTTGAGAGGTGGTGCTATGTCTGTCTGTTACTCCTGTACCATTCTTCGAAATGCAACCTACTGCTGATTGCTTTTCAGAGACTAACACAAGTGTAAACAAGCTCATACTGTATTCTATAACCTGAAATGACAATGCTGGGCTATAACATGCTGTGGCTACAGAATGCCACTAGATGGTGCTGATATCAAATGTTCTTAACAAAGTGGAACGCGTACATAAAGATAAGTAGCATTGCAAGAGAGAAAAATAAGAATAGACTGGTAGAAACCTAAGGCTGTTAGCAATATACTATAAAAATTATTATTTTCTTATATATCACTCTTGAAGAATTAGGTGGCACAAAAAAATGAAAATATTATTAAAATAAAAAAACCAAAGAGAAATAGCATATACTATGGAGGGTCTTGGCCAGTCCTTTAGGTGTTTGAGTTGTAAGAAATGATAATGAGCTGAATTATGTTGGGAAAAAAAGAAGAAAAGTGGGCTTATGTAATTTGATGAGACTTTCGTTTTAACTGCAATTAATAAGGTCATAATTAATTTGCAGGAGAGATGATCAATTTTAGAATAGTAACATGTGATGGTGCCACGATAGCACTTCAAATACTAATATTATATGGGAAAGAGCTGGTATAGATGAATTCATTTGTCCCCTCAAAATCATTTTACGGTAACATTACTTAAGTGCATGAACCTTGTGTTGCATACAAGTACCTTTGTTATTTGTCAAAGCAATTTCTTGTCCCTATGGAGCCCACCTAGAAGATAGGCCCAGGCTGCAGATAGCACTGTCCTAGCATAGCTCCCAACTGTCCCTGATTTTGAGGGACTGTCCCTGATGTGGAACGAAGTCCCTCTGTCCCTCTTTCCTCCTCATTTGTCCCTCATTTTGTTCTGATCTATCTACTTGTATATACAATGCATTACTTCTCTATCAAAAAGTGTGTCCCAGGTTTAAACCTATCATCCTAATTCTAAACGGCTGCATTTGTAAATTCCAAAAGCTAAAATAAAGGAATCGTAGCGGTAAAAAAAAGCATTTGTGGGTTTGACCAATCATTTTATTATACAAAGCTCCTAAAAGGGGGTGTGGTAGGGGGTGTGTCCTATGCCTACATACTTTAGCTAAAAGGTGTCCCTCATTCCCATCTCAGAAAGTTGGATGGTATGGTCCTAGGCCATAGGGGATCTCCACCTCTAGGTACCCAAGTGACAGATTTACCAATTCTAGATCATCCTGACAGTGCGCAATAGGATGAACAAATAAACAGGTGTGTCATTTCTCCCAACCATAGAGATGCAGATGTTATAGATTTTGCATCTGCAAATTATTCCATCATTTACTGCTATGTAGAAAAAATGATGGGCTCTTATAGCAGCTGTTATGGAATAGCACAGCTGTCATTGTTTCAGGAAGATCGTCAGAAAATATATTCTCAGAACAGGATGTAATGATGGCTGAGTAATCAAACCAAAAAATATGGTTCATGCTTTTAAATGGATGGATGCATCTGCTTTCCTGGTTAGGCTAAATTTCGTTTTTGACTCTGCTGTACTCAGTGAAGTGGTGAGCTGGTCCTAGATTTGGTCAGGTTTCCCTAAGCTTAGTGGTTAATTTCTCTTGCCTACATGTGGAAGAAGTTTCCAGAGATACAGCAGGAGGGCCGACCATTGAAGTTATGAATATTTATTTGTTCTCAGCCAATCCCTGGGAAGGGTACCCAGAAGATGGCTGAGAGAGGTTTGGGAGGCTTGCTCAGAGTGTTCTTGATTTGGGGCTGCTGCCCCTGGGATGCAGCCTGTGTACTGGAATTGATATTTGGGCCTCAGCATGTGCTTGGCTGAGAGCCTAAAGGACTTCTGATTGACAGACATTTGCTGTAGGCTACCACCTGCGGAGGTTTGTCTGGAAAAGGACCCTTTTTATTTCTTCCTTACTGCAGAGAGTGGCATGGAGGCTGCGTGGCAGACAGCTGTCCTTTGTGAGCAAGACTTTGACTTTGAATCTCAGGTGTGCATGTGCTTTGGGAGGTAAGGGCCAGAGGTTGCTGTGAGGACTGGGACAGCTTGCATAGAGTCCCAGATTAACTGGCCACCCCCTTCTACCCACAGCAAAGACTGTTACAAGCTGATTTTGTCTAAGGGTTGTTTTCCCTTTATTTTTTTTGAGGTTTTGAAGTATCTTGCACCTGTGCCCCTTTTCTGTATTCTGCAAAAAATATAAAAAGACATCCACTAGACTGAGCCTACATTTGTTGGTGAGTTTGGAACTGTATCTGGGTCTAGAAGCCTCTATACTCTAACAAGGGAGACCTGGGTCAGTTCTGAGCAGCCCCTTCATGAGTGAGCGGTTCACTTTCCTTACAATTACAGTTATGATGTGCTAAATGTAAAATAATCTGTATACACCCTACCCAATAACAGTAACTATGGCTATTGACCCCTAGTGGTTTTTAATAGTAGGTTGTCTAAATTTACACTGAAACTGTTTTTGGGTAATCAGACATTTTTGGGGGGTCCACATGTACAGCCCACATCTTCTATAAAGGTTCACACATAATTGGGTTTTATGTGCTTGTTAAATGTTTATTGTGATTACCAGTACTGTTAATTTAGTTATTAGGGTCATTTTGACGTTCTACAGTCAAACTTTGGAGTTTTTCTTTAACGTGTATGCCTGTGCAACAGAAGAGAAAACATATCAGTTTATAGCTATAATGCATATAAATTTTACAATTTTGTGTCTCTTTAAAAATGCTGCAAGTACAGGAAAATACCAGTTGATCCTGCTAGAAATCTCATGAGCTTCTAATTTCCTGCAGTGAGCTAACAATGCTGATTTTCTGAAATCTCAAGCACTGCGATCAGTCTTTCCCTGCTAGACACAAAACATAGCATCTTCTCCACATCACCATAACCCGAGAGAGTTGTTTTGTAGTCAAGAAGGGAGAACTGGAAAGAGCTTGTGGGTAGGTGCAGATTGGTGCAGCAGCAGAAAACACTCATAGTCCCAGTGCAGAGAAACAGAAATATATTGTAACTTAATTTTGATAATACAGAACAGGCCCGGCGGGAAGGCAACACGACCAGGAGCACTCACAGCATGAAACAGCAATGTGTCAGTAGAAGTAGGCCTCAGGTGGCCAACAGTGTCTGTCTGGAGGGGTGGAATGTGGCCTGTCCGGTCAGTACCCAAGTGGGGAGTCTTCCAGATACAGTGGCATGTCTCTGCACTTTTCCTACTACTCTAAAACCTTTCCCTGATGCTAAGTACTTTCCCTGCCAGATAGGTAACCTGTCCTTCCTTTAGCAACATGTGAAATGCGTACCAAGCCTGGGAGCCAAGGTCTTCAATAGACTCTGCCTGACCCAAGATGGCCACCAGAATCACATGAGGCACCAGCATCCAATTGCATAGCTGCCCCCTGTAACCCAGGAAACCATAGAGGAGATAAGTTACTCTTGACTTTCTGTCTCTCTGCAATTTCGCTGCGGTTGAATGCCACCTGCAATGGAGACAGCAGACTGTACCTGCCTACAGGCTGACAACAGGGGAAGAGGTGTCTCTGTCACTAGGTAGATTTCTTTTGTAATTTTTCCTGATACCAATAGTCACAAAGCGATAGGGAATCCCAACTCTTACACATGTCACTGTGGGTAGGGCCAATGTCACACTTATGATCCCATTACTGGTGAGAAGTCATCTGCAAGAGGATCCATAGAATTTGCAGGGAGAACATTTACTATCTTTGTATGTGTCAATCTCTCACCAGCTCGCTTCAGAGTGTAGGTTGCTGGCAATAGTGAGAGTGTTTCACCTTTTGTGTTGTGTTTTCCATAACAAATCTTCTGCTGGTAAATTCAACAGCAAAGTGATTGCAAGTGTGATATAAATCTTGCAATGGGGTCACCTGTTGCCCAGACAACTGTTTAAGAAAAATCTCGGTAGAGATTTCATTCCTTTTCCAAGGGCTGATAGGAGAATTTTTCTCAACATAACAAGTACAGCAGAAAATAAACACTAACGAATTTTAACCCTTCCCTATCCAACATGTAAAGGAAAAAGTTTTTGTACACAAATATTTTAACACCAACTTGCAATTAAATGTCCAGTTATAAAACACTATTGAAAGTAATTTTGCATGTTCTAACCCACTTCTTTCTGTTGTTTTTTAGCCCTACACCAATGGACCATATCCAGGTTATGGAGTCTCAGGCAACAATGTTGTCTACCAGCCATATACCATTCAACCAGGTCCTCCTGCACCTTCTTACATAATAGAGAGACGACGTGAGTATCAGTTCTATTGATGTTAAGTATTGAAATGCTGAACATGTAGAAATAATGGGTACAAACACAGAAACCGACAAACACTGATATTTAGGAACAAATTAGTATACTTCCTTATTCCCATAGACCACAATCCAGACATGTTCACCCTTGTACCAGCTAAAAAATAAGGTTCTTACCATGGATTGACCACTACTAAGTCAAACAAATAATGTACAGTAAATGTCCCTTAACTGGTGCTTTCATTGGTCTTGGATCTTGCATTATTTTTGCTGCTGAAGATCATATTTTTTATTTAAATCATTGTTCCTGTGCAAAATAGGAAATAATATGCAAGAGTATAAAGTTCCAGGAGAGGAGGGGTTCTCTTGAAAGTCAAGGTGGCCACCTAGTATTGCACAATAATTTGTAATCGTCAAAACTCCCCTATCCTATACCTTCCTTCATAGGCGTGCACACGGGGTGTGCCTGCTGTGCCTAGGCACAACCTAATCACCCCCTGTTAGTGTCTCCTGAGTTCTCCTGTGAAATGCTGCAAGAGAGTGTATAGCCCTTTCACATTGAGCAGATCGCCAGGCTAAGAGCCACTAAGTGCGTTAATCTATCATGTAATGTCACTGCTTGCAGATACTAGCTGTCAAAACGTGGCGGTGATGTCGAGGGTGGGCGGGACCAAACAGCTAGCCTATGAAACACAAGCAAACGTGATAGGGGCTGGGCGGGCTGCTCTGTGTATGTGGCTCCGCCCCTTTCTATCAGCTATCATACACTAGCCGATGGCATAGTGGCTGGGCGGGCCACTCAGTCTATGTGGCTCCGCCCCTATCTTAAGCAGCCCAATCATTGGCTGGTGTTTGATAGCTGATAGAAAGGGGGCAGAGCCACAGCCCCTATCCCTGTTGGCTGGTGTATGATAGCTGTTCTGTCCTGCTCACCCCCGACATCACCGATGAGTTTTGACAGCTAGTCTCTGCAAGCAGTGACATTACATGACAGTTTAATGCACTTAGTGGCTCTTACAAGTCTGGCGATCTGCTCAATGTGAAACTCCCCTCTCCTCTATCAGTGCCAATCAATGCTCCGTCAGTGCCAATCAATGCCAACCAATGCCACCTATCAGTGCCACCTGTTAGTATCAATCAGTGCCAACCAATGCCACCTATCAGTGCCACCTGTCAGTGGCAATCAATGCAAACCAATGCCACCTATCAGTGCCATTCAGTGTCACCTGTCAGTGACAATCAGTGCCACCTGTCAGTGCCAACCAATGCCACCTATCAGTGCCACCTGTCAGTGCCAATCAATGCACCCAATCAGTGCCACCTGTCAGTGCCAATCAGTGCCAACCAATGCTACCTAGCAGTGCCAATTAGTGCCACCTGTGATTTGAATAAATATGACCTTGGTGGTATGGATGTGTCATTGCCATCATCCCATGTAAGTCTAAAGAAAAATAAATAATACCTCTAGCGGGATTTTTAAGGCAATGAAAGCAAAAATATTGCTAGAATCAATTTATTTATTATTATACAGTAAAAAATATATAATGTGAGTAGTTTTATCCGAATGATAATAAATGGTAGTGAGACAAAAGATAAAATAATTGGCTCAAGCGTATAGCATTTCTACATAAACATCCAATACAAAAACATGAATATAGAAAATTGGCTGGAATAATTGAAAGAGAAGTGTGATGTATCCCACTACCCAGTGTGGACACCCAAGATGGCCACCCTGGTATGTGGTAGTGGAACTCCAACGCGTTTCAACGTTTAGATCATAGTGATACAAGTCTTCTTCAGGGAAAATACATCACAATCTAAAGAAATCAGAAAACAACACTGTTATGGACTGTACAAATGGCCACCAAGTATATCTCCTGCAACAATTGTATTCCTATGCGACTCACGTTCTCCCAAGGCAGCTCAATAGGGGGCTATATGCCAGAGGGCCGGGGACCCCCCACACACATCAGAAGGACCCGGTCCGTCCCAATACTCTACAAGGCGGCTGGATATGGGTAAAAAAATCCAATAGTTCGGCGTCCTTGGCCTCAAAAAAGTTTAAAGGCTATCTATGGTGGGGCAGACAAATAATAGATATAATTAAAAAGTGTATATATAAAAATAAATAAGCAAGTAATAAGCATAGGCAAATCCCCATTGAGTCTCATAGGGAAAAATATCCCTTAGATCCTGCATATGGGGCGCCCATGCCTTCCAGGAGTGAGAGGTCCCGGCTATACAGAGTAAAAAACACTTACTTTGGAGGTGAGAAACTGGTCCTTTTGATGAGGGCCGGATGGAGGTGTTTAAAGGTATCCAGAGTTTGTAGTCTGCCCCGTGTACCTGGATGTATATCCAGGATAGAATGGCGCCATTTGCCGTCTTTGGCGTCCTATATGTGGTGTATGTGGGTATGTAGGCGGAGACCCGACATCGCGCTGGCCAATGGCGCGGCCTGTGGGGCGGGGACCCGACGCCGCGCTGGCCAATGGCGCGGTTCCTGGGGGTCAATGCTGTCAGGAACACTCAGCGTGGGGACGCCGAGTGTTACCTAGGCAGCCCGCTCCGTAGGACGGGTCTGCGCATGCGCGTCGTATCGGCACGCTGTGCGTCAGGCTGGGAGAGTGGAGGATGATGCTGATGGACACCCGCGGCCATCTTTGAAGTGGGCATACGCCCACATTAGGAAGTGTTGTGATTATGGCTAAAGGTAATAGGTAGGGCTGCATGGAAAATAGATGCAGCCACTCCGAGGAATCCCCTAATGATACCCCAGTGGCATCTCCCCCCTTGGTCAGATTGACAGGGTTGGAGAGAGCCGGTGGGGGGGGCTAAAAACGGGGATAAAGATATAGTTAAAAAGTGGTAATATTGAGCAGTACATCCCACGCAGGAGAAGACAAGGGGTAACTGCAGTAAGAGTAGATGGAAAAAATGGTGGAACATTTCAATCCAGAACGTGCATATAATAAAAATTACGTGAACAATATAAACCATAAGTAATAAATTCATAGACAAGTAATTCCAAAGGGTGGGGATTATAGTATCTGCAGACCCCAGCCTTCTGCCGTGACCTTCAATTTCGTGAGCTCTGCAGGGCTAACATTAATGAAAAAGATGTGAGGAAAACCCCCAAAAGGCTAAACAATCTTCAAATAATGTCCGACCACTCTCTCATGAGTCAAGTGTGTGGTGGAAGGACCAAAAGGGGGAAGGGGAAGGGAATGGGAAGAGATGTGAACAGATGTGTAGGGGATGTTGGAACCCGTAAAGGGGAGGGAACAGAAATGGAGGGAAGAAAAGATGAATTAAATGTACAAGATATAGAAGGCAAAACATGCCCCTAATCAGTTTTACCTGATCTAAAGCCCTCTAAAAAGGGCCTGTAACTCTCTGTCTCATTCAGTCCTGGGGGGGTGGTGGCCCTAAGGCGCCTGATCCAGCGCATCTCGCGCTGGAGCAGGGTCTTGTTCCAGTCACCCCCCCTGGTGGGTATATGTAGTCTGTCTATCACAGTGAAGTTGACTTTAGGCATCCTGTATCCATGCTGCTGTGCTACATGTCTGCCCAGCGACAGGTACAGGTTGCCGATACTCATACTGAGGACATGCTTCTCAACCCTTTTGGCGAATTCCTGTCGGGTTTTCCCCACATAAAAGGCCCCACACTGACATTGCATCAGATAGACCACTCCACGCGTTTTACAATTCGCGAAGTGTCGTAATTGAAAATCTTCCCCATTAGGTAAGGTGATTGTGGTTCTTCTGCCTATGACTCCACATTGGGCACATGTTCCACAGGGGTAGGTGCCCCAGGTTTTACAGGGGTCCATTCGTCCACTTCCTCTGTACTCGCTTTGGGTGAGCATATTTCCTATCGACCCTGATTTTGTGTAGGTAATTTGAGGTTTGGAGGTGACCAGACTACTTAGGATGGGATCTTCAGTAAGAATAGACCAATATTTAGAGATGATTTTTCTAATTTCTTGATGTTCGTTAGAAAATTTCATGATTATTCTGGTTGGGTTGTCTTCTTTTATCAAATTTTGCTTTTTGAAGATTAGATTTCGTCTGTCCATATTCTTTACACGATTGAATGCTTTTCTGAGAGCTGTTTTAGTGTATCCTCTTTCTCTAAGTCTAGTAGTCAGTTTGTTGGATTCCTGCTGGAAGTTTTCATAGGTGCTACAATTTCTCTTAAGTCTTAGAAATTGGCTAAAAGGAATAGATCTCTTCAAAGGCTCAGGATGGAAACTATCCGCATGTAGCAGGGTGTTGCCCGCTGTCTCTTTTCTGTAAAGATTACTATGGAGTGCTCCTGTTAGATCTTTGGAGATAGTAATGTCCAGGAAGTTGACCTCCCTGGAGTCATAATTCATCGTGAAGAAAAGATTAAAACTATTTGCGTTCATAGAGTTCAGGCATTCCCTGAGTCTATCTTCTGTGCCATCCCAGATAATAAAATCAGCATCATCCTCCACTCTCCCAGCCTGACGCACAGCGTGCCGATACGACGCGCATGCGCAGACCCGTCCTACGGAGCGGGCTGCCTAGGTAACACTCGGCGTCCCCACGCTGAGTGTTCCTGACAGCATTGACCCCCAGGAACCGCGCCATTGGCCAGCGCGGCGTCGGGTCCCCGCCCCACAGGCCGCGCCATTGGCCAGCGCGATGTCGGGTCTCCGCCTACATACCCACATACACCACATATAGGACGCCAAAGACGGCAAATGGCGCCATTCTATCCTGGATATACATCCAGGTACACGGGGCAGACTACAAACTCTGGATACCATTAAACACCTCCATCCGGCCCTCATCAAAAGGACCAGTTTCTCACCTCCAAAGTAAGTGTTTTTTACTCTGTATAGCCGGGACCTCTCACTCCTGGAAGGCATGGGCGCCCCATATGCAGGATCTAAGGGATATTTTTCCCTATGAGACTCAATGGGGATTTGCCTATGCTTATTACTTGCTTATTTATTTTTATATATACACTTTTTAATTATATCTATTATTTGTCTGCCCCACCATAGATAGCCTTTAAACTTTTTTGAGGCCAAGGACGCCGAACTATTGGATTTTTTTACCCATATCCAGCCGCCTTGTAGAGTATTGGGACGGACCGGGTCCTTCTGATGTGTGTGGGGGGTCCCCGGCCCTCTGGCATATAGCCCCCTATTGAGCTGCCTTGGGAGAACGTGAGTCGCATAGGAATACAATTGTTGCAGGAGATATACTTGGTGGCCATTTGTACAGTCCATAACAGTGTTGTTTTCTGATTTCTTTAGATTGTGATGTATTTTCCCTGAAGAAGACTTGTATCACTATGATCTAAACGTTGAAACGCGTTGGAGTTCCACTACCACATACCAGGGTGGCCATCTTGGGTGTCCACACTGGGTAGTGGGATACATCACACTTCTCTTTCAATTATTCCAGCCAATTTTCTATATTCATGTTTTTGTATTGGATGTTTATGTAGAAATGCTATACGCTTGAGCCAATTATTTTATCTTTTGTCTCACTACCATTTATTATCATTCGGATAAAACTACTCACATTATATATTTTTTACTGTATAATAATAAATAAATTGATTCTAGCAATATTTTTGCTTTCATTGCCTTAAAAATCCCGCTAGAGGTATTATTTATTTTTCATTAGTGCCACCTGTTGGTGCCAATCAGTACCAACCAATGCCACCTAATAGTGCCACCTGTCAGTGCCAACCAAAGCCACATATCAATGCCACCTATCAGTACCACCTGTCAGTGCCAACCAATGCCACATGTCAGTGCCAATCAGTGCTACTTGTCAGTGCCAGTCAGTGTCAACCAGTGCAATCTATCAGTGCCAATCAGTGCCACCTATCAGTGCCAATCAGTGCTTCCAATCAGTGCCAATCAGTGCCCATCAGTGCCTACAATCAGTGTTGCCTATCAGTGGCTATCACTACTGCCTATCAGTGCCAACCAATGCCACCAATCAGTGCCCATCACTGCTGCCTATTAGTGCTGCCAATGAGTTCCCATCAGTGCTGCCAATCAGTGCACTGAGTGCAGGGATAGGGAAATTAACTCAGCAGCCAGGCACATTGTCCATGGGGGCGAGCCTGGTGGGGCACAACTGAAATTGATGTTTATTAATGCCACATGCCAATATTTTGTATAATAGGTCATCACCACACTACTATTTACAATAAACTACTGGAGGTAAAATAAAAAAGTGTCAATAAAAGGCTTGCCGCTAAGCACTTTTATGTGTTCCCACACATGAAGGAAAAAAAAAGTGCAGCGCTAACTTACTTATCTGCAAATTAACAATAATGGTGGAATCCTCTAATGTATGGAAAACTCAATAAACTTCAATATTATAACAATACCGGTCTCTGTGATATGTAACGTCACATATAATACACATCAAACTGAAAAAAGACATAAAAAATTAAACTTAGCAGGGATGGTGGAAACCCCTCCTATATATATTTGCCATACAGATTAACTTATAACAACTTATAATAACAATAATTCCAGTGATATGTGATTTCACATGTAATACACATTAAAATGAGAATAAGACAAAAACATTTTTTTAAACTTAGCAGGGATCGTGGAAACCCCTCTTCAGATAATTCCAATACAAACTATCTTTAAGTGCAACAACTTCTTAGTTGGGAGGTTCAGCACTTCGGAATGTTTATTTTTTAGATTGTTACACTTAATTCTATATGTTTTAGTTACTATTATAATGTGAATTTTTGTACTTGAAGTTAATTTTCTGCCACCCTTTCTAAGTCCATATCTTTATGGACCTTGCTTTGTGCCCAGTCATGTTGGAACAGGAAGAAGCCATCCCCAAACTGTTCCCACAAAGTTGGGAGCATGAAATTGTCCAAAATGTCTTGGTATGCTGACGCCTTAAAAGTTCCCTTCACTGGAACTAAAGGGCCAAACCCAACACCTGAAAAACAACCCCACCCCATAATCCCCCCTCCACCAAATGATTTGGACCAGTGCACAAAGCAAGGTCCATAAAGACATGGATGAGTTTGGAATGGAGGAACTTGACTGGCCTTCACATTAGAGTGGAGACTGCAAACCAGGCCTTCTCATCCAACATCAGTGCCTGACCTCACAAATGCGCTTCTGGAAGAATGGTCAAACATTCCCATAGACACACTCCTAAACCTTGTGGACAGTTGATGCTGCTACAGCTGCAAAGGGTGGGCCAACTCAATATTGAACCCTATAGACTAAGATCGGGATGCCATTAAAGTTCATGTGCGTGTAAAGGCAGGCGTCCCAATACTTTTAGTAATATAGTGTAAATATATATATTCCTTCTCTTTCATTAACATGTTATAAGCATTCGTCATATGGGCTTTTCCATGTCATTCACCAATGTTACCTTTTTCATTTCAGCAAATAAGTTCCCATTTTCCTTCTTTTCAAGCCGTGCCTCTTCCATCTTTGTCTTCCTTGTCCTGATCGTCGTCGTTATTGGACTTGGTCTCATAACAGCATGTAAGTCACCTGGTCATTTGTTTGCATACAACAAGCTTACAATGTTTACAGACTACACAATTGCGCAAACTCCATAAGCAAAGATAATTTAATGTATTAGAAGTAAAACAGACTCACATTTGGTAAGTTAACAAACAGCAGTGTAAAGCGTCCAGTGCTTCTAACCACAAAGATGGCCGCCGTGTCACCGTCCAACTGCGTCCTGCGTCACTAGTCTCTGACATCGCCCAATATTTCGTCATCAACATGCATCTTCAGGGGCGACATGACAGGTTTTACTTCTAATACATTAAATTATCTTTGGTTATGGAGTTAGCGCAATGAGCGTTTTCTTTTGCTTCCCATCTACCACGAATCTTGAGGTTGTTCACACCCACTGGTTCACATTTGGTTCATTATTTGGTGGCAAAGAGGAACCCCCAAGCTTTCCATCTGGTCTAGAGGGGATTGAATATGTTGATGCCATTCTAACAGAGGATCGTTAGAAGATTGCCTTTGCTATCTGTTTCCAACCCATGTGTATAACCCATACACTGATGGTAAGGGTTAGTTTGTTTGGGTGATGGTGATGGCATTCCTATCCCTTTCTGAGTTTTCCTCTATGGTGGATCTCGTTGAATAGAGGGTTCCTTATTTCCTCCCGACGGAGAACGCTCTGTTTGGCTTCATTATATTCATATTTTGGGACATTATTGTATCATTTATATTTTGCGGGACATTATTTTATTTTTTTTCTTATCTCTGTAATTGTACCCAGCAATTTTGTGCTAGCTGCTTTTTACTTAATGTTATATTAAGCGCAACAGATTCTGTTTTTTATTTCTGCATTGTAGAACTACCTGATTTTGTTACATGAATCGCTATCAGAACTGAAAGTGTCACAAATACTTCATGAATTTGGCACAATACTTTAACAAGAGGGATTAACACCAAAAAAAGTGGCACAGTGGCTTTACTGAATTCCTCCTATAATGTGCCTGTATTCCATAGTCTGTTCAGCTTGAGGCAAGATGCAATCTGTGCTTGAGCAGAGGGTGTGTTCACGGGAGGGGAGGGGAGGGGGTGTGTGCTAAAGGCAAGCTGTGATTGGTCAGGGTGTGTGGTGGCTGAACAGACTACTCAGTACAGGTATGCTGTGTGTCTGCACAGTGTCCTGTACCTCTGAACGGCCAGACAACAGAAGAGAACTTCCTATAGTAACACAGAGCAGCTTCTGTGCTTTGTGTGGTCAGTTTAGAAGAAGAAAGAATAGTGACTGGCAGGAACAATCAGGAAGTTCAAATGGAAGAAGTACATGAAAATGATAGAGACTATGGGGCTGCTTTACAAAAACTGGATAGTGCAACATCTGGTGAAGCTCTGCATAGAAACCAATCAGCTTTTCTTTTGTCAAAACTTAAAGTGTTCGTTACTCAAAAAAAAAAAAAGAGCTCCTGTTCGCTTATAGCATATTAAACAGCACAGTGCTTGTGCTGTCTAACCTGTCCCTCTCTAAGCTGTAAAAAACCTGACTGATCCTGCCAGTTCCTATATCCCCTCTGTGTACTGACTGTAGTTTATCATGGCTGCTGAGCCCCTGATACTGTGGTCAGTTTACATGCCTCCGTCAACCAGAGCTCTTCTCTGTCCTCCTCTATCCCCCTCACCCTGTCAAGCATCTGGTACTGAGCCCTTGTAGTTCGCCAACTCAGGGTTTCCCAGGGTGCAGAGTCTAAGCCCCAGCCTGTGTCAGGGAAATGGCTGTAGGAGAACTGGCAATAGTGCCAGTACTGGTAACGGACACTTCCGGCACATTGCAATACGCAATAGTGCAAAAAGTGCGAACGGGCGTATGCAGGTCCACAACAGTGCTAACATGCGAACGTGCATTCGCGACGGCGCTAATTGGCGAACGCACAATGTGATAGATTCGGCCACTTACTGGCCTATATAAGACTGCTGCTGAGCCCATCACATTGCTGGATTGTCGTCAGCCTTTCTGTGTTCCTGAGCCTCTGTGCATATTCTACTTGGATTTCCTGTTGTGACCCGGCTTTCTCCTGACCTGTCTGATCTGCTCTCCTGGTTTGACCCCCTGACTGGCTTTACCGTCTTTGCTGCTATCTCAAGTGTCTGATCTCGGCTTGCATCACGGACTTTGCTACTGCTACCTGTTGCTGGCCCGCTTTCCTGTATTTGACCTTGGCTTGACCCTGTTCCTGCTACCTGCCTCTTCCTCCTGTCGGATCTACAGTATTTGACCCCTGGCCTGGCTTCCACTACCGTCTCCTGCACATACCATTGCCAGGGGTTACTGAGGATTCCTAGAGTAGAGACTTTGGCCCAGCTGTGTATCCTGCTTTATCCGGTATACTTCAGGTGACCACCAGCTCTACTCTTCTGTACCCATCTGGCAACCTGTGCTTCTTTGGGCGCTACACCTTCTGTACCATCTTCAGGGGTGTAGACGCAAGGGGAGCCCTCTCAGGACTTCGGCCTCTGACCAGGTATGTGACAGTACAATTCAGCCAACAAGTCAGCGCTCTTACACAAGCCGTGCAGAGACTCCAGGATGGCTACTTCCAGTTGGAGGGTCGGCTGCAGCATTTGACAGCTGCCTCAGCCATTGCGGATTCCAGTTCACCTTCCACCAGCACTGCATCGGCTTTCTTGCCTCAAGAACGTGCCAACCCAACGCATACGGTGATGGTTCCTCCTCCTGAGCCACGGGTACCTACACCTGAACGGTTCTTCGGTGACCAGAAGAAGTTCAGGGCCTTCAAGAATACTTGCTTGTTGTAAGTGGCCCTTCAGCCTAGAACTTTTTCCTTTGATTCTGTGAAAGTAGGGTTTATCATTTCCTTATTATCCGAAGAACCCCAAGCCTGAGCTCATAACCTACTAGAACAAAAGAACTCTACTCTGAATACTGTGGACGTTTTCTTTGAGGCAATGGCACACTTGTATGATGATTCCCAGCGTACGGCCTCCGCTGAATCTGCTTTACATGCTTTACAACAAGGAAAACGCCCAGTGGAAGATTACAACGTTGAATTCCGCAGATGGTCCGCCGACACAGGTTGGAATGAGGCAGCACTTAAGTATCAGTACCGCCAAGGACTATCTGAGATCCTCAAGGATGAACTGGCTCGAGTTGCAGCTCCTGCCACTCTTGAAGAACTCATCCAACTAGCCATTCAGCTTGACAGGCGCCTGCGGGACCAGTGGTCAGAACGTGCTCAAACCTTCTGGTCTACCTGGATGCTACCCAAGATTCCACCTGCTCTTGCACCTGCACCTACATCTGCTTGCCCTGCAACCTCTGAAGGGGTACCAATGAAAATTGGCCTGGTCCGTTCTTCCCTTATTCCTGATGAGAAGCAACGCCCCTGGCAGGCCAATCTCTGCCTCTACTGTGGAGGGGCTGGACATTTTCTACGCAACTGCCCCATGAGACCTAGTAAGTTCTACCCACGAAGTCCCACGCATTTCCAGGTCTCTGGATCTTCCCTTTCTCACCTCGTTCTCTCTGTCTCCTTACAGGTGGTGGAAGGGGAGATCTGGCTACAAGCAATCATTGATTCTGGGGCATGTAGCTGCTTTTTGGACCTATCCCTGGCTAAGAGACTCTGTGTGCCCCTATATGAAAGGAAACAAAGACTTGAAGTACATTTGGCCGATGGTTCCCTGCCCAGTTCTGGACTTGTCACCCAGGAAACCATACCCATCCTCATTATCACAGATACCAGCCATCAAGAATTCATCTGCTTCGATGTCTTATGCTCACCCATGTTCCCCATCATCTTGGGAATCCCGTGGCTGCAGGCACATAACCCGCAAATCAACTGGGCCAAGAAGGAAATCTCTTTCTCTTTCTCTGTGTATTGCCTGCAACACTGCTTTGCTCCCAGCTCCAGTAGTCCTGCCAGTTGTTTGGCCGCGCAACCAGTTCCCAGTAACCACCAGAACATTCCACCAGCTTATCAAGAGTTCATGGACCTTTTTGACAAGAAAAAGGCTGATGTCCTCCAAACTCACCAACCTTATGACTGTTCGATTGAACTACTCCCTGGGGCCGGAATCCTGTTTGGACTAATTTTTCCCCTATCTGAAGCTGGAAACCTTATGGTTGTATATCGATAAAAATCTGGAAAGGGGGTTAATATGTCCCTCCTCTTCTCCTGCTGGGGTTGGTATATCCTTTGTTGAGAAGAAAGATGGCCTATTTAGGCCTTGTGTGGACTATAGGGAACTCAACAAAATCATTGTCAAAGAATTGATACCAACTCCCTCTCGTTCCTGAACTTTTTCAAAGTTTCAGAACCGCCCTTGATCTTCACTAAATTAGACCTGAGGGACGCCTATAACCTTGTCCGTATCCGCGAGGGTGATGAGTGGAAGACGGAATTCCGGTTCGGTCACTTTGAATATCTTGTTATGCCATTCGGATTATGCAACGCCCCAGCCATGTTCCAGCACCTGGTGAACAATATCTTCCGGAAATACCTTGACCACTTTGCAATTGTGTACCTTGATGATATCCTCATCTTCTCTGCCTCTCTGGAGCTTCATCGACCTCACGTAAAGTAAGTGCTTTCAACCCTGAGGAAACACGGACTATATGTCAAGGCAGACAAATGTGACTTTGAAAAGATGTCTATTCAATGAGATCCCTCCGATGCTTGCGGAGCTCTTTGCAGACCATGGCTTTTGCTGTAGAATGCGTCTAAGAAAATGTCAGGAAAGACCTACTAGAACAGCTGAACTTTATTTGGGTTTAATCAGAGGCACTTTAAATGATGGCAGGTGTGTACTGGCTCCTACATGAGTTTGAATGTGATTGCTTAATTTTGAACACAGCTACATCCCCAATTATAAGAGGGTGTGCACACTTATGCAACCACATTATTTTAGTTTTTTAGTTTTACTTCCCCCTAAAAGATTTCAGTCTGTTTTCAAACTGAGTTGTACAGTTTGTAGGGCACATTCAAGGTGGAAAAAGTTCATTTTTTTACATCACAGAAATCTGACATTTTAACAGGGGTGTGTAGACTTTTTATATCCACTGTATATGTGTGTGTGTAATTTTTTAACTGTTCTTTGTAGTTAAACCTTGTTGGAACTTACAACACCAGAGTGGTTATGCTGTCTTCCTCCCTCCCCCTCTCTTTTGTTTAACATACAATTTTAGAACATTTGTTTGATTTTTTAATCGTTAGCGGAGTCAGTTGGGAACTCATTTTTGAGTGCAGTGGCAAGAAAATTTAAAGTAGCGGGATGCAAAATTCTTCTCAAACAAAATTCTAACATAGTATGTGGTTTTCCTTTGGGAAAGTCCATTCGTTTCCCAAGCGAATGTTAAAGAATTTGTAAACCCAACATTTCATATTCCTCATGTGCCTGCTGTACCATGTACTTGTATGAGAAAGTATCCTGTTCTCTTTGTGTTGCTTCCTTTGTGTGAAATCCCTGGTGTTCCTGCCAGTCGCTCTGCTATTAAAAACTGACCACTCAAAGCAGGAGACGACAGCTCAGCCTGCTCTCCTCCAATCATCAGACTTCTGCACAGTCTTTCACTGAGAAATTCAGTGTGCTGCTGTGTCACCTCCCTGAGCTCCTGCTGCAGCTAAAAACATAGGGAATGCGATCATTTATAAAAGGGAAAAAAGGTATTTATAAGGTTTTTTTTACATAAATGTTTTGCCTTTCATTTCCATTTTAAACGCAATGGGATTTTTTACAAGGTGAGGGTTTACATATGCTTTAAAAGCAAACGAAAATTTGAAGCACTTTATTTTTTAAACTCAAGTTTTTATTCAAGTATTTTATCAATACATCAGTACATCTTTCAGAGGTTTACAGATGATTTGGTAATAGATACAAGGTACATATAGGTACAGTTAGATATGGTGTGACAACTGAAGAGTGAACAACAATTAAACAATAGTGTGCTGCCTACAACGTGTAGGAGCACACACCAATGATTGTAGCGATAGAGCAGGTGATCCTTTTGGGTGTCAATATTCTAGGGTTCTGTTGTGAGACTTGGAAGTCAAGGTAGGGGTAAGCATGTAGGGTGTGCTAACCAGGGGTTCCATCTGTTTAGGAATGCGGGGACTAGCAGATGAGCCCCGGCGTACATAAATTCCATTAGACATTGGTTATTCAATGATAGTTACTTCTGTGAGAGAAGGGGGATCAGGAGATTTACATTTTTTAGCAATTGTTAGTCTAGTAGCGATAAGGGCATGAGTTAAAATGGGGTGAATGGCTGGTGGCCAGGCATTAAAGCCTAGACCCAGGAGGACCATTTGCAAGGATAGTGAGATAGAAGTTGATAGGATAGTGTTTTTGTGAGGGCAGACCAGAAGGGTTTCAGTTTGGGGCAGGATCACCAAATGTGTATGGTTGTGCTAGAGTGGCCACAGGTTCTCCAGCAAGTGTCGGATGTGGTGGGGTAAATCTTTGCCAATTTAGAAGGTGTAAGGTACCAGTTATTGAGAATTTTTTGTACAGTATCCCAGTGTGTGATACATCAGGAAACTTTTGGTGATCTTCTAAGGGCACTGTGCCATTGTTGTGGTGTGTAGGTACACTTTAGGAGGTTCTCCCACTGCAGCATAGCAGAAGTTTTGGTGTCCGGTGCAGGGTCAGTGAACAGCTTATAGATAAAGGAGTTGCCTTTCAGATGGGGATGGTCTGTATTGTAGAATTTTAGCAGGTGCCAGAAGAAGGGATTCTTAGACCATTCTACCCGTGAGAGCACTGAGCGGATTCTGAGGTATTTGAAAAAGTCTCAGGGTGGGATGTGGTAGGTCTTTTGTAGATGTTGGAAGGATAAGAGCAAGGAGTCCTGGTAGAGATCCCAATTGTATTGATGCCCACATGTATCCAGTTTGAGATTGGGATATCAGGTAGAACGGTTTGTGGAGCCTTTTGAGAGGTATGTCTTGCAGTAGTCGGTGGGGTATGCCTCCAGACTGTTGAGAGATTGCTCGCCATATTTTGAGAGTAGCATTAACAGTAGTAAGATAGCTCTGCTTTTTGTGGTGGTGTAGGAGTAGTGCATTAAGGGTTAGTTTAGGGTGAGTTCCTATGACCGTTGTTTCTTTTTGTAGCCAGGGATTTTTCATATCTGGTTTCCACCAATTTTTGGCTTGATCCAGAATGGTTGCTTTATGAAGCACAATTTTTGTTTAAATTTTCATCTAAACGTTCAACTGAAAATCTACTAGTATATTGGCAGCTTAAAACTGGAGGCATCTTAAGCTGGAGGAAGGGCAAACTACAATATACTGTAAGTGTAACTGCACAAAGGTGCAGACATGTGTATATTGTGCAAGAAATTAGGGGTGGCTGCGCATACTTGTAGAAGCTTTTAGTCTCTGCCCCCACTCCCCCTGAATGTCTGGTCATTCTGATTGGGAACAAAGCTTGGAACTTTGTCTCCATACAGTCCTATGGGCCAATATAGTGGCCATTAGAAATACATGGGAGGAGCATGCGAGCAATAAGATGCATAGGAATACTCATTCCTTCACCAATACAGTTATCAGGTGAACATTTTTCTAAGAAGACTGGATTGTCTGCACACACATCCACTCCTGTGGCATTGAAGAGCCATGTGGCAAATGGGCCTCCAGATGAAAACACCGCTTTGTAGTACACTGTTGGAAGATCTAATCGTACAATATATTTTGATACATTTTTCCACAATGCCGATTTATTCTTTATTTGATTAGAATCTGTTCTGATATAAACCTATACTAATAAAAATGTTCCCTTCTCTCCCAGATAAATTAAATGCATTTGGAGGATCCTCCTCCAACAACTACATTGTAAGAGAAAAATGTTTTCCCAACAAGACCCTGTGCAATGGGATAGCTGAGTGTGACAAAGGTGGAGATGAGGCAGGATGTGGTAAGATGCCTATTTTCTATTTGCTAGGAGTGATAATAAGTGATATTTATTTATATATATTGTAGAATGAAAGGTTATGAACATTTCCCAGCTTGATGCAATAATACAAAGAAAACATCTACCCATAATAAAGTGTAAACATGCAGAATCTTTACCGGATAGATGTGATCATACATCTCTTATATTCCTCAGTGCGTTTTCGGTGGGATAATTCACTGCTTCAAGTCATGTCCCGTACAAGGGAGAACGTATGGCTGCCAGTGTGTTCCACAGGATACAGCAATAACTTTCCTTCTTATGTTTGCCAACGGTTTGGATTCCAAGAGTAAGTTTTCTTGTGTTTTCTTTTTTGTTTAGTGTTTTTTTAACATTAACTAAATTGCAAATTTGCAAAAGTACTGTTTCATAAGCAACTGACATGTTTTTTTTTTTCTAACTGTTTTCACTTTTTTATCCTATGTTGATCTCTTGCCAATTCTTTACAGCTACTTCTTGTTTACATGCAATCTCTCTGGCATTGGATGCACAGGATTTCTCACAACGGGTTTGCTAATGGTGACAACCACGGACCATGTCTGTGCAGTGTGCATCAACATGGCTGCTTTTGTCTCCATTGGGAGAGCTCGTAACAGGGTGACAACAAAGGAAAACAATTGGGAAGCAGAGATAATGTAGTCATTGTATAAAAGGAAGTGCCTACCAAAGGACCTTCATGGTGGAGTTACCATGTATTATAATAATGAAATGTGCAGATTTAAAAATATTGAGATTGCTTTAACAAATTTCAGCTTGTAAGAGAGTTTAATGATTGGGTTATGTATTCATTAATATTCAAAAACATAAAGCTGCAGGTAGTTTTATCTGAGCTGAAGCACTAAAGCCACTAGTAGCACCATAACCTAGAAGAAAAAAACTCCAACTGTCCATTGAACGCACTGGACAACATGTCCCAGCTTCTATGCCAGGATGGATGGACCAGTCAAGGTGGTACTTTTCTGGCCAGACTTTGGGGAAGCAGAGCTTGACCTACCGGTATGTCATAGCCTACTGGTATGTCATAAAAAAGATTCTCCATTTTCCTAAGCTGAACAATGTTTTTTAAACTACTGGGACCCTTGGCTACACAGTATTTTTTAAAAAGGCAAACTAACCCTTTACATTTATATTATTGTTCCTCTAGCATAGTCCTAGTGGAAGTGGGAGGTAAACACTAAAAATAATTTTACAGCAGTGTGTGGCAAGCCAATAACAACTAGACTTTCTTTTAAAATAAATAAAATATAAACAGAGAATGTATACTCTTTATTACCCTGCATACATTGTTTCTGCATCCATCATTTTTATTCTGTCTCCATCCTTAGACAACCATCCTTTCAGTTAGTGACCATGAATGACAATTCCGCAAATGTCGGCCTTTTTACCGCCAGGACATCTGACACGATCCAAGGAAGCTTGGACAGGTATGAGATTTCTAGAGCTTTCATGCTTTTCAACATGACTTGTTTTGGTAGTGTAATAAAAGTTTAATTATGATTTTCCTAATTTGTAATTCACTGTGGCCATAACCTGCACTAGTCAGGATAAAAAAGTTAACGTGTTTCTATTTAAAAAGTTTTTGCTTTTGAGCCAGGAGATCGATTTCAAATGAGGTTTTAGATCAGCCTTTCTCAACCTTTTTATCACAGTAGTATCTTGGAAATAACTTTCCCATCTAAAAGAACCCCTGGGAAAAATTACTATATCTACAACTCATGATACATTAGTGTGATGGTCATTGGGAAAAATTACCCCTTTACAGATAGTTAAAAAGATGAATGGTGTGAGTTGGAGCTTATCTGAGAGGCAGACAATGCTCATTGCTCATGGAAGCCCTAGCAACCTCTGGAGGAACCCTAGGCTTCCATGGAACCCTGGTTGAGAAACCCTGTTACATTTTAAATAATATAATCTTTAACAGGTCTGCAGGACCCTAGAGCAGCTGTCCATAAATTTAGTGTTTTTGCAGCACTATGGATTTCAGTATTTAGTAAATAAAAATTGTCCAGGTTAAGGAAGTTTTATTCCTTAAACAGCTTGAATAATCAATGCTTTAAAACCCAACTGCAATTTTAGCTTAAATAAGCTAAATACTGTCCAAGGACATCAAAACAAAAAGTATTCAAAGTCCCGCAGTTAATTTCTTTTTTGAAAGCAGCCACAGACCTAGCAATCAAGCCTGTTCTCTTCTAGCATGCTATAAAGAAGAGCGCTTTATTTTTTTTTCAATTTTTTACACTTTGTCTTTTACTCAACTTTATTGCTATCACATAGGGCAGTGATGGCGAACCTTGGCACCCCAGATGTTTTGGAACTACATTTCCCATAATGCTCATGCACTCTGCAGTGTAGTTGAGCAGCATGGGAAATGTAGTTCTAAAACATCTGGGGTGCCAAGGTTCGCCATCACTGACATGGGGGATCAATAGACACCTAAGTGATAGCATATTTATAGTGACAGGTTCTCTTTAATGGGACATCAGGGGTCTATTTGAATCCTGATGTCTCCCCTGCACAGATTGTCACAAAGGTGCTGGAGTGAAAAAGTGATAGTAGAAATCAGAATTGACAAAAATCCTAATCCCTTCTGAGCTCCTACTTCCTGGTCTCCCTCTCCTCTATCCCGCAACATCCACCATAAAGGTCACTAGTCCGCAGGTGGGATATCAGAGCTGGAAAACATAGCGAGAGAGTGCGGCACTTCCAGGAGTCCGTGGAACAGACTGAATGGCTCTGGAGAAGAGATATCCAAAAACTCCCCCTCTAGCTTCTTCTGGGTGGGGGGTCTTCGGCTGTCTGCACATGGAAGTTAATTCATCCCAATACCCCCCAGCAGGTGCTGCACACGTACCCTGAGCTGCTCATTCACAGCTCAATTTACATTGTGAATAAGATTGCAGAAAGGAAGGTAATACACCTTCTTTACAAAAGAGACATAGGGACAGATTTACTAAAACGGGCTGGGGAAATTTCTCTTTGGAATGAGGTGAAGCTCTGCTAACTTCTTTCATCCAATTGTGAGCAATCAAAAGTACCATGTTTTTACTTTTCTTGCATAGGATTGGATATTCTTTGCAGAGTGCATTTTTTCCACATTTACCAACCTAAGGGAAAATCCTCTTACAAAGTGAACCCCCTAATTGCCTTTATTAAATAAACCTCATTGTATGTCTGTTCTGTAATAAAAAAAACTTTCCTCTCTCAAACTTTTAAGGGCACAGTTCCAATTGAAGCATTTATTTCCTTTGTTGAATTGATGAAGCCGATAGTAGGTCAAGTACTTTCTTTTGTGAATCACTTCATTCTTCTAACTTGGCACATAAACACAGGGCCAAGTAATCCATTCCAGAGAACTAAGCAATAGAAATCTGTAGGGATTCAAGGTGGGTGTTATCAGCAGGATTGGACACTGAGGCCAAAGTTCCCAGTTATTCAACTGCAGTATCTTCATTATCATATACAAATACATATGTAAAGGCCTTATTTTTAAATAAACACTAATAAATATAGTTTATTATTCATCGAGTTTCCTTGTTATGCTGTCACGTTACAATTTGCACCTTTACCCTTTGTAATTTGCCAGAAAAACATATTGGGAGATTGTCTGCTCAAATGGAACATTGATGTCTAAAAACAGAATTCCTCAAGTTAGTGAGAAATGCCATGCTGCAATAGACAGTGAAAAATGATGGATTTGGGTTAATTTTAACAAAGGAGAATTACAGTGCATCCGGAAAGCGCTTCACTTTTTGCACATTTTGCTATGTTACAGCCTTATTCCAAAATGGATTAAAATCATTATTTTCCTCACAGATCTACAAACAATACCCCATAATGACAACCTGAAAGACGTTTGTTTGAAAACTTTGCAAATTTATTTAAAAAAAAAAAATTACATGTACAGTATCTCACAAAAGTGAGTACACCCCTCACATTGTAAATTTGCTGTCCCCTCAAAATAACTCAACACACAGCCAATAATGTCTAAACCGCTGGCAACAAAAGTGAGTACACCCCTAAGTGAAAATGTCCAAATTGGGCCCAATTAGCCATTTTTCCTCCCCAGTGTCATGTGACTCATTAGTGTTACCAGGTCTAAGGTGTGAATAGGGAGCAGGTGTTGTAAATTTGGTGTTATCGCTCTCACTCTCTCATACTGGTCATGGTTCTGCAGCAAATCTAAGGCACACAGAATAACAGAGGCGCAGCCAGGCTAATAGGCATCCAGCGGTGAAGAGACGTGTGCCAGTGCCGAGATCGCGCATGCGCGCACAGTAACTTTTCCTTGGCGCCCAGTGGCCTTTAAAAGGGCTTCAGCTGCACTTGTTCTTTACTGTTTGATCTGCAGCTTTACCCTGTGACCTGATCCTGAGCCTGCATCTGATCCAATACTGACCCGACTTCCTGACCTCACTGCTGTCTCCAGTACTGACCCCTGGCTTCATTAACCCTGCTTCTTCTGCTTGTCTGCCTGATCCTCCGTTACCAACTTGGCCTGACCTCTGACCAGAGGCGGCTCTCTAATTAGGCAAAATAGGCGGTCGCTTAAGGCCTCGCACTCACAGGGGCCTCACGGCCGCCTAATTTACCTGTTCTTAATCACTGAAGTTGACGCCGGCGGCTCCGCCTATCCCCACTGGGACTCTGTGGCTTAGGAGCTGACGGACAAATCAGATACTGCCCGCAGCCTGAGGAATAGCGGCCTCATCACGGAGCGTCCCAGTCCGTGGGGCCTCATGTATAAGTTTTGCCTAGGGCCTCACAAACCCTAGAGCCGCCTCTGCCTCTGACCATTTCTTGCCTGCCGTCTCTGCTAACTGATCCGCTGTATATGACCTGGTTTGTCTGACCTTGCTCCTGCCTGCTGTCCTGCATCCACAGCACCCAAGCCTGCTCCTCATCAGCTGCCATAATCTTCAGACAAGAGAACTCTGCAGGCACTCATACCTCACTGTGCTCCTACGGTCACTGTCTTAACTCCAGTGACTCCAGGACCAGGGCTGTACGAAAGGTCTCCCTCTGCACGTCAGGCTCAGCTCCAAGGTACGTGTCAACATGGCACCTCATGGCAAAGAACTCTCTGAGGATCTGAAATAAAGAATTGTTGCTCCACATAAAGATGGCCCAGGCTATAAGCAGATTGCCTGAAACTGAGCTGCAGCACGGCGACCAAGACCATACAGCAGTTTAACAGTACAGGTTCCATTTAGAACAGGCTTCGCCTGGTTGACCAAATAAGTTGAGTGCTCGTGCTCAGCATCATATCCAGAGGTTGTCTTTGGGAAATAGATGTATGAGTGCTGCCAGCATTGCTGCAGAGGTTGAAGGGGTGGGGGGTCAGCCTGTCAGTGCTCAGACCATACGCTGCACACTGCATCAAATTGGTCTGCATGGCTGTCGGTCCAGAAGGAAGCCTCTTCTAAAGATGATGCACAAGAAAGCTCGCAAACAGTTTTCTAAAGACAAGCAGACTAAGGACATGGATTACTGGAACCATGTCCCGTGGTCTGATGAGACCAAGATAAACTTATTTGGTTCAGATGGTGTCAAGCGTGTGTGGCGGCAACCAGGTGAGGAGTACAAAGACAAGTGTGTCTTGCCTACAGTCAAGCATGGTGGTGGGAGTGTCATGGTCTGGGGCTGCATGAGTGCTACTGGCACTGGGGAGCTACAGTTTATTGAGGGAACCATGAATGCCAACATGTACTGTGACATACTGAAGCAGAGCATGATACCCTTCCTTCAGAGACTGGGCCGCAGGGCAGTATTCCATCATGATAACGACACCAAACACACCTCCAAGATGACCACTACCTTGCCAAAGAAGCTAAGGGTAAAGATGGTGGACTGGCCAAGCATATCTCCAGACCTAAACCATATTGAGCATCTGTGGGACATCCTCAAAAGGAAGGTGGAGGAGCGCAAGGTCTCTAACATCCACCAGCTCTGTGATGTCATCATGGAGGAGTGGAAGAGGACTTCAGTGGCAACCTGTGAAGCTCTGGTGAACCACATGCCCAAGAGGGTTAAGGCAGTGCTGGATATAATGGTGGAAATAATGGTGGCCACAAAAAATATTGACACTTTGGGCCCAATTTGGACATTTTAACTTAGGGGTGTACTTACATTTGTTGCCAGCGTTTTAGACATTACATAGTTACATAGTTACATAGTTAGTCAGGTTGAAAAAAGACACAAGTCCATCCAGTCCAACCATAAAAAAAAAAAATAAAAAAAAATAAAAAAAAACAAAAAACAAATGAAAAAAAACAAAAAACATTAATGGCTGTGTATTGAGTTATTTTGAGGGGACAGCAAATTTACACTGTTATACAAGCTGTACACTCACTACTTTACATTGTAGCAAAGTGTCATTTCTTCAGTGTTGTCACATGAAAAGGTATAATAAAATATTTACAAAAATGTGAGGGTATACTCACTTTTGTGAGATACTATACATAAATATTCACAGCCTTTGCTCAATACTTTGTTAAAGCACCTCTGGCACCAATTACAGCCCCAAGTCTTTTTGATTAAGATGCTACAAGCTTGGCACACCTATTCTTGGGCAGTTTCTCCCATGCTTCTTTGCAAGACCTCTCAAGCTCCATCAGGTTGGATGAGGAGCATCGGTGTACAGCCATTTTCAGATCTCTCCAGAGATGTTCAATCAGGTTCAAGTCTGGGCTCTGGCTGGGCCACTCAAGGACATTCACAGAGTTGTCCCGTAGCCACTCTTTTGTTATCTTGGCTGTGTGCTAAGGGTTATTGTCCTGCTGGAAGATGAACCTTCACCCCAGTCTGAGGTCCAGAGCGCTCTGGAGCAGGTTTTCGTCAAGGATGTCTCTGCACATTGCTGCATTCATCTTTCCCTCGATCCTGAGTAGTCTTACAGTTCCTGCTGCTGAAAAATATGCCCACAGCATGATGCTGCCACCACCATGCTTCCCTTTAGGTGTGTTATTGGCTAGGTGATGAGCAGTGTCTGGTTTCCTCCATGATGCTTGCCATTCAGGCCAAAGAGTTCAATCTTTGTTTCATCAGACCAAATAATTTTGTTTTTCATGGTCTGAGAGTTTTCCAGGTGCCTTTTGGCAAACTCCAGGCGGGCTGTCATGTGCCCCTTTTCTGAGTGGCTTCCGTCTGGACACTCTACCATACAGGCCTGATAGGTGGAGTGCTGCAGAGATGGTTGTTCTTCTTTTTTTTTTTAGATTTACCTTCAACTATGTAGTACAAGGGCCTGCCTGATTGCATCCAAATTGAAAGTGTTTAGGTTTGACCTCCTATTATATGGTTTTGGTAAATCTAAAGGAAAGTTGAACAGGAAAATTGAATAGTGTATGGCCAGCCTTAGGATGATCAGTGGAAACAGGACACACCTGAGCTCAATTGTAAGTGTCATGGCAAAGGCTGTGAGAACTTATGTACATGTGATGTTTTTATTTCTTATTTTTAATAAATTTGCAAAGATTTCAAACATCTTTCATGTTGTCATTATGGGGTATTGTTTGTAGAATTTTGAGGAAAATAATTAATTTAATCCATTTTTGTAATAAGGCTGTAACATAACAAAATGTGGAGAAAGTGATACACTGTAGTATATAGATATAACACGAAGAAAAGGTGCCAGTCTGACAGGCATGCCGAACAAATATTCACAATCATCCTAAAAACATACATATTGTGTATATTTTACTTGCTATGTACCAACATTTATTTTTCTGCTTTACTGTAGTGAAACTTGTTCCACTGGCCAGTATTTGTCGTTAAAATGCTCAGGTAAGCAGTGTGTGATTACTCCAAATATAGCTTGCTGATTTATGTGCAATTTACTTTATTCTATAGTTCTAGTATTAAACCCTAGCCTTATTAGCTGAGCACAGTAAAATATACATCCCCCCAGTAAACTATTTGGTAAAATCCTTACCCCAGCACTTGCAGTTTACAACTTTCAGTGCTGCTGGTTCCTGCTCTCTCTGCTGCTTCCCTGAATTTCTGGTCTTCACAGGATTTAGCTGTGGACAGTGCTGACTTCAGTGAGTCCTTCAGCTTGGAGAAGAGAAGAGGGAGAAGGAGGGAGAGGAGAAGAGTAGTGCATTGCTATCCTAGGCTATGGGATGTTTCTATTGATGCACACAGTGTAGGGAGACATGACGCTATTCCCTGCATAGAAGGGTGGCTTCATAGGAGGCTGCAAGAGAAAGGAGCCACCCAAACAGGAAACCTGAGACAACAGTAACGGCACCAGCTTAAATAGGAAAAAAAACATAAAGCAGCTGCAAACCAAGTAAGTGTTTAAACCCATTGCTGAAACTGCTTAAAAAACAAGTTAAAATGTCACTTTAACTACTAGCAAATATTCTGAGAAGGGAAGGGAATGCAATCTGAAAAGGTGCTTACTTTAGTTTTAGAGAGAAATCCAAATGCAAGTATAGTGTGCTGGGACTTGTAGTGCCACAAAGACAAAAAAAATACAAGTAGGGTGTGCTGGGACATGAAGTTCTATAGAGAGAAAGTATAGTGTGCTCAAACTTGGGGCTCCACAGGAAAGGGAGAAATGTGAGTATAGCAGGCCCGGACTGGGACAAAAAATAGGCCTGGGCATTTTGGATTGAGCAGCCCATGACATGTTAACCGGCCCCTTCCCCACTCTCCACCCTGGAGAGCACAGGGAAGAACCTTGAGAACATGGGGTGGGGCGAGAGCACAGGGGAGAGGCAGAAAACACAGGGAGCTAAGAGGAGAGCACAGGGGGGAAGCGGAGAGCGTGGGGGTAATGTGGAGAGCACGGGGGGGGGGGAACAGAGATCAGGGGGGGTGGCAGGGAGAATTGGGGAGGTGGAGAGCATGGGGGGGAGGTGGAGTGTATGGGGGGGAGGTGGAGCGTATGGGGGCGAGGTGGAGAGTATGGGGGGAGGTGGAGAGCATGGGGGGGAGGTGGAGCGTATGGGGGGGAGGTGGACAGTATGGGGGGCGGTGGAGAGTATGGGGGGTGGCAGAGAGCATGGGGGGAGGTGGAGAGAGTATGGGGGGGCGAAGAGTATGGGGGGGCAGAGAGTATGGGGGGAAGGTGGAGAGTATGGGGGGGGCAGAGAGTATGGAGGGAGGTGGAGAGCATGGGGGGAGGTGGAGAGTATTTGGGGGTGGCGGAGAGCATTAGGGGAGGTGGAGAGCATGGGGGGTGGCAGAGAGCATGGGGGGTGGCAGAGAGCATGGGGGGAGGTGGAGAGTATGAGGGGGAGGTGGAGAGTATGGGGGGTGTCAGAGAGCACAGGGGGTGGCAGAGAGCATTGGGGAGGTGGAGAGCATGGGGGGGAGGTGGAGCGTATGGGGGGAGGTGGAGAGTATGGGGGGAGGTGGAGAGAGTATGGGGGGGCAGAGAGTATAGGGGGGCAAAGAGAATGGGGGGAAGTTGGAGAGTATGGGGGGGTGGCAGAGAGCATGGAGGGAGGTGGAGAGTATGGGGGGTGGCAGAGAGCATGGGGGGAGGTGGAGCGTATGGGGGGAGGTGGAGAGTATGGGGGGTGGCAGAGAGCATGGGGGGAGGTGGAGCGTATGGGGGGAGGTGGAGAGTATGGGGGGTGGCAGAGAGCATGGGGGGAGGTGGAGAGAGTATGGGGAGCGGAGAGTATGGGGGGGCAGAGAGTATGGGGGGAAGGTGGAGAGTATGGGGGGGTGGCAGAGAGCATGGAGGGAGGTGGAGAGCATGGGGGGGGAGGTGGGGAGTATGGGGGGGTGGCGGAGAGCATGGGGGGAGGTGGAGAGCATGGGGGGTGGCAGAGAGCATGGGGGGTGGCAGAGAGCATGGGGGGTGGCAGAAAGCATGGGGGGAGGTGGAGAGTATGAGGGGGTGGCAGAGAGCATGGGGGGAGGTGGAGAGTATGGGGGCAGGTGGAGAGTATGGGGGGGAGGTGGAGATTATGGGGGGTGTCAGAGAGCACAGGGGGGTGGCAGAGAGCATTGGGGAGGTGGAGAGCGTGGGGGGAGGTGGAGAGCATGAGGGGGTGGCAGAGAGCATGGGGGGAGGTGGAGCGTATGGGGGGAGGTGGAGAGTATGGGGGGAGGTGGTGAGTATGGGGGTGGCAGAGAGCATGGGGGGAGGTGGAGCGTATGGGGGGAGGTGGAGAGTATGGGGGGAGGTGGAGAGTATGGGGGGTGCCAGAGAGCATGGGGGGGAGGTGGAGCGTATGGGGGGAGGTGGAGAGTATGGGGGTGACAGAGAGCATGGGGGAAGGTGGAGAGTGTGGGGGGTGGCAGAGAGCATGGAGGGGGTTGGAGTGCATGGGGGGAGGTGGAAAGTATGGGGGGGTGGCAGAGAGCATGGGGGGTGGCAGAGAGCATGGGGGTAGGTGGAGAGTATGGGGGGAGGTGGAGAGTATGGGGGGTCGCAGAGAGCATGGGGAGGTGGAGAGTATGGGGGGTGGCAGAGAGCATGGGGGGAGGGGGAAGTATGGGGCGTGGCAGAGAGCACGGGGGGCAGCGGAGAGCATGGGGGTGATGTGGAGAGCACGGGGTTGGCAGAGAGTATGGGTGCGGTGGAGAGCCCTGCGGGAGCAGAAGGGAGTAGCAGGATAGGAGGATCGGTAGGGGTGGCTGCATATAGAAGAATAATTCTCTCCATCTTCCTCCTGCAGTCTCGGAATGCCAGCTTCTCCTCTACCTCTCACAGGCATTCCGATACTGCAGGAGGAAGATGGAGAAAATAATTGTTCTATATGCAGCCACCCTCACCGATCCTCCTATCCAGTTCACAGGGGAGGCTGAACTCATGTTTTCTGTTCTGGCACCTCTCGACATAACACCGGTGTCTTGCCGAGAATGTTCCCTTGGCGGATAAGTTCCCCCCTGTACTGCGCAGGCGCAGTGCCTGCGCAGTACGGACTACTGTCAGCCGCCGGAGATAGCCAAAGCTCAAACGCTTCAATCAGCTGTACACAGCGCCTGCGCTCTGGGTCCAGGTTCCTTCCCCACCATCCAAGTGGACCTAGAGGGGGAATCTAAAAGAGCCGAGCGAAGCGAGGCCGTGCCCGAAGCGTGGCGAGCGAAGCGAGCCCGCGAGGGGCCCTCTTACAGGCGCCGTGTACAGCTGATTTTCAGCTATTCCGCTTCGGCTATTTCCGCCGGTTACTACTGCGCAGGCGCTGGGGGGGAACTTAGCCGCCGAGCGGAACTTTCTCGGCAGAACAGCGGCTCCAAGGTGTCTGCTCTGGCTCCTCCCCCCGGCACCGACTGCTGACCTATACGTGCGGCCGTGCAGCCGTGGTGAGGCCGAAGGCGTCTCATTTAGCTCCTCCCCCAGGCGCCGATGGCTGAGCTTAACTGGCAGTCGGGCGGCCGCGGAGAGGCTGGATGAGCGGCACAAGCTCAAGCCTTGGGCCATGCAGGGACTTGCAGCCTGGCGGCCCCAGTGGCCGCGGCCCACCGGGCAAGTGCCCGGTTTGCCCTATGGCCCATCCGGGCCTGGAGTATAGCGTGCTGGGACATGTAGTTCTTAAAGGAGTTTCTGAGTTGTCTAGAGACAGAAGAAATGCGATGAGAAGTGAGAAGTGGCAGGATTGACCAAAACCATTGATGGAAAGACTTGGGTGGATGGATGAGGGGGAGGCAGTAGGGGGGGGGGGCTTCTTAGGGAAAATGTTGGTGCTTTACAGTCAGGGGCTCAAACACCAGCTCATCACAGATCAAAAAAACATATTAATCCCTACAATTCCCAGAGTTTATAATAAAACAAGGGCAATAGAATCCCACTACACTGAGCACACAGCTCTTTTATTAAATTTATAGGATGTGGTTACTAAGCTCTCATTCCAAAAGTAAATAGGATTTGTGACTGAATTTGGGGGGAATAATTGTTTTAGTTTAGTCTAAATCTTTTTTAGTCTTTTCATTTGGAGAACAGTAGCGGATTATTGCATCAAGCCAGTCTTTTACGGAATAAAAGAACTTTCCACTGAGTTGAGGAAAGGAACATTTAGTAAGTCTGGCTTTTCATATTCTCTGTACAAGGAGCATGGGGCCTGATTTATGAAAACTAGAGAGTGCAAAATCAGGTGCAGCTCTGCATAGAAACCAATCAGCTTGCAGGTTGTTTTGTCAAAGCTTAAAGTGACACGAAAGGTTCGGGTTTTTAAAAAAAAAAAAAATAACAAACATATCATACTTACCTCCACTGTGCAGCTCGTTTTGCACAGAGTGGCCCCGAACCTGTTCTTCTGGGGTCCCTCTGTGGCTCTCTCGGCTCCTCCCCGCATCAGATAATCCCCTAGGAGAAGCGCTCTCCCGGGGGGGTTACCTTGCGAGCGCGCTCCTGAGTCCAGCATTCGGCGTCCATAGACTGGGGCCCGCCCCGTGGCGCCTGCGTCATTGGATATGATTGACATCAGCGGGAGCCAATGGCTGCACTGCTATCAATCTATACAATCAAGAGCCGAGAACCCCGGGTAGGGAGAGAGCGCATCCCCGTGGGACAAGTTCGAGGGTTCAGGTAAGTAAAACGGGGGGCTGGTCACTGACAGGTGTTTTTTCACCTTAATGCATAGGATGCATTAAGGTGAAAAAACACAAACCTTTACAACCCCTTTAATTGAACAAGCTGAAGTTAGAAGCTAATTGGCTACCATGCACAGCTACATCAGCCCACTTTTAGGAAATCAACCCCAACGGCTGGAGCTATTGTTGGAATTGTAAAAGCAGAACTTCACTCAACAATGAAACTTTAGTTCTATGCCTTCCCTTTATTTTACTTGGTGATCCTGTCAGTAACACACTAGCAGTCCTAGAGGTACAACGATCACTACCTGTACTGTATCTATAGAGAAGCAGTGTTGTCAGTCTAGGACAGGAAGTGTTAGGACTACAGAACACCCCTTCTCCTCTTTATAACATCGAGGGGAGATGTTTTCTGTTTCACAGATCTGAACTATGGAGGCTAATAAGCAGAAAATTTGCCTTCTGCAACTATTTTCCTATCATTTCCAGTGACTTTCCCCAAACTGTAATCTTAAGGCCCCTTTCACACGGGTAATTTAATCAGTTATGCCTCTTAGCTGATCAGGTGGTCCTGATCGAAAGATCCATGCATTCCTATGGACAGACGGGTGTAAACAGATTTGTACACCCGCTTACCTCCGGGTCAGATCTGGCCTGCTTAAAAAAAAAAAAAATGGATGGGAATAGTTCCTTTTCTGTTTAGGAGGATCAGATTGGAGAGTAGTCAGGTGTAAATGGGCAGCGAGGTCACTCCCAGCCGCCCATAAGAGCAGAGTGGGCTCTGTCCGTGTCTGATCTGCAGAAACTAAACAGACAAAGATGTGTCATCCGCCAGCTGTGCTTCGATTAGCAGGGGATCTGTGAGCTGATCTCCTGCTGATCAGGACAGAATCCGCCCCATGTGAAAAGGGGCCTTTAGTCACAGGTCCTTCACAATGGTCCTTCTAGACCTGCTATTCTCAGGCTTTTTACAACAGAAGAATCCTTGCAATATTATTCAGGTGAATCTGCTAAAAATTATTTTATATACAAATTGTGGTATGTAGGCCACACCACATCAGTGGTTAATGAGAGGTGGTCCCCTTACACTGGTGGCCAATGGAAAAAATGTTCCTTACAATGGTGGTCAGTGGAAAGGATGGCCTTACATTGGTGGTCAGTGGGAAAAATGCAGCTTACATTGGTGGTCAGTGGGAGGAATGGTCCTTACACTGGTGGTCAGTGGAAAGAATGTTCTCCTTTAGAGATAGCTAACACGATAATTGGTGACAGTGGTTACAGTGGCTAAATAACAAAAGAGGTGAGAAGTTGTCTCTGCCAAGTGGTATTGCTGTCGGAAACTATGCAGGTACCATCAGGTGCGAGTTTAGTCCACCACTGCTCAAGGAACCCCAAGCAAACTCTGGAGGAACCCTAGTGTTCCAAAAAACCCTGGTTGATCAAGGCTGCCATTAATTGTATGTCAATGGAAAAGTGCCCCTTTACATTGCTGGTCATTGTAGGTGGGAGGCAAACCTGTCATTGCTCAAGGAACCACTAGCAACCTCTGGGGGAACCCTAGTGTTCCAGAAAACCCTGGTTGTAAAAGCCTGTTCAAGACCTTGCTACATATCAAAGTGTGTGACAAACACTGAAGACAATCCTGTAATTAGATGCAAGAGTAATAGCATTGAGTGCTAACAGAAAATGCACTGTCTGTGACTACTAAATTGTGATGACATTATGGCAGCTCTATGAGCAAGTGAAATAAACAGCCTAATCCATCATGGATATGATGATGGCAGCAATCAGCACCGTAAGAAGTGAAGAGCACCAATGCAAAAATGTTGACAACTATGCTGCTATTATCTGCTCTCTTAATTACAAAGCTAGTCGTACAATTTTGTTGGCAATTTTGCAGCTTTCTATTAGCTTTTAGCTGAGAAGTGGGTCTGCACAGTCTCCTAAGCAATCATATACAGTATATATACAACTAACTTAGAGTGTTAAAGTAGAACTATAGTGAAAGATTTTTTTTTTTCATTTTGGATAGAGTAAGGGAGGGTTATAACCTTTGTAAGTGTTTTTTGTTGCCATTTGTGTCCCATTAAGGAGATTTCTTTTCACTTCCTGTCCCGTAGCCAAAACTGGAAGTGAGAGGAAATCCCTGCAAATTAGGAGAATCTCTTGAAGCCCCCAGGTCACCAGAACTAGTGTCCTGATTGGAAGATTTCCCCTTTATAACTTATCTGGGGACAACCCGAAATTTGGGATTATCTTTTACGTTCACTTTCAATGATAATGGTAAACAGGTCAATTCTCTCTAACTGGGGCAGATACAGCAATAAAAACCTAATAGGTGTTCTTATCTATCTCCACTATGTCCAAAACTAAAATAAAAGTTTTGTCTTTATTTATATGTTAACTTAGAAATGCTCTGAGAATCCTGGACACTGGGACTGCAATTGCATAATGTATAAAAAAGACAGAAAGGAAAAACCCAGCAAAAAAAGTCCACAACAACAAATGAATTGGTCAAAAACGCATTATACAAATGAATTGGTCAAAAACGCATTATCTTCACTACCATAAATTTGACATACAAATATTACCAAAAATTAATTTGAAACATTTAAAAGGGCATAAATTAGTTCATAGTAAAATGATAGCAGCCTCCCCAGTTAGAAAAATACACTTCTCTTTCTAAGTTTTAATCATTTCTCAGTTTTAGCTCACCAACTGATCACAATTGTTGTAGAAGTCATTTGAACATTTTTAGCCACGATTTTCATTGGTAGATCAAAACTGGGAAACTGATAAAACTGGTGCTAGTATATTTGCTGTGGTTGAAATCAGATAAAAAGCTTCAAAACTGCTGAAAAATGTCTATACCCAGCATCATTTTTAAAATATTGGCTGCTATGGTTGATCTATAGCTGTGTTTATTACTTCCTTTGTCTTACAGATTGTGGGAGACAGATGACTAGTAGTAGAATTATTGGGGGCACCTCGTCCAGTGCTGGAGAATGGCCCTGGCAAGTCAGTTTACAAGTTCCTAATGGAAAACGTTATGCCCATGTTTGTGGAGGAACCCTTATCAACAGCAACTATGTTTTAACAGCATCTCACTGTTTCGGCATGTGAGTATTACGGGTGTATTTGTGTGTGCTCAGAAAGGATTTACAAAGCACTATGGTCAAATTTAGGGGTGATTTTGGAGCATATATTGTTGTTAGAATGCATCTTCCTTTTAATGTGGAAATTCACCTTAGATGTACTCAATGAACATTGCCGTATACCATGTACATTGATAAATGTCTATCGCAATGTTTGGATTTTGTCCGTACAGTTTTCAACCAATTCACCTTTGAATCCGCCAGCTATTATCACTGACACAATGCAACTCGCAGGGACTATGACATCACATTCCCACCTACAGCTTTGTGAGCGCAATGACAACCTGACCCTGAGCTCACATACAGAACGCAGTAAAAGAAAGATAGGGTGACAGATCTATATATAGAATGTGTAGGGTGTGTTCTCACTTTGCAATAGGATTTTCACTTGGCTGGTGAATTTGGTAAAAATTTACTTTGTGTGGAAGCGAGGCTGATTTTGTACATTGCTTTTGGTCCTGCCCTATAGTCCATGTATTTTGGTCTGAAGTAGGCTCATTTCTGTCTACTGTTTTAGGCCTACCTAATATTTTGCACCCCAAAAATTGTTTATTGGGTATTTTTGGTGAAATGACTGTTCCTACACATGTTAAACGTTTATTACAAATATTGTATTCTGTCCTGGCATGGAACAACTTGTCCAACTCTAACCACTTGGCTCCAGTTGATAAACGACAGCCTGCCTTTATACAAACTCATATTTGAACTTTGAAAAAAAAAAAATCATCTTTTTGATAAGTTATGGCATAAGTGGGTATCCAGCCCTCTTACCCTGACAACGTTAGACTCAAAAACTTAGAATGGTTCCCTTTATTTTCCCTTTGGCACTCCTGGCATTGTAATACACTTCTGATTTGTCATTATTTTCTATTGCTATATGCTTGGGTGTCCGCAGAAGTTTTTTTGTTCACAGAATCACAGTGCGGTGCTGCATGTCACGGTGCGCGATGTATGACCTGTGCTAAACTGGGTAAAGGTGTGAGCGGGACCGGCGTCAGCATCAGCTTTTCATGAGGGACCCATAGCTTTAGTGCCCCCCCTCTCCTGGCACCTTAAGGCAGCCGCCTTTCCTCCCTCATGCTGGCGCCGGCTCTGCACCCACCCAGGATCAGTCTGGCCCCTGAGTGTCCATGTGCAGACACCTTGCTCCGGGATGTGCACTAGTCCCCCCTTGCCCCTACCTGTGGACGCCCATGGCTACATGTAACATAGGGGGAGATTTACTAAAACTGGTGCATACAGAATCTGGCGAAGCTGTGTATTGTAACCAATCAGCTTCCAGTTTTTATTAACAAAGCTAAATTGAACAAGCTGAAGTTAGAAGCTGATTGGTTACTATGCACAGATGCACCAGATTCCCTGTGCACCAGTTGTAGTAAATCTCCCCCATAGTTTCATATACATTACTGATCTCTATGCTATTAATGTTCTTTTTTGAGACACGGGAAGCATAGTTGGGTTGTATTGTACCCAGGTTGTTAATGTTTACATGTATAACAATTAAAAAAGGTTAATAAACATATTTAAAAGAAAATAATAATAAAAATTACTTCACAAAGAATACCCAATCACAAGCACAAAGAGTAAAAAAAAAAGAAAAAAGATTTTTTGCTTGCACATGATTGGATGATGGTTCACTTTGCTAAGAGAACAGCCAATTTGCTTTTGCCTTTAGCAAATCCACCTCTTTGAGTCATTAACCTAAAACAAGTATAAAGAGGACTTTGTTCTGATTTTCCTAGTTCCAGGTCAGAGACTCAAAATATTGAAGGAAGTAGGTAAGCATAAAAGTCAGGAATTTGGTAGTTTCAGAAGGAGGCTGGCAATTTGAATGCAAATTCTTAGTTTTGTAAAATAATGAAAATAGTAGAAACATCAATAACACTAAATAAGTGAGACAGTGAGGTTGATTTACCAAAACCAGGGAGTGCAAAACCTGATGCAGTTCTGCATAGAAATCAATCAGCTTCAGGGTTTTTTTGTCAAAGCTTAATTGAATAAGCTGAGGTTAGAAGCTGATTGGCTACCATATACAGCTGTGCCAGTGCTCCGGTTTTACTAAGGCTGGGTTCACACTGGTGCGACACGACAGCCGTCCTACTTTGGATCCGACTTTGCCCTGCGACATGAAGCCGGCATGTGTCCGACTTTCAATGAACGGGGATCCGACTTGGATCCCCGCCAATGCCCGGCATTGTTTGGTATAAATCTTTAGGGGGAACTCCGCGCCAAATTTTAAATAAAAATCCGGCATGGGTTCCCCCTCCAAGAGCATACCGGGCCCTTGGGTCTGGTATGGACCTTGAGGGAAACCCCCTACGCCGAAAAGGCGGCGTGGGGGGGTCCCCCCAATCCATACCAGACCCTTATCCGAGCACGCAGCCCGGCCGGACAGGAATGGGGGTGGGGACGAGCGAGCGCCCCCCCCTCCTGAACCGTACCAGGCCGCATGCCCTCAACATGGGGGGGTTGTTGCCTTGGGGGAGGGGGGCGCGCTGCGGGCCCCCCCACCCCAAAGCACCTTGTCCCCATGTTGATGAGGACAAGGGCCTCTTCCCGACAACCCTGGCCGTTGGTTGTCGGGGTCTGCGGGCGGGGGGCTTATCGGAATCCAGGAGCCCCCTTTAATAAGGGGGCCCCCAGATCCCGGCCCCCCACCCTATGTGAATGAGTATGGGGTATAGCGTACCCCTACCCATTCACCTAGGAAAAAAGTGTCAATTCAAAAAAAAAACACTACACAGATTTTTAAAGCATTTTATTAGACAGCTCCGGGGGTCTTCTTCCGACTTCGGGGTCTCTCCGGTTCTTCTCCACGCTCTCCGTCTCTTCTGCTCTTTTGCCGCTCTTTTGCTAAAGCAGAGGAGCCCGGTCTTCGGTCTTCTGCATTCCTCTCTTCTTCTGATGTTGACACGACGCTCTCTCCGGCTAGAATGCTCTCTGTGCGCTCTGCTCTGACTTATATAGGCGGTGACCCCGCCCCCTTATGCCGTCACAGTCCCTGGGCATGCTGGGACTATGACGGCATAAGGGGGCGTGGTGATCGGGTGATGACCACGCCCCCTAAAACGTCACAGTCCCAGCATGCCCAGGGACTGTGACGGCATAAGGGGGCGTGGTCACCACCTATATAAGTCAGAGCGGAGCGCTCAGAGTGCATTCCAGCCCCAGAGAGCGTCGTGTCAACATCAGGAGAAGAGGGCAGAAGGCAGAAGATTGAAGACCGGGCTCCTTCGCTATAGCAAAAGAGCAGAAAATAGCGGAGGAGCCTGGCAGAAGATCCGGAGAGCGCGGAGAAGAACCGGAGAGACCCCCGAAGAGAAGAAGGCAGCAGACCGGGCTCCTCCGCTTTAGCAAAAGAGCGGCAAAAGAGCAGAAGAGAGCGGAGGAGCCCGGCAGAAGACCCGGAGAGCGCGGAGAAGAACCGGAGAGACCCCCGAAGAGAAGAAGGCAGCAGACCGGGCTCCTCCGCTTTAGCAAAAGAGCGGCAAAAGAGCAGAAGAGAGCCCCCCGCCCGCAGACCCCGACAACCAACGGCCAGGGTTGTCGGGAAGAGGCCCTTGTCCTCATCAACATGGGGACAAGGTGCTTTGGGGTGGGGGGCCGCAGCGCGCCCCCCTCCCCCAAGGCAACAACCCCCCATGTTGAGGGCATGCGGCCTGGTACGGTTCAGGAGGGGGGGGCGCTCGCTCGTCCCCACCCCCATTCCTGTCCGGCCGGGCTGCGTGCTCGGATAAGGGTCTGGTATGGATTGGGGGGACCCCCCCCACGCCGCTTTTTCGGTGTAGAGGGTTCCCCTCAAGGTCCATACCAGACCCAAGGGCCTGGTATGCTCCTGGAGGGGGAACCCATGCCGGTTTTTTATTTAAAATTTGGCGCGGAGTTCCCCCTCAAGATCATCTGAGCACAAGTCGCGTGCCGAAGTCGGATCATGCGAGACGGCAATCCGACTTTGATCCGACTTCAATGATGGTCAATAGGCTGAAGTAGGATCAAAGTCGGACCAAAGTAGTACAGGAAGCATTTCTAAAGTCGGAACGACTTGTGTCGGACCAGTTAGGACGGCTCCCATAGGGAAACATTAAATTTCACACGTCATGCGACATGAGCTCCCAATGTCGGAGCGTTTGTCGGACCAGTGTGAACCCAGCCTAAATCAGGAAACTGCAAAAGCTATGTGATTTAGTTATTGTATAACAACACATCTCTACTCCCTTCTTTGGCAGCTCTATTCCGATGGAAGACTGGAGGATTGTTGCTGGCACAAATAATTTGAACCAACCTCGCAGCGTGTCTGGTGTGTCGGCTATTATAAGACATGAGGACTACAACGCAGATAATGATGATTATGATATGGCTCTAATGAAACTGAAAAACCCCTTCACCTATTCAGGTAAAGATAATAGAAGTGGGTGAGGAATATAATATCATTTAAAGTGTAAGTAAGTAGTTTCCAGCCAAGGAAGCTGCCATCTTTGCCTCTGTTTAACCACTTGCTCACTGGGCACTTAAACCCCCCTCCTGCCCAGACCAATTTTCAGCGCTCTCACACTTTGAATGACAATTGCGCGGTCATACAACACTGTACCAAAATGACCTTTTTTATCATTTTTTTCCCACAAATAAAGCTTTCTTTTGGTGGTATTTAATCACAGCTGGGATTTTTATTATTTGCTAAACAAACAAAAAAAGAGGGAAAATTTTGAAAAAAAAATAAATTATGTTTCATAGTTTGTTATAAAATTTTGCAAACAGGCAATTTTTCTCCTTCATTGATATGCGCTGATGAGGCGGCACTGGTGGGCACTGATAGGCTGCACTGATGGGCATGGATAGGCACATTTAAGGCGGCACTGATAGTCACAGTTAAGGCGGCACTGATAGGCACAGTTAAGGCAGCACTGATAGGCACAGATAAGGCGGCACTGATGGGGACAGATAAGGCGGTACTGATGGGCACAGATAAGGCGGCACTGATGGCCACTGATGGGCCCTGATGGGTGGCACGGATGGGTGGCACTGATGAGCACTGATGGGAGGCACTGATGGGCAGCACTGATGGGCACTGAAGGGCGGCACTGATGGGCACTTATGGGCACTGGTAGGTGACACTGATGGGCACTGATAGGTGGTACTGATGTGCAGCACTGTTGTTGAGGCACTGATTGTGGGCATTGATAGGTGGCACTGTGGATACTGATGGGTGGCACTGTGGGCACTGATGGGTGGCGCTGGTGGGCACTGGTAGGCGGCACTGCTGCCTATTGCTAGGTGGCACTGGCAGAGGGCACAGGTGGGCACTGAGGATCTGGTGGCGCTCACCGTGATCGGGACTGATGTCCCTCTCACGGCCGCGGGTGATCGTCTTTTTTTTCCTCCTCACGCTGTCAGCGCGAGGAGAAAAAATAGCCGATTACCGGCTCTGTTGATATCACATGATCAGCTGTCATTGGCTGACAGCTGGTCACGTGTTAAGGGGTCGTGATCGACCCCTTACTCTGATCTGTGATCAGGCGAGTCTCATAGACTCACTAATCACAGAGCAGCCGCGCGCGCCCTACAGGGGGCGCGCAGGCCGCTCGTGCACGGGACAACGTCAATGGACATAGTCCCAGCAAAGCAGGTCCGCGCTGTAGCTGTCATTCGGCTATAGCGCGGATCTCTAGTTGTTAATCTACAACTGCCATGATGCTGCACATGTGATCAGTTATTACACCAGCCATTGGATGGTTTGACAATTTGGTTGAGAGCCCAACAAATGGGAGTGTTACATTTCTAGCATGTGCCGGAAATTAAACTGTTTTTTGAAACTGGTAAATGGATGGGTTTACTTCCGCTTTAAATGCTATTATGTGAGAATAAAAAAGTGAATGGCAGACCTAAATCATTTCTAATGTAGCAACAGCTGTCAAGTACCAGGGTTCAAATGCCTAATGAAATTCTGGTATTTGATCGCAGAATACAGGGAAGGGGCTTGAAACCAGGAGGAATTGAGACTTGAGACTTATTGAAAAAGCAATGGTATGATTACGGCCATAGCGCTGCTTAAAAACAAAACAAAGCATGAATGAATGGAAGGAGAACCCATTGACATGGCCTGTCAAAGTCACATGACCCATTTTCCTCCATATGTTGCATTATGTAGAAAGAACTCTGTGGGGCTCCGCCAACTCCACACCACAGCCTGCATTGTATAAATAGGTCATAATATGTAGACTGTGGTGAGCATAGCCTGTTGGTGTATGTCCCCTTGAACTTGAATAGGACAGATATCAAGGCACAATGTATAGTGAAGGTCTGGGATCCAAAGGGCTTCATAATTATAACATATATTAGAAACATATTAGGCTACATCAGGTTTAAATAAAGAACATAAACTAAATGTACCCCTCAGTCATAAACAACAGTTATAACATATATATACATGCACCTAAAACCTATTTTTTAACACAAATTGTTATACAGTACTATTTGTACTTTTTTTTTTTTGCTGGCTAGTTTTTGTTTGCTCTGTGCAAAGCACCTCTGTGCAAAACTCCTATGCCGCGTCCACACGACCGGACTTTCCGTCAGAGTAGACTCTGACGGTCTTTCCAACGGAGTTCCCATGGAGTTCCGCTGAAACGGACTTGCCTACACATGATCAGACCAAAGTCCATTCTTTTAGAATGCAATGACATACGATGGGACTAGAAAAAGGAAGTTCCAGGAATAGCCAGTAGCCAATAGCTGCCCTTGCGTCGTTTTTGGTCCGTCGGACTAGCACACAGACGAACAGTTTTCCCGGTAGGAATTGAGTCCATCGGAAAGATTTGAAACATGTTCTATTTCTAGGTCCATCAGAATTTTAGAAAGAAAAAGTCCGATGAAGCCCACACACGATCAGAATATCCGACGGAATGATTCCGTCGGACCTTTTCTGCCGGAAAGTCCGGTCGTGTGTACGCGGCATTACTCTTAAAGCTAGTGATAAATTGGTATGGTTGCCATTTTTTAAAGACATAAATATGTCGGAATCCCAAGATGGATCTACATAACTGTTATCTAAGTATAAAGAAAAATACTGTCAATACAGAAAATGCACTGGAGCTTTTACTTTATCTCAATGTTTATTCTAAAATGTATGCAACAGAAAAAAACCTTGAATTAATTTAAAATATCAATAACACAGCTAATACATAAAGGGTTTGTCAACTGTTAAACATCCCAGGTGGATTTTTACAAAAGGTTTACGTGAACAAGAAAATAATACCGTACGCAAATAAACAATCTTTTGGTAAACATAACAAATGCTTGGATGTAGATGAATAGGGCAATCCCAGTTTGGAATGGCCAAATCTGCCCAAAGCCCTATCTGAAATTAGCAGTAAGTCCTATTCAAATCTATGGGGGAAAATCATGCAATTTATTTGGACAAAATATACTGGAGATACAGGGCAAAGAAAAAGTGTTTTACTACAAGAATTCAGAGACTACGGATGAGAAAGCAGTGTAAAATTGATCAGTAGCGGGACAGTTTTAATCAGAAGGCTAGGCCCAAAACTACTAGAGAAAAACGCACAGGCTGGAGTTTTACAAGAATTAAAGTGGTGCTAAAGGCAGAAGGGTTTTAGCCTAATGTATTTATGCATTACAGTAAAAAACCTTCTGCATGCAGCTCTCCTACCAGCCCCCCTAATACTTACCTAAGCTTGATCTTGATCCAGCAATGTGCACAAGAGCAGCAGCTCTCTCCCTACTCATTGTACTCATACACAGCAGAAGGTGCCATTGGCTCCTGCCAATTACTACCAGTAAGAAAGGAGTGGGGGGCAGGGCTGAGCCAAGCTCTGTGTACCTATGGATGCTCAGAGTGGGCTCGGGAGTGAGCATGCATGAGTGCCCCCTTAGCAAGCAGGTTGCCATGGGGGGCACTCATTGGAAAGCAAGGAGCCAGGAGCACCTGCAGGGGACCTGAGAAGAGGACAATCAAAGCTGCTCCATGCAAAACCATTGCACAGAGCAAGTAAGTATAGAGATTTGTTATTTAACCACTTGCCTACTGAGCACTTACACCCCCTTCCTGCCCAAGCCAATTTTCAGCTTTCAGTGCTGTTGTACTTTGAATGACAATTGCGCGGTCATGCTACACTGTATCCAAATTACATTTTTATCATTTTTTTATCATTTTTTTTATTTTTTGGTACTGTTGGGCACTGCTTAGCAGCAGTGGGTCCATAGTGTGCGGGACCGGTGACCCATTTACTCCAGATGGTAATCGACTTTTTCTTCTTTCTTTTCATGCTGTCAGTGTGAGGGAAAAAAAAGCTGATTACCGACTTTGTTTACATCACATGATCAGCTGCCATTGACTGACCGCTGATCACGTGGTAAGGGGCCGGGATCGGCCCCTTACTCCTATCTGTGATCAGCCGTGTCTCATGGACTCTCTAATCACAGAGCGAGCCGTGCAAGCCCCACAAGGGATGCGCAGGAATCACATGCACAGGAAGACGCCCATGGATGCCCTTCCAGCAAGTTAGGCCCACGTTGTAGCTGTCTTTCGCCTATAGAGCGGGCGGCAAGAGGTTAAAAAAAACAATACTTTACCATACTGAGGAATATACAGCAGTTTACAGTAAGCAGTGGGACAGTTTTATTTAATATAACAGGAAAAGAGTTGCAGTAAATGCGAGTGATAAAATGTGAGGGGGTTTAGGTGCACACTGTTGCACAAAAGGTAGCTTGTAACAGGTGAATGCTGCACTTAAGCACCCCAAACCTAGAAAAAGGCCCCATCAAAAACAATATACCACTAATATAAATGAACCCCCCCCCCTCCCCTCAACAATATCACCTGAAACACAAAAAAAACACCTTTTAAGTAAAGCCTCCAGAAAAAAAATTAAAATAAAGAATAAGCATAAAGGACTTAAATCACCTTCAGTGACTCACATCAGTGAGATGTGTTCCTTGTGCTGCCGTGTCCTCCTTTAGCAGAAATATTTCTTCTCCAATGCATCCTCATTGCCATAATATTCCAGTGTGGTAGTGATTCATTGAACTAAGGGAGATGTCACAGGCTGTCATCAAGAGTGCCTGACTATGCTCACCCTTTCTGTCCATCTCATCCATTCATAGAAACTGGTAATATAGCTTCTATGAATGAAGCACAGGAGTTGATGTACTAAAACTGGAGAGTGCAAAATCTGGTGCAGCTGTGCATGGTAGCCAATCAGCTTCTAACTTCAGCTTGTAAAAGTAAGCGTCGACAAAAAAAAAACATGGAAGCTGATTGGTTTCTGTGCAGAACTGCACCAGATTTTGCACTCTCCGGTTTTAGTAGATCAACCCCACTGTCTACAAATGGAGAGGATGAACCTTTTAATCATCCACCTAACCTCCATTTATAGATCCTGATCATTCAACAAAAGCTGCAGTACCAGCTTCTATGAATGAAAGTGCTGGGTGGAAGGAGCAGGCATAGTTCCTACTGTTTATCCTGGTATTTAACATACAACAAGTGATATCCAAACTTTAAAATCTTTAGTAAAATTATGGCTATCACTAAATTAGCGATTTGGAAAAGACTGGAATGTTAGGCCCCTTTCACACTGGGGCGGTGGGGGCGTCGGCGGTAAAACAGTGCTATTTTTAGCGCTGTTTTACCGTAGTCTTTTGCGGCTGTATTCGGACATTGGTGGTGTGGTTTTAACCCCCGCTGGCGGCCGAAAAAGGGTTAAAACCCCTCGCATAGCGCGGCTATAGCCGCGGTATAGCCGCGGTATAGCCGGGGTATAGCGGCGCTGCCCCATTGATTTCAATGGGCAGGAGCAGTTTGGGAGCGGTGAATACACCGCTCCTTCACTGCTCCAAAGATGCGGCTTGCAGGAGTTTTTTTCTTCTCCTGCCAGCAAACCGCTTCAGTGTGAAAGCCCTCGGGCTTTCACACTGAACAAACAGCAGCGGCTGTTTTGGGTCCGTTTGCAGGCGGTATTTTTAGCGCAATAATGCCTGCAAACCGCCCCAGTGTGAAAGGGCTCTAACAGATAGGATACAAAATCATCTGGAGGAGAAACATGTGTTTGTGTCCCTAGAAATAAAAATAATTTCAATGTTTCTTTAAATGTTTTATTCATGTCTGCTGACAAAGAGTCAGTAAAGAGGTAGTAAAGAGGTAAAAAGAGAAAATAGTTGGTGCTTGATAGTAATGACCTGTAAGCAGTAGGATATCACCAAAGAACTACTAATTAGCACATTTGAAGCTTGTGGAAGCCACTGCTTGACTCTAAATGATTGGTTTCCCACATATACAGTGTATGGTCCAAGCATTCTTTTCAGGTCTAGTTCTTTGTGCATTGATACCATGCAAACCACCTCTTGGTTCAGAATTGTTCTTTTTCAGTGCATTAGTAAAAGTATTAAAGAGGTTCTTTAAATAAGCTTGTGTGATCTGGTTACTTACAGTTGTTGCTTTATTTTCAGAGTTTTCCTGAGTTTTCAAGTCAGTTTCTAGGTCCTCTACTGATGTGGTGTACTGGTTTATGTACTAAAACTGAAGAGTACAACATTTGGTGCAGTTCTGCAAAGAATCCAATCAGCTTCCAGGAATTATTGTCAAAGCTTAACTGAACAAGCTGAAGTTAGAAGCTGATTGGCTACAATGCACAGCTGCACCAGATTCTGAGTGCTCCAGTTTTAGTAAATCTCCCCCACCACACGCCTCTACTCCTGGCAGTATTCACCATTTTGAGAGTCGCTTGCTTGAAAATCAGCTTTTTCATTCATTTAGCCCACTTATCAGCAGGCGTCTGAGGTCTGGAGTTGTAAAGCAGGTCCCCACCATTCCCCAGAGCTGCTCTTTTGACCATTATAGTTGCCCTTTGCTGTTCAGGAGTCTGCTGATCTTGGTCCTGGGCCAAAGCTCAGCATTAAAATGGTTGTAAAGCCAGTGATCCCAATTCCTGCCAGCCCCTCTTTAATAATAAGAATTACTACACAGTGGATGTGTTTTTTGAAAATTTGGCAGCTAAATACCTTTTTCACATCGCTGATGTGTGGCCACGTGACTGCCCTCTGCTCTCCTCCCCCAATCTATGTACTACAGTGGGAGAGGCTGAGATTTCCCTCTGATGTCAGCTGGGCGGTCCCTGCTAACATCAGGGCACCAAGGCCGTGACTGCACATCGGCGATGGGAAAAAGGTATTTACCTGCTGAATTTTCAAAAAACACAGACACTGTGTAGTATATCTTATTATTACAGACGGGCTGGCAGTAATTGAGATCACTAACTTTACTGGCGCACAGAATAGCCGCAGGAGGGGAGGGTGGATTTTCTTTATCAGCTCACACACTAGGAAGTGACAGGGAGAGAGGGAGAGACAGGGAGAGAGGCAACTTCTATAAAAATAGAAGTTGCCTGTTTGGCTTTATTCTGATAAAGTTACAGCAGAAAAAATATATTGAACTACAGAATGACTAGCTCAATTATTATCAAAATGTGTTTACATATGACTAAGCAGGTAAAGTTATATTAAAATATTTTTGTATATTTTTGCATTGTTTTTATAATAGCATTTCTTACCTTATTTTGCATGTAGTTTATACATCCTGCACCTTCTGTCTATATTTTAGCTACCATCCAGCCTGCCTGTCTTCCCATGACTAATCAAAACTTTTACCCCAACACCAAATGCTGGATCACTGGATTTGGTAAAACCGTTGCTGCATCTGGTAAGTAGAGGAAATTTCTTGACAGTTATTCATGCTATAATAGCAACTGTTAGTGAAGACAGTACATGTGGTAGTAATGAGTTATGATGAGAAATACATGTCTCTTCCTGTAGAGGAAACTTCCCAGCAACTGATGAAAGCAGAAGTGGCCATCATCTCTGAATCAACCTGTAACAGTGTTAATGTGTATAATGGCCACATCAGTGCGCGAATGATGTGCGCTGGAGATCTGAGAGGAGGGACAGATTCTTGTCAAGTGAGTATTAATGGACCAGTCTAAGCAGGGGTCATATGGCTTACTTTTACAGCAGTACAAATAATAGGGTTACTCCATGCAGATGTCCAACAGTTGGAAAAGCGAAGGCTGGAGTAAAAAAAATTCAGCAGGAGCCAGCCACACTAAGTCTTTACCTTTACCTATCTCAACCTTCTTGTCCAAAGTCATTACTTTGGCCCAATTTATCTGTATTCGGCAGCTCACCACAAAGACAGAGAGGACATTTGCCAAAACTGAAAAAAAAAACCTCAGGGCTGGAGGAAACATTTAAAATAACACACATAAAAATGATGATAAAGCAGAATTGCTACTTCACCTATTAGACTTGGCCAAGTAACAATGAGTTCATGCTCCCAACTAAGATACCAATGTGTATTGGTTAGCCAAAAATCCTTTATGTAATGTTCAAGGCAAACTCTATCAGAGGCGGCTCTAGGCTTTGTGAGGCCCTAGGCAAAACTTATACATGAGGCCCCACAGACTGGGACGCTCCGTGATGAGGCCGCTATTCCTCAGGCTGCAGGCAGTATCTGATTTGTCCGTCAGCTCCTAAGCCACAGAGTCCCAGTGGGGGTAGGCGGAGCCGCCGGCGTCAACTTCAGTGATTGAGAACAGGCAAATTAGGCGACCGCGAGGCCCCTGTGAGTGCGAGGTCTTAGGCGACCGCCTAATTTGCCTAATTAGAGAGCCGCCTCTGAACTCTATATAGCTACAGGCCCTTCTCAGTATTAATTTTACTATTAGTACCTTCACTTTTGTAGCTTTTCAAGTGTTCACCAAATGATTACTTCTACCGTTCTATACTTCTACAATTATTTACTGTGTGTGTTCTTCAACTGCGCTGGAAATACCAAGTTTTGCCAGATAGCACAGCTCCTTCTCTACTTTGGGGCTTCCGCTGACATCAGCAAGGCTGCTATGACAGAGACCAACGCAGATGTTCTCTCTCTCCCTGCTCCATGCTCTGCCTTTTACAAAAGAGTGCAAAAGTAAATACACTTGAAATATATGAAAGCTATGAAAATGATGCCACTGTGCTGGGCTTTAACACTAGATAATGTATAGCTAGTAATAGTTAGTCACCTTCACCTGGACCTGTAATGTTGAAGGACTCATCACTAGTCAGCCAAGTAGTTTAAGGGCTAGAGATGGATAAGTGGCAAACACGTCCTTCAACATTCAAGAGCAGGTCCAGTTGAATGTGGCAGACTACTAATAATAGTTATACTAGGTCTATTTTTGCTATCAAAGTGTTCTTTATCATAGTCATAAAAAAGCGACTCAAACGCTGTATCAATTTTGTTGAAATATTTTTTCTGACGTGTGCAAATCCTTAGTCTATCCCTGTAACTGCGGCTGAGTTTTTTTTTTTTTACTATTTTTGTTTCTTCATAACAGCCAGTGTGTGTGTGTGTGTGTGTGTGTGTGTGTGGGGGGGAATGATACATGAACTTACTGCAGACTGCACATCCCCGGGCACACTTTAGGTGTGCATGTGACAGGCAAAGAGTAGACTTTAATGATGCACTCTGTCCATCACAATCCTAGACCTTCTGGAAGAGTAATTAAGCAACTTATCAGCACAGCACAGCTACAGTCTGCACCATCCAGTGGCCAGCAGGGAGACACAGGCTTAACTAAAGGGATTCTAAGGATGAGTTTTTCACTAAAGGCTGATAAATGCTCCTAACCTGTTATCACTTAAAGTCTTTGTAAACCCACTTAGGAAAAAAAAAAAAACCTGCAAGACAAAGGCATAATGAGCTAGTATGCATAGCTCCCGCAGTGGTCCTCGTTCATCGATCCTGCCGGCAACATCGCTCCCGGAGTTACTTCCGCTGTGATTGGCCGGAGCCACAATGATGTCACTCAGGCGCATGCACACGGGAGCCGCCAATAACGGCACAGTCTAACTGAAGCAACGGCACGTACTGCCATTGCTTCAGTGCGCATGTGCCGATGACGTCGGCACATGTAGATACAGGGGATATCTCCTAAACTGTTCAGGTTTAGGAAATATCCTGGGTAGCTACAGGTAAGCCTTATTATAGGCTTACCTGTAGAAAAAAGTGGTCTGTTAGGGTTTACAACCACTTTAAAATGCTGTCATTTCATCTCAATGGGTGGCTACAAAGGGAGATTTTGAGAGAGAAGAATACATTGTAGATGCAGGCATTAAAGAAATGAATGCAGGTGGAACGTATTTATGGGACTAAATGTACATATAACTTTAAAGAAAATGGATAAAACAATCGAGAACTGAAATGTAAAGCATATATGTTGTTTGTATTTTTGACTTGAGTTACACTTTAAGCAAACTTGTGCCCAGATCATGCACACTGAAGTATTCCCATATTGCGCACAAGCAGTAAAAGCACCTCCCAGCCCTCATTCACCTCTTTATCCAATCTATAAATTGTGGAAAAAAATTATTTTCAAAGTTCACAACACAGGCAGTTAACCACTTGAGCCCCGGACCATTATGCTGCCTAAGGACCAGAGGTCTTTTTCCAATTTGGCACTGCGTCGCTTTAACTGCTAATTGCGCGGTCATGCAATGCTGTACCCAAACGAAATTTGCGTCCTTTTCTCCCCACAAATAGAGCTTTCTTTTGATGGTATTTGATCACCTCTGCAGTTTTTATTTTTTGCGCTATAAATGGAAAAATACCGAAAATTTTGAAAAAAAATGATATTTTCTACTTTTTGTTATAAAAAAAATCCAATAAACTCAATTTTAGTCATACATTTAGGCCAAAATGTATTCGGCCACATGTCTTTGGTAAAAAAAATGTCAATAAGCGTATATTTATTGGTTTGCGCAAAAGTTATAGCGTCTACAAACTAGGGTACATTTTCTGGAATTTACACAGCTTTTAAATTATGACTGTCTATGTCATTTCTTGAGGTGCTAAAAGGGCAGTACAAAACCCCCCCCAAATGACCCCATTTTGGAAAGTAGACACCCCAAGGAAATTGCTGATAGGCATGTTGAACCCATTGAATATTTATTTTTTTTGTCCCAAGTGATTGAATAATGACAAAAAAAAAAAAAAAATTACAAAAAGTTGTCACTAAATGATATATTGCTCACACAGACCATGGGCCGATGTGGAATTGCACCCCAAAATACATTCAGCTACTTCTCCTGAGTACGGGGATACCACATGTGTGGGACTTTTTGGGAGCCTAGCCGCATACGGGACCCCGAAAACCAATCACCGCCTTCAGGATTTCTAAGGGTGTAAATTTTTGATTTCACTCTTCACTGCCTATCACAGTTTCGGAGGCCATGGAATGCCCAGGTGGCACAACCCCCCCCCCCCAAATGACCCCATTTTGGAAAGTAGACACCCCAAGCTATTTGCTGAGAGGCATATTGAGTCCATGGAATATTTTATATTTTGACACAAGTTGCGGGAAAGTGACACTTTTTTTTTTTTTTTTGCACAAAGTTGTCACTAAATGAGATATTGCTCACACAGGCCATGGGCCTATGTGGAATTGCACCCCAAAATACATTTAGCTGCTTCTCCCGAGTATGGGGATACCACATGTGTGGGACTTTTTGGGAGCCTAGCCGCGTACGGGGCCCCGAAAACCAATCACCGCCTTCAGCGCTTTTAAGGGTGTGAATTTTTGATTTTACTCTTCACTGCCTATCACCGTTTCGGAGGCCATGGAATGCCCAGGTGGCACAAAACCCCCCCAAATGACCCCATTTTGGAAAGTAGACACCCCAAGCTATTTGCTGAGAGGCATGGTGAGTATTTTGCAGCTCTCATTTGTTTTTGAAAATGAAGAAAGACAAGAAAAAACTTTTTTTTTTTTCTTTTTTCAAATTTCAAAACTTTGTGACAAAAAGTGAGGTCTGCAAAATACTCACTATACCTCTCAGCAAATAGCTTGGGGTGTCTACTTTCCAAAATGGGGTCATTTGGGGGGGGGTTTACAGGTTACCACTTTAGATTTGCAGAGGAGGTCTACTGCTAAAATGACTGCCCTCGATCTGACCTTCGCGGTGATACCTCACATGCATGGTGCAATTGCTGTTTACGTTTGACGACAGACCGCCGCTTGCGTTCGCCTTAGCGCAAGAGCAGGGGGCGACAGGGGTGCTTTTTTTTTTTTTTTTTTTTCTTTATTATTTTTTTGCTTTTTTATCCTATTTTTAAACTGTTCCTTTCATTTTTTTTTTAAAATCATTTTTATTGTTATTTCGGGGAATGTAAATATCCCCTATGATAGCAATAGGTAGTGACAGGTACTGTTTTTTGAAAAAATTGGGGTCTATTAGACCCTAGATCTCTCCTCTGCCCTCAAAGCATCTGACCACACCAAGATCGGTGTGATAAAATGCTTCCCCAATTTCCCAATGGCGCTATTTACATCCGGCGAAATCTAAGTCATAAAATGCTCGTAGCTTCCGGATTCTTAGGCCATAGAGATGTTTGGAGCCACTCTTGTCTCTGATCAGCTCTATGGTCAGCTGGCTGAATCACCGGCTGCATTCTCAGGTTCCCTGTTGAGACAGGAGAGCCAGAGAAAAACACGGAAGACGGTGGGGGGGGGGCATTCCCTCCCACGGCTTGTAAAGGCAGTCTAGAGGCTAATTAGCCACTAGGATTGCTTTTACATGAAAGCCGACCGCTTGCTGAAAAGAATGATACCAAGATGATACCTAAACCTGCAGGCATCATTCTGGTATAACCACTCAAAGTCGTGAATGGCGTACCTGAAGACAAAAAAATGGTTAACAATAAAGCACAGTAAACAGTAAAGTATAAATAATTACATACCTGAAAAACAAACATGATAAAACATAATAACAATAACAATAAAACATTGCAGAATAGAATACAGTAAAAAAAAGAGCAGAACAATAGAGAGAGAGAATAGAGAGAGAGAACAATAAAACGACAACTATTTTTTTTAATTTTATATATATATTTTTTTTTTTACACTTTTTTTGTAACTAACTTTTATAACTGTAACCGGTTCCAGGTTCGGGTCTTTTAAAATGCGATGGCATCTTGGGAGACCCTGTGAAAGTGTGCCTAGTCTGTGGAATGCTGTACCCTACGCTAATACTCAACTAGTGCATAGTAGCGTTCAAAACATTCACCAATGCAAAGACCAGGATTGTCAGCACAGGAGGGACAATATTAGCGGGTGTCACGCCTATATCCGCTCTTGCTGCAGACACGACATCTTTTTGGGGGGGTTCGTTGGGTAGGGGTACTCGGGAGGACATAAAAATGCCTCTCATGCAGCCGACTGCATTTGGTTGGGGATGTGAATGGGGGAAGTACGGGCACTGCAGAAGTGGTGGGTTCCCAATTAGGATTGGCGAATGCAGCAGGAAGGGCACTATGGGCACGACGGGCCTGTGTTTGTCATTTTGGTGGCAGCGGGACACTACTTGTGCTTGCCACCTCACCAGCTTGAACTGCACTTATGGGACTCGCCACGTCACCAAGTGTTACTGCAGCGCTGATTTGACTACGACCGGGGTGTACTAGGCAGCTGGTGCTTGCCAGTTCAATAAAAAGCTTCCAAAAAAACTGTTAGCGATCGCAGGGATCAGGCCTGACTCTGCGAACGCTGCAGTTATGCGTTTAGTGTTTTGTAAGTGACAGTGATCGATCGATACTTCACTTGGGTGGGCTGGGCTGGGCCGGGTGGAGGGGCAAAACGCAGGTGCTAGCAGGTATCTGGGCTGATCCCGCTAACACTGCGTTTTTGGGAACCCTAAACTGCTGGGGACGCTAGTATAGATCTGATCGGATCAGATATTGATCCGTTCAGATACTATACCACTAAGAGAGGTGTATGCTGCGTGCGTGGGTGTTAGTGGTACTGGCGCTAACCTGACGCTGCCTGGGGCCGGTGCTTGCTAGTTCACCAAAATGCTACCAAAAAAACTGTTAGCGATCGCAGGGATCAGGCCTGACTCTGCGAACGCTGCAGTTATGCGTTTAGTGCCTTGTAAGTGACAGTGATCGATCGATACTGCACTTGGGTGGGCTGGGCTGGGCCGGGCGGAGGGGCAAAACGCAGGTGCTAGCAGGTATCTGGGCTGATCCCGCTAACACTGCGTTTTTGGGAACCCTAAACTGCTGGAGACGCTAGTATAGATCTGATCAGACCAGATATTGATCCGTTCAGATACTATACCACTAAGGGAGGTGTATGGTACGTGCGTGGGTGTAAGTGGTACTGGCGCTAACCTGACGCTGCCTGGGGCTGGTGCTTGCCAGCTCACCAAAATGCTACCAAAAAAACTGTTAGCGATCGCAGGGATCAGGCCTGACTCTGCGAACGCTGCAGTTATGCGTTTAGTGTTTTGTAAGTGACAGTGATCGATCGATCGATACTGCACTTGGGCTGGGCTGGGCGGAGGGGCAAAACGCAGGTGCTAGCGGGTATCTGGGCTGATCCTGCTAACACTGCGTTTGTGGGAACCCTAAACTGCTGGGGACGCTAGTATAGATCTGATCAGATCAGATATTGATCCGTACAGATACTATACCACTAAGGGAGGCGTATGCTGCGTGCGTGGGTGTTAGCGGTACTGACGCTAATCTGACGCTGCCTGGGGCGACGCATATCACAGCCGGGCGATCGGGGGGCTAAACCTTTATTCGGTAATAAACGGCGGGTGCCCTGACACTATAAAAAATAAACGAACTAACCAGCGTCACCCGTAACGGTTATACGGTGATCAGTGGTGAAAGGGTTAACAAGGGGGCAATCAAGGGGTTAAAACATTTATTAGGTAGTATATGGGGGTCCCTGTCGCTATAAAACGCTGACGGCGAACCTAAATATTTACCTCACTAACTAGCGTCACCAGCGACACTAATAAAGCGATCAGAAAAATGATCGCTTAGTGACACTGGCGATGGGGGATGATCAAGGGGTTAAAACTTTATTAGGGGGGGTTAGGGGGGTATCCTAGACCTAAAGGGGGGTAATACTCACTGTCCCAACACTGTAACTGTCACAAACTGACACCAATGCAGTAATCAGAAAAAAAAAAAAAAAAAACTGCTGGTGTCAGTTTGTGACAGGGAGGGGGGGGTGATCGGGGGGCAATCGGGGGGGGGGATCGGGGTGTTTTGTGTGCCTGGCATGTTCTACTGTGTTGTGTAGTGTTGTGCACTCACAGTGAAGTCTTCTCTCCTCGGCGCTGCAACGGAATACCGAGCCGAGGAGAGATGACATCATTTCCTTTGCTGCTGTTTAGCATACAGCAGCAAAGGAAGTGATCTGATTGGCCGGCGGCGATCGCGAGGGGGGGGCCACGAACGGATGGCCCCCCCCCTCTCCTCCGATCGCCGGGGGACAAAACAGGACCGTCTCAGGCACCGGGGGGGGGATCGGACCCCCCACCCGCGGGAGGCAAATCACGTACATGTACGTGATTTTGCCTGCCCGTGCCGCCTTGCCGACGTACATCGGCGTGAGGCGGTCCTTAAGTGGTTAAAGAGGATCTGCAGTCTGCTCACATCATTTGTAATAAACACATCTGAAGCTTCCCTCCAACCACTTTGCATATTATTTTATATATACTGTGATTCTGTACTTGCCAAAAATGCTGCAAAAATCTCCCTCCACTAAGTCTGGCTGCATCCATTGTAACTGTGGGCAGCTGAAGCTGCTGCCTGTTTACTTCCTGGATTTACACAGACACACAGAGGCACACCTCCAGCTCTGTAGCTCTGCAGCTTTCATTGGCCCTCTTATGACTCCTCCCCTTCCTGGCAAACTCTCATAAGAGAGTGAGAGAGAGAGAGAGAGAGAGAGAGAGCTTTGCATGATGTCATCCGCCTAGGCTTATTACCAGACAAGAATCAGGAAGTGGGCTGTATAAGGTATTCACTGGCAGAAAAAAAATGTTTTACTATCCAAAGTTAAAGCAACAAGGGCAGAAGATTTAATAGATGGAAAGATGAAAAAATGACTGAAGGTCCGCTTTAAGTTTTAGCTTTTTTTTCTCTGAGAGCAGATCCTGGCAGGCTGCTAACCTTTTAATGCACACAACCAGCAGGTGATCTTAATCTGTTAGGTACAGTCTGAAACCTGACTTTGGTGTTTGTGATGTGATCTTTGAGGATCTTTGACAAGGAATATCATTAAAAATGAACAAGAAAGGCCAGAATTGGCTTGTTTTGATGTGTGCGTTCATCTTTTCAGGAATAATTAAAAGGGGAACTAGCACCCTATAACCCTTCTATCCCTCACCCAGGAGCACTCCACATGCCCTGGTGAGGCAGTTCTGGACTTTGCCTTTTACTTCCTCTTCTTTTCCTAAGGATGTCAGGATGGATCAGAGTGTTTCTGATTGGTCACCACCAGCATGTGGCCACGCAATCAAAACTGCTGTTATCCGTCCCTGCATCCTTAGTAGGGTTGCCACCTCAGCCTTTTAAACCTGAACACATATGAATTACACAGGTTTTGAGGCTAATTTAATTCAGATAAGGCACCAAGTGAGTTTATTACCATATTCATTACACAGGCCACAGAACCTGTGCAATTAATGTGTTTTGTTTTAAAGGGATGAGGTGGCAGCCCTAGTCCTTAGAGAACAAGGAGGAAAAACAGCTTGGTTTTCAAACCCCAGGCCTGCTGTACTGGGCTACATGGGCGGTGAAACTGTATTACCCACAGAGGTACAGTGCCTTGAATAAGTATTCATACCCCTTGACATTTTCCACATTTTGTCATGTTACAACCAAAAACATAAATGTATTTTATTGGGATTTTTTTGTAATTAGACCAATACAAAGTGGCACATAATTGTGAAGTGAAAGGAAAATGATAAAGGGTTTTCAAAATATTTTACAAATAAATATCTGAAACGTATGGTGTGCATTTGTATTCAGATTCCTTTACTCTGATACCCCTAACTAAAATCTAGTGTCCACCTGTGTGTAATTTATTCTCCTTATAAATACAGCTGTTCTGTGAAGCCCTCGAAAGTTTGTTTAGGGAACATTAGTGAACAAACAGCATCATGAAGGCCAAGGAACACACCAGGCAAGTCAGGGATAAAGTTGTGGAGAAGTTTAAAGCAGGGTTAGGTCAGTGGTGTATTTAGGTTTTGTGCTGCCCTAGGCCTGACTAAACTCATGCACCCCCCTAATTTAAATATGACCCTCCCCTTGCTGCCGAGGCCACACCCCTTCCTTTTTAAGACCCACCCTATCATCTGTAAACCACACCCCTTCCTTATTTGGCACCTTTCAGGGGGGAGGGGGGAACAGGTACCTGTTTTTGACAGGTACCCTTCCCCACTCCCTGGAGACTGCGCTGCCCCCTCTGAAGTTCGGCCCCACTCCTTCTTCCTCCACTGGGGCATTCAGAAAGTGCAACGCGCTTCGCACACGTGCAGTAGTGAACCGTCCGGTTTCCCTTACCATGAATGATGGTGGCAAAACCCAAGAGCCAATCCGAAAATCGGCTGAGGTGTCGACATCACGGGATCCCTGGACAGGTAAGTGTCCTAATATTAAAAGTCAGCAGCTACAGTATTTGTAGCTGCTGAGTTTTAATGTTTTCACGGGGTGGGGGCAGGACTCCTCTTTAATGAGTTTGCATTGATTTCAGCATTGATGGAGCACTTTATTGCAATATCATGATCTGCATATTAATGCACTTTCACAAAATGTGGACTGTTTAAAGGGTTTGCATTGATTTTAGCATGCATGGAGCACTTTGCACATGCCAGTGGCAGCTGGTGCTCAAAATTTTTGGAGGGGTGCAAACAAACTAAAAAATTCAGAAAAAAAGACATCAATTGCAGCCTCACTGTGCCCCATCAAACGCTGCCACTGTGCCCATCAATTGTAGCCACTGTGCCCACCAAACGCAGCCACTGTGCCCACCAAACGCAGCCACTGTGCCCACCAAACGCAGCCACTGTGCCTACCAAACGCAGCCACTGTGCCCATCAATTGCAGCCACTGTGCCCACCAAAAGCAGCCACTGTGCCCATCAATTGCAGCCACTGTGCCCATCAATTTCAGCCACTGTGCCATCAAACGCAGCTACTGTGCCCATCAAACGCAGCCACTGTGCCCATCAATTGCAGCCACTGTGCCATCAAATGCAGCCACTGTGCCCCATCAATTGCAGCCACTGTGCCATCAAATGCAGCCACTGTGCCCCATCAATTTCAGCCACTGTGCCCTCAAACGCAGCCACTGTGCCCTCAAACGCTGTCACTGTGCCCATCAATTGCAGCCACTGTGCCATCAAATGCAGCCACTGTGCCCCATCAATTGCAGCCACTGTGCCCTCAAACGCAGCCACTGTGCCCTCAAACGCTGTCACTGTGCCCATCAATTGTAGCCACTGTGCCATCAAATGCCAACACTGTTCCCATAACACTGATATAATTTATTAAATAACTTTACCTGCTGTCCTGGGGGATTCTCTTGTGCTTCTCTCTCTCTCTCTCCTCCTGACGTCACTGTCAGACCCCGCCCCAGTGCCAAGGAGAAGAGTCAAGGAAAACAGTGTTGAGGAGGGTAGGCGGAGCATAAGGCTCCACCTCCGCCAGTCACCGGCCGCTTATGGGGGCGTGAGTCACACGCTGCCCCCCGCAGGAGAGAAAGTCCCCCCACCTGTCTTCCTGATTCCCGGCTCCCGCGCCCGCCCCCTGCACACATGCAGCCCACGGTGGCCGCCTTGCTGTGGAGGGCGGCGCTGCTGTGTATGGGCGTGCTTGGCAGAGGGTGGAGGGACGTGAGCTTTTTTTGCCGCCCCCCGCAAAGTGCCGCCCTAGGCCAAAACACAGCCCTGGGTTAGGTTATAAAAAAAATATCCCAAGCTTTGAACATCTCACGGAGCATTGTTCAATCCATCATCCGAAAATGGAAAGAGTATGGCAGAACTACAAAACCTACAAAGACATGGCCGTCCACCTAAACTTACAGGCCAAGCAAGGAGAGCATTCATCAGAGAAGCAGCCAAGAGGCCCATGGTAACTCTGGAGGAGCTGCAGAGATCCACATCTCAGGTGGGAGAATCTGTCCACAGGACAACTATTAGTTCTGCACTCCACAAATCTGGCCTTTATGGAAGAGTGGCAGGAAGAAAGCCATTGTTGAAAGAAAACCATTAGAAGTCCCGTTTGCAGTTTGCGAGAAGCCATGTGGGGGACACAGCAAACATGTGGAAGAAGGTGCTCTGGTCAGATGAGATTAAAATTGAACTTTTTGGCCTAAAAGCAAAACGCTATGTGTGGCGGAAAACTAACACTGCACATCACCCTGAACACACCATCCCCAACATGAAACATGTAAGCTGGTCAGAGTTGATGGGAAGGTGGATGGAGTTAAATACAGGGCAATCTTAGAAGAAAATCTGTTATGCCGTGTACACACGACCGGACTTTTTGACCAAACTGGTCCGACGGAACGAATCCGTTGGACAATTCGATCGTGTGTGGGCTTCATCTGACCTTTTCTGTCGAAAAACCTGACGGACTTTAGAAAAGGAACATGTTTCAAATCTTTCTGACGGACTCGAGTCCTATCAAAAAATCAGTTCGTCTGTATGCTAGTCCGACAGACCAAAAACAACGCTAGAGCAGCTATTGGCTACTGGCTATGAACTTCCTTATTCTAGTCCAGTCGTACGTCATCACGTTCGAATCAGTTGGACTTTGGTGTGATCGTGTGTAGGCAAATCCATTTAGTTGGAACTCCGTCGCAACTCCGTCGAAAAGTCCTTCGGGGTTGAGTCCGACGAAAAGTCCTGAATAATATAAAATTTAAACTCGCGCTGAATGGTGAAAAAACAGTGAAAAAGAAAACTAAAGCAGCTGCCACACATAAAGTGCTACTCACTAGAAATGTGAAATTATGGAAATGTGGCGCTCGCAAATGTTATTAAACATGTGTGACTAAGTGTAGATGAGTGCAGATGTGTATATACAAAGCAAAAAACATATAAAGTCCAAAATAAATGTGCAGACTGTTCTGATCCGCAATGGAAAAGTGCAATGGACCACAGACGCTCCAGGACTTTTCAGGTGCAGAAACGCCACCCCCACATGTGTCCCCACTCACCAAATGGCGATGACCCCCAGCTTTGCAGTCTGGGGGTCACTTCAGGCTTATGTGATGGTATCCAGAGAAGCTCAGGAGTGGTGTTGTGCACATCAGATCAGAGGATTTCTGGTTGGAATTTCTCAGCAGAATCACCAGGCTCCAAAAAAGGATAAAAAAAAATGGAACCAATAGTGAAAAGTACAGTTTGAAAAGGGATTTATTCCATATACAAATGGGTACTTACAAAATGGTGGATAAAAACAGGCATGTAAAGTGATTAAAGATGGATCCGGACGCTGCTCACGGCGTGCGTTCCAGAAACCAGGAAGTGCGTTCCAAGGAGCAGGAAATGACATTAGTGCCACCGGAAATACGTCGACATAAAATACATTTATGTTTTTGGTTGTAACATGACAAAATGTGGAACATTGCAAGAGGTATGAATACTTTTTCAAGGCATTGTAAGTGCAGTGGGACCAGAAGGGGTGCGGATGTAGGGTGTTGGTTTACCTTTTTCCTTTTTTTCTGAAAAGGTAAACTAACCCTTAAGCTCCCTTTTTGCTTGTCAAAGCGGAGCTCCACTGATTTTTTTTTTAAGTCAGCAGCTACAAATACTGCAGCTGCTGACCTTTAAAATATGGACACTCACCTGTCCAGGGCACCCGCGATGTTGGCACCTGAAGCCGATCTGTCCCTCGGCTCTCGGGTGCTACCACCGCCATCTTCGGTAAAAGAATCAGGAAGTGAAGCCTTGCGGCTTCACTTCCTGGTTCCCTACTGCACTCACACTGCGAGTTCCCACTGATCCCTGCTGTCTTCTGGGACCCATGTGTCTCCCAGAAGGCAGCGGGGGGGGGGGGGGTACGGGAAGTGGCCTACCTACCTGCAGGTGGCACGGGTATCTATGCCCGGAAGTGGGAGCAAAATACCTGTATTAGACAGGTATCTGCTCCCCCCTCCCCCCTGAAAGGTGCCAAATGTGAAACCGGAGGGGGGAGGATTCCGAAAAGCGGAAGTTCCAATAATTTGTAAATAGTTTCAAGCTGTATTAAACTTGAAAGCAAACATTTATTTTATTTCAGCTTACTAATTCTTAGATGTGATGGCAGAATTTGTTTTTTTCTTTTTTAAGCTTTCTTTCCTTTATTTTCATCTGGTGATCCAAACAGTAAGTCTGTAGTTTTTCAACAGAGAAAGCTACTGTCCTGCAAATGTAGGAGTTAGAGCAGTGGTCTCCAAACTACGGCCCTGGGGGGCCGAACGCGGCCCTTTGCTAGCTTTTATCCAGCTCTTGGGGCACTGTTTCTCCCACTGATACAATGATACAAGGCACTATTCCTCCCATTGACACCAATAATGGGGCACGTTTTCTTCCACTGGTACCAATGATGGGGTACTATTTCTTCCACTGACACCAATAATAGGGCACTATTCTTCCCACCAACATCAATGATAGGACATTATTTCTCCTACTGAGATTCCTCCCAATTCTACCAATAATGGGGCACTATTCCTTCAATGGTACGAACGATGGGGCATTATTCCTTCTACTGACACCAATGATGGGGCACTATTCCTTCCATTGGTACCAACAATGGGGTACTATTCTTTTCATTGACGCCAATGACGGGGTACTATTCCTTCCACTGACACCAATGATGGGGTACTATTCTTTCCACTGACACCAAGATGGGGCACTATTCCTTCCACTGGTACCAATGATGGGGTATTATTCTTTTCATTGATGCCAATGACGGGGTGCTATTCCTTCCACTGACACCAATGACGGGGCACTATTCTTCCCACCAATATCAATGATGGGACACTATTTCTCCCACTGACACCAATGATGAGGTACTATTCCTTTCACTGACACCAATGATGGGACACTTTTCTTCCAACTGGCACCAATGATGGGGCACTATTCTTCCCACTGACTCCAATGATGGGGCATTATTCCTCCCACTGAGAGCCAATGATGGGGGAATTCCTTCCCATGATACTAACAACGGGGCAATATTACCCCCACTAATCCCAATGATGGGGCATTGTTTACCCCCATTTTCTACTCACCCTGAGTTAGAGGGTTGAATCCAACAATTTGCCACTGACAGGGGTGCTTACAATGTTCAGCTTTTATTTATTCATGTAAAACGTCTATCCCAGTAGAAAAAAAGCACTGTTGCAGTAATTGCTAGTGTAACTGCAGTGTGATGTGGAGTTTGGCTTCAATTTGTTAGTTTATCTAAATCTGCTAGTACATCTAACATTGCCCTCCCCCAGACTGACAATGCTGCAGTCCACAGGTGCCTCCAGTGCACATTCCTCCACAGTGGGGGCACTCTAATACAAGAAGTGTGTTACTGGCCAGATCACCAGGTAAAAACAGAGGGAAGAAAGACTATAAAAGAAAACTGATGCAGACACCACAATGATTGGTAAGCTGCAATATATTACATTTTTTTGTTTTGTGTTTTATACTACTTTAAAATCTATATTTGGGCGGAAGCTGCCAAAGATAACTTTTCCTATTAACAAGCTGGTGATTGGTTGCTCGGACCACCTAGCAACCAATCACCAGCTTGTTAATAGGAAAAGTTCACTTTGGCAGCTCCCGCTCCCCTGTCCAGTGCTGTGCTCTGCTGTAAGTCTCTTTGTATCCTAAGCCAGTGAAAGTGTTGATCGTTGGTTTTAATTTATTTAATGCTATATTTAACAGAGCATTAAAATAATTACTTAACAATGCAGTCATGATATGTGTACAGTGTCTATAGTTGCCAATCATATTTTATTGCTATTTTATTTATCACAGTCAGGTCAATGAAATATGCTTTATGTTAATATTGTTAAAGTTGTTGTTAATATTTATTTTTGTGACTTAATATAAGATTTAACAGTGTCATTTCATGAGATCATTTACGAGGGCGTGTTTAGGGGCGACATTGGGGGCGGGGCAGGGTAGGCGTTGGGTGGGGCAAGTGGTGGCGAGTAACTCTTAAGGCTTAAGCCCTGGACTAAATACGAGACACGTGTATTTTTATTTGAATCTTGCCTTCTTTGGCCTCCTTTGCCTATTTCTTCCAGATCTGTGCAGTAATAGAACATGAAACAACTTCTGCACCTTGTGTATTTCCTGTAATACAGACCAGTCACTACTTCTCTCTCTCCTTGTGCAGGGTGAGCGGTCTTGTATCCGCCCCTTCCTGTAGTTTTCTGCAGGCAGCCTGTAGCAAATGGACCTGCAGGTTCCCTCCCACAGCTTGGCCCTCTGTACAGGCTGTTTGCAGCCCAGGGATGATATTACCTCTACATTTACAAGGTTACTCCTAGGCTAGAAAAGGTATTTTGTGCACACTTAGTTGATTTATATACCTTTCTGGCTATCGAAGAATATATTTCATTTCAGAGGCATTACGTGATGCTAAGTGAGGGCTTACTACCACTTCCTTCCATCAAGCCTCTATTCTTAGTATGTTAGCCCTTATGTTCACACAAATATTCTAAGTCATAATCATTACTCTGCAATTAGGTATATATTACATTTGCCTTGGCAGCTTCTATGCAATTATTAAGGGTGCCACAGACATCAATGGGCCTAGGGCACTTGCAGTTTACAGCTGCGTTGGAGCATGCATGCAGAAAAGTAATGCATGGTATTGTATACAGATTTACAAATATCTGTGTTGACTATACCTTTTGGACATTTAAACTTTAAGATTTTTTTTTTTTACATCTGCCCATGACAGCAATTTTAGCTGTGTGTTAAAGTAAGGACTTGTTCATTTTATTTGATTTCATTCAGTGCTTACCCTATAACTCACAAGTAGATGTACACTAATGTCTGTAGTCTGATCTGGTTACAGGGGGACAGTGGAGGACCACTGGTGTGTCTGCAGGAAAATCGTTGGTATTTGGCCGGTGTGACTAGTTGGGGAACTGGCTGTGGGCAGCCGAATAAACCAGGAGTGTACTCCTATGTTCCTGAATTTCTAAGCTGGATATACAACAAGATGGAGGTAAGAACAAAATCAAGATTTTCACCAGTAGGATGGAAGTAAAAGAAGGCATTGCAGTTCAGGTTACTCAACTTAGGAGCCCATTTTACATTTTTGCACGCATTAAGGAGTGTTGCATTATTTAATATAAATGGGCTGCCAACACACTGAAGCATTCCAAAAAATCAGACATGCTACAAATTTTTGTAACGCAATGCAGGATGGTGTGTTTGCATGCTTTGAGGCCTTCAGAATGAATTACAGCACACTACAAGTAGTGGTTAGGGGTGCATCTTAATCAAAGAAATCTATTGGAGTTCAAGCTAAATAGCCTAATAACAAAGGTGGCACTAGGAACAGTGGTACAGTAATGGAATGTACTGACAGATGAAGTCATCATACTGCTATAGATGTATTATTTTGTCTTTCAAAATAGCTTACTTGAAAAAAAGATTTGCCCATTACGTGAGTTACTGCCATCTTCAGGAATAAGTGAAATTGAGATTTTCACTTTTGTCTATGTGGAAGGTGTTAGGGAGGTTTTCGTTGGTTTCTAAGGAGACAATGCTCTTTAAATAGATCATAAGGGTTACTGAAGTTGGTCTAAATTACCCTGAACTTGCTGTTGTGACATAAAATGGCCCCTTATTAGTCTTATTATTCATGTTTTTTTCCATAGAAAGAAAAAACAGCAAAAAAAAAAAAAAAAAAAAGCAAACAAGGTTTTAACTATTCTCTACTCCAGTTGTCACCAACCTTTTTGAACCAGGGACCGGTTTTGTGGAAGAAGATTTTTCCACAAGGGGGGGCGCTTCAATCATCCCGACACCATGGGCAGTGCCAGAACAAGGTCATCCAGCGCCCAGGGCGAACATGCCAAGGTGCGCCGCCCACCCCGTTTTATGCATTACCAATCATCTTACCCACACCTGATCATCGTGCAGAGGTCAAGATTAGATAAATTGCAAAGTGCAAAGGTCAGGAGCAAAAATAATGTACAGAGTGCAGCAGTCAGCAGCGGATAAAAGAACAGGGTGTAGGGGTATGGTTTATGTAATATATAATGTGCAGGAGTCAAGGGTGGGTAAACTTTATAGTGCAGAGATAATGAGTATATACATCCTAGTGCACCGCAGTATCCCCTATGAGGCATTTCATCTATACAGTATACACAAACACACATACAGTATCTTACAAAAGTGAGTACGCCCCACACATTTTTGTAAATATTTTATTATATCTTTTCATGTGACAACACTGAAGAAATGACACTTTGCTACAATGTAAAGTAGTGAGTGTACAGCTTGTATAACAGTATAAATTTGCTGTCCCCTCAAAATAACTCAACACACAGCCATTAATGTCTAGACCGCTGGCAACAAAAGTGAGTACACCCTTAAGTGAAAATGTCAAAATTGGGCCCAAAGTGTCAATATTTTGTGTGGCCACCACAGGGGTTCCTAGGTCTACAAAAGATCTGGGGCTAGAGCTCAGTCACCAACCGGGGGGGGGGTGGGGTGGTAAGCTATTTTTTGTGGCCAATAGCTGGTGTCAGCGCTTCAATCATCACAGCACCATGGTTGATATGGTGTCAGGGTGATTGAAGCGCATTATTTTTATTGTTACATTGTAATATGTATAATGAAGTGGTTCAACTCACCATAATGCAGAATTAGTGAGAGCCCTGGGCGTTTCACTTGCCACCGTCGCCTGGCACCAGATGTGGATTGTCGCTTGCCACTGTCGCCTGCCACCAGATGTGGATAATCGCTTGCCATGTTGCCTGCCACCAGATGTGGATGATCGCTTGCCATGTCACCTACCACCAGATGTGGATTGTCACCTGCCACGTCGCCTGCCACCATATGTGGATGATCGCTTGCCACGTCGCCTGCCACCAGATATGGATGATCGTTTGCCACGTCACCTGCCACTATTTGCAGATTGTCACTTGCCATGCCAGCTAGTGCCACCAAATGTGCATTTTGCCACCAAATGTGTTTTCGGTTCAGGAGCGCAGTGATGCGGGGCAGGCAGTGAGAGATGATGTTATCTCGCTGCTCCCCGCCTCACCTCCAGCATTGACGAGGCCCGCTGTGAGGGTGGAAGAGCAGTGATGCAGGGCGGGCGGAGAGAGATGATCTCATCTCTGCTCGTCTGCCTGCTCGCTTCTCTCATGCACCTGCCTGGCTCTCGCATGCAGCCCGCTCCCCACCACACTCGCGGCCCGGCAGCAGAAATGCCACGGCACGCTGGATAGGCAGGGACCCCTGCGGCAAGATACTCGGGGCTATGGGCCCCAGATTCAGGGCTATAGCCTCAATAGCCACACCCTGGCGATGCCACTGGTGGTCACCATTATTTTCCAGCACTGCCCCTACCCTCTTGGGCATGTAGCTCACCAGAGCTTCACAGGTTGCCACTGGAGTCCTCTTCTACTTCTCCATGATCTCCATGATGACATCACAGAGCTGGTGAATGGTAGAGATCTTGCGCTCCTCCACCTTCGGTTTGAGGATGCTCCACAGATGCTCAATAGGGTTTAGGTCTGGAGACATGCTTGGCCAGTCCATCACCTTTACCCTCGACATTCATGGTTCCCTCAATGAACTGTATCTCCCCAGTGTCGGCAGCACTCATGCAGCCCCAGACCATGACACTCCCACCACCATGCTTGACTGTAGGCAAGACACACTTGTCTTTGTACTCCTCACCTGGTTGCTGACACACAGGCTTGACACCATCGGAACCAAATATGTTTATTTGGCCTCATTAGACCACAGGACATGGTTCCAGTAATCCATGTCCTTAGTCTGCTTGTCTTCAGCAAGCTGTTTCCAGGCTTTTTTGTGCATCATCTTTAGAAAAGGCTTCTGCTGGGACGACAGCCATGGTCTTGGCAATGTTCTTATAGCCTAGGCCATCTTTATGAAGAGCAACATTTCTTTTTTTCAGATCATCAGAGTTCTTTGCCATGAGGTGCCATGTTGAACTTCCAGTGACCAGTGAGAGAGTGAGAGCGGTAACACCAAATTTAACACACGTGCTCCCCATTCACACCTGAGACCTTGTAACACTAACGAGTCACATGACACTGGGTTGGGAAAATGGCTAATTGGGCCCAATTTGGACATTTTCACTTAGGGGTGTACTCACTTTTGTTGCCAGCGGTTTGGACATGAATGGCTGTGTGTTGAGTTATTTTGAGGGGACAGCAAATTTACACTGTTATACAAGCTGTACACTGACTACTTTACATTGAACAAAGATGTGAGGAGTGTACTCACTTTTGTGAGATACTGTATATACATAAAGCCATTATAAAATGTTTTGTAAACACGTCATAACATGTTTTAATGTGTTATTGTAAATTGTTATTTCCTCACGCTTAATAAAATTCTATTGAGAAAAAAATAAGTAAAAATTCTCAAAAGCAGAAAAAAAAAATATATACACATAAAGCCACCCATTTATATTCATGCCTGACCCAAGTGTCTTCTCTGACATTATCGTACATAATAAAGGTTTAAATCCCTGCAATATAAAAAAATCCACCCTTGCAGTAGGGCCCCCGTACTGCATGGGTTAAATGCTCAGTCTAGGGGCAGAGGATTAAGGTATAAATACCTAAAGGCTAGGTTCACCTTTAATTAAAAAATAATATATGCACATATTTTTGCTATCATTGCAGAGCTGTAGGCAGTGTGAATGAAATACCGGTGTGCTGATCAATGTGCTTGCAGTTCATTTAAACTACAAGTCTATCTGCAACAGTGGGGGGGGACAAGACTTGTAGTTCATTCAAAGATTCCTGTGAATTAATAATGCGACTGTGCGGGTGGAGCCTTGCACAGCTACGCTGTTTTCAAAGTGTGACAACAGGTGAGGGGAGAAGAACCTCTGCCCGCTGTCACACTGAGGTGGGGGGGGGGGGGCTGAAGAGGAGAGGGGGTCAACTAGAACATGATACTTGTTACACCCTGAATACTGGTGTAACATGTAACATGTCCTAAAATGTGAATGTATCATTTAAGCTGGTACACATGCACAGTCTTATTTGTTCACATTGCTGGCTGATAGGTTCTTGCATCTACAAAAGTGATGTGGATGCAGGAATATGCAGGGACATTGTATTCTGACAGTGTGGACTATATCTTATTTAAAAAGATGTGTATGTGGAATACATCTATGTAGCACCTCAGAGGTCCCAACCTATTCAAGAAATGTACTCTCTCTCTTAGTAAACCTGTAATGCAAGGTGCAGGGCAGCTTTACAGACAGCATGGTACAGGGTGGAAGGCAGAGAAGTTCGGGACTCATGGGGGGGGGGGGGGAGATGCAGTCTGCCATCTGTCTCAGATCTTCACTCGGGGAGAGCTCTGCAGTGTGCTAGGCAGGAAGCAGTGATCCGGGGCTCCTGTGTAATCTTCTCTTCTAGCTCTGCCCACCAGTACTGGATCTCTTACTGTGAAAGCCCCGACTCAGCCGGCCACACTAACAGGAACCCAGGGAGAGAGCTGAGGGAGCGGGCGTTCTTCCTTTCTAAAAAGGGGTGTGATACTCTTCTGCCTGCTAACAAACCACCCCCCCACACTCCGCCCACCGCTCACCTCCTTCAGTGAGGTCCGTGCGGCCTGGCACCAAGCCATGGCCCGGGGGTTGGGGATCCCTGCTCTTCTCTATATAAATATAATAACATTTGGGCTTTAAAAATTCTCAGGTACATTGTATTACTATTTTCATTTTTGTAAACTAAAATTTAAATGGACATTATTCAGACTTTCAAGTATAACTAAAGGAAAACATCTTTCTTTTTTGGAGTGGATTAGAACACCTGTCATTTTTAATTGCTAGTTGTGCCTATGTTAGGGAGATTCTCCCTCTCTATTTGTCCTGTTTACCTTTATCACTGAGACTGAAAGTAAAAGAAAATTCCAAATTTTGGGTTGTCACCAGAACAGGGATAGAGGGAAATCTTCTATGCAGACACTTGTTCTGGTGACAACCAGGGATTTCCTCACTTTTACCTCTCACTTCATGTGGCTATGGGACAGGAAGTGACAAAAAATCTCCCAAATTGGACACAGGTGGCAAAAAAACTGGCCGTGGTTTTAAATCTCTTTCTCTATCCAAATGAAAAAAAAAAAAACTTTTCATTTAGTTCTACTTTCAGTCTCTTATTTTTAACAACATTAATTGCATCATGTTGTCTGAACAAAAATATAATTCTTCTTTCCCAAAGTGCCTCAGTTGTGCTCTTCTTAGGGGGCAGTAGGAAAATTGGAACCCTTATTTTTTACTAACCTTTCAATATTTTTCTGGTTTTTCTTTTACAGCTGGAGAGGAACCAGTGACCTATTTCTTTGGAGTAGTAAGAGAATACGACTTGACTGTGACTCTAGAGAACAAAGCACACTACTGTGGAAAAATAATGGGGAGTTCTGAATACACTGTATTAGTGACATTGCATACCTTGCATAATACAGTGTCATACAATATCACCTGTCACTTAAGGTTTTATGGGAACACTCATAAAACAAAGCAAAGATCCTCAGAAAATGTCAGTGAAATGCCATTCGGAAGTACCTACCTTGTGATTCTTGGTTAATAATCCTAGCAATGAAGACCTTCTTATGCAGACCTTCTAAGCACTTTATGCCTTGGACAAAACTGGAAGTATTGGAGCTGTATTTATGGCATAATCTATGTTGGCTACACAAATGCTTGATTTAAGCTAAAATGATACACAAATCCGCAAGTTCCAGAGACCTTACAAGCATTATATTTAAATCACTTACAGCAGCTGTGTGTTAGTCCATAGCCACCGACAAAGATAGAAGTATGGATTTAGGGTAACGCCATATCACCCTAACTCCAAACTTTTGCCTTTACATTTATTACATAACCTTCATGGGTTCCAAGCTTGCTGTAAAGTGCTGCAATATATTGCCCTACCTATGTGTGGATTAAAACTGTGTTTTAATGCTGCAGATGATACATTAACAAAATGCATACACAATATGGGCAAAGGTTTGTGGACATCCCATTCCAAAACCCTGGAAATAATTATGGAGTTGCCATTCCTTCCCCACTACAACCCCCCCATCTCCCCCCCCCCCCCCCCCCCCCCCCACACACACACCTCTGGGAAGGCTTTTAAAGTCTTTGTGGTGTTGGAAGAAAGGAACCATCTGCCAATTGGCATTCCAATTTATTCCAATTCAAAAATTCAGAGGGGTATCCATATATGTTTGACAAGACATTTAACTTTAACAAAGCATTTTTGGTCAGTTATCACAACAATACAGTGGGTAAAGATTAAATACATATAGAAATACTTTGCCAAAACTGATTTTTTTTTTTTTATATGTCAGGTCCACTTACTTTAGTTGAAGGTCATTCCCCACAGGCAATACAATCAACACAAGCATAACATCCAGAAGTGGAGTATAAGTATATCATTTTGCTAGTAATGCATTTTGTATTAATATTTCTTGTCACGTCCATTTCCTGATAATAGGGAATATTATTTTTGGGTAGTTTGGAAAATAAAAAAGAAGATTACCAAAATAAACATTGTGTGACCATCCTCTGATTGCATGACATGCCATTGATGAAACCAAACCTTATTCAACAACTGAGTTACAGCAAAAATTGGCCAAATGTATTGTGACATAAGTGAATAATGCTTTTAAAAATAATACTTATGCTAGGCAACAAGTGCAATACACTGATAAAAAAAAATGTAATTACATCTGGAGACTATATCAATTTGATGCCTGACATGAATTCTACCTTTTGGGATTTGCACTCGGGCAAACTTGTATGTTTTCAAAAAAATATATTTTAACATCATAGGAAGGAAGGAAGGAAACATTATATTTATATTTTAATTTTTTTCTGTTAGCTGTGCATAAATGCTTAACTGTAGGCTAGCAACGGATGCCATGTTGTTTAAAAATAAGTAGGAAAGACTTTAGTCTAGGAACGAAACTGCAGAGGAATTCAATGTCACAAATTTCTACAACAATTATATAATTCTTTGCTAGGATTGTTAAACATATCACAAAATATTTCCCCCTTATGTTTATAGAGTACATTTGATAAAGGATGACATTCTATATGTGCGTGTGAGAGATTGTGATCAAATGTATGTAAATAGCAATGTGTTAAAAATTGTTTCTATTTTTATATATATAGCTGTATATGGGGCCACAGTTGTGTTTTTAATACATGCTATGCTTCCTGATTAGGAACACAGCATAACTATATATAGGTATGAGAGTGGTCAGAGGTGCCGGCACAATCAGACCACCCTCCGGTATATGCCTCATCTGGGACTTTCACAAACATCAATCCCAGCCAAGCATCTGTATTTTTGCCTATTCAGAGGAGAAGGGGCAAGAGGAGAGAGCCTTGGGCATCCATTACAGGGGCTGGATTATTTGGGTGACTGGAACCGATTTTCTAACTTGACAGATCAACCTTCTCTGGTAGAGTGGTCATTTGGTGGGCATCTGCCTGACCCATAGACATAGGAGGTTTAACTGATCAATGGTATTGATAAACTGTTATCTCGTGTCTGTGGGTAGCTTTAGGCTGGGTTCACTCCTATGCATTTTTAGGGTCATCCTATTAAAAAAAAGCTCCAGGTATAGATATCATATTTTTACATGGTTAAATTAGCCTAGCTTGGACCAATGTGACTATGCATATACCATACCTGTGGGATCCCTATGAAAGCTGGAAATCAATCTTGTAGACATCACTTTTCCAGTGATCTCCACTAGCTTCTGGGTCCAGTGACTCTGAATGAACTAAATGGAAAAGCAGGGCTGTGATGTCATGCTCTCCATCTTGTCCAATTAGAGAATACTTTGCATTCATTGAGAAAATGCTAATATTCTCTGAATGGTGCCCGTGCTGAGTGGCCAAGCTCCTGTCTTCACAATGATGCAGAGCAGCTCCTGGGCACTGGAACTGGAAGCTAGTGGAGAAGGAGATCACTGAAGTAGGGGTGACTTTTACAACGATTTACAGTTTTTAGAGAGATCCCTCAGGTATGGTATATGCATGCTTACATTGGTCCAAGCTGGACCAATGTAACTACGTAAAAAAATCCATACCTGGAATTCATCTTTAATTTCCAGTGGGCCCCCAATGCACATCAACTCATTTGACCCTTCAAAGGGTCAGGTATGTTTGTGTACATAGGCACTTGTTAAGGGCTCAAAAGTAATGAATGGCCCGAGTTAACAAAATGCATGTATCAAAAAATGAACAGAGTATCAATGTGTTTTTTTATGCAAGTATAAAAACACCTCAGATCCATAGTAACTAACCAAAAGTGGAAAAGCTGTAAGACAAAATATTACAAGCTCAGGTTATATGCAGTATGGGAAGCAATATACTCTTTCTGTGTTTTGTGTGGTAGCTGATTTTGTTACAGCAGTGGTTTAGCACCAATGTACACATTTATTTAATATATCTGCTTTGAATTATTTATAAAGTATAGTGCCAACATATTCACAGTGCTTTATGAACATAAGTTTACATCAGCCAAAGCCCCAAAAAAGCATAATTTGATGTCCCAACTACAGTCATACTGGCACAGATACACTAGGGCCATTTTGTTTGGAAGTTAGTTATCAGTATGCTTTTGACCACCAGAAAGAAACAAATGCTAACCTGTAGGGAACATGCAAACACAATGCAGATAGTGTCTTCAAAGGGAACTGAATCCAGAACACTGGTGGCTAAGTGTTTAGCCATCATGGTGTCCCAGGTTTAGAAAGCCACTAGAAGCATCTACCTATCTCTATGTGAAATATGATTGTTAAAGTCACAGCAGGCATGTTAACATTTATACATTTATTTATTTCAAATATTTAATACAGGTATATAAAGTACAGGAACAATAATACTTAAAATATTTTTGTTTTTAATTTATAAATGTTTAGGCTTGTGTGAATCATATAGCAAAATAATAAATTATAATACTGCAAAGTTTGATATATGAATTATTGAAGACTTCCTGTTAAAATATTGTGACAGGGTTAAAATAAAATTTTGTTACCCAAAAATGTTGAAAGCCTTCGGTATTTACTTGTGGATTTGTGTTAAAGCTGATGTTTAGCTAAAAAAAAAAAAAAAAAAAAACCTAGAGCTTTAGTCACACCACTTACCTGTTATAAAGTTTATGTGCCACATTGTGCAAGTGTATCGTCACTTATGGCGACCCATCACATTTGGCTACCCGCTGTAGTGCGCATGCGTGATGCCGCCATATGCGTTCCAACACTTTTACGACAAAACAGCACACTAAAACCGTCAGATAGTGTGATGGAATTGCCGTTGAACTGCGCTTGCACAGTTATTATGTGGCTCCTCCCCTAAGTCCAGGTTCAAGCCCCACCATCCAAGTGGACATAGAGTTATGCCCCGTACACACGGTCGGACTTTGTTCGGACATTCCGACAACAAAATCCATGGATTTTTTCCGACTGATGTTGGCTCAAACTTGTCTTGCAAACACACGGTCACACAAAGTTGTCGGAAAATCAGATCGTTCTGAACGCGGTGACGTAAAACACGTACGTCGGGACTATAAACGGGGCAGTGGCCAATAGCTTTCATCTCTTTATTTATTCTGAGCATGCGTAGCACTTTGTGCATCGGATTTGTGTACACTCGATCGGAAATTCCGACAACGGATTTTGTTGTCGGAAAATTTTATATCCTGCTCTCAAACTTTGTGTGTCGGAAAATCCGATGGAAAATGTCCGATGGAGCCCACACACGGTCGAAATTTCCGACAACACGCTCCGATCGGACATTTTCCATTGGAAAATCCAACCGTGTGTACGGGGCATAAGATTATAATTATGCCGAGCGAAGCGTGGCGAGCAAAGTGAGCCTGCAAGGGGCCCTGTTGCAAAGTGGTGTCTTACAATCAATAATTATACAGAAGAAGAGCTTGTCTGTAACGTCACTTCTGTTACATTAACTAACGGTTTCACTGCTCCGTATTGTCGTAAAAACTTTTGGAACGCATATCAGCAAGTTACGCATGCGCAGTGTGAAATTTATCAGCAGATCGTCACTTCTGTAGACAAATGTGATGGGTCACCACATGTGATGAAACACAGGCAGCTATATCCTGGAAAAATCTACACTGCTGGAATGCCTGTCCTCTTCCTGTCTTTTGAACTTCTGGTGTTGCAATGGCTAACAGCTTCAGCAAAACTGCAAAGTGCTACATATGCAGAAAGTTCTATAATACATAGAATATGTATATATATATATATATATATATATATATATATATATATATATATATATATATATATATATATATATATATATATATGCCATGAGCAGGACCATAGGTAGAGCAGGCTGGCTGATGCTTGTGGTGCACTATGACAGATGTAGCCAAGAAGTAACAGATTTGTGTACATATTATATTGATAACTGATAACATGCGCTAGTGCCAAAATTAGACCTGGATCCCTTGAGATTTATGAGAGGGTGTTACTAATGTGCAACTATTAAATTGTTACATCTTTAGTTTCCTTTTTGCCTGATTATTGTAACCACCTCTATTTGCAATCTATACCAATGATGGTTTTACATTTATTATTTATATATATATATACTGTCTGTGTGTGTGAGATATATATAAATATATATATATATATATATATATATATATATATATATATATATATATATATATATATATATATATATATATATATATATATAGGAAGGCCGGTTTACTGGCCTGAAGTTATGGGAGGAGCCTGGAGGGTATTTAACCAGACCACCCAGGATGGTCTGTGTCGGTTCCAGTGCGCGGTAGTTCACATCACAGGGCTGACTCTTCCCAGCTCACCTCATGTTCGGCAGTCTGTGCATTCGATCGCAGGTGCACTCCGGCTTTTCATTCGTGGTCTTCGTCGGCGGTTCCCACTCACGGTCGCAGGTAGTATCCAAACTTTTGTGTCATGTGCAAAATCTTGCGGTTTATTATGCTTCCTATCCTGCACCCCTTTCGTGAAAGAACCTGCCCCGGAGTGTTGTCGCTCATGTCCCGACATCATTCGGCACAGGCATAGTACATTCGTAAATTCCTTCTGACAAATATACGATTCATTCGTAGACCCAAGCCTCCAATCACTATAGGTCGTTCTCAATATCACTCGCAATAGGCTTCACTGGTTATAAAATTCATGGTCCATGGGGTTGCCATCTCATTCATTAGGAGATCAGCATGTATTGTTTGTATAGGTTTCTGTGGCTGATTGAGGTGTGGTTGAGCCCACCTGGTGCCTTCTCTGCACTTGATTAGCCTGGGGGGATGGGTGGTTGATAGGTGTTCAGTTTCACAGTAAGGGATGTCATACACTCTACAACCAATTTGTATCAGATACTCCTTACTACCGATTTATATCGGATTAATTTAATACGTTTTACAACTGATTCATATCAGATGCATTGCAGAGGCCGACTCTACCAACTCACTGCATGTCCTTCAAGATTGGTCGTAGGTTTTCATCAATTATCCCACACTCACTGTCGCAGGTAGCACTTGTGCTTTCCTGCTACCGAACCGTTACTTTATGTTCCCCTTCGCAAACCACCTACAACTTTGTAGGTCTTACTCGGTTATTCGCACACATCCGTACTTACTGCCTTTCTCCGTTCCTCATTCGAGCCCAGTCGCATCCGCGATGTTACGACTCATGACAGCCTCCACTCGGCACCACTGGTATCTTACCGACTAGGTGGTAAGAACCGTACGAATAAGCACAAGCCACCTTCGGGAACAAGTCACTTACAACGAATGTAGTCGCAACATCGGCCCTATGATTTAGATCCTCAGCAAATCACAAGCCCCTTCAACCACTAACACCGTCAATCGATCCGAGTCCAGTCGCAGCACCGGCTCAACGATTCGGATCCGGAACACAAGCCCCATCGTCACCTTACATCCACAACCGATCTGAATCTAGTCGCATAATCAGCGCAAAGATTCGGATCCTCTACAAACGAACTCCACCAACCGATCCGAGTCCAGCCGCAGCACCGGCTTAAAGATTCGGATCCTTGGCAATACAAACATCACCAACCGATCCGAGTCCAGTCGCAACACCGGCTCAATGATTCGGATCCTCAGCATACACAAGCACTCACCAACAGTGTGCTTCTTTCATCCGACCGATCCGAGTCCAGTCGCAACACCGGCTCAATGATTCGGATCCTCAGCATACACAAGCACTCACCAACAGTGTGCTTCTTTCATCCCACCGACCCGAGTCCAGTCGCACCACCGGCTCTATGATTCAGATCCTCAGCATACACAAGCACTCACCAACAGTGTGCTTCTTTCATCCGACCGATCCGAGTCCAGTCGCAACACCGGCTCAATGATTCGGATCCTCAGCATACACAAGCACTCACCAACAGTGTGCTTCTTTCATCCGACCGATCCGAGTCCAGTCGCAACACTGGCTCAATGATTCGGATCCTCAGCATACACAAGCACTCACCAACAGTGTGCTTCTTTCATCCGACCGATCCGAGTCCAGTCGTAACACCGGCTCAACGATTCGGATCCATAGCATTACAAACCCCACCATCCAATCCGAGTCCAGTCGTAGCACCGGCTTAACGATTCGGATCCTTGCCAAACCAACTTTCACCAACTGATCCGAGTCCAGTCGCATACCGGCTCAATGATTAAAGATTCTTGGCATTACAAACCCCACTGTCCAATCCGAGTCCAGTCGTAGCACCGGCTCAACGATTCGGATCCTTGCCAACCCAATTTCACCGACCGATCTGAGTCCAGTCGCATACCGGCTCAATGATTCAGAATCCTCAGCATTACAAACCCCACCGTCCAATCCGAGTCCAGTTGTAGCATTGGCTAAACGATTTGGATCCTTGCCAACCCAACTTTCCCTGACCAATCCGAGTCCAGTCGTAGCACCGGCTCAATGATTCAGATCCTTGCCAAATACAACTTTCACCGACCGATCCGAGTCCAGTCGTAGCACCGGCTCAATGATTCGGATCCTCTGCAATACAAAGCGTCACCAACCGATCCGAGTCCAGTCGTAGCACTGGCTCAACGATTCAAGTCCTTGCCAACCCAACTTTCACCGACCGATCCGAATCCAGTCGCATACCGGCTCAATGATGCAAAATCCTCGGCATTACAAACCCCACCGTCCAATCCGAGTCCAGTCGTAGCACCGGCTCAATGATTCGGATCCTCTACAATACGAAGCATCACTAACCAATCCGAGTCCAGTCGCAGCACTGGCTCAGCGATTCGAATCCAGCAATCCACACAAGCCCCCTCGTCACCTCACGTCCACAATCGATCCGAATCTAGTCACAGCATCGGTGCAATGATTCGGATCCTCGGCAATACGAACTCCACCAACCGTACAACTCCACCGACCGATCCGAGTCCAAATCGCAGCACCAGCTCAACGATTCGGATCCTGGGCAATACAAAACTTCTTCGACTGATCTTTCACAAATAAACCCCACCGGTGCTTACACCTCAGCCCGGTTTGAAGTAGTTGCATCGGCGCTTACGAATACAGTGGAACTTAGGATTCAGATCTTCAGCCTTACGTGTATTAAAGCATTAACATTCACAGACACGCATCTCATCATAACTCCTTGCAATCGCTGCAAGACACGCATCTTATCATAACTCCTTGCAATCGCTGCAAGACACGCATCTTATCATAACTCCTTGCAATCGCTGCAAGACACGCATCTTAACATAACTCCTTGCAATCGCTGCAAGACACGCATCTCATCATAACTCCTTGCAATCGCTGCAAGACACGCATCTTATCATAACTCCTTGCAATCACAGCAAGACACGCATCTCATCATAATTCCTTGCATTTGCTGCAAAAAAAAAAAAAAAAACGCATCTCAGCATATACCCATTTTGCAATCTCTGTAAAATATGCATCTCAGTACAAACTCCTTGCAATTGCTACAAATACACGCAACTTACCACATACCCGTTTGCAATCACTGCAAAACATGCATCTCAGTATAAACTCCTCGCAATTGCTGCAAATACACGCATCTTAGTGTTACCCACTTGCAATCACTGCAAAACACGCGTCTTAGCATATACCCATTTTTTTGCAATTGCTGCAAAAACACGCATCTCAGTATAAACTCCTTGCAATCGCTACAAAACACGCATCTCAGCATTTACCCATTTTTTGCAGTCACGGCAAAAAAAACCAAAAACACGCATCTCAGTATAGACCCCTTGCAATCGCTGCAAAAACACGCATCTCAGTATATACTCCTTGCAATCGCTGAAAAAAAAAAATAAAATACACGCATCTCGGCATATACCCATTTGCAATCGCTGCAAACATGCATCTCAACATATACTCCTTGCAATCTCTGCAAGCACACTCAGTGGCGCTCATACAGCCCAATTCATCTTTTTTTTTTAGTAGCACTTAAAAAAAAAAAAAAAAAAAAAAACAGACTCGAGGTGACCCTTATCTCACGCCTCCTAGTGTTTCTCTCCCAAGTACAAGTTCCTGACTAAATCCTTAAATTAGACGTGCCAGCAATAGAGGATCTGCCCAGATGGAATGAATTTCTCATCAACTGGAATGGTATGTCAATGTTCATTCCGTCAGCATCTCCCTCTTCATCTCAGGTAGTCACGGACGCCGCAGCCTCCACAGGTCCTCGCGTCAATTTTTTGGCTATCTTTGGTTTGAAGGGCCATGGCCATCAGAAATCCTTTTGATTCCCGGCTTCAGTTAGTCCTTTTCTTTGTTTGAACTCTACCCCATTATTGCAGCAGCTCATGTCTGGCGCAGTAACTGGGCAGGACAAACACTGTCGTTTACCACAGACAACCAAGCCACAGCTAGTATTACAAATAAAAGCAGGTTCAACTCGCTGGCCATCATGGCCTTCCTGAGCAGGCTGGTGCAACTATCACCACAGCACCAAATAATGTTCGCTGCATCTACATCCCAGGCAAATGCAATACTCTGGCCGACGCACTACCCGTTTTAACTTTGCGTTATTCTTTCGCAGGGATCTGGAACCAACCCGACCATGTTTCTTCTCCCACATTGGTCGTAGCTAACCTCGGATTAAAACAAACACCTTCACAATGCTACCCGCCTTATTAATCTATCATTTTCTCACAACGCCCTGAAGGCCTACCGTACTGCCTGGAAAATCCATGACAGGTTCCTAGCCTCAAACCCTGGGGCAGTATCAAGAGATTTCCATCACATCCTGGCCTTCATATCATCTTGCCACACACAGTTGGCATTTTCACACTATACCATTAGTCTCTACTTAGCTGGCATCCAGCATTTCATCTCCTTACAAAATCCTACCAAACCATCTTTGGTTGCCCCCATGCGGTCAAGTCTATACTGCACGGTAGTCACTGACAACTCCAAATCAACACTAAACGCCTACCTGCGACCAGCGCCATATTCCGAGACAGGTCTACCATCCTGTCACATTCCCCTTTGGGTTAATTTCAGCCCGATCGTTCACGCAGCCATCTACCTGGCTTTCTGCGGTTTCTTATGCCCCAGTGAATTCACGGTCACCGGCCCCAGTAACATGTTACATAGACGCCACCTGACACGCCACCAAAGTTACTTCATCCGGCACCTCATGGTGTCCGAAACACAACAGTCTGGTCCCGGTATAGATATCGTACTTCCCAGACTTGTAACGCCTGGTGCCCCATGGCCATTCTAGACCAGTTATTAGCTCATCTGCCCAACCTCTCGAAGGGCAGCCATTACTACCGTTCCCTACTAGCCCTCTAAGTAGCAACCAGTTCACTAGACACATTAGAAATCTTTTGCCCAACTTAGGCCTTGACCCCGGACAATTCTCTGGAAATTCTTTCGCATTGGAGTAGCATCAGCAGCCTCACGAAACGGGGTCCCGGACCACGTCATCAAGAAGATGGGCAGGTGGAAATTCGCTTGCTTCGCTCGATACATTCCCAATCCACAAACAGAAATGTCACAAGCCTTTGGCAAGCTTGCCCTGTAGTATGTCAGTAAACTTAAATCATTACCTCCCTAACCAAGTCTTTTTGCGCCCTTCTCTGGCATACCACCCAGCAGATCTGGGTTTACCATACAGCAGGCCAGGGCACACTTCAGGTCTATTTTATGTTGTTAGTCTTGTGACGTGTTTATGTGCTTTATATCTCTCAGGACGGAGGGCTCCGACTATATATATATATATATATATATATACACACACACACACACACACACACACACACACACACACACACACACACACACACACACACACACACATATATATATATATATATATATATATATATATATATATATATATATATAATTATATATAATATGTGTGTGTGTGTGTGTGTGTATATGTATATGTATATATATATATATATATATATATATATATATATATATATATATATATATATATATGTGTGTGTATATATAGTCCTTATTGTGCCCACATAAGTTTATGAATCCTTGTACAGTGGAACAAAAGGTTAACGTTTCCATACTGCTATGGTCATGCGAACGCATTGTCATAGCAACGGTGTGTGACATTTTTTACAGTCTGATAGACACTGGTACCATAGGAGGGTCAGGTAGAAGTGTAGTCTAGATGAGCCAGATCACAGACAAGTAGTTCAGAGTTCAAATGGTACAGAATCATAGTGGAGAGAGTAGAGTCAGAGCAAGCTGGGTCATACATGGTAATCCATGGAGCAAATAAAAGCTGGGTAAAGCAAGAGCACACCAAATAGCATCCACTATCATGAGCTCTGGTGGTGTGTCAAACAGGTGCTTTAATCACTTAAGGACCGGAAGAATTTACCCCCTTCCTGACCAGAGCATTTTTTGCGATTTGTCACTGCGTCACTTTTACTGACAATTGCGCAGTCGCACAACGCTGTACCCAACAAAAAATGATGTCCTTTTTTCCCACAAATAGAGCTTTCCTTTGATCACCTCTGGGGTTTTTATTGTTTTGCGCTATAAACAAAAAAAGAGTGAGCGCGCATCGGCTCTGTCATCGCGCCCCCTAGTGCTCTTAAAGCGGCCGACGTACAGCTACTACGATTCACCCAGGGGAGCCAACCTGCCACAATATAACTGCGGCGGCTGGTCCTTAACTGGTTAAACATGGGCCGCAAACATCCGGCCAATCACTGCGATTTCCAGGTAAAGACTATCTCGGGTGAGATTTGCTCAGTCTTAAAGGGCCAGCCCAAATCCTGGCACTAACCTAAATCTCCTCCTTCCATACAGTAGCTGAATCACTTAGCCTTGTTTCTATGTCCTATACAAAAAAACATAGGAAATGGGGTGCAGAAAAATGGTAGCATGTGCTCTGTACTGATGAGTGAAAATCTGAAAAATGTTACTGTAGCAAAAGGCAGATTGTTCGCTGAGAGCTGAAGAGCAGAACAATAATGAGTGTCTGCAGGCAACAGTGAAGCATGGTGGAGGTTCCTTTCAAGTTTGGGGCTGCATTTCTGCAAATGGAGTTGGAGGTTTGGTCAGGATAAATGGTGCCCTCATTGCTGACAAACACAGGCAGATAATTATCCATCATGCCATACCATCAGGGTAAATTTATTCTGCAGCAGGACAACAACCCCAAACATACAGCCAACTTCATTAAGTTCTATCTTCAGCGTAAAGAATAACTAGTAGTCATGGAAGTGGTGGCTTGGCCCCCGCAGAGCCCTGATCTTAAAGTGTTACTTGAGGCACATTTTTTGTTCAAATTAAAATGATAAATATGTTATACTCAGCTGCTCTGTGCAGTGGTATTGTACAGAGTGACCCCTAACCTCTTCTTCACGGGTCCCCTGGCGGCATCCTGGCTCCTCCTTTTCTTCGTGTGTCCCCATAGTAAGCCGTTTGCTATGGAGGCACACAGTGTCTACACTCTCCTGAGCTGTGTGTCTATGAAACCACGCTCCATAGTCTTACACAGAGGGACTTAGCCTTGCCCCCCACTTCTTTCTAACTGTATTTGATTGACAGCAGCAGGAGCCAATGGCTCCTGCTGCTGCTTCAGTGCTGTGTGAAGAGGAAGAGAGGAGAGAAGAGATTCAGCCATGCACAGCGCTGGATCTATAATCCCTTCTCTAATTCCTTCGCACAGGGAAGGGGGAAGCAGAGAAATAGGAAAGCAAGGTAAAAAAAAATGTATGCATTAGTATCACTTTAACATCATGGAGTTTGTCTGGGATTTCATGAAGAGACAAAAGAATTTGAGGCAGCCTACGTCCACAGAAGATCTGTGGTTCGTTCTCCAAGATGTTTGGAACAACCTACCTGACGAGTTTCTTCAAAAACTGTGTGCAAATGTACCTAGAAGAGTTGGAGAATTGATGCTGTTTTGAAGGCAAAGGGTGGTCACACATAGGAAATATTGATTTGATTTGAATCTCTCTTCTGTTCATTTAATTTCCATTTTGTTTACTGATAAACTATTAACACCTCTGTTTCTGAAAGCATTCCTAATTTACAGCAATCATCAGCTAAAATCATTTAAGTTCATTTTTTTCCTCATTAATGTACACACAGCACCCCATATTGACAGAAAAACACAGAATTGTTGACATTTTTGCAGATTTATTAAAAAAGAAAAACTGAAATATCACATGGTCCTAAGTATTCAGACCCTTTGCTGTGACACTCATATATTTAACTCAGGTACAGTCCATTTCTTCTGATCATCCTTGAGATGGTTCTACACCTTCATTTGAGTCCAGCTGTGTTTGATTATACTGATTGGACTTGATTAGGAGAGCCACACACCTGTCTATATAAGACCTTACAGCTCACAGTGCATGTCAGAGCAAATGAGAATTATGAGGTCAAAGGAACTGCCTGAAGAGCTCAGAGACAGAATTGTGGCAAGGCACAGATCTGGCCAAGGTTACAAAAAAAATTCTGCTGCACTTAAGGTTCCAAAGAGCACAGTGGCCTCCATAATCCTTAAATGGAAGATGTTTGGGACGACCAGAACCCTTCCTAGAGCTGGCTGTCCGGCCAAACTGAGCTATTGGGGGAGAAGAGCCTTGGTGAGAGAGGTAAAGAAAAATCCAAAGATCACTGTGGCTGAGCTCCAGAGATGCAGTTGGGAGATGGGAGAAAGTTGTAGAAAGTCAACCACCACTGCAGCTCTCCACCAGTCGGGGATTTATGGCAGAGTGGCCCGATTGAAGCCTCTCCTCAGTGCAAGACACATGAAAGCCTGCATGGAGTTTTCTAAAAAAAACACCTGAAGGACTCCAAGATGGTGAGAAATAAGATTCTCTGGTCTGATGAGACCAAGATAGAAATGTTTGGCCTTAATTCTAAGCGGTATGTGTGGAGAAAACCAGGCACTGCTCATCACCTGTCCAATACAGTCCCAACAGTGAAGCATGGTGGTGGCAGCATCATGCTGTGGGGGTGTTCTTCAGCTGCAGGGACAGGACGACTGGTTGCAATCGAGGGAAAGATGAATGCGGCCAAGTACAGGGACGAAAACCTTCTCCAGAGTGCTCAGGACCTCAGACTGGGCCGAAGGTTAACCTTCCAACAAGATAATGATTCTAAGCACACAGCTAAAATAACGAAGGAGTGGCTTCACAACAACTCCGTGACTGTTCTTGAATGGCCCAGCCAGAGCCCTGACTTAAACCCAATTGAGCATCTCTGGAGAGACCTAACAATGGCTGTCCACCAACGTTTACCATCCAACCTGACAGAACTGGAGAGGATCTGCAAGGAGGAATGGCAGAGGATCCCCAAATCCAGGTGTGAAAAACTTGTTGCATCTTTCCCAAAAAGACTCATGGCTATATTAGATCAAAGGGTGCTTCTACTAAATACTGAGCAAAGGGTCTGAATACTTAGGACCATGTGATATTTCAGTTTTTCTTTTTTAATAAATCTGCAAAAATGTCAACAATTCTGTGTTTTTCTGTCAATATGGGGTGCTGTGTGTACATTAATGAGGAAAAAAAAATGAACTGATGATGATTTTAGCAAATGGCTGCAATATAACAAAGAGTGAAAAATTTAAGGGGGTCTGAATACTTTCTGTCCCCACTGTATGTGTGTGTATATATATATATATATATATATATATATATATATATATATATATATATATATATATATATATATATATATATATATATATATATATATATATATATAAATATGTAGCGCTGGTAGATTTATGATCTACCAACTGATAGGTAAATTTAGTCTATTGCTCGTTAGGGGAGTTAGATTTGCCTCTGTTCCAGCTTGGCTGACGTTGCGTGTGGTTCCACACTGAGCCGGTGGGTGTCATTGTTACCATTGGCTAATGTTGGAAGGGCAACGTGTCGAAGCGTATGGGTGCTCCTCTGTCCTGGAGACAACTCGGTGGAGGTGGTCCTCCGAGTTGCATTCTGGGAGAGGGTATCTATGGGACAGACGCCATATTTTGGGTTTTTTTTTCAGCCACCTGCTGGCCCTCCTGGGTATGCGTTAGAGTGCTACCTCGTGGTCCTCCGTTCTGGAGGCCCGCGCCGCTGCGGCGTGTGGGTGGGCCCAGAAGCCTGTCTGGGGCCTACCACAGCAGCCAAGGAATGGTCCTGAGCTGTCTATCCAGAGTGAAGAAGCTGGACAAGCGAGAAGATCCCAGGGGAGGACCCGTCATGGAAGGATCATGCAGAGTGCTGGTCTGGAGAGGGGCCTGGTGACCGCAAAATTTTATATATCCTGTGGCAGAGGATTGTATGGATTTATTTCAAGCAAGTCTGTGGCAGAGACTTTTGTTCGTGCTGCGTGCTGGCTGCTAGGCGAGTGAGAGAGGCCTATCCAGGCAAACAAAGATTGTGTCCCACAAGTGGATTGCATCCGATTACAATATTCAACTTTAAAGGGCGTTCTCAATAATCTTAAAGAAAGGTATTTGAGCTTCCCTGCAGCTTCCCTCCTGCTTCTTTCCTGCTACTTCGTTACTTGGTTTAATAAAGCATTGGAAACGTGCTCAAGTGTTGGTGCTTTTATCGTCCAGAGGTAAACTCAACTGAACCCTAGACCCAGTGCCAGTGAAGCAGAGGTGTTGAGAGTGAAGGTAACAAGCCACTTAAATTAGCAGCTCCCCTGAGAGTTAGTGCTACATATATATATATATATATATGTGACAGCAGGCAGGTTAAATCGCCTGGTTGCATCCAGGATGGCAGGTATTTGTGTTCTAGATTCAGGCTCTATACAGATTTGTTCCACTAGGGGGAAGTGCTGAGAGTCCTGCAGTGGTGAGGTAATGAGCCCAGCTGAAGTAAGTTGGCTCATTAGGGCCTGTACAAAATTCCAAGCATGCCTAGAGAGGGTGCTTCATCCTGGAACCAGTTTGTGCCTATATAGACTGGGGAGCTTTATACCTGCCCTGTGTGGTGAGACAAAATCTTATGCCTGTGCGGTGAGACTGTGTGGCAAGCCTCTGAAACAGGGGGATAGGTGCTTGGGGCAGCACAAGGCTGCATCTAGTTGTTAGTCAGGGAACTTGCATGTATAGTAAGTGGCCAAGTTGGCAAGGATTTATTTTCATGTTTCTTTTATTTTGCTGCTCTTTTTCCCCTGTATATAGTGTAAATAAACCGCACATTCGTTTTTTTACCTGTAATGCTGTTTGTTGTGCCTAACTTTGTGTAGTAAACTCATCCAGGGGGTCACACACACCCACTGCCGGGCTAACCCCCTCACAGTTGGTGGAGGATGTGGGCAGTTTCATTTTTTAATATAGGCCAGTATGGAAGAGTTGCTGAGACAGCTTGTTGTGGCAAATGCCAATCAACAACAAGCGAACCTCAAGCAAAGGCGTGCAAATGAGCAGTTGCAGCAGAGGCTGTAAGCTCAGCAGCAAGCTCATCAGTAGAGTCTGGAAACTCAGCAACGATCCCAGTAGCAATCTGAGACTTGCTTCATAGACCTGTTGCAGAAGCAGGAGCAGAGACTCCAATAGCAAGTGGAGACATTAATACAGCAACATCCGCAGACCAGTGAGGCAAGTGGTTCCACTAATACCCCAACATTTTGTGTGAGCCGTTTACTGCCAAAAATGACTAGAGAAGATTAACCTGATGTGTTTTTGACCACATTTGAAAGGACTGCCAAAAGGGAAAAGTGGCCTAAGGAGCAGTGGGCTGGACTGGTGGCCCCACTATTATCTGGTAAATCGCAGAAAGCTTATTATGACCTAGAGCCTGACCAAGCAAAAGACTATGTTGTGCTAAAAACAGAAATATTGGCACGGCTGGGTGTCACCCAGGCTGTCGAGCTCAGCGTGTGTGTATAACTGGACTTTCTGGCTTGGAAAACCCCCCTCAGATGTGTGATGTCATTCACCTGAGCAGGAAGTGGCTGCAGCCAGAGACTTTGACCGCACCAAAGATTGTGGAACATATTGCTATTGATGGGTACCTGAGATCTCTTCCTACTGCCATCCAAAAGTGGGTAAACCATGGAGACCCAGAAACGGCCGACAAGCTTGTGGATCTGGTTGAGAGGTACTTAGCTACAGAGAACCTGACCACCTCTCCCAGGGACTCACGGACTTAGACCAGACCATCCCCAGCGGCGAGTAAGATGATACCAAGGGGTGAGGGTGGAAAGAGTGAGAGGGCAGGAGTTCTACCCAATGTCTGGCGAGAGCAACTTTGGGAAGTCAAGGCCGAAAGAGGCAGCGAAAAAGATTATCTGCAGCAAATTTCCCAGTTGTGGATGAACCGATGCAATGTGACTTTCTAAGGGACAGGCGTCAGTCGCTGTTTGCAACAGTTGCATGTACTGCCAGCCGGGGAACCGAGAAACATTTGTGTAAAATGTATATTACTGGTAGTAATGTTGTTGTGTTGCTGGATTCAGGTAGCCTAGTGACATTGTTAAAAGAGGAATTAGTTACTGGAGACGTCTCTGGGTATAAAAAGATGGCTGTAATTTGTGTGCATGGGGGCACCAGAGAGTATCCTGTGGCTACAGTGTCTTTTGGGACCCCCAAGTAACTTATCACATCAGGTGGGGTTAGTGCCTCACTTACCACATGATGCCATTGTGGGGAGGGATTTTCCAAAATTCTGGGAACTCTGGGATTGTCCCCCCCCCCCACTGTCGCCCCTTTAAAGCAGGAAGGTGAATCCCAGAAGTCCTCTGAGAGTGGTGAGGAATCTCCAGAAATCCCCTTGTCGGCATTGGCAGGGAAGACTCGAGAAACTGGGGTTTAGCCAACATCCTCAGACGAAAACATGCCATCTGTTCAGTTTACTGATCTAGAGGTTTACAAGGAAAATTTTGCCACAGAACAGTTAAAAGACCCCACACTGATAAAAGCATGGGAAATTGCGGTAAGAGTAGATGGCGAACTAGTGAACCCAGATAAGACTTGTGCTTACCAGTACTTCATTGTGGAAAGGGATCTACTGTATTGAGTTGCTCAAAGGGCGGAAGAAACCACTGAGCAACTTGTTGTGCCAAAAACTTACAGGAAGTTGGTGTTGGAGATAGCCCATGGGCACATTCTTGGAGGTAATTTTGGGACAGAAAAAACCAGAGCGAGAGTATTGCAGAGATTCTATTGACCTGGGGACATGAAGGAAATAGAAAATTATTGTTCCTCCTGCCCTGTGAGTGTCAGAAGTCAGCACCTATGCCACATTTCCGTAACCCACTGGTACCTATTCCCATCATTGAGCCCCTTTTGAGAGGGTCGCAAAGGATTTGGTAGGTCCAATAATGAAGTCCGCTAGGGGGCATCAATACATTTTTGTTATACTGGACTATACCACCTGCTAACCAGCAGCAATTCCTCTCCGAAATACCTCACGTGAGGTTTAAGCAACAGGAAGTCTGCAATTGGCACCCTGTGACCCCTGTTATAGGTGTACAGGTTACACTAAGAACTGTTTTGCAGACATACCTGTGTAATGACTAAGTACACGTGAAGTGTGTGAAACTTGTCTACCCAGCATTCTGATGCCTGTCATTTTTGGGATGTCCAAATAAAGAGGATTTTGATCTACAGTGTGTGTGACTAGTAGCGGCCCGTCCATAGGGGGTGCCTGGGCGCCGCCCCCCCCCCTCCCCCCCCTCCCTCCAGGCAGCAAAAAAAAAAAAAAAAGTCAAAAGAAAAAAAAAAAATTTTTTTTTTACTACTGGCCCTTTAAAAAAAAAGAAAAAAGAAAAAAAAAGGTCCTTAAGTGCACTGTGTTCGGACGCCGGATACAGTGCGACGCCGGACACAGTACACTTATAGGAAGCGCCACGTCTATGCAATCACGAGATTGCAGACGTGGCGCTGCATTTGCGGGCGTTTAGCCCGCCTTGGGGCGTTTTCTGGAGCGCCGAGTAGCTTCCGCCCAGCCATAGTAATACATACTACAGGCGCCGGGCGGAAGCTACTTGGCACTTCAGATTTTTTTGACATCTGCCCTGAGTCAGATGTCACTTCCTGCCTCTCTCTTTCATTGCGCCCGAGAGAGGAAACAGGAAGAATGCTGCTGCCAGTGTGAGGAGGAGGACACCGCAGGAGACTGAAGGTAAGTACGGCTGTGTGGAGAATGGGGGGGACACCTGCTGTGGGGGGCTCTGATGTGGGACACCTGCTGTGGGGGGCTCTGATGGGAGACACATGCTGTGGGGGGCCCTGATGGGGGACACATGCTGTGGGGGGCTCTGATGGGGGACACCTGCTGTGGGGGGCTCTGATGGGGGACACCTGCTGTGGGGGGCTCTAATGGGGGACACATGCTGTGGGGGGCTCTGATGGGGGACACATGCTGTGGGGGGCTCTGATGGGGGACACATGCTGTGGGGGGCTCTGATGGGGGACACATGCTGTGGGGGGCTCTGATGGGGACACCTGCTGTGGGGGGCTCTGATGGGGACACCTGCTGTGGGGGGCTCTGATGGGGACACCTGCTGTGGGGGGCTCTGATGGGGGACACATGCTGTGGGGGGCTCTGATGGGGGACACATGCTGTGGGGGGCTCTGATGGGGGACACATGCTGTGGGGGGCTCTGATGGGGGACACATGCTGTGGGGGGCTCTGATGGGGGACACATGCTGTGGGGGGCTCTGATGGGGACACCTGCTGTGGGGGGCTCTGATGGGGGACTCCTGTTTTGGGGGGACTCTGATGGGGACACCTGCTGTGGGGGGACTCTGATGGGGACACCTGCTGTGGGGGGACTCTGAGACACCTGCTTTGGGGGACACCTGCTCTTGGGGGCTCTGATGGGGGACACCTGCTGTGGGGGGCTTTGATAGGGGACACCTGCTGTGGGGGGCTCTGGTGGGGGGCTCTGATAGGGGACTCTGATGGGGGACACCTGCTGTGGGGGGACTTTGATGGGGACAACTGCTGTAGGGGACACCTGCTGTGGGGGGTTCTGATGGGGACACCTGCTGTGGGGGGACTCTGATGGGGACACCTGCTGTGGGGGGGCTCTGATGGGGGACTCCTGTTTTGGGGGGACTCTGATGGGGGACACCTGCTGTGGGGGGCTTTGATGGGGAACACCTGCTGTGGGGGGACTCTGATGGGGGACACCTGCTGTGGGGGGACTCTGATGGGGGACACCTGCTGTGGGGGGACTCTGATGGGGGACACCTGCTGTGGGGGGACTCTGATGGGGGACACCTGCTGTGGGGAGACTCTGATGGGGGACACCTGCTGTGGGGGGACTCTGATGGGGGACACCTGCTGTGGGGGGCTTTGATAGGGGACACCTGCTGTGGGGGACTCTGATGGGGGACACCTGCTGTGGGGGGACTCTGATGGGGACACCTGCTGTGGGGGGACTCTGATGGGGACACCTGCTGTGGGGGGGCTCTGATGGGGACTCCTGTTTTGATGTGACAGAGGCTGCATTTGATGTGACAGAGGCTGCATGTAAGGACGGACTGCTGGGGACACCTGATGGCATCTGGTTGTAGGCGACGTGGCTAGTGACACACTCGGGGCTCCCACTGATTCTGCATTATGGTGAGTTGAATGATTTCATTTTATATTACAATGTAACAATAGAAACAATGCGCTTCAATCATCCTGACACCATAACAACCATGGTGCCGGGATGATTGAAGCGCTAACACCAGGTGTTTGGAGTATCTTTATCTGATGATTGTTAAACTTTGTAGAATACACATTTCTATTGTTGTGTAGGATCTGGGCCTGCTGTCCCTCTACCTCCATCCCTCGTTCATCTCAGACGCTAACCACACCACCTTAAAGCCACGCCCACTATTTCGCTGAAACCACGCCCATTTTTACCAAGGGGCTCTGATGGGGGACACATACTGTGGGGGGCTCTGATGGGGGACACATGCTGTGGGGGGCTCTGATGGGGGACACATGCTGTGGGGGGCTCTGATGGGGACACCTGCTGTGGGGGGCTCTGATGGGGGACACATGCTGTGGGGGGCTCTGATGGGGGACACATGCTGTGGGGGGCTCTGATGGGGGACACATGCTGTGGGGGGCTCTGATGGGGGACACATGCTGTGGGGGGCTCTGATGGGGGACACATGCTGTGGGGGGCTCTGATGGGGGACACATGCTGTGGGGGGCTCTGATGGGGGACACATGCTGTGGGGGGCTCTGATGGGGGACACATGCTGTGGGGGGCTCTGATGGGAGACACATGCTGTGGGGGGCTCTGATGGGGACACCTGCTGTGGGGGGCTCTGATGGGGGACACCTGCTGTGGGGGGACTCTGATGGGGACACCTGCTGTGGGGGGACTCTGAGACACCTGCTTTGGGGGACACCTGCTCTTGGGGGCTCTGATGGGGGACACCTGCTGTGGGGGGCTTTGATAGGGGACACCTGCTGTGGGGGGCTCTGGTGGGGGGCTCTGATAGGGGACTCTGATGGGGGACACCTGCTGTGGGGGGACTTTGATGGGGACAACTGCTGTAGGGGACACCTGCTGTGGGGGATTCTGATGGGGACACCTGCTGTGGGGGACTCTGATGGGGACACCTGCTGTGGGGGGGCTCTGATGGGGGACTCCTGTTTTGGGGGGACTCTGATGGGGGACACCTGCTGTGGGGGGCTTTGATGGGGAACACCTGCTGTGGGGGGACTCTGATGGGGGACACCTGCTGTGGGGGGACTCTGATGGGGGACACCTGCTGTGGGGAGACTCTGATGGGGGACACCTGCTGTGGGGGGACTCTGATGGGGGACACCTGCTGTGGGGGGCTTTGATAGGGGACACCTGCTGTGGGGGACTCTGATGGGGGACACCTGCTGTGGGGGACTCTGATGGGGGACACCTGCTGTGGGGGGACTCTGATGGGGACACCTGCTGTGGGGGGACTCTGATGGGGACACCTGCTGTGGGGGGGCTCTGATGGGGACTCCTGTTTTGATGTGACAGAGGCTGCATTTGATGTGACAGAGGCTGCATGTAAGGACGGACTGCTGGGGACACCTGATGGCATCTGGTTGTAGGCGACGTGGCTAGTGACACACTCGGGGCTCCCACTGATTCTGCATTATGGTGAGTTGAATGATTTCATTTTATATTACAATGTAACAATAGAAACAATGCGCTTCAATCATCCTGACACCATAACAACCATGGTGCCGGGATGATTGAAGCGCTAACACCAGGTGTTTGGAGTATCTTTATCTGATGATTGTTAAACTTTGTAGAATACACATTTCTATTGTTGTGTAGGATCTGGGCCTGCTGTCCCTCTACCTCCATCCCTCGTTCATCTCAGACGCTAACCACACCACCTTAGAGCCACGCCCACTATTTCGCTGAAACCACGCCCATTTTTACCAAGTGGGAGGGGTCAAAAAGGAAGGGCAGGGTCTGGCGCCCCCCCATCCTAAAACTTCACCAGCCGCCACTGTGTGTGACCATTTCTTATTTCATAGTGTGCAGAGGCGAGCCGAGACAAGCACCTGCTGGATCATTAGGCTTCCTTATCTCACGTGGAGCGGCGGGTTTTCTTTTTTCCATTGACTCACTCTGATTGCTTGGTTCCTGAGGTTGGATTAGCAGTCATCTTATCGAAACCCCAACAACAGAAGGTTAAAGAGTTTGTGCTGCGCAACAAAGAGGTTTTCTCTGTGCTCCCGGGTGGTGTAGGGGAGGTTTTGGACTCACCCTGTGCCATGGCCTCCATGTGAAGATCCTCCCCGAGCAGCGCAGGCAGCTCCCCAGATAGTGAGGGAGAAGGAGACTCCGCCATGAAGAGGCTGCACTCTGAAGGTCGGCCAGGTACAGAATATTGCTGCCTTGCAGATGTCTGTAGTGGGAATCAGAAGGTGCCTCCTTGTCCCCCTTCTTCTTGAACATGCCAGCTTCCAAACTCGGGTGGGATACTCTGCTGCAGGTGTTGTAATAGCGACGAGGCAGCGGGAGCTCCAAGACTAGCTGCCTTCCTCTGCCATGGCTTCGCCACACCCCCCAAAAATAACATTTTTAAAAAGGATATAACCCTTCCCCACTCTATCCAAAACTGAAAAAAAAAGGTTTCGCTTAGAAATAACTTGAAGCTGGCCATACATGGATCGAAATTCTACCGATGCAGCAGGGAATGGCAGAATTTAATCCATGTATGGCCACTGAGGTTGAACTCAGGCTGAATCTCCCAAACGACTGATCAATCACCCTGTTGGATTTCAGCTACTTGATCAGCACTATGTGCTATAGCCTGCAGCGCTGATCTGTGTATTCTGATGGCGGGGAAGCCTCCCTGCTGTCACAGTACAGAGACACAGGGGAAAAGATTTTCCTATCCACCTCCAATGTGTGGGTGGGGGAATCGGGTCAGGTTTTTTCATCCAACCCGCTGGTTGAACTAAAAAAACGGACTGATCTGTGGCCAATAGGTGAAACCTTGTGATCTGCCACACATAACCTAAATAAACACAAAAGATATAATCAGCTTTCCACACTTCCCCAAATTGTGATAATGCTATATATATATATATATATATATATATATATATATATATATATATACACTGTGCAGCGCTAATATGTATAAAAACAATACTAATGTAAATATATAAATCCAATAAAATATATATAGCAAAAATATCTAAAACATAACACCATGTTTAAAAGGAATGTATAAGTCAAAAGTGCTCCTGCTCCGTGATATTGCACTCAGTCATCAATGAGGTTCTTTAAAATTAAACAACAACAGTCCATATAAAAATATAAAGTGCTCGTGCTTCGTGAATATCAATTAATCATTGATGATGTATTTAAACCAAACAGAAAAAGTCCATATTAACATCAATCATGCGATAATGGTGTCTTCACACACACCGGGTGTTGCTTCACCTTAGGGGCTTAAATAATAAGCCTGTAATAGATAGCAATAGCCTGCAGAGATCCTCCTTTACTTCCTTTATCCTATGCAGGTTTGTGGGACACTTATATGGAACACAGGACACCTGCTCCTTCCGATAATAACCCAGCTCAGAGGCCTCTATTTTCTCCTGATATGTTCAGAAAATCTTCTCATAATCACATGCGGAAAAGACGGAGGCATGCAATAGCGTGATCCCAATAAAAAATGTTTAATTGCACACAAAACTCCACATATATACAACTCACATTTCAAATGAATAAAAACCGCCTTTTAAAGTGTTATAGTGCTGAGGGGTGATAAAGTCACCTGTGGTCTGGTTCTGCAGCCCCGGTTTTCATGGCGTTCCACCTGTCCTATGACAGCTCTCCAGCACTTCTTAGTACCTCTCTCATCAGCCAATCAAGCTCCTCCTACCGGTTTCGTCACTCTTGGGACTTCCTCGGGGGGATCCTAAGGGAGAGTGCAAAATCTGGTGCAGCTCTGCAGAGAAACCAATACGCTTCCAGGTTTTATTGTCAAAACGTAACTGAACAAGCTGAAGTTAGAAGCTGATTGGCTACAATGCACAGCTGCACCAGATTGTGAGTGCTCCAGTTTTAGTAAATCTCCTCCAGTGTTTAGCATGTCTTAAAACCAAATTTCCATACACCTTAGAGTTATGGATACACTATAGTAAAGTTAAACATACTGTACAGTAAAGCAGGCCATAGATGGATCGAAATTCATCCAGTTCAGAAGGAACTGGCCAAATTTTGTTCAGTGTGTGGTTTGTCCCTACTCTAAAGAAGTTGATTGTTTTGATTGTGGTAAGTAAATATATTTGCGCTGCTCCTAAAAATGTAATCTATAGACTGAAGGTGCTGCTGCTCATATAGCTAGAATACTATAACTAGAGCAGAAAGCAAAGAAATATGAGCGAGCTACCCAATACACCCAATAGTGTTAGGTGTCCATTAATCGTATAAACAATATATGAAAATATATATAAAATAAAATGTGAAAGTTCAATCAAAAAATTGGGTGACTACAAAAAAGAGAAAAAAATCTGTATCTGAAAAAACAAAGTGCCCAAGCAGTGTTCACAAAAGTCAAGTGAAAAAAACAAACAATATTCAATCGATGAGTTCGCTTTAAGTAAAATCAAAGCAACTTACCAGACCTGTAGGATCTCAAATGATAGAGATCGAATGCACTAAAACACAGAAATCCAACAAAGAAAATCCTCTCCTGTTAATCCTCTGCACACCTCCTCAATGAAAACCAGACTGTGGGAGTATGGGATCTATCTTGGGTGTGGATAATCTGTCTCCGGATCATCAAATCTTCTCAATGGAACTGGGTTTATGGAAAAAAAGGATCTCTCCTGGATATAGATAATCTGTCTCCAGGTCATCTCAGATGAAAGGAGTGATGGAAGGAAAAGACTTCATGGTGCAGTACTTCATATAAGAATTTATCTAAAAAATGTAGCACTTACATTCAAGAAAGCGGTAAACTTCACAAAAGTAACACAGCCATGGAACTTGCCAACAGACTGCTCGTGGTAACGTCTAAGAAATGCAGCTTAACTCGACGCGTTTCCCCGTAAGAGGCATCAGCTGGGATCGGAGGCCCTTCCCAGACATCACACACCACGCATTAAATACTCTACTTAATCAGGAAAGACACCGGAAGGGCCCTTCAATGCTCTTCCTGTGCCGTGTCATCCATTTCACAGAATGTTACCATAATTTCAGATCAAAAAGAGCACAAGGCTATACATTATCGATTAAATTGTATCCACACACAATACATGATATTAATAAAATATTTGCATAAGAATTGGTTCAAATACTGCACAATTGATTTGAATTCTAATTTAAAAGTCAAATTAAATATGTATCTAATTTAAAATTTATATAATTATGAGAAAACACAAGAAAAAAGGACAACTCCTACATTTTCCAGTGTTTGGGACAGGGCAATTACAAGAACTTCGAATACTGCTAACAGCCAGGAAAAAAAAAAACAAAGCATATATTAGTCCTCAATATATTCCATCCTTGTCATTAATCAAAAGACCGAGGTAGTAGTATCATTACATAAAAATTTGCTACATGATTTATAAAATCTGAAAAAAAAAAAAAAAAGCAAGATCAATGTCCTGAATAGAGCCAACTTAAATATTCACAATAAGCAGGTATATTAATATATACACAATACCTAATGCCGCGTACACACAAGCGGACTTTACGGCAGACTTTGCCCGGCGGACGGGATTTGGTCGGACAATTCGATTGTGTGTGGGCTCCAGCGGACTTTGCTTTCTCAAAAGTTGGACGGACTTAGATTTGAAACATGTTTTAAATTAATCCGTCGAAATCGAGTCCGGTCCAAAAGTCTGCCATCTGTATGCTAGTTCGACGGACATAAAGCCACGCTAGGGCAGCTATTGGCTACTGGCTATGAAATTCCTTGTTTTAGTCCGGTCGTACGTGATCACGTACGAATTCGACAGACTTTGGTGGATTGTGTGTAGGCAAGTCCGTTCATTCAGAAAGTCCATCGTAAAGTACGTCAAAGTCCGCCGGGCAAAGTCTGCCATAAAGTCCGCTCGTGTGTATGCGGCATAATAATTAGGGAAGACCAAATAGAAGAAAAAGAAAGGGAAAAAATGATAAATTGATAAATCAATTGTTTTGATTGGCTACTGTCGAATGGACATGCTGGTCCAGCTGTCAGAATACAGTGTCTGGGTGGGAGTGGGGGGATTCCTCTATCCACCTCACTGAAAAGAAAAACTTCTATAGCCAGCTTAAGGCATGCTAGAGTACAGCCTTTTTTTAACACTACAATGTGAATCCATCCATATGACTGAAAATATTATGTATGTGAGTCTCCAGCCTACTCCATCTGCCTCCTGTGAGGAGTAAAGACAGTTTCTATCCCTTCTCTCGATGTGTCAAGTGGAGGTCCTGCTAGGGATGTGGGATCTGTACAGTGGTATCATCAGACACTTCATCCATGTGTGTTTGTGTACTGTATGTGTTACTGCAGTAGCTCAGTGAAAGTCATGTGAAAATCCCCTCAGAAAAGCTCCTCAGCATGTGGCCGCCCTTTGTTCAACAATCATTTTATAGAAGGCAGAGCAGACTACAAACTCCAGGCTCCCTGAGCATCTCCCCTCTGGCTATCCACAGGAGACAGTGTAAAGTGAAAAGTAAATAGAAAGAATAGTTTATTCTTACATGAGTGTCACAGATGTGCTGTACTGTTCTTGGATTTACAAACTGATATAGCATTGAGGGGGGAACACTAAATGGGCAGAAGATGTCTATGAGCATTTTAAAATCCACAAGTGGCCCACACTTAACAGGATACATCGCGTGCAAGGATAAGTGAAACCCTCAATTTGCAGATTTGTAAATTTGGCAGACCTAAACATAGCAGCAAATTCTACTGAAGTTTATGGTTCTGACTTGTAAGAGCACGACAGGTCAAATTAAATGTTCCCCTATGAGAGCCGTCTTAACTGATCCAACACAATTCGATCTAACTTTTCAAATGTTTCCTTATCTTAGATTGCCATGTTCTTGACCAATGGCCACCTCCTTTGGGTAAGCTTTTGATGATCCGCCATACTGAATAAGCTATTTATATGTATGTAAGCAAAATATCTTTTAAATCATGTATCATGTCTGACATTTCGTGACATTTTGTTACTTGTTTTGATACAGCTTGTATTCTAACAGCAGCCATCATAATCCCCTGAAGAAGCCTTGACAGGCGAAACATGTTAGGAACATGACATGATACCGCTATATATGTGAACGCTCTATGATAGTGTAACCGAGATGTGTATATATTGCCTATTTTTTAATTGCATTTTAATCTTGTATAACAATAAACTATGTAATGTCAAATTAAATGTTTCCCTATGAGAGTCATTTTAACTGATCCAACACAAGTCGCTCCGACTTTTAAAAAGGTTCCTGCACTACTTTGGTTCGACTTTGATACGACTTCAATGCCACAGAGTGTAAAATGTCACACCAAAGTTGTAACAAAGTCGGATTCCAAAGTTGCACTGAAAGCCGCATGACTTTGGAATAGGGCTAGTGTGATCCGAGCCTTAATCATGTTAGTTAGTTCTGACCATTTTTAGGGCTAATAGGCAAGACAGGCATAGAAGGATTTGTGGTGCCATGGGGATATTTACCAATGGCAAAAACAAAAAAGTAAAAAAAACACTCCTTTACCTCTAGATAACGACCAACAATCTTGGTTAAATCCAAGGTGGTATTGTCTTCATTTTCCGGTTGCTTGTTTTTTAAGTGGCAGGATTTTTGTAATATCCTTTGCCTCCACATGGGGGGGGGATAGAAATCACTGATGGTTTTATGAATTCACCACATGAGGTGCTGTTGCTACCTGACCTTGAGAATCATCAGGCAAGCATACGTGCAGTATATGTATGTTCTGTATGTGGTTATGTTAGCATGTGTTGTGGATGTTTTGTTTGGTGTTTTTTTTTTTTCTTCTTTCTCTTTCCTCTCCCTTTTTCAAGATCTGAATACATTATCTACATTGTTATACACACTCTAATACAATGTATACTTATGCTACTCTTTCATTGTTTTTAATTTTGTATTAGCATCTACCCAGTAAATGTCCCGAAGAAGCTTTTTTTGCGAAATGCGTAAACAAAAGCACGTGGATGAACCTATGGACCCTATTTAACTATACACTCATATAAGTATATGTGTCCACACTGACTCTACTGTTATCCATACCTCCATGCCTATTGGGTACTGTTGATTCTGTTTGTCAGTAAGGTGCTATGTATGTTTATGTTTTTTAAAAAATTTTATATTTTGTAATAAAGATTGTATATTTTTTACATACTTTCTTGGTCTCACGTTGTGCCCACAAAATCCACTGTTTTTTTGATTGAGGTCTTTCAACCCAGTCAATCCTTTTTTCTAAAAAAAAAAACAGCTTTCAGTGGAGAGAAGGTTCTGACCTTCAGGGCCACATGGAAAATACAAAATCACAGGCTCTGGGAATGCCTTAACGCTGTGTGGCTGTTACAAAACAAAACAATTGTCACAGACAGCTTCATCGACAGTGAACTTTGCTGGTGCATATTTGGTTTTGGGATTTAATTTTTTCTGTTACAATTAGCTTGGCATACATACAGCAGCACTCTAGAAATTAGTTAACAGTTTGCAGAGGCCGTCTCTGTTCTCACCGATGCCCTAACACTGGCTAATTTCTATTGCTTATTAAAAGTTAGGAGACAGTAGCTGTTACAGCAGTGCAAAAATTGGCCACTGCCAGGGCAGTTTTAATAAGCAAGACTAGGCCAAAATGTACTAGAGAAAAACAAACAGAGAACCACTCTAAGTGCAGCAATACATATAACCAAACAAGTTTATTTAGACAATTGGCAACTAACATATGAAAAGGAAAAAAGCGCTTGTCAGACTCTCCAGGGTCGGGAGGATCACAGCACAAGGAAGGATCTTATAATCCAATGCACCCGCTATTCGGATGGGAGAAGAGGTCCGCCTTGTGATGCACTGTGTTCCGGGATGCTTAGAACTCCCATGGTCACAGGACGCTGAACACCGGCAGTTGGAGTTGATGTCAGCGCTGGAGGCTGGAAAAAGGGGAGTGGCTAACGCATTTCAGAGCCGTCCACAGCTTCTCTGTCAAAGCTCTGGAAGTTCTGAGCATCCCAGAACACAATGCATCATCTGGCATCATTACTGATTTTTCTCAAAAGTCAAGATGTAACCCCTCATCTACATATCTTGCCAGTCCTTCTGGCATCTGATGTATGCAGCAAGTAGTGATAGATGAATGTCATAGGGCTGATGTGCTTGCCACACCCCTATATATTACTGATATCACAGAGAATCCCCGCCAATAAGCAAAGGGGCAGGGATAGCAGAGATATCACTGCCCAAGTATGGTCACTGGCCCATATTCAGGTAATGACATTGCAGTCACCACTATCCTCGCCCCTTCCTTTATATAGCTGATGACAGCTTGGGAAGCTGTCATTTGGCTGGTGGTGTCAGGATTGCAGCAGATACACAGGGAAACTGAGAACAAACAACGTATATATCTTTTAAGTGAGATTTATTTACAGTGAAACAAGAGAAAAGCACACACCAGCAAACAGTAAATATGAACAAACCCCAATGACAAAATAGCAAAATAACCTAACAGAGACCTAACAACCGACTATATACAAAATATATACAAAATGAGGGACAAGGGTAACAGGGAATACCAGGAAAGCAAGGAGCAGGAGCAAGTCAGCAGGGCACAGAATGCAAGATAGCTCAGGAGCAAGATAACAGGAACAAAAGGATCTAGCACCAAGGAGGCAATCAAAACAGTGATGTAAGGTGTGTTAGTAGAAGCAGCTTTATGTAGCCACCTGGCAGCTGAAACCAGGTGAAGCAGATCACTGAAGCCTGCTTTCTTCTAGGAGACGCCTACTGGTGGACACTGGAACTACAGCCATCAGCCCAGAGCACCACAGTGCCACCAGCAGGCAAACTCAGTCCTAACAGGTGGTACTGTTGGGAACAGTCATGTTCTCTGGGTCATTTGTAGGTCGGTGCAGTCTCTATTCCCTACTGTAGGTGACGCTTGACCAAAGCAGCAATGCAGAACGGGAAGGAGGCTGGGAGGAACTTGGTTCCTCTATGACTTCCTGCATTCACTAGGGAGACAACTGTCTGATTGGACACTGGAGCCCCACCGCAGTGGCCATCTTGGGTCAGGGCAGAGTCTATTTAAGGCTCACAGGTTTGGCGTGCTGTGAGTGGCTAGTGTAGGGACAGGTTCTCCATCTGGGAGGGGCACTGTATAGTGGCAGAGAATGGTTCCTGAGCAGTAGGGAAAGTACAAGAACTATGCCATCTCCTCGTAGGAAGCCTCCCATTGGGTGTGGACTGGCCAGGCTGCATTCCCGATCTCTGCTGCAGAAGCTGTCGGCATTATTTCAAGACCACAATCCTCTGCTACTGTTTGTAGGTGGCTCTGGTCAGCTGTGCCAATCTGCCGGGCCTTATTGTATGTTGTTGGAACTGCACCCTACCCACACGCCGGGCATCGTGACTTACCAGGGGACTTTTTTAAAGTTTTTTTGTTTAGAATCACGGGTCTTGTAGCCACCTCCTTCCCTAGTTTTTTGCATTCAGCCTGCAGGGGGTGGAGCCTGCTGGGTCACACCCACAGTTCCGTTGTCTGTACAGTAAAAATAACTGGGTAATAACTGGATTTGCAAGGAAATGACAAGGTTGGTAAAGTTTATATCATATGCAGCCATTTGGAAATACACTATATTGTCAAAATTATTGGGAAGTCTGCCTTTACACGCACATGAACTCTAATGGCATCCCAGTCTGTAGGGTTCAATATTGAGTTGGCCCACACTTTGCAGCTATAACAGCTTCAACTCTTCTGGCAAGACTGTCCATAAGGTTTAGAAGTGTGTCTATGGGAATGTTTGACCATTCCTGCAGAAGCGCATTTGTGTGGTCAAGCACTGATGTTGGATGAGAAGGCCTGGCTCACAGTCTCTGCTCTAATTCATCCCAAAGGTGTTCTATTGGGTTGAGGTCAGGACTCTATGCAAGCCAGTCAAGTTCCTCCAACCCAAAATAATCCATGTCCTGATGAACCTTGTGGTACGTTGGTCCCTTTAACAGCTATAGCAGAAGCGTGCTGCGCTTCGCCGGAGCCGATGCACGTGGCCGGCAGCAGCGATGTCCGCCGGCCACCTGCAATCGCTCCACAGAGAGCCAGAACGGGAATCTGTCGATGTAAACAAACAGATCCCTGTTCTGTCAGGGCAGTACAGAGTGATCGTCTGTTCCTAGTGATCAGGAACAGCAATCTCTCTGTACTCCTTGTCACTACACTCCCCCCCACAGTTAGAAACACCTCCCTAGGAAACACTTAACCCCTTGATTAGCCCCTAGTGTTAACCTCTTCCCTGCCAGTGCTATTTATACAGCGATCAGTGGCTATTTTTAGCTCTGATCACTGTAATAATGTCACTGGTCCCAAAAAAGTTGTCAAAAGTGCCTGATCTATCTGCCGCAATGTCACGGTCCTGCTAAAAATTGCCGATCACCGCCATTACTAGTAAAAAAAAAAAAAGAATAATAAAAATGCCATAAATATATCCCCTATTTTGTAGACGCTATATCTTTTGCGCAAGCCAATCAATATATGCTTATTGCGATTTTTTTTCCAAAAATATGTAGAAGAATATATATTGGTTGAAACTGATGGATGAAATTAGTTTTTTTACTTTTTTTGGGGGGATATTTATTATAGCAAAAAGTAAAAAATATTGTTTTTTTTCCCCAAAATTTCGCTCTTTTTTTGTTTATAGCACAAAAAATAAAAACCGCAGAGGTGATTAAATACCACCAAAAGAAAGCTCTATTTGTGTGGAAAAAAAAGGGCGTCAATTTTGTTTGGGTAAAGTGTCGCAGGACCACGCAATTGTCAGTTAAAGCGATGCAGTACCATATTGCAAAAAATAGTCTAGTCATTAAGGGGGCTGAAGTGGTTAAGCAAAAAAGCACATATTTCGCATGCTCTTTTTTTTTTTTAAGTGGTCTGAAAATATGTCCCATAGTACTTTGCTCACACACAACACACTTCCCTTAGCAAAGATTACACTGTATGAGAAAATCTTCAGCTGTTATACTAGTACGTTGCAGCTGTGTGTCATAATTCCCGTCCAGGAGGGCAGGGCTCAGAAGTGTCTCTCCAGAAAAGCAAAGTGGAAAAGTTTTAAGCAACAACAGAACTGAGAAGTCTCTGGAATAGGGATACCAAAGCGTGAAATACATTGGCTATAATAAAAGAGGAATTCTAACTGGAAACAAGGTGCTTTCCTTAAAGGTAAGATCCAAATGTTCGATAGAAGACTTATTGGGATTCTACAATGCCAGGGAGAATTTTTTGAAGACAATATGAGAAGCGAAAGTTTACTAAAATATTGTTCAGCTTAGTCTGGGTTCACAGCAACTAACCAATTAGGTGTGAAAGAATTTCTAAATTAGGAATTCTCCTTGAATTATTGTTGCCAATTTTCTGGAGAAAAAATAATTTGTTGCTGTAAATTGCAACTTTTTTTTTTTTTTTTAATGACCAATCTTGCAGCCAAGTCCAAGTGGCAATCCGACCTTGAGTTTATGTGAGTAGGTGAAGTGAACACAGGCTAGGGTAAAAAAAGCTTTCTTTAGTAAATCACCCATGATGTGTGAAGTAACCAAAGAAGAGGAGGGGGAGCACATGAGGGAGAAAGCAGAGAGTGAATTGGGATTTCATTGGGAATCTATTTATAAGTCAGAGAGCTGCACTTGTAGACCTCTTTGTGGCTGTCCCTGCATGTCAAACAACCACATGGTGTACAAGAAGATAATATTACTGTCTACGCTTTCTAAGTAATCAAAGACATACTCTCTATTAAGCCTACATGAAGGTGTAAATAAAAGAGTAAGACATTGCAAAGCTGGGAGTACTGAGCAGAGAAACATACATAGGGTTCTCATGCCAACGTACTATCTAATGTACCAGGCAGAGTATAATGCACACCTTGACCTAACCGTATCAGCCAGCCGCTTACAGGAAGACACTCAAGTTTTTGTATCTGGACTTTTTCAATGAAAGTCTTTTCAGCTTTTCATTATCAACTGAACTCCAATTCATTTGTTCTGTTTTTTATTTCTGTGTCAAGTAGATGATGTAAAGCTGCACTCTGGGATAAGCAAATGCTTCTAAATACAAGAGCCATGTGTATTCTCACTTGAACCTTGGTGTGCTTTGTGTATTTGTTCCAGATTTGTGCATTAAAAATGTGCACAAATGTGCCTGTGTGCAGGAGCTTCCTGTATTAAAGACCAGTCACTGCTGCTTCCTCCACTTGGGCAGACTCATGTAGGTGGAGCCTGCTGGGTCACACCCACAGTTCTGCGCTGTCTGTACAGTAATAATTACTGGGTAATAACTGGATTTGCAAGGAAATGACAAGATGGGTAACGTTTATATCATTTGCAGCCATTTGGAAATACATTATATTGTCAAAAGTATTGGGAAGTCTGCCTTTACACGCACATGAACTCTAATGGTATCCAGGGCCGGATTTGTCACAAGGCCACCGAGGCAGTGGTGCAGGGGCGGCGCCGCTTCTGCGGCGACTTTGCGGCCGCCCCCCCCCCTTTCAGGCAGCCCATTAAAGCCTATTAGGGGCACTGGCACCGATGCCCGTAGAAAAGATGGCCGTGAGCCGACCATGCAACTGCGCATGCGCCGTTCCGAAGCCGGCCGGGCTCGGAAAAGCTCGTACGCACTCGGCCGGATGGCGCATGCGCAGTAGCATGATTGCCCCGCCCGGCGCCATTTTAAAAAAAATCGTTGGTTGTAATGTCAGCGGTGCGGCGGCAGGGGAGAGAGATGACATCTCTCATTGCCCGCACCGCTGTTACTCCATCTGATGGCAGGCAGCGTGGCAAATGACATCCCCATCTGATGGCAGGCAGCGTGGCAAGTGACATCCCCAGCTGGTGGCAGGCAGCATGGCAAGTGACAAGAGATGGTGGCAAGTGACACGCTCAGGGCCCCCAATGATTCTGCATTATGGTGAGTTGAACTATTTTATTTTATATTACAATGTAATGATAGAAATAATGTTTTTCAATCATCCTGACCCCATACCAACCATGGTGCCGGGGATAATTGAAGCACTAACACCAGCCATTGCCCTGAAAAATTGCCCACGAAAAATCCTTACCCCTCGCACGCTTACCCTGAAGTATTTTCAGTCTGTACAATTAAAGCCAGTTATTTTCAGTGTTCTCATGTGTGGAGATATGTTTTTAATAGATCTATTGTAGCAGTCATCGATAAATGACGTGAATGGTGGTGTGTGTGTGTGGAGGGGGGGGCGGCCTTGAAGGACTCGGCCTTGGGGCAGCAAAGGGAGTAAATCCGGGCCTGATGGTATCCCAGTCCGTAGGGTTCAATATTGAGTTGGCCCACCCTTTACAGCTATAACAGCTTCAACTCTTCTGGGAAGACTGTGCACAAGGTTTAGGAGTGTGTCTATGGGAATGTTTGACCATTCTTCCAGAAGGACATTTGTGAGGTCAGGCACTGATGTTGGACGAGAAGGCCTGGCTCGCAGTCTCTGCTCTAATTCATCCCAAAGGTGTTCTATCGGGTTGAGGTCAGGACTCAGGACTGTGCAAGCCAGTCAAGTTCCTCCAACCCAAACTCGTTAATCCGTGTCTTGATGAACCTTGCTTGAGTCCTGAACCCGATAGAACACCTTTGGGATGAATTATAGCGGAGACTGCAAGCCAGGCCTTCATGTCCACATCAGTGCCTGACCTCACAAATGCGCTTTTGGAAGAATGGTCAAACATTCCCATAGACGCACTCCTAAACCTTGTGAACAGACTTTCCAGAAGAGTTAAATCTGTTATAGCTGCAAAGGGTGGGCCAACTCAATATTGAACCCTATAGACTAAGACTGGGATGCCATTAAAATTCATGTGCGTGTAAAGGCAGGCGTTCCAATACTTTTAACAATATAGTGTATATTTAAATGAAATTGTGATTGGAGTTCAGCTTTAAAAGCATTGGTGGTCTGTTAAAGAATACTTTCAGGGTGTGGGTTGCATGTAAAGTGTATGTCATTGCTAGTTAGGTGCCTGTTGTATTTTTTTTTTAATTAGGGCTACCTGCTTTGTTCTTTAAAATACTTGCAGTTCATTAGAGCATAGCTTTTTACTAATATTATTGACAATAAATTGTTAAATGTGTTGTTAGCTGGCTGAACTACGTTGGCATATGTTATTATAAGGAAGTGACTCCTGCTTCTATATATCTGGCCTGTATCACCAGCAGTCATTATACCTAATAATTACATAATAATTCAACAGGAACACCATCAGCAACATAATACAGTACATATGCACTAAACCCCTATGATAAACTATACCCACCCTAACCCCAACCACATCCTTTTATCCTTTTCACTAACACTGACTGCCTTTGGGATCAGAGAGGAAACTTTTTTCCTCTGAATCAGCTATGGATTTAGGGTTCAGAGGGCGTAACCGGAAGTGAAGTCAGCACGCACAATACTCCCAGGAGTGACATTTTTGTACACCCGTGGATCAAGCAAGACTGTTAGCTATTGGTATGCATGAAGGAAACGTTGGAGTAAAACCTTAAGAGACACTGAGCGGTTTTAACATGAGATTTTTCCTTGGTGCAAAGCATAGCACTCTCAAATGTGAGTAGGATTACTTTGCTTTTTCTTACTTAAAGGTTGATGGTTTCTACACTATGGCAAATCTTCCTTGTTTTCCATAAGCCTCCTATATGTGTCATCTATGATTATACCCTAATCTTGATAAGTGGAGTGGTGGACGCCCCAGAGTCACTGTGGATGGTGGATCCCTCGTTGATAACAGGCGTTATATTAATTACCTTTAGTAAGTGGTCATGAGTAGTTGGTCAGTTGTCTGGCATGGCGATGGTGGATCACTCAAGCACTATTTGAAGACTCCTAGCACTATTTGAAGATTTCCTTTGCACAACACAAAATAGCACTTTATGGTTATAGATATTATGCACATATAAGAGACTGTCATATTGCATGGACACTTTACTTAGTAGTGGTTTACATTTATATTTTTACTTTTGTATATATATGTATGTACAGAACCCCCTGATTTATTTGTTGGGGAAGGCAAAAGCTAGCAGATCAGCATTGTATAGTAAGGAGTGTGTTTTTAATAATACCCATTGGGGGTTGGTGTACAGCTGCTTTATCTGCAAATAATATTCCAGTGCTGGTGATACTATTTTATATTAGGGTTCAGAGGATGCTGGTTTTTAAATGGATTTATTTTTGTCTTTTTGTTGAACCCATGTCCTTTTCAACCTAACTATGTGACTATGTAATATGCCCCGCAGCTCACACTGCTCCATCTCTATAACACAACTTGCTTGCCCATTTATTTAGCTGTCATCTATGTCTTTGTACCATTTTATACACTTGAGCTGCCAAATTCCTTTCTACCTCCTTCTCACGCCTCCACATCTCCTGTGATCCAGTTCAGGATGATGTGCAAAAACTCACAGTCATACACAACATTTTATAAGTAGTGGATAGATCGATGATCCTTCAAATACCACATCTGCATTTGGCTGTTGCCAGATACAGTTCTATATATACTCTATATTGCTCACTCTGGCCACCATTTTTGGACAGCACATGTGTGAGATCATTCTAAAATAGTATTTAGTACAAGGAGGAGAATTATGCAAGGCTAGTTCTGATGACAGATAGTCATAACAGAACTATATGCAGAAAAGAAAGGTCAAAGTATTTTCAGATGCCTCTACTGCTTCTGGGTTAGTGAATCAAAGTAATAAATCCAGAGGCTCAGCATAGCAGTCAAACAGCCAACATATGCAGAATGAATTTAGCAGTGGTGGTCTCCATGTTCCTTAAAAGCAGACCTTGCACCAAAATAAGCCAAATCAAATAACTAATGGTCCTCCCTCTGATCTAAAAACACAGATTTCTAATATAAAAAAAACACATACAGAAAAAGTTAAAAAAATAAACCTACCTTACACCCAGTTTGATCCACAGTGTTCTTAGCCTTTGAAGGGGCAGCCAGGGATGAAATTTCAGAGAATGTTTACCAATTCTGCTCACAGGCCAATGCAAGGGGTTCTCACATTAATGATTTGCAATTTTCTATAATTGTTACTATGGAGAATTAAGGAAGAAAGGTGAGACTACAAGGTCACTAATGAATATTAATTAAAACAAAAATAATGTGGTGCTCCAAATATTGACAAAATATAAAAACTGTGGAAGAAAAGTGAATATACTCGAACCAGTATCATATACATGAGTATAACAATATATGGTGTATATGAACAAATGAAAACTCAAAGTGAATGTTCCATAGATAAATAAATAAAAAAATTAAACAATCCAAAAAAGTTGTTGAATAAATAAAAATGTGCATCATAAAAAAAATCCTTTGTATGGAAAAAGTCTCTTACTCTTCTCCCGGTGATATAAAACTTGATCTTGTGTATAGACAAAAGATAAGGTTGGCACGCTTACCAAACTTGGTTAACTCATATACTGTACAGCATAGGAGTCAAATAGGCATTCGTGAGGGGAAACCTCACGAGGATTCAGCATGTGAAGTTGATGATAGGAGAGTGAGCCACTTCCGGTATCAGCAGAGAGGTTCCAAATATTAGAAGAGGAACTCCATGGTGTACAATGATCTACATCAAAAGTAAAATTGATGATCTGTGGAAATAAGTAAATAAAACAAAAAAAACACACATAGTGTAGCACTGTATAGTGGGTTTATTGTAAAGACATGGAGTAGACAATCAAAAAATTCCATAACATGCTGGTATTCTTCAGTTATAAAAACAACAGTGTGGACTTCTGGTTCCAGCGCCATATGTAGCGGGTGCAGACAGTGGCTCTGGCAGGGACAACATATACAAGCGGCACCAAAGCCGCCAGGTACATCACCCTATCGCCCTACGGCTCCCCGCACAGCTTTGGAACATTACTCGATGGAGAGGTACCTCATATTGGGTGGCCCCACTCCCGCACAAGTCATGGAGACTGATCCATCTCTCAGCCCCCTGCAGACCAAGATGGCTGATGCCTCCTCACTGCCTGCAGCATCACCCGTAGCCCACACTACTCACCTCACCCTGGCCACCACAGACGAGCAGAGCTGAAAAATGGCCCAGGCAGTGGCAGCCCTGCTCTCCCCCATGGTCACAGCAGCTGTGGATAGGGCTGTTAATGCTGGGATTGATCAGCTCCGGAGGGAGCTGAGAGAACAGGCAGGCTGACTCACAACGCCTCTCTGATCTGGAGGAGGAGGCACAGAGCTCCCAAGCAGCTGCACACCAGGCTTCCCAGACCCAGCAATACATACTGGAAAAGCTGGATGACCTGGAAAATCGCTTGCATTGCAATAACCTAAGAATCATAGGCCTTCCAGAGACCTACAACTCAGGATCGTTGACGGAGTTGTGTACTACTCGCATCCCAGAGGCCCTTGGCATCGCCACCCCCTATGTAGTGGAGAGAGCCCACCAGGTAGGAGCACCATCGAATGACAGACGCTCCCCCCGCCCAATAATATTAAGATACCTGAATTACACGGACAGGGTCGCCATCCTAAAATCTTTCCGAAATGCCAAATCCTTTCAGCTGGAAGGGCACAAGCCTCTCATCTTCACCGACTATAAGTAAGAAGTATCGCACAATAGGAACGCTTTCTAACCCATCTGCATAGCCCTCCACCTTAAGGGGATAAAATTCACCCTGACATAGCCAGCTATTTTACGTCTCACTAGACAGGCAGGGGAGGCAAAGTCCTTCAGCCACCCGGAGGATGCTGCCATGTACCTACACTCATACCTTCACATCCCTCAAGATCTCACCCCTATGGCAACCAACCGTTACCCCGAAGGTCCCAGGGATCAGAGTAGTCCTTGCAGGGACCCTCCAAAAAGGATCCGCTACTCAAATATTCCAGGATCCCCCAAACACCGCTGAAAAAAAAAGGGGGCTTCATGAAACCCGTGTGCTCAAGCTCCTTATTTACCCTGGCCTTCCAGGAACCCACTACTTAATGCCTCATACCTCTATCTGACTGTTCAGGCTATATGTTCTTCTTTGTTACTGTTGCTTAACTGTTGTTGTTCTAATGCTCTCTGTTACAGCCTTCTGGAGATGTGTGGTCTGGTATAAATATGCACTGACCCAAACTACTCCTTGCCATCTGACTTGACACGGCTACCTGGCTAACGCAAGTTGGCATATTGACCAAGTCCCCCTTCTCCGGTAATGCTGTCCTTTGGAGATTGTTACGTGTAGAAGAAAGGGAAGTCAAGACTTCCCTTTAACTGTGAGTTAAATTTTGACTCTTCTTCTATTCCATCCCACTGCTGACTCTTTACACATACCCTATCCTTCACCCTCCCCAGAGTTCACATCCACCCCCTCCCCATCCCCTACCTTACTCCTTTACCTGACTGCCGAACCTGGCAAATACTCCACGGTCCATTGACCGATAACATGCACCTCACTTCGATATAATCTCAACCCTTATAACACAATGAAAATCATCTCATGGAATGTCAAAGGGCTCCGATCCCCCCACAAACGCATGGCGATACTCCGCCACTTAAAAGGATTAAAAACAGACATTGCCCTACTCCAGGAGACCCATCTCCCCTCAGCTGACTTTTGACGTATGCGCAAGCTTTGGGTGGGCCACAACCATGGCTCAGCCTCGAAAAAAGGCAAAGCAGGTGTCCTGATCCTCATACACAAAAACCTCCCCTGCGAAGTGGTGTCATCTGCAAACGATGAGGAAGGGCGTCTTTCGACCCTACACCTTCGTATCTCTAACAAACACCTCATAGTGACCAACGTCTATGCCCCCAATTCTCCTAACAAATCCTTCTTCCAGGCAGTCGCCGCACACCTGGCTCCCTACCTGCAGTTTCCCCTCCTGATAGGAGGTGATTTTAACACAGTAATGGATGTGCAGGAAGATAAATGTCAGGATAAACCTAATCCCCAACCACATCCACAAACTACTGCCACATCACTATCATCCTTTGCTGCGGCTCTCAGCTTAGTGATCCATGGTGGCTATCTCACCCCGAAGGCAGGGAATACTCCTTTTACTCTCCCCCACACCATACCCTGTCCAGAATTGACTACCTGTTATGCAACTCTACTCTGCTAACTAACACCTCAGACACATTTATCCACGAAATCATTATTTCAGACCATGCCCCTATCTCAATACTCATACAAGACTTTGGCCCTCCTCTCCTGATGAGGACGTGGTGATTCCCCCAATTCCTAGCCCAAAACCCTGACCTCCAGGAAACACTAGGTGAAACATGGTCGGCTTACGAAGCAACCAATGCTCCCCATTGCTCAGACCCCAACCTGTTCTGGGACGCGGGCAAAGCTGTCCTGCTGGGGAAGAATCATAGCCTTCGCCAGCATGTACAAACAAATGGTCCTTACAAAAATTTTATGATGCCAGTGACCGCTTGCATCTCACTCAAGCACAGCTATCGCAAAACAACACCCCCGCGAACCGTAACTTTTGCCACTAAGCTAAAACAAACTTTGATATGTGGACAGGTGCCCAGGAATGCATCTATAAATCCCACTCTGACTTACAGTACCATAAATTTGGCAATAAGCCTGGGAAATTGCTAGCTAGACTGTGCAAGGGGGCTCATGCTCCTACTCACATAACCTCACTGAAAGACACCCAAGAAAATACATGTTCTGCCCCTAACGATATTAGCGACATCCTTGAACAATATTACACCTCCCTGTACAGCCCTGACCCTACAGACGTGCATGAAGCCCAAGAATTTTTAAAAAAGATTAACCTCCCACAAATCGACCCCCTCTCCTCTCTCAATTAAATTCCCCAATCACTGAGGTAGAAATCCACAAGACGATCTCCCCCCTTGTAAATGGGAAAGCCCCAGGCCCAGACGGTTACACCCCTAAATTCTACAAGCCAGCGGCACAAACATTCGTCTCAACTCTGGAGAAGGTATATCAGGAGATTCTCCAGGGAGGGGACTACATCCCTTCAGGATACCAAGACCACATTAAGTTGATTGCCAAGAAAGGGAAAGACCCCTCAGAACCAAGCTCCAACACGTCAATTTCCCTCCTCAACATAGACTCCAAAATCCTATTAAAGATCATTGCAAACAGACTGGCCAAAATAATGCCCACCCTAATTCACCCAGCTCAAGCAGGCTTCACCAAGGTTGATCTGCATCTTCCAATATCCGAAAAGTTTTTATGGTTCTCGAACACACCAGGACACACAACAACAACATAGCCATTATCTCCCTTGACACAGTGAAAGCCTTTGACAATGTAGGCTTTCCTTGGTTGTCCTCAGTACTACAACATTTTGGCTTCTCTGGACCGTTCCTTCACTTAATTACCTTCATGTATTCCGCTCCTACAGCTAACATTGTAGCAGCTGGCCTCATTTCCAAAACAGTTAATCTACACAAGGGTACCATACAAGGCTGTCCCCTCTCCCCACTCCTCTTCAATCTGGCCCTAGAACCTCTATCTTCTTTCCCACCCCTCCCTACACGAGTGCAAATAGGACACCAGGAACTCCGCCTAGCTCTATTCGCGGATGGCATCCTTATTTTCACCTCCGACCCCTCATCCGACGTGCCCCTCATCCAAGACATATTTACTAGGCTCAAGGGACATTCAGGCCTATGCATTAACTTTGCTAAAAGCGAGATCCTTTCCTTATTCCATCACAAAACCCCCCTTTGGGCCCATTCCTCTATTTTCTCCATAGCAAAAAAACACATCTCCTATCTAGAAATAAAAATCGGTAGGACAGCCTCCTCCCTATACAATCTCAACTTCACCCCGGTAATATCTAGGATGATTAGTGAGCTGGAGACATGGATGGACCTCCCCATCTTGCTCTTCGGGCGATGTCATCTATTCAAAATGGTCAGTTGCGCCAGACTTTTATGCCCCCTACAAACTATTCCCCTACTCTTATGCCACAAAGACGTACAACATTTACATAGAGTCCTATCCAAGTTTCTCTGGCGAGGACGATGCCCCCGCATTTCACTGCAAAAACTCTTTCTCCCGGTGAGCGAGGGGGAGCTAACCTCCCCAATATAAGAGTGTACAACTTGTCTTGCCTTGTAAGAATATGTTTAGACTGGATTTCACAAACCTCCAGATACTCAAATTTTGATCTAGAAACCCAAATGACTACCCCCTACTACTTACCGGCCCTTTTACACTGTAAACTGCGCTCCATCCCCTCACATCTTCAACAAAACCTGCTAATTCAAGATACGCTAATCGCATGGCGTGAGGTCAGACAGAAGGTGAACCTATCTCCCTGGATCTCTCAACACCTCCCAACCCATGGGAACCCCTCATTTACCCCCACTGCGTCTCACTTGGGCTTCAAGATCTGCACTCAACAGAAACTACTACATTTCGCTCAACTCTTTGAATTGGCCACGGGCAAGGCCAGACTGATCTCCCAAACTCTAGCCCTCTTCAGCCTGCCAAAACATAACTTCTTGCTAGTCCACCAAGCGGTAAAACATGTTGTCAGCTTGTGCCCAAACAAGATTCAACGCTTCCGCCCCTCTTTCCTGGTCACCCTTCTGGAACAACAACACTTCAGGATCATGGACATTTACCAATTTTGAATACACGCCTCAGCAAACCCCTGCAGACAACTTCTGTTGCATCATGGAACTCTGACTTCAATTCCCTGGATGCTGTGGACCGTATCATTACTGGATACAATCCAACCTTTCTTTTTGTCACCAAAAAATTTTGGCGTGAACAACAGTTCAAAATATTGCATCGTGCCTATATTCCCTTCCTATCCTCAAATCAGCAAACCCCCAAACAACATTGCCTATGTATGGCCAGAGAAGACCTACATTGCTCCACAAACTCTGGCACTGTCCCCACCAGTGGCGGTGCGTCCATAGAGGGCGCAGGAGCGCCGCCCCCTCTCTCCTGCGCCCGTCAATCTCCAATAGATAGATTCATGCATTGCAAAGATTGGCTGTTTGGGGCCCCATTCACCTGGCCACATCGTTCATTCACAGAGTTCTGTGAAGGTGAGAACTACAACTACCGACAGCCTATGCAGCTGTCGGCTTGTAGTTCTCAATGAACTACCGGGGCGCTGTTGGGCACTCTAGGTAGTTCATTGATGCTTCCTGTAAGTGTGTAACTTACTGATTGCAGGGTGCAATGCTTTGCAGGCTCCTAGTAAAAAATAAAAAAAAATGCACATTTTTTTACCTGCAAAAAGATGTGCATTTATAATTTTCTTTTACAAAGGTGAACTTATCTTTTAAGACTGTTCACTTTGCAAGGACATTTTCCTTTAGCTTAGTGAAAATATTAGTGATTGCATGCGATTTCAATGATTGAAGACAGAAGAGCTTTGTCTCATTCAATAAGCTGAGGGAAAAGTGAGCAGCCTATTTGTTGTTAGTAAATCAACCCAAATGTGGGCCTTTGAGGTCAGTCGTATGAAACCAGTGGGATAATAAATAAAAAGGTGTGAGGGAAAATAATAATTATGTATTTTTCATCAGTGTATTTTTTCATGAATATACTGTATTTTTACATATTCATACTTTTCAGTTTTTCTTGTATATTATATTTTTTTCTTTGTATTTCCTTTGATTTGTGTCTGTGTCACAATATGATCTCAGTTCTGACATCCTGTTCACTTTCATTTGTGATTCTAGGGTTTAATATGGGGTTAAGGTAATGAATCCAGTCTACTTCATTGTCCAATGCCCTTCAGTCTGTGTAGAAGACTAATCCTCAAGTTCAAATGTTCTATTATTCTGCAACTGTCTTAGCAGCATCACCTCCTTTGCTCCCTCCCCCTCTGCATGTTACAGAACAGCTCAAGGCCCAGATTCTCCTTGCAGTCACAGGCAGTGTGACTCCCTGATCTCTTTTTCTCTTTTTGCACGTCCCTGCCCCATTATCCTATTTATAGCAGAGCTGCTGGGAAATATGAATTACGCTTTCCATGACAGACACGTTTGTGGTCACAGGGGTAAGCCATCCAGGCAGCCAAATTTGCATCTAAAATTAAGATAATTTTATACACTAAATATGTAGTTAAGGTTTACAGGCAAGCAAATTCAGACTTTGATAAAATACTAACGCTTTTGTAAGTGATCCTCTAAAACTAAAGAAAGAAGAACATCACAAAAAAAGGGTTTTCTACTTCATTCATAGTGTAGACCAGCCTTTTTCAACCAGGGTGCCCAGACAAGAAAACCTTGAGGTTTCTTCATGGGTGCCTTGGCAAAATTGCCCAAAAATTGTATACAAGCCAGTGGGTGGACTTTGCACATCTAGACCTTGCAATATTTGCCCACTCTTCTTTGCAGGACTGCTCAAGTTCAGTTACATTTGATGGTGACCATTTGTGGACTGCAGTCGTCAAGTCATTCCACAGATTTTCACTAGGGATTAAGTCTGGCTCTGACTAGGCCATGCAAGGACATTCACTCTTTTCTCCTTCAACCACTGTGTGTTCATTTTTGCTGTGTTCATTATTTTAGCTGTGTTCTTTGGGTCATTGTCATGTTGGAAGGTAGACCTTCTTCCCATTGACAACTTTCTGGCAGAGGGCAGCAGATTTTCCTCAAGAATTTGATGATATTTTGCCCCATACATTTTTCTTCTACCCTGACAAGTGCTCCAGTCCCTGCTGCAGAGAAGCACCCCCCATAACAGGATAGTACCACCTCCATGCTTTACTATAGGAATGATGTTTTTTGGATGGTGAGCTGTATTGGGTTTTCGCCAGACATTGTTTGGTGTTGAGGCCAAATAATTTAATTTTTTCTGTTCAAGGGATAAGATAAGTAAAGATGCTTTTTAAAATTACCCAAGACAAAAACAAACACGTAATCCTTGCAGTGCAGGTGAGCCCTGCTGCAAAAGAAGTTTTTCAATTTTCCTGAGTTCAACTTTACACTAAAAAGTCAGATTCCCTAAAAGACTGTGAGTTGAGGACCCAATGTTCATTTTCTGCTCATTTGGTCTACCACTGACAACAACCTCCTTTTCTCTGTACCAATCTGTAATCTCTCTCCCTCCATAGCAGAATTATAAGAAACTTTATGGGCATACTTCACAAGTTCTCAACATATCCCTGCCTTCCTTACTTAATGCTTTCTATCTTTGCATAACTTTTCCCACCATTGTAAAACTTGTATGATTGCATGAAAAATATTCCCCAACAAAATAAATATGATTTCCCTGGGTGCCAGGTGACATTGGCTCCTCTGAATAACTAAGCCCCATACGGGCATATTTATGGCTAGCCACCCTACAGTAATGCTTTTATTGTCCTGATAGCAGTCCTGACCCGACAATTAGCCCTTTAGTTAACTCTTAACACACAGAGTGAACCTGTTATTTCTAAGAGCCGAAGACCGTGGGACCCACCGTGATGCCCCAAGTCTTCTACTTCCAGGTCTTCTTTGCAGTAATTTTTGTCATCATCCCAAAAATTGTCCTGTAGTATAGACAAACATACTTCAATCTTCGCTAAGCTTTGGTCACAAGAGGAAAGAAAATAGCATAATATTGGGAGATCAATAACAAAGAGGCCAATTAACATCATCAAGAGCAAACTGACTCAACACTGGGTATGTATTTCTTGGGAGAGAGTAGTGGAAGGGTAATTTACCAAATATCCCAGACCTTGGGGAACTTCTTTTTCTATATGTCTTAGTAAGTCATGTGTAATATAAGTTATGCTGGAAGCAGTGATATTGCATGTTGCTGTTGTATTTTTTATTTATTTTTTGTGCTGGCTCTGGCCTAGGACCACTTTCAGTTCAATTCTAAGGGGTGCAATGGGAAAGAAAAATATACTCAATAAAGTGAAGATAGCAAAGTGTTGGGTCAAATATCCATGATATAAGTGTTATTTATGGTATTTTGTTTAATTTTACCAATCATCATTTTCCCCTTTTGAAATGAAATTACAAAGATGTGTCCTGCTTTCAAAATTTTAGATCATGTTTATATTAAACTAAAACGATACATTTCCCATATTCGGCTCACAAAATAAAAGCAAATTATGCTTTTGTCTGGCAGAAGGCATTTTAAATACATGGGTATATAAGTATCCAAAAATTTTCAAAAATACATGGATGATTTTTTAACCAATTACTTAATTTTTTCACAGTAATACAGAAATTGTTGATAGAATGAAAAGAGAGAACCAATGTCCTAAAAACAAACATGCTTCCTTGCCTGTTGGCTGTAATGCTTATGATCCCAATTACTGCATATTACAGAAAAAAATAAGCATTAGAAGCATTGGGTATAGCGGCTTGTATGACAGAAAAAGGTCCACCATATTTCTAACTTCATATTAACCACTTCAGCCCCGGAAGATTTTACCCCCTTCCTGACCAGAGCACTTTTTGCGATCTGGCACTGATCGTCGCTTTAACTGACAATTGCGCGGCTGTGCGACGTTGCACCCAAACAAAATTGACGTCCTTTTTTCCCCACAAATAGAGCTTTCGTTTGGTGGTATTTGATCGCCTCTGCGGTTTTTATGTTTTGCGCTATAAACAAAAAATGGTGACAATTTTGAGAAAAACGCAATATTTTTTACTTTTTGCTATAATAAATATGCCCCAAAAATATATAAAAAAAATGTTTTCCTCAGTTTAGGCCGATATGTATTCTTCTACATATTTTTGGTTAAAAAAATCGCAATAAGCATATATTGATTGCTTTGTGCAAAAGTTATAGCGCCTACAAAATACGGGATAGTTTTATGGTTTTTTTATTATTATTTTTTTACTAGAAATGGCGGCGATCTGCGATCTTTATCAGGACTGCGACATTATGGCGGACATGTCGGACAATTTTGACACATTTTTGGGACCATTGGCATTTTTACAGCGATCAATGCTATAAAATTGTATTGATTACTGTAAAAATGTCACTGGCAGCGAAGGGGTTAACCACTAGGGGGCAGTGAAGGGGTTAAGTGTGTCCTAGTGTGTGTTCTGAAGGGGGGATAGGACTGTGCAGGGGAGATGACAGATCGCTGTTCATACTCTGTATGAACAGACGATCTGTCTGTTCTCCCCTCAGAGAACCGGAAACTATGTGTTTACACACACAGATCCTGGATCTCCGTGTGTCCCGAGCGATCGCGGTAGCCCGTTGGTGATCGCGACCGCCGGGCACTCGCATCAGCTCCGTGGGCGAGCAGGGGGCGCACGCACGTGCCCCCTAGTGGCCGTCTATGTTACCGACGTAACATGGCGGCGATTCGCGCAGCCGAGCCATGTTGCCGCAGTACAACTGCGGTGGCTGGTCGCGAGCGATTAGCCAGGCCCAAATGGATAGATTTTCAGATCTTCCAAAAACAATCAAAATACTGCGCAAATCAGAGCCCGTTGTGCCCCAGATGCTCTACTGCAGTGGTCATCAACCCTGTCCTCAGGGCCCACTAACAGACCAGGTTTTATGTATTACCTTGGGGAGATGCAGACTAGAATACTGCAATCACTGAGCAGCAAATTATATCACCTGTGATATATTTCAGTTATCTTGGAAACTTGGCCTGTTAGTGGGCCCTGAGGACAGGGTTGATGATCACTGCTCTACTGAACCCGGTACTTTCTTTCATCTAATATGGAGCTGTCCTGTTATTCAGGCTTACTGGGGGCAAATAAAGTTCCTTCATGACAACATGGGCTCCCCTCTACAACTAGACCCCAGGCCATGTATACTGGGACTGCTTCATGACATTGAAGTAGATATATTTCTTTCAACCTTCTTGCATGAAGAAGGTAGATATATTTCTTTCAACCTTCTTACATGAAACTCTGTTTAATGCCCGTGGCACGTCCCTGGATGCAGGCGGTTCCCCTCACCATCCAGGCTTGGATCTCAGAAATAAATGCTACACTCCCATACAAGAAATTGGTTCATCTCCATAGGGACTGTCCAACCAAGTACAACAGGGTTTGGGACAGATGGTTGGAGCTATCTGACACATGCGATGCTTGAACCCATGTTTATGACCCCACACAAGGTCACAGTAACTAGTTTTGAGGACTGTCTGCATACTCCTGGAGTTTGCACGGCTCGTGCTATTAGCACTTCCCCTGTATTTTCTATGCTTTGATACACTTGAAAACTTTGTACTGTTCAGATAAACTGCTTTTGTACCTAAGATGTACCCTTTCATCACCATCATTTCTTGATTGATATCTTATATGTTTGTATTTGTACCATGCTTTTATGTTTTGTATGCACCCTTTACCAATGAACTTGGTTTGTTGAAGTTTAAAAAAAAGTTGTGGAGAAGTTTAAAGCAGGGTTAGGTCATAAAAAAATATCCCAAGCTTTGAACATCTCACAGAGCACTGTTCAATCCATCATCTGAAAATGGAAAGAGTATGGCACAACTGAAAACCTACAAAGACATGGCCGTCCACCTAAACTGACAGGCCGGGCAAGAAGAGCATTGATCAGAGAAGCAGCCAAGAGGTCCATGGTAACTCTGGAAGAGCTTCAGAGATCCACAGCTCAGGTGGGAGTATCTGTCCACAGGACAACTATTAGTCGTGAACTCCACAAATCTGGCCTTTATTGAAAGACTTGAGACTGGGACAGAGGTTCACCTTCCAGCAGGACAATGACCTTAAACATACAGCCAGAGTAACAATGGAATGGTTTAGATCAAAACATATTCATATGTTAGAATGGCCCAGTCAAAGTCCAGACATAAATCCAATTCAGAATCTGTGGCCAAACTTGAAAATTGCTGTTCACAGACGCTTTACATCCAATGTGACAGAGCTTGAGCTATTTTGCAAAGAAGAATGGGCAAAAATGTCACTCTCTAGATGTGCAAAGCTGGTAGAGACATCCCCAAAAAGACTTGCAGCTGTAATTGCAGCGAAAGGTGGTTCTACAAAGTATTTACTCAGGGGGGCTGAATACAAATGCACGTCACACTTTTCACATATTAATTTGTAAAAAATGTGGAAAACTATTTATCATTTTCTTTCCACTTCACAATTATGTGCCAATTTGTGTTGGTCTATCACATAAGAGCCCAATAAAATACATTTAAGTTTTTGGTTGTAACATGTCAAAATGTGGAAAATTTCAAGGGATTTGAATACTTTTTCAAGGCACTGTAGACTAAGGATGGGACTGGCAACAGAAGGGGATGTCAGTCTTCCTGTCAGAGCTGACCAGATAAGTTTTACCTTCAGTTAGAGGACATAGATGACACTTTTAACAAGCACGGGGTGGCTGTTGCAGACAATAATTAGTTTTAACCCTTTGATTGTTATGACACATTCCGTATGTCACTGGCTACCTACAATAGGAGACAACCATGCTGCATAGCACATGTTCTTGGCAGTCAAAGGGTTAAATGTAATCAAAATGTAATTAAATGTAAATGGACATCCAACCATTGAAGAAAACGATAGACATAAATATATATATCTAAAACTTATGCAGAGGTATATAGGAAAATTAGATAAAAAATTCCTTTCTATTTTTGAGGTATTAAAGCATGTTTACAATGCAGTGGGTACAGAGTCAACGCAACTAGTTATTTGTTTATAAGGACTGCATGATGTGTCAATATGTACTGTACATGGTTAGGAACATGCATTATAAAAATAACCTAGCAAATTTTAGAGGGCCATATTTTGAACAGTATTAAAAATGTTGAACTGTGATGTAGGGCTCCTGCACACAAGCTGGGCCTTAGACTGTCCATGGCCTCATACATCTATATAGACAAGTATATTCATTTAGTCTACCCCATGCAGTTTTAAGCAGGCTCTGCTGCTATGTATTTGCATTGTAATTACTGTATATCGTATTGTTATTAGTAATATGTTTTTTTATATACATGCTGCACTTTTTTAAAGCACTACATGTGCTGGTGATTATATACACAGTGGGGACGGAAAGTATTCAGACCCCCTTAAATTTTTCACTCTTTGTTATATTGCAGCCATTTGCTAAAATCATTTAAGTTCATTTTTTTCCTCATTAATGTACACACAGCACCCCATATTGACAGAAAAACACAGAATTGTTGACATTTTTGCAGATTTATTAAAAAAGAAAAACTGAAATATCACATGGTCCTAAGTATTCAGACCCTTTGCTGTGACACTCATGTATTTAACTCAGGTGCTGACCATTTCTTCTGATCATCCTTGAGATGGTTCTACACCTTCATTTGAGTCCAGCTGTGTTTGATTATACTGATTGGACTTGATTAGGAAAGCCACACACCTGTCTATATAAGACCTTACAGCTCACAGCACATGTCAGAGCAAATTAGAATCATGAGGTCAAAGGAACTGCCTGAAGAGCTCAGAGACAGAATTGTGGCAAGGCACAGATCTGGCCAAGGTTACAAAAAAAATTCTGCTGCACTTAAGGTTCCTAAGAGCACAGTGGCCTCCATAATCCTTAAATGGAAGACGTTTGGGACCAGAACCCTTCCTAGAGCTGGCCATCCAGCCAAACTGAGCTATCGGGGGGGAAAAGCCTTGGTGAGAGAGGTAAAGAAGAACCCAAAGATCACTGTGGCTGAGCTCCAGAGATGCAGTTGGGAGATGGGAAAAATTGTAGAAAGTCAACCATCACTGCAGCCCTCCACCAGTCAGGGATTTATGGCAGAGTGGCCTGACGGAAGACACATGAAAGCCCACATGGAGTTTGCTAAAAAAAACACCTGAAGGACTCAAAGATGGTGAGAAATAAGATTCTCTGGTCTGAAGAGATCAAGATAGAACTTTTTGGCCTTAATTCTAAGTGGTATGTGTGGAGAAAACCAGGCACTGCTCATCACCTGACCAATACAGTCCCAACAGTGAAGCATGGTGGTGGCAGCATCATGCTGTGGGGGTGTTTTGCAGCTGCAGGGACAGGACGACTGGTTGCAATCGAGGGAAAGATGAATGCGGCCAAGTACAGGCATATCCTGGACGAAAACCTTCTCCAGAGTGCTCAGGACCTCAGACTGGGCCAAAGGTTTACCTTCCAATAAAACAATGACCCTAAGCACACAGCTAAAATAACGAAGGAGTGGCTTCACAACAACTCCGTGTCTGTTCTTGAATGGCCCAGCTAGAGCCCTGACTTAAACCCAATTGAGCATCTCTGGAGAGACCTAAAATTGGCTGTCCACCAACGTTTACCATCCAACCTGACAGAACTGGAAAAGATCTGCAAGGAGGAATGGCAGAGGATCCCCAAATCCAGGTGTGAAAAACTTGTTGCATCTTTCCCAAAAAGACTCATGGCTGTATTAGATCAAAAGGGTGCTTCTACTAAATACTGAGCTAAGGGTCTGAATACTTAGGACCATGTGATATTTCAGTTTTGCTTTTTTAATAAATCTGCAAAAATGTCAACAATTCTGTGTTTTTCTGTCAATATGGGGTGCTGTGTGCACATTAATGAGGAAAAAAATGAACTTAAATGATTTTAGCAAATGGCTGCAATATAACAAAGAGTGAAAAATTTAAGGGAGTCTGAATACTTTCCATCCCCACTGTATATATATAAATATATATATACACACACACACACACACAAACAGTACTGTGCAAAAGTTTTAGGCAGGTGTAAAAAAAATGGCATCAATTAGGAAGGGTTTCAGAAATAGAAGTGTTAATAATTGAATCAAATCAATATTTGGGGTGACCACCCTTTGCCTTCAAAACAGCACCAATTCTTCTAGGTACACTTGCACACAGTTTTTGAAGATACTCAGCAGGTAGGTTGTTCTAAACTAATGACAGATCTTCTGTGGGTGTAGGCTGCCTCAAATCCTTTTGTCTCTTTATGTATTCCCAGACAGACTCGATGATGTTGAGATCGGGGCTCTGTGAGGCGAAAACCAGGACTCCTTGTTTTCAGTCTTTACACTGAAGATAGTTCTTATTGACATTGGCTGTATGTTTGGGGTCGTTGTCCTGCTGCAGATTACATTTGGGGCGAATTACACGCCTCCCTGATGGTATGGCATGATAGCTAAGTATCTGCCTGTATTTCTTAGCATTGAGGACACCATTGATTTTGACTAAATTTCCAAGTGGATTTGCAGAAATGCAGTCCCAAACTTGCAAGGAACCTCCACCATGCTTCACTGTTGCCTGCAGACATTCATTGTTGTACCGCTCTCCAGCTCTTTGGCAAACAAACTGTCTTCTGTCACAGCCAAATATTTAAAATTTTGACTCTTCAGTGCTAAGCACCTCTTGCCATTTTTTCTGCACCCCAGTTCCTATGTTTTCGTGCATAGTTGAGTCACTTAACCTTGTTTGAACGATGAAGGTATGGCTTTTTGGCCACAATTCTTCCATGAAAACCACTTCATGGAACACAACTAGCCAGACTTCTCCGCACAGTAGATGGGTGTACCTGAGTCCTGCTGGTTTCTGCTTTATAGCACTGCTGGAGATCTTCCAATTAAAAGGAAGAAAGCATGATGTGTATTTCATCTGCTGCATTAAGTTTTCTTGGCCGCCCACTGTGTCTAAGGTCTTCAATGTTGCCCGTTCCATTTTGTCCTCAATGCTGAGAAATACAGGCAGATACTTATCCATCATGTCATTTCAACAGGGAGGCGTATGATTGTCCCCAAATTTATTCTGCAGCAGGACAATGACCCCGAACATGCAGTTAATATCATTAAGCACTATCTTCAGCATAAAGAAGAACAAAGAGTCCTGGAAGTGAGGGTTTGGCCCTCACAGAGCCCTTATCTGTACATTATTGAGTCTGTCTGGGATTACATAAAGAGACAGAAGGATTTGAGGCAGCCTACATCCACAGAAGATTTGTTCTCCAAGATAAAAGTGATTGTAAAGTCAGAAGGTTTTTTATCTTAATATATTCTATGCATTAAGATAAAAGCCTTCTGTGTGCAGCAGCCCCCTTCAGCCCCCCTAATACTTACCTGAGCCCCATCTAGATGCAGCGATGTTGTAGGAATGTCTCGGCTGCCCAGGACTCCCCTGTTCATTGGCTGGGACAGCAGCATGGTGCCATTGGCTCCTGCTGCTGTCAATCAAAGTTAGTCAGCCAATGAGAATAGAAAGGGGGTGGGGCCGGGCACATGGAATGGACACACAGAGCTGTGACTCGGCTCGGGTGCCCCCCATAGCAAGCTGATTGCTGTGGGGGCACTCAACAGGAGGGAGAGGCCAGGGGCACCAAAGAGGGACCCGAGAAATCCACTGCACAGGGGAGCTAAGTATAACATGTTTGTTATTTTTAATTTAAAAAAACTAGACTTTACAATCACTTAAACAACATACCTGCCAAGTTCCTTCAAAAACTGTGTGGAAGTGTGTCTAGAAGAATTGATTCTGGTTTGAAGCCAAAGGGTAGTCACTCCAAATATTGATTTAGATTTCTATTCTGTTCATTTTTTTTTTTCATTTTGTAAATTGATAAAAATAAAAAGTTAAAATATATATTTTTGAAAGCATTCTTACTTTACAGCATTTCTTCACACCTGCCTAAAACTTTACACTATATATTTATATATACAGTGCCTTGAAAAAGTATTCATAACCCTTGAAATTTTCCACATTTTGTCATGCTACAACCAAAAATGTAAATGCATCTTATTGAGATTTTATGTGATAGACCAGTGATGGCGAACCTTGGAACCCCAGATGTTTTGGAACTACATTTCCCATGATGTTCAACTACAGTGCAGAGTGCATGAGCATCATGGGAAATGTAGTTCCAAAACATCTGGAGTGCCAAGGTTTGCCATCATCATGATAGACCAACACAAAGTGGCACATAATTGTGAAGTGGAAGGAAAATGATAAATGGTTTTCCAAATTTATTACAAATAAATATATGAAAAGTGTGGCGTGCATTTGTATTCAGCCCCCCTGAGACAGTACTTTGTAGAACCATCTTTTGCTGTAATTACAGCTGCAAGTCTTTTTCGCAATGTCTCTACCAGCTTTGCACATCTAGAGAGTGAAATTTTTGCCCATTCTTCTTTGCAAAATAACTCAAGCTCTGTCAGATTGGATGGAGAACGTCAGTGAACAGCAATTTTCAAGTCTTGCCACAAATTCTTAATTGGATTAAGGTCTGGACTTTGACTGTTCCATTCTAACACATTAATATGCTTTGATTTAAACCATTCTATTGTAGCTCTGGCTGTATGTTTAGAGTCATTGTCCTGCTGGAAGGTGAACTTCTGCCCCAGTCTCAAGTCTTTTACAGACTCTAACAGGTTTTCTTCTAAGATTTCCCTGTATTTGGCTCCATCCACCTTCCCATTAATTGACCAGCTTTTCTGTCCCTGCTGAAGAAAAGCATCCCCACAACATGATGATGCCACCACCATGTTTCACGGTTGGGATGTTTGGCTTTTTGGATGTTTGGGATGTTTGGTTTTTCCCCACACATAGTGTTTTGCTTTTAGGCCAAAGAGTTCAATTTTAGTCTCATCTGACCAGAGCACCTTCTTCCACATGTTTGCTGTGTCCCCCACATGGCATCTCGCAAACTGCAAATGTGACTTCTTATGGCTTTCTTTCAACAATGGCTTTATTCTTGCCACTCTTCCATAAAGGCCAGATTTGTGGAGAGCACGATTAATAGTTGTCCTTTGGACAGATTCTCCCACCTGAGCTGTGGATCTCTGCAGCTCCTCCAGAGTTACCATGGGCCTCTTGGCTGCTTCTCTGATTAAATGCTCTCCTTGCCCGGCCTGCCAGTTTAGGTAGATGGCCATGTCTTGGTAGGTTTTGTAGTTGTGCCATATTCTTTCAATTCTCCGATGATGGATTGAAGCTTGGGATATTTTTTCTTATAACCGAACCCTGCTTTACACTTCTCCACAACTTTATCCCTGACCTGCCTGGTGTATTCCTTGGCCTTCATGATGCCGTTTGTTCACTAAGGTTCTCTAACAAACCTCTGAGGAAATTAAATTATACAGAGGTGGACTCTATTTACTAATTAGGTGACTACTGAAGGCAATTGGTCCCACTAGATTTTAGTTAGGGGTATCAGAGTAAAGGGGGTTGAATACAAATGCACACCACACTTTTCACATATTTATTTGTAAAATATTTTGAAAACCCTTTATCATTTTCCTTCCACTAAACAATTATGTGCCGCTTTGTGTTGGTCTATCACAAAAAAATCCAAATAAAATACATTTATGTTTTTGGTTGTAACATGACAAAATGTGGAAAATTTTAAGGAGTATGAATACTTTTTCAAGGCACTGTATATAAAATTTGTTTGTGTGTGTGCCCACACATAATAATTCACAAAAGTGCAAGTAGCACTGAATATGCCATCTGGCATATTCAGTGGCACTGAAATGTACATGCTTCTTTGCCAGCTAAAGGATCAAATTTACTCATAGAGATTCTGCATCAAATACATTTGTTTTTATTTATTCGCTAAACTACAGAAATCTGGTAGCCATATTTATTTCCTGGGACATAATAATCTGTTCTGCTTATCAAGCATACAAGACAAAAAGCTGCTTGGATTACATCCAAGGAAAGAGCTTAGGAGAAAGGCACAAAGGAAGAACTTCTATATGTATTTAACTTGTAATTAACATGTATGCAGCTGATAAACAGGCTTGTAATAGCATGTCACTTGAGACCCCCTTCCCCCAACACACATACTAAGAATTAGCAGAAATCCATTAGAGTTTAAACCAAAAGCCAAATCTAACATCTTAAAATTGAGCATTTGCACAAATTCTACATATATGATGGTTGTCATTCTGCAAAAAAAAAAAAAACTAAACCAAAATGCTTAAAAACAGGAAAACTTTTGAAACCTGCATTGAATTAAAAATTAAATGTGACAATATAATAAATGTCATAATCTAGTCTAACAATATTCTGCTTTACGTGTAAAAAAAAAATTGTGGTAAACTCCCCAGTGTGTTAATTGACAGCAAACTCCAGTGTCAGACTATCTAGGCCAGGATCCCCCAAACGATGGCCCGTGGGACACATCCAGCCCACTACAGAATTTTATCTGCCCCCAGCTAAGGTCAGTAACATATTCTCAATGTGCATTGATTGAGGATTATGGTCAAAAGAGGCTGCCTATGGTCAATGCTTCTGATGGGGACCCTGATGTAAGGGGGAGCTCGGACTCAAGGGGAATTCTGTTGGGGACTTTTTTGGGCCCACAACTATTTGTAAAATATACAATGTGGTCCTTATACTGAAAAATTTGGAGATCCCTGATCTAACCCATAGCATCTTCTTAATACACCAGACATCTTACAACCCAAACTACCTAGTGGTCCTGATTTTTAATAGGCAAAAGGTAGTGGGCCATGCTTTAGTAATAAGGTTGAGACCATCAAAATGATCAATGAAAAAAATAAAACAATTAACAAATAAAAATTTTGGGGGGTACACAAAATATAATGGAAAGAAAAAGAAAGAAAAAGAAATGTTAAAGTGTAGAATAAAAGTGTGTGTGTGTATATATATATATATATATATATATATATATAAAGGTTCATTTAAGCCACCCTGTAAAAAAAAATAAAATGTGTATTTACCTTTGCAGTGGCCTGTATCTTAAAACTCCTCTGCATTAATAATCCCTGCCAACTGCAGGTATCCAACACTGATGGGTGTGTGGAATACCTGGTCCCTTGCCACATGCCTAATACTTACAAACGGAGGGAGACAACAGGAAGTGAGAGGAAATCTACCCCATGGAAGGAAAATTCACTCCTGGAACAGTTATCATGGGAAAAAGGTGTCTCCACTGATGCTTAATCACCGATCCTTGTTTCCACAACAACCTAAAAGTTTCAAAATCCAATTGTCATAGGGACAGAAAGTGAGATGAAATCTTCTGAACGGGGGCAGAGACAGCAAAACAAATGTTACAGGGGTTTTAACCATTCCCTATGCTATCCAAAAAACGTAAAATATTATATTTTTGGCTAGAACTACACTTAAAAAATGTACCTGTTCCAACTTAGAAACAAATTCAACTTAACAGCTTGCCGACCAGCCGTTGTCATTATACTGTGGCAGGTCGGCACGATCCTAGTGTTGACCCCTTCCCTGCCAGTGACATTTTTACAGTAATCAGGGTATTTTTTTTAGCACTGATCGCTGTATAAATGTCAATGGTCCCAAAAATGTGTCAAAAGTGTCCAATGTGTCAGGCATAATATCGCAGTCACAATAAAAATTGCTGAAAAACATCCCCACAGCATGATGCTGCCACCACCATGTTTCACTGTGGAGATGTTCTTTGGGTGATGTGATGTGTTGGGTTTGTGCCAGACATAGCGTTTTCTTTGATGGCCAAAAAGTTCAATTTTAGTCTCATCAGACCAGAGCACCTTCCTCCATAAATTTTGGGAGTCTCCCACATGCCTTTTCGCAAACTCAAAACGTGCCATTTTGTTTTTTGCTAAAAGTAATGGCTTTCTTCTGGCCACTCTGCCATAAAGCCCAATCTATGGAGTTTACGGCTTATTGTTGTCCTATGTACAGATACTCCAGTCTCTGCTGTGGAACTCTGCAGCTCCTCCAGGGTTACCTTAGGTCTCTGTGCTGCCTCTCTAATTAAGGCCCTCCTTGCCCGGTCCGTGAGTTTTGGTGTGCAGCCGTCTCTTGGCAGGTTTGCTGTTGTGCCATGTTCTTTACATTTGTTTATGATAGATTTGATGGTGCTCCTAGGGATCATCAAAGATTTGGATATTTTTTTATAACCTAACCCTGACTTGTACTTCTCAACAACATTGTCCCTTACTTGTTTGGAGAGTTCCTTTGTCTTCATGGCAGTGTTTGTCTTGCTTAGGTGTTGCAGCTTCTGGGGCCTTTCAAAAAGGTGTGTATTTGTAATGACAGATCATGTGACACTTAGATTGCACACAGGTGGACATCATTTCACTAATTATGTGACTTCTGAAGGTAATTTGGTTGCACCAGAGCTTTTTATGGGCTTCATAACAAAGGGGGTGAATACATACGCACATGCCAATTATCAGTTTTTTATTTCTGAAAAATAGTTTTATGTATATATTTTTCTAATTTTACTTCACCAACTTAGACTATTGTGTTCTGATCCACCACATATAATTCAGATTAAAAAAATATTGAACTAAAGGCTGTAATGTAACAAAATAGGTAAAAAGCCAGGGGGGGGGGGGGTGAATACTTTTGCAAGGCACTGTACCTTTATCATCAGCTTAACTCTAGAGGAGAAAAATAATCACCTCCCTCTTCTATCCTAAACAGTCTGCTTCCACAAAATAAATTAGTCTGTTGCTTGATCTTGCTCAACTTTGGAAGAGCTGGTTGTTGACACATGAAAGTCAACAAACAACATGTATCCTTGCCATAAAAATGAAGGGTATTGTTAAAGGTCTTGATGAGAGAGGCAAATGTTTTCCTGACATTCATCAAATTATTGGACAGGGGTCAAAATTTGATTCATACCATTCTGTGATTAAAGCGGAGTTCCGCCCAAAAATGGAACTTTCACTTTAAGTGCTGGTGACCCTCTGACACGCCACATTTGGCATGTAATTTTTTTTTGGGGGGGGAGCGGGTACCCTGTTTTTACAGGCACCCTGCTCCCACTTTCTCCCCTGGCACCGAGGTGCTGGAAGGAAGATCACCTCTCCCCCCTCCATCTCTGCAATCTTCTGGGACACATTACCGGTCCCAGAAGATTGCCCGGCCATTCACAGCACTGTGCGCCCACAGTTAGAATGCCGGCGCCGCGGAGAGGAGGGGGAGAGGAGCAGGACTTCGTACGCCCCCATCGCTGGACCGTGGGACAGGTGAGTATCTGAATATTAAAAGTCAGCAGCTACACTTTTTGTAGCTGCTGACTTTTAAATGGGTGGAGCTCCACTTCAATGTATTTATGTGGTATATAGCCTTCTGAAATCTGCTGTATCCTTAAATATTTGGCATAAGGTTATTGCTATGTGCCCAAATTACATTTTAATGTAGTACTGAAATAAATAGTGTTACCATATCTCAGGGCCCAGGGGAAGAGCGTACAATGCCACATCCCAAATATACTAGAACAATGAAAAGGGAAATACCATTCCAAAGAACAAGGAACTTTAAAGGCATCATACTAGGACCAATGACACATTATAAGTAAAACAAAAATTACATCAAAGTGGCGGAGTGAGCCTCAGTTACTGCATGAATTTTACATACAAATAGATACAATTAGTGCAAATGCATAAATGGACTAGATGCACGCCACATCTCCATCGGAGAATCGCTGCACACTCGCTGCACTCGTTGAACATCTAGTCCATTTACGCATTTGCATTGATTTTATCAATTGGTATGTAAAATTCATGTGGTTACTGGGGTTCACTACACCGCTTATTAATGTGATTTAATACATTTTTGTTTTACTTATAATGTGTCATTAGTTATAGTATGATGCCTTTAAAGTCCCCTGTTTCTTGGAATGGTATTTCCCTTTTTGTTGTTCTTGAATGTAGTACTGGTCTGTGGCAGAGCAAAACTAATCGCAAGCAATGTATTCAGCAGAGTGAAATTGATTTTTTTTTCTGAAGTTCCCAAAAAATTGTTTTGCTTTCAATTTTGCACAGTTTTTGTTTGTGGCATAGTATTTGATACTATTATGAAACAAATAGCATTCTTTTTTAACTAGATTTAAACCTTTGTATTGTAATGATATTTATGACTATTACAGATATTATAAAAAATACAAGTAAAAAGTTACTGCTCATTTTGGTATAATGCAGGGAAAGCTCTTATTCATGTCTTTCAAAGACACAAAATGAGTGAGCGGGTGGTCTTGCTGTACAGACGTGAGGCGAGGGAGAAGCGTGCACTTGGGTGAAGATGGAAGCGGTCTCCTCCTTTTTATATCATTTTATGGGGGATGAGTGCCTACCTGCCTTATAGAAGATACCTTGTGGGGAGAACCTAAGGAGCCATCCAGGTTGAAAGACCCGAGGCTGGGGTAGAAAGCCACAGGCATGCACGATCTCCTTTAAAAAGAGATCTTAGGAGCTGATAAACGGCAGTATTTTCATTGGTGGAGGCACCCTTCTGTCATCACATTCTTCTTGGTGTTGCAGTTGCACGATTTACATCGTCTGGACATTTGCTAAGCCAGAACTTGGAAGATTGTTCTGCTAGTGAACCTTTTCTCCCATAACCCATTGGAGTGGACTTGAATTTGTTTACTTCATTTATTTATTCATATTTTTTATTATATAAGTTTTTCCACTTGTATATCAATTTTCTTCATTTAGATGTGATTAAATTTTTTGCATTTATATATATTCTTCAATTTATTTAGCGAAGGTCAGGTGAAGTGACTAAAGACAACATCCTTTATATACGCATATAACATTTGTATCAAGGATATACGCAACTCCATGATTGCCCCTCTAATTGCCTACTGCAACAGTGTAGCTTTTTTCGAATCCTGCCCACCAGACCATTTCATGTGGCCCTCACACCTCTCCTGCAACCACGGCACCCTCCTCGTCTCCTCCCCTATCTTGTCACAGCAATCAGCAGTAGAGAGGAGGACAGAACTCCTCCATCAGATCCTGCACTTCTCTGTGCAGCCGCAACACCCCCTCGTTTCCGCCTCCCCTGGTCTCAGCATTCAGCAAACTCCGGCAGCTGACTCCAGCTCTCCTCTGGTCCTCTTCCAGAACCTGAACTTTCTGCTTCCCAGTTCTGCCCCCAGCTTCTTCCCAGCAGCAGCATAAAGTAAGGGGGACACACTGCGATGTAAGGGATGGTGGTGCTCTGGACATCTAATCTTACAGACATAACCAGCCCTTTGAGTACAACCATAATGTTGATGCGGCCCGTGATAAGAATGAGTTTCATACCCCTGATCTAATCAGTAACACTCCTGATATGGGTCATCAGATAGCCCTTGTGTATACCACTTTAGTCTTTTATGACAGAAATTGTACATGAAATCAAAAATTAGAACACCAGAGGGTCATCTTAAGATAAGATAAGATCTCCATACTCATTTATTGTTGGTAACCAAATTAAAACAGGAGAATAAAACAGCCAATGCTTTTGGGGGAAACAACTCCCCTCCATCCGGACTAAAACAACAAAACATATTGACTGCCTTTTATCTTACTATTTTGATATGGTTACCAGCAATAAATAGGCATGGATGACCTTCTGGTGCTCTTTTCGTTGATTGCATTTGATTTAATCAGTTTTGAGGGCCATTTCCTATTGGGCCTTGTTTTGTAGCAGAGCTGCTGAAGTTGAGCCATCAAGCCCAACCAGCACCAACTGAGTGACGAATATAAGATTTGAGTACAGAGCCTCACATCTACTCCATCTTGAAAATAAATTGTTCATTAACTATTTAGAAATATTTTTTAAGAGCCAACCTGGACATGCAGCCTAAACTGTCCATAGCCAAGGAGGATGGGTTTCAACACTTGCAAATGTAACCATATTCTAAGTAACAAGTAGGGATTCAAATTAGCTCTTGAATTGGAGACAGCGTGTGTGCAGTATCTTCTTTGTCAGCTACTTACTCAACCATTGCTAAAGCATGATATATACAGAATGCTAACAACATAAATAGAACCAGAGTAGATCAATATTCAGAGTAAGGGGTCTTATAATCTGGGATTTATTAAATGTAGCATCATTGTCATGGTAATTAAACCTGTTTGGGTGCTATAAACCTTCTACTTATGCGGTTCCTGGTGAGATCAATGAAAGACCATGGTGACAAAATTTTCAATTGAAAGTCAAAGGATAAATCTCTGACAAAGAACAAGAAAAAAGTAAAGAATGTAAAATGTGCAATAGAATATGGAAACATGATTGTATACAGCAACATTTAATAGCCTGTTAAAGCTAATCACTGTTCAATGTGTTTAACTGCTGTTAAAGAAAAACTCCAGGAGAATATACTTTATATTGTATGCCTGCACACAGGGGGAACATATTTGCTCACACACCCATATAGTAAATATTCATTTAAGATGACTTAGTACATGTCAATACTTTAGTCAGCAGCTTCCACAAGGGTTTTAAACTGGCATTCTTCAAACAAACACACCCAACATTTAACTCGTGATGGTCGAGGCAAGATAGGCTTCAAAGATCAGTAAACCCAGACATTTCTCAGCACTATACAGAGAAAAGTCAAGCTGAACCCTGAGCACATAAATAGAATAATGAAGGAAAAAAGGTTTACCATGATTGATGTAAACATGTATTTAATGCTCCTTGCTAAAAATGGAAGTCCACGTATATGCTTTAGAAACTCTTTCCAAACTGCTTCTTCTGTTTCTGGTGACCAGTCACTGTGGCTACTCTTCTGTGAGTGAATGACCAGACACCTACACTCCCCCATGAGGTTCCTGGTGGCTTTATATCAGTGGCATCTGCTATGGGTGATTCTGCAGAGGTCAATGAGAATCTTATCAGCACCCACTACGCCTTATTTATATGAATGTAGCAAGTTCCCAGGCCTCCTCCCGTCTAATGAGAACCTCCAGGGCCAGGTATAGCTGACATCCTTCTGTATATGGTGGGTTGTGAGGCATAGTGGGTGCAAGATAGTTAAAGTCATTGGGTGCCAGACACACAAGGCTGTTCTTCAAGCGTCACCTCCGCTGGCTAGGTCCCTGGCTTGATACCCACTGAAACTTCCAGATTCTTCACCGTCCCCGGTTGGTGATAATACTGTTCCGGTACTTGCTTCAGTTACTCACTGTGGTTCCTGATAATAAGGTGGTTGGTCCCTTAGTGGCAACAGTTTTCCTTCTACCTCTGACCACGGCAGAACCGTCACTTCTGGTTGGATTGCAAGTCACAGTCCCAACCCTGTGCTGCTCTCTTGCTTCTGGATAGGCTCTCAGACAGCCTAGCAGCCAGATGTGCCCAGGATAGGCCCAATCTCTGGCCTAGCAGCCCGGGCAGTACAATACAGGTCCACCCAGACAGCAGTTCAGGTGGTACAGAACCCTAATCACCTGACTCCACCCAAATATATAGGTTCTCTCAGCAGGCCAACTGGCCAAGGGATTTAAGAAAACCCTTGCCCATTGGCTGAAACACCCCATATTCCCATAATCTGACCTTGCATTGCCCTTCTCATATCTAATGCCACCAGGTACCCAGCCACCTAGCGGCAAAAGAGAGAAGTGCAGCAATTACAGCCTAATGCCCTGTACACACGGTCGGACATTAATCAACATTCCGACAACAAAATCCATGGATTTTTTCCAAAGGATGTTGGCTCAAACTTGTCTTGCATACACACGGTGGCACAAAGTTGTCGAAAAATCAGATCGTTCTGAACGCGGTGATGTAAAATACGTACATCAGGACTATAAACCGGGCAGTAGCCAATAGCTTTCATCTCTTAATTTATTCTGAGCATGCGTGGCACTTTGTGTGTCGGATTTGTGTACACACGATCGGAATTTGTTGTCGGAAAATTTTATAGCAAGCTCTCAAACTTTATGTGTCGGAAATTCCTATGGAAAATGTGTGATGAAGCCTACACACGGTCGGAATTTCCGACAACAAGGTCCTATCACACATTTTCCATTGGAAAATCCTATCGTGTGTACAGGGCATTAGAGTGAAATCAACTTATCCTCAACAATTAGCCAAGGTAGCTATACCTGGCAGGCAAATGTATGAGTAACCCTGCCTAAAAACCAGGGTGCTACATGAAGTTTTGCAGTGCAAAAAAAAATAATCAGGATTTGCTGATCGCTTGTAAATCTGTAAATCTGCAAATTTTCTCATGTATGACCAGAACTATGTCCATCCATTAAATAATCACATGGTTAGCAATAATGTGTTGTGGTGTTAGATACATTTGTGGCCTCCTTTCCAAACACCAAGCCAATACTGATAGACCTTGGGCTCTTCTGGTTCCCCAAAAGGAGCATGTAATTAGGACGTTATTTGCAAGCCAATCCCGGTTATGTTAAACTGGTGAAGGGCTCCATACAAAGGATTCAAAATGTAAACTTTGATAATAAAAAACACACCCAGACATGGGACTATACCACTTTATTGTGTTTGTTCATTTACCACTTTAAACATTTAAATGTTAAAAGAGGGACTATGGCATCCTGCTTCTTATGCCGCGTACACACGAGCAGACTTTCTGGCATACTTGGTCCGGCGGACCAGAGTCTGCCGGACAATCCGCCCATGTGTAGGCTCCGGCGGACTTTTCCGGCGGGCTTTTGGGAAAAAGTCCGCCGGAAAAGTTTTTTCCCAAGTTTTTTTCCCAGTTTTTTCCCAAAAGCCCGCTGGACCTAGATTTGAAACATGTTTTAAATCTTTCCGTCGGACTCAGCTTCTGGCGGAAAGTCCGCTCGTCTGTGTGCTGGTCCGACGGAAAGCCCGCTCGTGTTTATGCTGGTCCAACGGACCAGATACGACGCGAGGGCAGGGTATTGCATCTCACGCTCGCTGTAATAGGAAAAACTAATTTTCCTATTGCGGCGAGCGCGGGGCATACCAGGCCCTTAGGTCTGGTATGGATTATAAAGGGAAACCCCTACGCCGAAAAAACGGCGTGGGGTCCCCCCTAGAATCCATACCAGACCCCGATCTGAGCACACAGCCCGGCCGGTCAGGAAAGGGGGTGGGGACGAGCGAGGGCCCCCCCTCCTGAACCGTACCAGGCCGCATGCCCTCAACATGGGGGGTGGGTGCTTTGGGGGAGGGGGGCGCCCTGTGGGGCGCCCCCCCCCCCATAGCACCTTGTCCCCATGTTGATGAGGACAAGGGCCTCTTCCCGACAGCCCTGGCCGTTGGTTGTCGGGGGGCGGTGGGCGGGGGCCTTATCGGAATCCGGGGGCCCCCTATAAGAGGGCCCCCAGATCCCGGCCCCCCCACCCTATTTGAATGAGTATGGGGTACATGGTACCCCTACCCATTCACCTAGGGAAAGTGTCAATAATAAAACACACTACACAGGTTTTTAAAATAATTTATTAAACAGCTCCGGGGGGGGATCTTCCTCCGGCTTCGGGAGTCCCTCCGGTTCATCTTCTCCCGGCGTCCGGTTGGTTCTTCTCCGCTCTCTCTGGCCTCTTCTCCTGGTGTTCCAGTTCTTCGGCCGGCTCCTCTGCTGTGTTCAGGTGGCTCTCTTGCCAGCGGAGGTCCGGACTTCTGGGCTTCTGGTCTTCGAAGAACTGAAACACCGGGAGAAGAGGCCGGAGAGAGCGGAGAAGAACCAACCGGACGCCGGGAGAAGATGAACCGGAGGGACCCCCGAAGCCGGAAGAAGACCCCCAAAGCCGGAGGAAGATCCCCCGCGGAGCTGTTTAATAAATTATTTTAAAAACTTGTGTAGTGTGTTTTATTATTGACACTTTTTCCCTAGGTGAATGGGTAGGGGTACCATGTACCCCATACTCATTCACATAGGGTGGGGGGGCCGGGATCTGGGGTCCCTCTTATAGGGGGCTCCCGGATTCCGATAAGCCCCACACCTGCAGACCCCAACAACCAACGGCCAGGGTTGTCGGGAAGAGGCCCTTGTCCTCATCAACATGGGGACAAGGTGCTTTGGGGTGGGGGGGCCCCGCAGGGCGCCCCCTCCCCCAAAGCACCCACCACCCATGTTGAGGGCATGTGGCCTGGTACGGTTCAGGAGGGGGGGCGCTCGCTCATCCCCACCCCCTTTCCTGACCAGCCAGGCTGCATGCTTGGATCGGGGTCTGGTATGGATTCTAGGGGGGACCCCACTCCGTTTTTTCGGCGTAGGGGTTTCCCTTTATAATCCATACCAGACCTAAGGGCCTGGTATGCACCGCGACGGGGCTCGCAAGGTGTCAATCTCGCCGATAAAAGCGGCAAGATTGACTTCCTTTTCTAGTCCCATCGCACCTGAGTCACGTTCAAAATGAACGGACTTGTCCGTGTGTGGGCAAGTCCGTTCATTCTAAAAGTCCTTTGTAACTCCGGTGAAAGTCCGTTGGAAAGACGGGCGGACTTAGCCCGCCAGAAAGTCCGGTCGTGTGTGGGCAAGTCCGTCCATTTTAAAGTCCGGCGCACCTGGCGGACAAAGTCCGTCAGAAAGTGTGCCGGACCAAGTATGCCAGAAAGTCCGACCGTGTGTACGCGGCATTACTTTTAAAAAGCAACCGTAGGTAGGTGTTTGGTTGTAGAAAAATTACCTTTTCTCCTGAATTTATTTATTTTCTCTCTTCCATTGCTCATGATGTGAAACAAATCCAGCATTTGGTATTTGGTATATATATGTCATTCTTTTGTGAAATATCTATCAAAATTGCAGATTATAGTTCACTTTCCAGCATTGCATCAGAGGATCACAGGGAAAGACTACTTGATTTTCAATAATAAAAGCATTTTTGATGGAAGTCTCCTGCAATAATAGAAACAAAAAAAAATTTGAAAACTCATCTCTTCACTTTTGCAACAATTTGCCTCCGGGAAAGTAGTAGGGTTGGAATGCAAACATTTTTTTTTTCCACAATAAAAGTTTATTGTAAAGTTAGAATGAATACAAAGTATGGTTTAGTAAAATAACAAGAGAAGAAGGGTAAAAAAGGGGGTAGTTAGTATGTACATTGATACATATGCTATTAGGTTGGTGTCGAACATGTATACAATGTCATAGGAAGCACATTTTTACATTGTTCTGTTGTAAACAATAAACTAAAAAGGATTTTTTAGGATATGGCATATATTGAAAATGTATAGAATGAAAAGTAGAGTAGGTAGGCTATGGTTAAACCTCTGTCAAGGTTTTATGTAATTGAGATGTTATCATAGTTAGACATAGAATTATACATAGTAACACACAATAGTGCAATATATCCATTTGTCAGATCTATATAATAATCAGTGCCTAGAATTGGTAAGTATTAAATATAACATGTAACCTTGGGAGAAAGAAATAGAAGCAAGCAGTGATTGTCATAAGTTACAAAGAGGGTTGAGAAAGCCATTGATGCCAAGAGTGGTAGTAATCCAAATAGAAATTATTATTGCATGCAAATATAGGTTTGTGTGCACATTGAAGATTGACTTCTCTTATGACACCTGCAAGTCCTGGTGGGCAGGTACAGTGCCAATTTTGAGATGTAAGAGATTTGGCAAGTTTTTATATACTCTATTTGTCCTGGTAACTATTCTCACTGAGTTTAAAATTTGTGGGAAATCCAACATTTTAGAGTTGTCATCAGAGCAGAAAGTTGGGTATGGGAAAATCTCCAAATAGGGACACTTGTTATGATGACAAATGTCTAAGACATTTCCTCTTACTTTCTTGAGTTTCTAGGACCAGCAGTAAATATAAGTCTTTCCTATGGGACACATGCTAAAAAAAAAAAAAAAAAAAAAAAAAAGAAATTACATGGATTTTAATGCTTCATTTCTGTATGTAGAAGATATAAAAAAAAGTGTTTGACTTACATACGCTTCTACTTGTGAAAATGTCACATTTATTGACCCTTCTAACGCTGGCCATTGGTGTTTTCTGGGTAGTCCACTCAAATGATTTCTCAACTTTCTGATAAATTTGCATGCAGGACATACCAGAGATCAATATGATCATGGGAATACAAAATGACTGCCTCGATTTCTATAAGAATGTGGCCCTTGAAAGCTTATCAAGAACCTGGGCACTAGGTTAAAATTTGCAGGGTATTTAATGAGCAGTAAAATATAACATTTCTAATATTCTATAAGAATAGAAAATGACAGGGGGATTGGGGAAGAAGGCAGATGGTAAAAAAAAGGATAGTAAAAATGACTTTGGTGAAAAAATATATATAAAAAAAAATACAATACAAGAGGGAAATTAGGCTGAAAAAATGCAGAGGAAAAATGGCAGAAAAAAGAAAACAAGTTTGTGGGACAATATGTTGTAGTAATATGACTGAACCGGAGTGACTCCATCTTTATAAGTTCATATAAGATTAACTTGGGATAATCTGCTAGTTAATTTAAGTTCTGTATTCACAGACTGTAACAGTTTTTGCAAGGCACACATATGGGAAAATATAGCTTACAGCAGCATCTTTCTATATAAAGTTTTTGTGGTAAGAGATGTCTGGGCCCTTCCTGTGTAATGAGACATGAGACATGAAACGGGGAAGCAGAACCCATGACTATGAGTCATGAAAGCAGATGGCATTATTAATGATATGTAATGATATGTAATGATGTGAGATGTACACCTCTGTATTAAACACGCCCATTTTCCATATTATGATTGGCTAATGATAACGTATATAAGTTGTATACCCGCCCAGAATTTAACCAGATAGCTTTGAATATCGACTTTGACTCATCTCTTCTTGTGTTCAGAAAGAAGCTATCTCACCAGTACTGGGAGGGTCTTGTGAGTGTGGTAATTGCCGTAATTATACCTAGTTGGTCTTGTCAGGTATATAGAAATACCGTTTGATTCCACTTTAGGAATGAATTTAGGTAAGGGTCACCTGTGGCAAGGTTTTTCTTGCCTCGGCTCTGATAAAACCTTAGTCTTTTAAGAAAAAAAAAAAGAGAAGTGTGAGACGGACCATGCGGATCTGGCTTTAGGTAAGCCTTTTAAGAAGTTTAAAATGTAGTGTGGCTTTTGGGAAGCCCCTGGCTTTAGGTAAGCCTTTTAAGAAGTTTAAAACGTAATATTACACTCCTTTTTGGTGAAGGAGCAGAATAAGTGAAAGGATGTAATAAGACAATTACTACCGGGACTCACAAACTTTTGCTCTATCTGGTTTTTCTTGTCTATCGCATTTTCAACATAAAACTATAAGATATCTGTTGTGTGGGATACGGGGCTGTATGGGGGAAGGCAGCCCCCTGTTTTCACTGTGTTATATGATGTCCCAAGAGGGGCAAATTAAATTAGAGTGAAGTAAATTTCCCTTGTTATGTTCAGGTATCGTGGAAGGGGTGAGTACTGTTATGCCCTGTACACACGAGCGGACTTTTCGACCGGACTGGTCCGACGGACCGAACGGACAATCCGACCATGTGTGGGCTTCATCGGACCCTCAGCTGACTGTTTCTGTTGAAAATCTGACAGACTTTAGATTTGGAACATGTTTCAAATCTTTACGTCGGAACTCCGCCGGACCCAGTTCCTATCGAAAAATCCGCTCGTCTGTATGCTAGCCCGACAGACAAAAACCGACACTAGGGCAACTATTGGCTACTGGCTATGAACTTCCTTATTTTAGTCTGGTCGTATGTCATCATGTACAAATCTGTCAGACTTTGGTGTGATCGTGTGTAGGCAAGTCTGTTCGTTCGAATGTCCGTCGAAAGTCCGTCGGAAAGACTGTCGGACCTTTGTTGCCGAAAAATCTGCCCGTATGTACAGGGCATTATATGCATATTCATTATAAGTTTGCTAAAGGTTTCTTTGAAGAGATAATGGTATAGTATATGAATAATATGACTATGACTCCCCTTTGCTAGTATTTTGGTTATAGAGCTTTGGAATTATAAGTGCTTGATTCTGTTTGAAAAATGCGTAATTTTTTTTAGCATGTTGTTAACATAGTCTGGTAACTCTGTGGAGAAAGAAAAGAGTGGTATTTTTGAAGCTTGTGAAAAAATGTGTTAGCTGAAAGGGGGTTTGTGTAAGGTAACTGTGTGATGAGATTGGAAAGTGAGAGTGCTTTAAAATGTGTTTTTTAATAAAAAACATCCTACATTGTAGAAGGTAAAGCAAGTGAAGTTAGAAGGTAAAAAAGAGATTTTAGTTATTTATTAAAAGAAGGTTTGCATTTTGCAGGGTTTTTTCAATGCATTGTTCTTTGTAGACAAGCCGATTTCAAAACTGTTTTAAAACTGACACATAGAAAAAGAAAACAAAGTGAAGGAAAGTACTTTTAAAAAGAACAGGAAGTTAGCAGTCAGAGTTGTTTGAGATTTAAAGGAGACATTTTTACCGGAATTGCATACCAAGCTTGAAAGGATTTTTTTCATGATTGCTGTAGCAATGTGGAGATATTTGTTTTTATGTATTTATTGATCATGAAGTATCTTTGAGCAGTGGCGGAATTACCAGGGTCGCAACAGTCGCAGTTGCGATGGGGCCCGGCATTCCGCCACTGTGGGGGGGGCCCAGCGGGGTTGCTCTTCACACACGGCTCTGAGCGGAGATTGTGTGTCATAGAACAATAGCACAGAGACACCGGTGGCATTAACGCTCTATTTGCCCGTCCGTCCTCTCTGGCAGGGGATGAGAGAGGACACACAGCTGATCTCACGGCTCCCCCTTCTCCCCCCTCCCTCTCCTGTGTGCTCCGCAGGAAATGTGAGCTCCTTAGCTTCACACTTGGCTGCCCGCGGAGCACACAGGAGGGGGGAGGGGGAGAAGGGGGAGCCATGAGATCAGCTGTGTGTCCTCTCTCATCCCCTGCCAGAGAGGACGGATGGGCAAATAGAACGTTAATGCCGCCGGTGTCTCTGTGCTATTGTTCTATGACACACGATCTCCGCTCAGAGCCGTGCTGTCCTGAGAAGGCAGACGGCACTGATGGAAATTAATAGCAGGCACTAATGAGCACTAATAGAAGGCACTGATGAGCACTAATAGAAGGCACTGATGAGCACTGATGAGCACTGATAGAAGGCACTGATGAGCACTGATAGAAGGCACTGATGAGCACTGATAGAAGGCACTGATGAGCACTGATGAGCACTGATAGAAGGCACTGATGGGCACTATTGAGCACTAATAGAAGGCACTGATGAGCACTAATAGAAGGCACTGATGAGCACTGATAGAAGGCACTGATGAGCACTGATAGAAGGCACTGATGAGCACTGACAGAAGGCACTGATGGGCACTGATGAGCACTGATAGAAGGCACTGATGAGCACTGATAGAGGGCACTGATGAGCACTGATAGAAGGCACTGATGGACACTGATGAGCACTGATAGACACTGATGAGCACTGATAGAAGGCACTGATGGGCACTGATGAGCACTAATAGAAAGCACTGATGAGCACTGATAGATGGCACTGATGAGCACTAATAGAAGGCACTGATGGGCACTGATGAGCACTGATAGAAGGCACTGATGAGCACTGATAGAAGGCACTGATGAGCACTAATAGAAGGCACTGATGAGCACTGATAGACGGCACTGATGAGCACTGATAGAAGGCACTGATGGGCACTGATGAGCACTGATAGAAGGCACTGATGAGCACTGATAGAAGGCACTGATGAGCACTGATAGAAGGCACTGATGAGCACTAATAGAAGGCACTGATGAGCACTGATAGACGGCACTGATGAGCACTGATAGAAGGCACTGATGGGCACTGATGAGCACTGATAGAAGGCACTGATGAGCACTGATAGAAGGCACTGATGAGCACTGATAGAAGGCACTGATGGGCACTGATGAGCACTGATAGAAGGCACTGATGAGCACTGATAGACGGCACTGATGAACACTGATAGAAGGCACTGATGGGCACTGATGAGCACTGATAGAATGCACTGATGGGCACTGATGAGCACTGATAGAAGGCACCGATGAGCACTGATAGATGGCACTGATGAGCACTGATAGCAGGCACTGATGAGCACTGATAGAAGGCACTGATGAGCACTGATAGATGGCACTGATGAGCACTGATAGCAGGCACTGATGAGCACTGATAGAAGGCACTGATGAGCACTGATAGAAGGCACTGATGAGCACTGATGGAAGGCACTGATGAGCACTGATAGACTGCACTGATAAGCACTGATAGAAGGCACTGATGAGCACTGATAGAAGGCACTGATGAGCACTGATAGACAGCACTGATGAGCACTGATAGAAGGCACTGATGGACACTGATAAAAGGCACTGATGGGCACTTATAGGAGGCATTTATGGGCAATGATAGGGGGCACTGATGGGCACTGATAGGAGGCACTGATGAGCACTGATAGGCCACATTGATGAGCACTGATAGGCAGCACTGATAGGAGGCACTAATGTGCACTGATAGGCTGCACTGATAGATGGCATTGATGGGCACTGATAGGTGGTACTGATGGGCACTGAGGAACACATAGCCAAAACTCAGGCAGTATTGATGGGCTTTGATGGGCAGAATTGAAGAGTACTGATAGGTGGCACTGATGGACGCTGTTAGGCGGCATTAATGAGCACTGATAGGTGGTGCTGAATTGATGGGACTAATAGGCGGCATTAATAAGCACTGATAGGTTACACTTGTAGGTAGAAGTAATGGGCACTGATAGGCAGCATTGATGAGCACTGATAAGCAGCACTGATGGGCACTGATAGATGGCACTGATGATTGGGGCACTGATTATCAGTGTAAACAATTTACTGACATTCTTGACAGTTAACGGCAGTCCTTTCCTAACACAGTCACAGCGTGTGAGGAAAGGGCTGTGGATAACCGGCAAGTCTGTTTACATGTGATCAGCTGACATCACATGGTAAAGGGCCGATGTGATTGCGCTGGATGCATGTCCCAGGGGTCATGCAGGAAGCATGGTTTTGGGAGGATGTCCATGGACACCCTCCCAAAATTGGAAGCCCAGGGCTCGAATGGAAGGGGGGCCCATCATGGTTTCTTGCACCGGAGCCCTGAAGGTTCTAGTTACGCCTCTGTCTTTGAGGAAACGACCTTAAAGGACAGCCGAGATAGGAGTTTTTAAGCAGTTAAGGAAATGAACACAGAAAGAGTTTTGTTTAAAATAAGGAATTTAAAGTGTCACGGCCAGGTTTAAAATTTGGGGTATCAGTATGTTGTTAAAATAAGGATTTTTGTGTAAACGTGCCCCGTTTGTTTGTTTATTGTTTTTTGCTGAAGTTATAGTCAGGACTCGTGGGTCGGTAAAATGTGCAGATCAGTGCAGATCACTGCTCGGCAACAGGCACAGGTACAGAGGGTGGTGAGGGTTGATTCCCAGGTGGCATCGGGATATGGTGCCTCTACTGCACCAGACATACCTGATGTAGGGGAGGAGGACTGTGAGACCGAGGCTTCGGGGAGGGCACCCACACCTGCTTGTACAGGAAAAGGTTCAACCAAGGGTAAAAAAAGAAAGAGTTGGTAGGGAGGCTAGAACCCTTGTTGAAAGCACCCCAACTCGTGCAATGAGCAGCCCCAGGTGCTGAGGTCTTGTGAGACTATTACGGGATTACGGTACCAGAGATTCACAGAAACACCAAGATGTCGGTTTATTGGGCAGTGATTAAATTGTCGCTGCTGGATGCACTGACAGGGGGACATGGTTACTGTTTTGGGGGGTCTGAATGAGTTAGAGGGAAGGTAAAAATCTTCCTCTTTTCCCCTCAGATTCCCTCTTTGCTCCCGATTCTCCACCTCTGAGCTGGTGGGTTTGGGGGTGTGAATTCAGACACGGATCTCCAGTGAAGCGCTGAGATTGCAGCTTCATGGACTGGCTGTTTCTGTGTCGATCAGTGAGGATTCTCAGAGTGCTGAGATCATCGGAGGGAGAACATGTTTAAACACTTCTCCCACGATTGTCTCTGTTTCATGGACTGTTTGTGGACTGTGATCTGTGGCAATCCTTGGGGTCGCCACTGTTCGCAGTTTCATAAGACGAACACCTAGTTAGAGGAAAGTTGTTGTTAATAGAGAGAAACGCTTAATTTTATGTGTATATCAATTTTTGTCTTGTTTTGGAATTCCAATTTAGAGTATAGGTTGTTTTTTTCTTCTGCATGCAGATAAATTGTTGGGTAGTTGATATGTCCTATGATCGTGCTAAGACAGAGAGCGTTGCTAAAGTGGGCAGGTGAGAGGGACAGAGTGGGGTACTCATCTGTGTGTGGTGCTTTAAGAGGATTGAATCGCGGATTTGGACAAGGACAAATTACTATTTGAGTGATTCTTCCTGACCAAAGTACTGATTAGCACAATGCACAGAGGTACATATCCGCTCGCAGAGATCTGCTATTTTGCTTCAGGTGGAAGAGGGGATCAAACCACCAACCAGGCCCTCACCACTGCTTTTGTGGAGAGCATACTGTTATATTTGCATTCCATAGTCAGCGAGTCAGAGAGACTTGCTGAGGTGGAGAATGAATGTTAAAGTGGATGTAAACCCAATGTCATCCTTTCTAAACTACTGCCATAGGGGTTATCTATAAGGATATACATGCCTCCTGCATGTATTTTTACCTGTCAAATGTCTCCCCTCTGTCTGTTATAAGACCTGAAAAACAGCAGATTCTGTGGGTGGGTCTGTTGTCTGGAGCTCGGTGGGTGGAGTCCTGATGTCAGTAGACTCCCCGCCCACCTCTACACTCCTCTTGTCAATATGCACTTTCTCCTGTGTATTTCTTACACTGAATTTCTGCTATGATCTCTAACATCCAGTGAAAAGACAGAAAAGTAACCACATGACTTCAGCATGCCAAATCATGCTGAGGTGTGGAACAGCCAATCCTTGCAGAGCTGCTGAAGAAAGGAGTGGGGGAGGGAATTAAAAAATAATGCATGTCTTAGGCTAGTGCACGAGATATGTAAATCAACTGTCACTCACAGCAAGGGGGAGGATTTGACAAAGTTTTTCTCAGTTTGTCAAGATTTATCTCACTGAACAATAAAAAAGGATTGCTCAGAGTTAGATTAACTCTTTGTGGCAAGACTGGGCTCAAATGATAGGAAATCGTATACTCTATATTATGACATCAAAAAAAAAAAAAAAATTTCAGGTTTACATCCCTATTAAAGAAGGATTTGATTCAGAAAAGTTATCTAACAGTATATGTTTATTGTTAAAATGTTGCAACTATCGTCAGTCTGTTCATGAAATGTGTTGGGCACATATTAAGCCCACTGCATAGTTAATTGGGAACATTAAAAGGGGAATGTGACACGTCACTGATAAAATTATATGTATGCGCTGGTACCAAATGTTTTTTTCAGGAAGCTGATCAGATACAATTTCTTTGGGAGTAACATTTCAACTTATACATGGGGTGTTTTGATTGTTTCAGTTGGGCTCTGTTTCCACTGTTGCAGACCCAAACTCGTGCGATTTGCGATGCAACTTTGAAGTGCGATTTCATGCAACCAGTGAAAACTGCGTGGGAACAAGTTGCGACGAAGTCGGAACAAAGTCGTGCAAGAGACTTTTTTGGAGTCGCTGCGACTTGGGTCACACCGGTTGGAACGGGGAGCCTTGAAGTCTGATTTTAAGGACTGGTTTGGTTGTGAAGGTTGTTTATTCTTGCATTATTAAAATTAAAAGGTGGTTTTTCGGTATCGGCGAATGTGCTATAGATCGGATTGATATAATTGCTCTGGGTTCCAAGATGTTCAGTAAATTACATTATACTGTTATCAATGAACAGAACCTAGACTGGTGTTTTGTGTAGGGAAAAAATATATTATAAAACAATAGATTGATGGGGGGAGGGGCCTGAAGGTGGTGCCGGAGTGCTGATGAAGGCGTGCAGTACAATGCGGGTCGGTGTATGGAGAGTCTGAAGCCGCTATCCCCGGGACACTAGGGAGGACGCGGAAGCCGCACCGATCACTCAAAGCAATAGGAAGAGGAGGATCAGAGCGGTGCACTGAGGTGGGAGATCGATGCCGCTCCGCGCTGTCTGTGCTTGAAAGGACGCGGCCATACCCGAAATAGAAGGAGGAAAAGATCCCCACGTGTAGATTCCGGCTGTGTAGTATAACGCCAGTGTGGAGGGGGGTCCGATCCTTCTCTGAGACGGAAACCATAGTCAAAAAACAGAATTAAAGCCAAGGAGCAAGTTACATTTCCCCCTGCTCCACCCCCTCACATCACACCAGTGCTATAATGGAGCACGGCGCGTGGAAACAAAAACAACACAGCATACTGCTCAATAAGGAGTTGGTGAGTTTACGTATCAAAGAAGACCTCTCTCCAGGTATGATTTACCCTTTATCGCTGTGTTTAAGATCTCCCTTTATTATGTAATGATAATGAAAAAGGACTGATAATGCAGGAGGTTTAAACATAGATGGAGGAAGGCAGGATTAATTAAATTAAATGAGATCTTCCCCCTTATCCCTGCGCTCCTATCCTGGAAAGTACCCGCCGAAGAACTGCAAGTGTTTTGTTTTTTTGAAAGATAGTTATGTAGGAGGAAGATGGGAAGCCTAAAACCAAACCCATAGAACTTTAAACGCATAGGATGCTCGTTATATACTATGCCTGCCATATAATAGCATTACAGTGCTGATATAAAAAGCCGCACGAAAAGACCGAAGGACGGGGTAGAATTCGGACACCCAGTCAGGTCTAGGATTGGGGTATATTGCTAGCAATCCGCTGAAGTATGAGAGGGCGCAACCAGAGAACAGCTGAACCCAAAACTCCTAGGGAGAGTCTTAATACAAGCACAGTACAGAAATATTTGAAGGAAGTAAATACCAAAAGTCCGGTTTCTGAAATGAAGCAAGCAGGAACAAAGGAGAAAAAAACACAGTTGAAACAAAAAGGGGGACAGGGGGAGAAGGCTAGAGAAGAGATGGAGCATGAGGGCGCTACTGCATTGAGTGATCCTGAGGAGATAAGGAATATAACATCTAACATAAGTAAAGAGGAGATAACAGAAATGTTCATGAAACTAGAAAATGTTATCAAAACAGAAATATCAAGTGTACGATTAGACATGGGCCATCTACTTCGTAGAGTGGAAGAAACAGAAGAAACGGTTGACTCACAGGCAAAAGAGATACAAGACTTAAAAGATCAAATGAAGAAATTGCAATATGAGAATTGCCTCATGATGTATAAATTAGAAGAACAGGAAAACCAAAGCAGAAGACAAAATTTGCGTATAAGATCCCTTCCAGAACAACAAAATGAGGACCTGAGAGATAAGATGCAGAAACTATTCAACCCAATCTTGGGAAGAAGAGAGGATGAAGCCCTGGGGATAGACAGGGTCCACAGGATCAGAAAACCACCAAATATGAGTCAAGAAATCCCAAGAGACGTAATAGTTAAGTTTCATGCATACGAGGATAAGGAGAAGATATGGCTCAATCTCAGAGGGGTTCCCTCCCTCAGGTACGACAACAAGGAGTTAAAAATTTTTTCAGATTTATCAGCGGGAACACTTGCAAGAAGAAGGCAACTAAAACCCCTCTTGGATCAACTGAAAGCGGCCAACCTCAAATACAGCTGGGGGTTCCCAACAACCCTACCAGTTATTAAAGAAGGAAGAACTTTCAAAATGAGGTTTCTGGAAGAAATGCGGGACTTTTGTGGGAAACTGGGGATTACGCCTCCGGATATGCCTATATGAGGAAAAGTGGAGAAAAGATACGAAGACAAGAAGAAGAAAAGAAAGAGAAGAATAAAGGACCCTGAGGACTTTTTTTTTTTTTAGCCTCCTTTCTCTCTCTCCTCCCTACTCAAGTTGAGGGGTTGGGCGGAAAGACAGAACGGAGTTGGCGCCCTCGAGTTGTTGATGGGTGAGGTGGGGGATACGGGGTGAAGGGATAGGGGGATACAAAACTTATAAATATATATGGCTGGAATGACAAGGTAGTGACTTAGGTTCCGATGGGAATGTACGCTCGGGCTTAGCATGCCCATCCTCCCCACTGATTTCAGGTAGTAGGGAGGGGGCTCCGGCGGCCACCGAGGTGAACCACCCTCGGGTAAGTGGCTCGGGGTATGGGACCCAGGTGGTCCTACTTGCTCAGGCCAACGGCTGTCAGGGCCAAGGGGGGGAGGGAGGGAGGGGGTTGGGAGGAAGGGTTGGGGGGAGGGAGGGGGGTAGGAACTGCAGGGCAGGAATATACTGAATTAGTCAAAGGAAAAGAGATGGAGTATAGATATGGCTGAGTTAAACTTTTTGTCTTATAATGTCAAGGGACTGAACTCCCCAGGTAAAAGATATAAAATTCTCAGGGAGATACAGCACTATGGAGCGGATGTGGCATTCATACAGGAAACACACCTGACACAGGGCTCAAATACCAAATTGTTTGCTCCTTGGATGCCTAACTGGATTTATAGTGACACTCCAATAAGTAGATCTAAGGGGGTTGCAATAGGCCTTTCCGGCTCCGTGAAATTCCTAGAATCGGGGAGATTATCGGACCCGGAGGGCCATTTTTTATTTCTCAAGGGTTTGATCAATAAAAAAAAGCTCACATTGGTGAATGTTTATTGCCCCAATAAAAACCCGATGTCTTTTTTGAAGGGCATGCTCACGAAGTTGACGGAATTCAGGGAGGGAGAGGTAGTTATGGCGGGGGATTTTAATTCCTGCCTTGACCCCGAATACGATAGCACGTCCCGGGCCCAGGGGACAAGTAAGGCTCAGCTAAACACGATAAAAAAATGGTTGAGGGTAAATCAGTTGATTGATGTGTGGAGGTTGCAGCATCAAAAAATGAAAGACTATACCTTCTTCTCCCCTGTGCACGGGACGTACTCGAGGTTAGATTATATAATGGTGGATCACAGTTTGATGGACTCTGTTGAGGAGTCTAGAATTGGGGTAATTTCTCTCTCAGACCACGCTCCAGTAATATTAAAACTGAAGATCATAGAAAGACAAAAAGAATTCTATTCGTGGAAACTAAATGAAAATCTGCTATTGGACCCTAGAGTGGTAGAAAAGATAAATGAAGAACTAAAATTTTTTTTTAGCACTAATGATACAGAGGGAATCTCACCCGGGGTGCTGTGGGAGGCGCATAAAGCGTTCATAAGAAGGGTATTTATTTCTATAGGAGCCGGGTTGAAAAGAAAAAGAAGAGAAGAGAAGGAAAAACTTATGGAGGAAATTCAGAAATTGGAACAGGACCACAAAAAATCAAAAGGCCAGTGTCAGCACAGCTATCGACGGTTAGTAGCAAAAAGAGAAGAGTTGAGAGACAGCTTTGAACAGGACTCAAGTAGAGCCCTCAATAAATTTGTAAAGGAGAGATATGTTTGGAGCAACAAAATAAGTAAACATCTAGCAAATATATTGAGGAAGAAAAGAGAGAGAAACTACATTATGCAAATACAAAATAAAAAAGGAGAAAAGATAGGCTCAAGTAGGGAAATAGCAGAAGAATTTAGAAAGTATTATAAAGATTTGTACTCCATTAAACGAATAGGATTAGGTGAAGGTAATAAGGAGAAAAAAATGGAGGAATTCCTAAAAGAAGCAGAGGTGGCAAGGATTTCTGAAGAGGAGAGAGATATCCTAGACAGACCAATAGAAGAGGCAGAAATACTGGAGGCCTTTAAGAGTAGCCCCAAGGGGAAAAGTCCAGGCCCAGATGGGTTCACCTCATTATATTTCTTTAAATTTAAACAAATATTGATACCCAGATTAATAAATTATTGGAACAAATTAGGCCCAGACTGTAAAATGGGGGGAGACGCGCTATTGGCGGCTATAACTCTAATACACAAAGAAGGTAAAAATGGGGAGCTGTGCTCGAGTTATAGACCTATTTCCCTGCTAAATGCGGACGTAAAGTTATTTGCTAAAGTTTTGGCAGGGAGGCTAAAAAGTATAATGACCGCCCTGGTGCACCCAGACCAGGTGGGGTTTGTTCCTGGTAGGCAGAGCAGGGATAACGGAGTAAGGTTGGTGCTTTTAGCAGAGTCCATCAAACAAGGCGGGCCCCCAGTTCTATTCCTGTCAATGGACGCAGAAAAAGCGTTTGACAGGGTAGACTGGGGGTGGATGTTCAAAACATTAGAAACAATGAGGGTGAGCCCGAGATTTATTGAGTGGGTAAAAATATTATACTCCGACCCAACTGCATTTGTGAAAGTTATTGGGGTGACTTCTGGGTCCTTCCGGATGGACAATGGTACGAGGCAAGGTTGTCCATTGTCCCCCCTTTTGTTTATTTTAACATTGGATTCTCTGCTATCATCCATTCGTGGGGACCCAGACTGCAGTGGGGTCAAAATAGGACCGGATGAGCATAAAGTAGCTGCTTTTGCAGATGATATATTGTTTTATATTACAAACCCTAGAATCACTATCCCGAATATACTCAAAAACCTGAAAAAATTTGGGGAAATATCAAATTTTAAAATCAATCTTGGGAAGTCAGAGATCCTTAACTTAAATGCTAGAAAGGAGGAGGAGGAGTGTCTTTCAAAATCTTTCCCCTTCCCTTGGAGGAAAAAAATTGGCTATCTGGGGGTAAAACTTTCAAATAATTTGAAGGATCTGTATGTAAATAATTATATTTCCCTATTAGATGAAATTAGACGAGAGATCGGAAATCTGTACTATCGACCCCTCTCATGGTTTGGACGCATAAATGCGGTAAAAATGATTTTATTGCCCAAAATTCTATATAGATTCCAGATGCTTCCCATCCCCCTCCCCCAGGTGTTCTTCCGAGCTTTAAAAGGCCTGGTAATGAGGCTCGTCTGGTGTGGTAAAAAGCCTAGAATTTCTTACTCGGTCCTGGGTAGGAGGAAAGAAAAAGGAGGACTGTCACTGCCAGATTTTTATAAATATTACAAAGCGGTGGTCCTGACACGAGTTATTGAGTGGGCAAAGGGGGGCTCAGAAAGGAGGTGGGTAAATATTGAGCACAGCATTAGTAATAAGGCACTAGGTCACATAATTTGGAACCCACCTGAATATAGAGCACTAGACACAGGAGGGATGCTGACATTAACACAAAATGCTTTAAAGGTATGGGATCAAACACATATGCAAAACAAATGGACGTATAACTCACCTTTGATATCACTGTAGGAAAATATTTTTTTTGCACCGGGGATGAGGGAGGTGGGAGGGAATTGCATTAAAAGGGATAATTTGCAAATAAAAGACGTTATAAGAGATGGGAAAATACGCACGTACATTGAATTAAAAGATAGGACGGCGGATCTGTCTTTGGATCCTTGGAGGTATCTCCAGCTGTCTGTATTCATTAGGAAACTGCCAAAACCCCTGAGGGGGGTAGAAGAATATAGGCCCCTGGAAAAGCTTTGTGAGGGGGAGCACCAGAGGGGCCTAATATCAAAAGTCTATAGAATTCTAAGTGAGAGAGAGGAAGCGGAAGTACCTCATTATATTAAGGTTTGGGAAAGGGAATTGGGATCACGTTGTGACAAACACTTATGTTTAAAGATATGGAAACTAATACACAAATCAGCAGTGGAAGCAAAAGGACCGAGACAAATTATAAGTGCCTGGCAAGGTGGTATACCACACCAGATAAGTTAAGAAAGTTTGCTCCAGAGAAATCTGGGGAATGTTGGAGAGGATGTGGGGGAGTGGGGACGATGGCACATATTTGGTGGGATTGTGCGATCATCAAAACATACTGGAAAAGGATAATGAAGCTGAGTAGAAGTATTACGGGCAAAAGTGTTGTAGAGGACCCGTGGGTGTGTGTGTTTCACGGTACAGAGGAGCCAATCAAGCAATATCAAAACTCCATAGTCCCTATACTGCTGGATGTGGCTAAGTTACAGATAGCGAGGAATTGGCTCGAACCAGGGATGCCGAGTATTCGTGATTGGCTCTTCTGTATAAACGAGATATACAACATGGAGGTTGGGGAAGAAGGAAGACCGGAATCAGAGGACGGGGAAACTCGGGGAGATAAATGGTCAGGGTGGCGGATTTATAAAAATTCATGGAGCTACCTGGAGGAGGTGACAAAGGTTGATTGATTTTGAGGATGAGCAGAAATCCCATTCAGATCAGGCATACTCCAAACCTGCAGTGGGGTGGGGGGTGGGGGGTAGAGGGTAGGGATGGGGTAGGGGGGGAAGGGGGGGGGGGGGTGATGAGGAATCGTTGTTATTTAAAATGAGATTGTTTCTCTCTGTTGGAAGAGAGATATAGAAGTTTGTAACTTTGTATTGAAAAATTTATATAAATAAAGATTAAAAAAATAAAAAATAAAAAACGTACATAGATTGTACGTTTAAGGGGAAGTTGGGCCGACAAGCGCATTTGTTGATGTCGAAAGAAAAAAAAAATGTGAGTTTTGCATTGTATAGGGACATTGCTTGTTATAAAGCAGGGAATGATCAGTTGTGCAAATGAGGTTAATTGTATTTACGATGTTTTAACATTGAATGGGGTTAATTGTGTTTACGATGTTTTAACATTGGTTAGGATTTTAAAATGTTTGATTTTAACCAAATACAAGTTTAAGAATATTATTATTATTATGCTAAGAATGAGGAAGTTATTTATTCCAGGCACTACGCCAGAGGAATTGTGGTTAGTGAAGAGAAAGAGAAGTAACTGTGTTGTGTAATTCTATGCACTAGAGAGGGAAAATATGAAAAATTGGAGAGTGAATGGTGAATGGATTGGCCAAATGAATGTGGAATGAAAAAGTGGTTGTATTGTGTTTAATGAACGCACAGGTTATCATTTCGATTAGTAAAGTATTTTAAGTGTGTGTTTAGAATGTATACCGCAAGTTGTCTCAGGTTGTGTTCAGGGCCATGTTATATTTTCACTAAAAGTTTGGGGTTAAAGGTGATAAAGGGATTTTGGTAACAGAAGGGTGAAATTTGGGAAAAACGATTGAAGAGTACTGAAATTAAGTAACCGGAATCGAAATATATTGCTGCATATATTGAGTCCATGGGGTACTAAAATGTGATGGGAAGGATTTGTTTGAAATAGGCAATCAGAATGACTATTCTGGATATTTACTTTTTGAATTCCCAGAATGTCAATCACGAAGTGTTGATGATGTAATGATGTTTATCCATCAATGTTTTGTTTGTTGCTGATGATCAGACATATTTGCAAAGTTGGGAGACTTCTGAGTCAGAATATATGTTTGGGTAAAATGTTCTGTCCTAAGTCTCTCGGGTCCACTTGGGTTCCGGGAATAGAAGAAACTAAAGGGGTCTAAGTTTTGTTGAAGTTCTGCTGTAATACTGAATTTGGAAAAATGTTTTAGTTGAAAATATTGAATCTATATAATGAAGACCCTTGCTGAAAAGCATTTTCATTCCTGCATGCTTTACTTATGTTTGAGTCAATGAAGAATATTATTTTTAATACCTCCAATGGTTAAGGCCTGAATTGATCAGGTAGATTCTGTGATTACTCATGTCGGATGAGGAGTATCTGCCCCAGCTAGCCAGCATTCACTCACAGCCCCATACACATGAAGAAATGCCCTCCCCAGTCATACCCTACACCCCATTCATACCCTGCCCTATACCCTATCCGGATGAAGTGATGACTACAGCTTTTACATGGAAATCTTCATTGTTCATCTTTGTTGTTTAAATACCATAGGAGGTGCTTACATGACCAAAAAGGCGGACTCCTGCTGGAAAGTGTTCTGGGGAATGACACCTTGAGGGGGAGCCAAATGACGCAAACCCGGGGTACAAAATTCTAGTGAGCACCACATGAGAGAGATCCAGATGTGCCAGCCCGAAGACCCAGGTCTAGCCCAACGCATCAGTTCCAGTTTGTCTGTGGATATCAAGATCTGTCCTTACAAATAGGCAGTGTTTTGGGGTAGAGAATTCATGTCTGTACATATGAATGATCACAGAATTGAACCAAAGGTTTTGGGAAAAGTTGAGGAGAATGAGAATTATGATGTGGACATTTCCTTTTCCTTCCTTTTTTGCGAATTTAATGGACATTCAGAAGCTATCCAAGAGACTTTTCTTTTTGTGTATTTCTTTGGGACTATTTTTATTTGGCCTAAAGGCTGTCATGCCCCTCCCACTTGTTTTATCGGACTGTTACGCCCCTTCCTCCCCTTTTGCATTCCATGGACAATTGCTATGCAGCTGAGATTACATGTTTATTGTTTGCTATTTTTGCATGTTTAAGAAGGTCTTCCAGGTGAGGGTTGGGGGCATATTGGGATTGTTGTTGTAGTGTGCTCAGGACGTGCTCGACCTCTTCAGTGTGTAGGATGGTTTGAAACTGCAGCTGTTGGATAATTTTTCGAGGGATGCTGGCATGAGCACTGTACTATATATGTATTGGTTCACATGTCATCCGCCAGCCTCTGTGGGGGGGCCCTTAAGGTTATATGGGGCCCACCCAATAACACCACTAATAACACTTTCGCTCACTGACTAACACACTCAATTAGACATAAAGTCTGGGGGAACTCCATAATGTAAAACAATAAAAAAGTGTATACCGCGCTACCTGATACGAATAAAAAATAAATAAAAAGCTGCAGCTCAAAGATGTGAGATATACACAAATACAATAATAATATAAAAAACTCCTGGAGAAACACTGTGATCTATTCCAGCTATCCGAAACAGCAGTGGGACCTACAGAGCCATGTGGAATGCAAGGACTGCACTTTACTTTGACGAGCATGCATCTTCTATCATCTTGAATCATGTCTGAAGAATTGAGGTTTGCTCCGGACTTGTATAGGACAGAAAGTATTGGAAGAGGAAGAGGACCCAGCACATTGTAACTGGTCTGGAGACTTCAGGAAAAAAGTCCTGCCTACTGACTGTCGTACTGGATGGAGCTACCCTCTTTGTTTCTGGTTCTTCACTGGAAAGCCGTGGTGTGACATTACCAGCCACTGAGTGTCAGCTTACTAAAGCTTGCCATCTGGTAAGCGCACAGTACATATGGTGGTGGATCTCCTCACATGTTGGTGTCTGTGTGATCGATTAACCTCACCTTTATTTGTTCCGAACACTTTTGGATGGTTTTATTCACGGACTTTTCATCATTACATCCACATTCCTTATTGTAGGGACTAATTTTTACCACCCTTTTATGTTTTTTGGCACTTATATTGGTTATTTTGTATATCTCTTTGGGTCCATCACGGATCCTCTGACCGTATTTATTCACATATTCCCATATATGGAACTCCATAATGTTTGACACCTCAGATCATGCCTTAAATCACACTATATATGCCTTCATGCATGCCTCTGACCCCCATACTGAGATGGCTAGGCTACTCTCACAGCTTGCCCTTGCAAGAGTCTCTGGAGGTGCCCAGCGGGTCCTTAAGCAGATAGCCACTGGCCTTGGGCAACAGCACATACATTTGTTGTGGAAGAACATGCCATCCATGGATTCTGAGTGATCCCAACGGATGGTGTTACTTGGCCTCATTGGTCCTGATAATGGGAATTCTCGGGGACAGTGAGGAACGTCACTTGCTCAAGGCTAGTGTTCATCCTAAATGCCCCCTCAAACACCGTTATACCAGGTCATTGTTTTTGGAAAAGGACATGACCTGGGCATGGTTCCCCTTGGGAGCCTAAGGGGGTATTGACATGATGAAAAGGCTAAATAATTACTTGGGAACCCCCTGGGTAACATGGGATGGTTTGGTTTCAATGAAGTATTTTCCTGGATCAGGGATATTGCTGTGTGTATTGTAGTGACTTTGCTTCTGGCATTATTTCTGTGTACCTGCTTTGAGTTCTTTATGTGTGTGTCACAATGCAGATAATTCAGTCACCTCCGTCACCTGCGTGACCTTCGTGTCTGAAAGAGGGGATTGTAGTAATATGACTGAACTGGAATGACTCCATCTTTATAAGTTCATATAAGATTAATTTGGGTTAATCTGCTAGTTAATTTAAGTTCTGTATTCACAGACTGTGACAGTTTTTGCAAGGCACACATATGGGAAAATATAGCTTACAGCAGCATTATGGTAAGAGATGTCTGGGCCCTTTCCTATGTAATGAGACATGAGACATGAAACGGGGAAGCAGGACCCTTAAATATGAGTCATGAAAGCGGATGGCATAATTAATGATATGTAATGATATGTAACAATATGAAATGTACACCTCTGTATTAATCACGCCCATTTTCTATATTATGATTGACTAATGATAACGTATATAAGTTGTATACCTGCCCAGAGTTAAACCAGATAGCTTTGAACATCGACTTTGACTCATCTCTTCTTGTGTTCAGAAAGAAGCTATCTCACCAGTACTGGGAGGGTCTTGTGAGTGTGGTAATTGCCGTAATTATACCTACCTGGTCTTGTCAGGTATATAGAAATACAGTTTGATTCCACTTCATATGTTAGGCCCAAAGATGACCATTTATAATCTCAAAAAGTAGAGATTAAACCTTTAGAGAAAGGCATTATGTTTGCATCATCCCCAGGTTTAGATACACTTCAAGCAACCATAGACACTAATGCATTACTGAATTAAGAAGAAAATACACATTTACTCTATCAAGTGTAAATGGGGATTTCATTGATACTCTTAAAAGAACAGTTACTGATGCATTAGAAGTAGTGGAAGTCAGAAAGGCAGGATACTAAAATCTATCCAAGGGAGAATAGGAAACATTAGACACATTAAAGACAGACAACACAATCATTTTAAAACCCGCTGTCAAAGAAAAATGGATTGTACTTATGGATAGAGGTAAACATGACTTGGAGACTAATATACAGTTATCTGATACAGACACATGTGAAATTCCCAAAAAATCTATAAATTATAATAGAAATCTGTTGAATAAATTGTTAACAAAGGTGTTTCATATAAGACTGATTAAAAACAACTTTTAATATCTGGGTATAAAATTCCCAAAACCAATGATATACAGTATGTTGAATCCATGATCCACACAGAAGGGAGTTGGATAAATGTGCATGTGTGATGCAAGAAATGTAATTTACCTTCTGGAGTGTGAATTCTCTTTACAACATGTAAATGACTAGAGGAACACATTAGGAATATTAATCAAAGAAAAGAACATCACAAAGATACAAAACATTCTGCAAATACACATAATTGCAGCCATGAAAAACATCAGGCAGATTAAAGGGTACATATTAAAAGAGAAGTAAAGGAAACATTTCTTTTCCTGATTAATACTTACCTAGGTGGATGCAGCATCGGTCCCCCGGCGCCTCTAACACTGAGAACCGAGCAATTGGTTTTTCACAGCTCCGTGAGCAGAGAGCTGCAGACTGTCAGTCACAGCTCTCTGCTCTTCTCCTTCCTCGCTCATTGGAGAGCTGGGCTGTGGAGGGGGCAGAGCGGAGGTCTCAGGCTCTCAGCGGCTCACTGAGAGGCTGACACGGGTATCAGTCCAGGCACCGGGCGGATCCAGACTCCCATTGTCGGGATGCCACAGTGCCAGGACTGACATTGGTGACATCAGCAGAGAGCCTCTCTCTACTGTAAAGGGGTCACAGGAGTACAAAACGAATTGCACTCCTGTGATCTATAGGAGAAGTACAGCCAAACGAGCTTTGGCTGTACTTCTCCTTTAATGCAGCTCTAAATTCAATAATATACAGGGGTTGGACAAATTTATGGAAACAAGTATGGTAAACGAAGAACAAAATCATTACCTAATATGTTGTTGTGGTTTTGGCATCCAAGACGGTCTGAATTCTCTTGTGAATTTACAAATATAAGTGTTGGATGGTTGATAACAGAATCTGATACCACTCTTCATGCAAAAATCCGGGTCACAATTCTGCGCAATGTCCTTTTACCTCTTTCGATCAGGTGACCATGTGAAAAGTGCTTATGCTTATCAGACATCGTTTTCCCAGAAGCTGTATATGCCATCATAATCTTTGATATTGTACCTCAAGACACAGCAAGTAAATTGGCAACTTCAATGAAAGTGAGGCTTCTCACCTGTTAGCTAGGTGTCTCATCACACAGCGGAAGTAAAAGAATCACTTCCGCTTTCAACGTGGAACATGTCATTACTTTCACACCTGCAAATCATGTAGTGTTTCCATATTTTTGTCCAACCCCTGTATAATTTTTAAATAGTGTAAGCACCTAAATTTGACTTGGTATCGTAAGCCCCTATATAGTAGAGCTCAGATCAAGAGAGGGGAGAAGCATTACAAGGAGCCAATCAGCTGTGCTCATGTGCTAACAAGGGACATGCTGATAGGAGGAGAGCAGAGTGACATAGCGTTGGACTCATCTGCTGCTTCACCTAGTCCAGTCACAGGCTGGGAGAGGAACAAGACCTGTTATTTAACTACAGAAGAAAATAAAATCAGGTTTTCTGTCCTGTCAGGCAGAGTTGTTAATTTTGGTAGAAAGAAGTACTGTACAAATAATTTGGCAGGCAAGTCTAACACACTGTTAATTACATCTGCTGACTAGGGATGAGCCGAACACCCCGGTTTGGTTCGCAGCAGAACATGCGAACATGCAAACAGGCAAAAAATTAGTTCGAACACCGTTAAAGTCTATGTGACATGAATGTGAAAGTTATTGCCATAAAAAGCATTTGGAGACCTGGGTCCTACCCCAGGGGACATGTATTAATGCAAAAAAAAGTTTTAAAAACTGCTGTTTTTTCAGGAGCAGTGATTTTAATAATGCTTAAAGTGAAACAATAAAAATGAAATATTCCTTTAAATGTCGTGCCTGGGAGTGTCCTTAGTATGCCATCTTTCCCATGTTTATAACAGTGCCACAGCAAAATTACATTTCTAAAGGAAAAAATGTCATTTAAAACGGCTGTAATGTATTGTCGGATCCCGGCAATATAGATAAAAATACCAAAAATACAAAAAAAATGGCATGTATGTCACCCCCTTCAGGTTTAGTATGGATATTAAGGGGAACCCCGCACCCAATTTTTTAAAAAAATGGCGTGGGGGGTTGCCCAGGCACTTTACACTCTGAACAGCAGTTTATATACTATACAGCCTGCCCTATATACTCTGCAGAAAATTGGGCGTTAGGTGTTGGTGGTGCCAGAACACTGTAAGCCCTCACATTTACTCTTGTTGGGCGCATGAACATGCCCTGCTGTGAAATATTATATCAAGAATTGTAATTACATGCCCCTGTTAAACAGGGGCAGAAAAATTGGGCCTTGGGCAGTGGTGGTGGTGGTGCCACAACACTGTAAGCCCTCACAGATACTCTTGTTGGGCGCAGGAACGGGCCCTGCTGTGAAATATTATATCAAAAATTGTAATTACATGCCCCTGTTAAACAGAGGCAGAAAAATTGGGCCTTGGGCGGTGGTGATGGTGCCACAACACTGTAACCCCTCACAGATACTCTTGTTGGGTGCAGAAACAGGCCCTGCTGTGAAATATTATATCAAAAATTGTAATTACATGCCCCTGTTGAACAGGGGCAGATGAATTGGGCCTTTGGTTGTGGTGCCACAATACTGTAAGCCCTCACAGATACTCTTGTTGGACACAGGAATGGGCCCTGCTGTGAAATATTAGATCAAAAATTGTAATTACATGCCCCTGTTAAACAGGGGCAGAACAATTGGGCCTTGGGTGGTGGTGCCCTAAACCAAAAATATTGTTGGAAGCTAGCATCATCAAGAATGAGGAGGAATAGGATAGTCAGCATAGGCAGTCTTCAAGGGATCCTACATCCATAGCAAATTCAACAGGTTTGTCATGTACCTGGTGGGTGAGCCTGACGTGTAGAGGAAGGCCTCTCGTACAGCTCCGGCTCAAGAGCCCCTGATAGTGGGACAGCAGGCTCAGGAGCACGGTGGGGTAAAAGTGCCTATGATCAGTCCAGAAGTCTGTATCAGCGGAAGCCAGGAACTTGCAGCAGGAAGCCAGAACACAGCAGGTAGCAGGCAGGAGAGGTGGCAGATGGCTAGCAGACTTGGCAGGGGAAAGGGTAGAGATGAACCACTGGATGCAGGAGCTCGAAGCAGGCTGAACAGCCAGAAGCAGGGTCAAATCGGGTAGGCAGCAGACAGACAGATCAGGCAGAAGTGGCAGGCAGAAGCGTAGTCGGGTCGCGGGCAGGTCTTGGCAACAGACGGGCAAATCAGGCATAGACAGCAGGCAGAGGCATAGTCGGGTCACAAGCAGGTTCGGCAACAGGCGCTAGGTAACAGGAACTGGAGACAGGGAATAGTCCGTGGAAAACCAAGGGGTCAGGGCAGGAAGCAGGCAGCGGTAGCAGGGAACAAGCCAGATTGGTAGCAGAAGTCAAACAGACAGGAAACAGGATTCAGGTAACGCTGTAGACCAAGCAGCAACCAGCCAGTGTTGAAGCTCAGTTTAAAGCGGGGGTTCACCCACACCGCCAAAAAAAAAAATATTAAAAGCCAGCAGCTACAAATACTGCAGCTGCTGACTTTTAATACATGGCCACTTACCTGTCCCGGGTCCAGCGATGTCGGCAGGGGACGCCGAGAACCCGCTCGGTTCTCGGCAGCTGCTGCTGCCATCCTAGGTGAGGGAATCAGAAAGTGAAGCGATGCAGCTTCACTTCCCGGTTCCCTACTGTGCATGCGCGAGTCGCGCTGCGCGTCCCTAGTGGTCCCCGCTCTCTCCTGGGAGCTGTGTGTTCCCAGCAGACAGCGCGCTGGGGACGGGAAGAGGCATAGACTTCCATGGGAGTCTATGCCGGAAGTGGGTGCAAATACCTGTCTTAGACAGGTATCTGCACCCCCCTCCCCCCTGAAAGGTGCCAAATGTGACACCGGAGGGGGGGAGGGTTCAGAAAAGCGGAAGTTCCATTTTTGTGTGGAACTGTGGAACTCCGCTTTAAATAGACCGACTGGCGCCAGTTCTGGTAACAGGTGAGCGCACACGCGCCAACGCGCGGTCCCGTTCGCGCATGCGCATCAGCAGAAGCGCCCACAGTCATTCTGGACATTCTTGATTGGCGCCTGCGCACAGGTAAGTGCCTGGAAAGAACAGTAGTAGTTTGCAGACGTCTTTCCTGACACAGTTACATCAGCATCAAGTGCTTGATAGCTGCTGATGCAAGATTGATTCATTTTTATGAATGTGAGCCTATCAACTGAGTCTGTGGACAGGTGCACTCTTTGATTTGTTACAAACCCTCCATCAGTACTGAATGTGCATTCATAAAGCACGCTGGATGCAGGACAGGCCAGTAGCTCAATTGCATATTGAGAAAGTTCTGGCCAGTGGTCCATCCTCAAGACCCAGTAACCCAGTGGATCCTCTGTTGGAAAGGTCTCCAAGTCTGTTCTTGCCCCTAGATATTCCTGCACCATGTAATGCAGACGCTGGCGATGGTTGCTTGAACCGATCAGACCTTGGCACTTAGGACTGAAAAATTGTTTAAAGGTATCAGTCAGCCGGCCACCTTCTCCACCGATCTTCCTCTGACTAAACGAAGCCTCAGCAACACGTTGTCCAGCACCGGGAAATTGTAACCTCCCAGGGTCTGGAAATGCATTGCACAAACCTTTCTTCAAGGCCTCCTGAAGATGTTTCATCCTCTGTTCCCTCTGCGAAGGCAGGAGGAGTTCTGCAAACTTACCCTTGTAACGTGGATCAAGAAGGGTTGCCAGCCAGCAGGGCTAGTGCAGGGATTTTTGACACCCTAGATGAAACCTAATTTTGCCACCCCCCAGCTCCACTCCACCCCATTTTCCCTGCCCATGTATACCCCAACTTTTTAATAAAGCGCCCATCAAATGCAGCCCTCCAGCTGCCATCAAATTCAGCCTCACCAGCGCCCATGAAATGCAGCCTCAAAAGCGCCCATCAATGCACCCTACCAGTGTCTATCAAATGCAGCCTCACAAGCACCCATCAACGCAGCCTACCAGTGCCCATCAATGAATGTTTGCATGCTTCCATTCATTCGGGAGTCAGGACACAGACACAGTCCTCCGCCACCACTGTGCCTTTGACACTATGTCTGATGTTGAGACATAGTAGCTTGCTGGAGAGAGAAGAGAGTAGGAACATCAGTAGTCGGTTCCCCCAGGCAGCAGGGCACCCTAGGCGGCTTCCTAGTTTGCCTAGTGGTAGCACCAACCCTGTCAGCCAGTAGTCCCCTCTCTCCTCGTCACTGGAGCAAACTTGACAGTTTGCTGCAGCTGGGGGAACATGACTGCCAGTTTCTTTTCCTTCTGTGGCACCCCCTCTCTCTAGGCTCACGTTACTCCCTTCCTCAGCCTGGGAACCAACATCGGAGCCTTCAAATCGCTGCGCATACTCCAGCAGCCTGTCGTATATTCGCAGCATAAGGCGCAAAGACATTTTCCCCCATATTTCTGGGGGAAAAAAGTGTGTCTTATGGCGCGGGAAATATGGTATATATTAATACACCGCCTGAAGTGTATTAGAAACAGTACACCACAGAATGCACTGTAGATATAGGCTACACTGGATGCAGAGTATATATATATACGAGACACTGCCTGCACATCGAGTAAACACTAAATATATAGTCTATGCTAAGTGCAGAGTATACAGTGGGGACGGAAAGTATTCAGACCCCCTTAAATTTTTCACTCTTTGTTATATTGTAGCCATTTGCTAAAATCATTTAAGTTCATTTTTTTCCTCATTAATGTAGACACAGCACCCCATATTGACAGAATTGTTGACATTTTTGCAGATTTATTAAAAAAGAAAAACTGAAATATCACATGGTCCTAAGTATTCAGACCCTTTGTTGTGACACTCATATATTTAACTCAGGTACTGTCCATTTCTTCTGATCATCCTTGAGATGGTTCTACACCTTCATTTGAGTCCAGCTGTGTTTGATTATACTGATTGAACTTAATTAGGAAAGCCACACACCTGTTTATATAAGACCTTACAGCTCACAGTGCATGTCAGAGCAAATGAGAATCATGAGGTCAAAGGAACTGCCTGAAGAGCTCAGAATTATGACAAGGCACAGATCTGGCCAAGGTTACAAAAAAATTTCTGCTGCACTTAAGGTAGCTAAGAGCACAGTGGCCTCCATAATCCTTAAATGGAAGACGTTTGGGACGACCAGAACCCTTCCTAGAGCTGGCCGTCCGGCCAAACTGAGCTATTGGGGGAGAAAAGCCTTGGTGAGAGAGGTAAAGAAGAACCCAAAGATCACTGTGGCTGAGCTCCAGAAATGCAGTCGGGAGATGGGAGAAAGTTGTAGAAAGTCAACCATCACTGCAGCTCTCCACCAGTCGGGGCTTTATGGCAGAGTGGCCTGATTGAAGCCTCTCCTCAGTGCAAGACACATGAAAGCCTGCATGAAGTTTGCTAAAAAAACACCTGAAGGACTCCAAGATGGTGAGAAATAAGATTCTCTGGTCTGATGAGACCAAGATAGAACTTTTTGGCCTTAATTCTAAGCGGTATGTTTGGAGAAAACCAGGCACTGCTCATCACCTGTCCAATACAGTCCCAACAGTGAAGCATGGTGGTGGCAGCATCATGCTGTGGGGGTGTTTTTCAGTTGCAGGGACAGGACGACTGGTTGCAATCGAGGGAAAGATGAATGCGGCCAAGTACTGGGATATCCTGGATGAAAACCTTCTCCAGAGTGCTCAGGACCTCAGACTGGGCCGAAGGTTTACCTTCCAACAAGACAATGACCCTAAGCACACAGCTAAAATAATGAAGGCGTGGCTTCACAACAGCTCCGTGACTGTTCTTAAATGGCCCAGCCAGAGCCCTGACTTACACCCAACTGAGCATCTCTGGAGAGACCTAAAAATGGCTGTCCACCAACATTTACCATCCAACCTGACAGAACTAGAGAGGATCTGCAAGGAGGAATGGCAGAGGATCCCCAAATCCAGGTGTGAAAAACTTGTTGCATCTTTCCCAAAAAGACAAAAGAAAAAAATAGCTGTATTAGATCAAAAGGGTGCTTCTACTAAATACTGAGCAAAGGGTCTGAATACTTAGGACCATGTGATATTTCAGTTTTTCTTTTTTAATAAATCTGCAAAAATTCTGTGTTTTTCTGTCAATATGGGGTGCTGTGTGTACATCAATGAGGAAAAAATGAACTTAAATGATTTTAGCAAATGGCTGCAATATAACAAAGAGTGAAAAATGTAAGGGGGTCTGAATACCTTCCATTCCCCACTGTGTATACATATATATATATATATACCTATATATATATACATATATATATATATATATATACATATATATATATATATATATATATATATATATATATATATATACATATATATATATATATATATATACATATATATATATATATATATATATATATATATATATATATATATATATACTAGACTGTATATATATATACTGTATACACTGAATACACTGGCACTAACTGAATAACCTGCCTGCTTAATTTAAATCAAGCTATCTCTCTTTCCACGCCAACAACACTACACACGGCCGACGTGTAAGCAGCCTTATATAGTGTGGGGCGTGGAATTAGTTCCCCTGAGCCATGATTGGCTCTCTTAGCAGAGCGCGCTGTGATTGGCCAAAGCATGCAGGTCAGGTGCATGCTTTGGCAAATCATCATACAGCAATGCACTGTGATCTCGCAGTGCATTATGGGGCGTTCCGTGGCACTCAAATTTTCCGCCAATGCCCCATAATGTTCGCTGTTCGGCGAACGGGTGAACACCCGATGTTCGAGTCGAACTCATGTTCGACCCAAACATCGAGCTCATCCCTACTGCTGACCATGCAAATGCAATGGTTCTATTGTTATAATAAAGTTTTTTAACATCTTTCAAGACAGAGCACTGCATATGCATTAACTGTAGAGATTCTCATTAGCTATGTGCTGTCATGTGACCAAATCTGAAGGGAATGAAGAAATAATTAACAGTGTGGGAGCCAGAAGAGCTTAAAGGGGTTCCTATGCATTAAGGTGAAAAAACACCTGGCAGTGACCGGCCTCCCAGCCCCCCCGTTTTACTTACCTGAGCCCTGGAACTTGACCCGATGAGGACGCAATGTCTCTCTGCAGGGGGTTCTCAGCTCTTGACTGGTTAGATTGATAGCAGCGCAGCCATTGGCTCCTATTGCTTTTGATCAAATCCAATGATGCGGGCGCCGGGGGCGGGGCTGAGTTATACATTCGGCAGCTATGGATAGGCACAGTGGCAGCATTTGATGGACACAGTGGCTGCATTTGATGGGCACAGTGGCTGCATTTGATGGGCACAGTGGCTGCATTTGATGGGCACAGTGGTGGCATTTGATGGGCACAGTGGCTGCATTTGACAGGCACAAGTGGCTGCATTTGATGGGCACAAGTGGCTGCATTTGGCGGGCACAAGTGGCTGCATTTGACGGGCACAGTGGCTGCATTTGACGGGCACAGTGGCTGCATTTGACGGGCACAGTGGCTGCATTTGCTGGGCACAGTGGCTGCATTTGATGGGCACAGTGGCTGCAATTGATGGGCACAGTGGCTGTATTTGATGGGGTTTTTCAGACTTTTTTAGTTTGTTTGCACCCCCCCAAAAATTTTTTAGCACCAGCCGCCACTGGGGCCAACTCAATATTGAACCCTACGGACGTAAATTGGGATGCCATTAAAGTTCACGTGCGTGTAAAGGCAGGCATCCCAATACTTTTGGCAAGCTACAGAGGGTAGTGCTTACATCTGAGTTTTGGGAAACTCCTGATAACAGGCTGTAAAAAAAAAAAGAAAGAGAAAAAATATGACCCTATCAATTAGAAGATGTTTTATAGTGTTAACTGTGTGGATTTGGCATAAAGCAAGGCGGAAAATGACAGATTTAGGCACAGATTTGTTTACATGACATCACAGAGAATTCAAACAGACACACTTGGCTGCTCCATCAGTGAGCGAGTACAACTTCATGTGTCTGGGAACAACATTTCTCTACTGTCAACAGAGAGGGGAGAATTGGGTGTGACATTCAAAATCTCACTGGAGATAGCGACAGAGGTAGGAAATCCTTTCTGAGAAGTACATTTTGTGTTTCATTTAAAGCGCAGATGTCATCTATTGTCAAAGCTATCTTCTTCTCGGCTAACAAGAAAGAAGGCTCAGCCACATAGAACACCCTCCCATTGCTGGTCCATAGAAAAGAATCTCCCTCCCTTGGAGGATGTGTGATTAACCAGCACAGCCGTCTGCATCCATCGCTCTCAGAGCATCACACATATACACACATATACACACACATATATACAGACAAGCACAACCTACAGACTGCACTCCCAGCACAGGGAACACACCACTTGCTGATCACACCATCGGGAAGCAACATACAACAAGGTAACATCTGGATGGTTTTGATGTGTAGCATGTGATGTGTGTATAGATTACAGTTTTCTTTTTATTTTAGCGTAATCATTTTAACATAGTCATTTGCGAATCGGCAGCGAAGCGCACAATCTAATCTGGGTGGGTTATATGCTGTACAGACAATATTTTAGGGAATTACTGTTGCATATTTTTTTTTTTATATATATAAGAAGAATTGAATGTGATTTATTTGGTGATGTGAAATAATCCTTCCATAGGGTAAAGGTTGATTTTCCACCAATGTTATCTGAGCCTTCTCCACCTGAAAATAGGACTGGTGTTTATTATGCCAAATATACTATGAATACAAATCATGAAATTTATGCGAAAAAGGTTCAGAAAGTCATCATCAGAAGCCACAACTATGGAAATGGGATTTGTTTGTATTATGGGAGTTCTAATCCTTCTCCTCCATTGTCCTCCCTTCCCTTTGTCTGTTCATGGTCTATTCATTCACACAGGTGTCCGATGCATGATATCGGAGAGATTTAGTTAGATAAAGAGGTTCATCTGGTGTAATCTGTTCATCTGTGATTTTTAGGGGGGTTAGTGTCAGTAGGGTTGACTATATGAATATACACAACACCCCACGTCTCTTCTCACCCCCCCCCCCTTCCCAATCCCCCCTCCCCCTCGCCTTCAACTCCCAGCAGAAATCTCCTTCTCCTTGAAGATGCTCCAAAATGATGAAAGATCCAGTTACAAAGAAAATGTCAGTGCTGCTGAAAATGGGAGCGACAGAAGTGACACAACTCAGGGGAAGGACAATGCACATCCTCTGTTCATTCCTCCAGATCTCGTGTCTTTTTTGCTTTTAAAGAGCAATTCACTCGATCTATACAGGAAGGAGATTAACCAGATGGGAAGAATACTGATTTTGTTTTTCCCGTAAAGTCAGAATAATCTGCATTTTATCTGGGGCAAAATGACATCGCTGGCAGTAGAGGCACATAGTTGTCTAAGGTTTGAAATTCATTTTCAATGGACTCAAAGATTATATTAAATGAGATCAATAGGACTTGGATTAAATAAATATTATGTACAGCAGTATTTCAGAATTCTTTTGTTATAAACAAATGTTAGAAAACAGATTCTTTATGGCTGCATTCACACCTGAGGAATGCAATGTGTTGCGTTTTTTATTTTTTTGCTGCGTTTTTTTGTGCGTTTGTCACGCAAAAGCATAGGGACGCCTATTCACTCGAATGGCCTGCTCTACATGCGACAAACACACCAAAAAGCTTATGTACCGTACCTATTTTTGGCACTGAGCCAAGCGTATTTTGGGTTTATGCTGTTTTTTTCATGCATTTTTCGTGAGACAAAAATTGGTACTGCTACAGATTAGGAAATAACGGCACCACAAGCGTAATGCACATTTTGCTGTACTTTCGCGTGTGTTTCCGCAGATGTGGGCAGAAACGCATGCCCAGAATGCTTAGGTGTGAATGTGGCCTTATTCAGATGGATGGATCTCTCAGAAATGTAACTAAAAGGTAAAGTATAAGGCTCCATTCACACCTGATCAAAGGCAGAAGTACATTACCTCTAATGGTGCCCCAATTGCGTTGTGAATTTTGCTGCAATTGTTGCACAGTAAATCACGCTGCAACTGCGGCAAACCGCAACATGCAACGCTGTCGCCAAAAAGAAGCTCATGTTCATTTTTGAGCGACAAGTGCAGCCCGGCCAAATGGCAGCGCAAATGGGGTGCTGTTAAGAAGGAATGACAGCTCGCGTTTTGCAGCGATTTGAAATCACAATCGAAATCGTTGTGATTCCGCCCGAGATGCAGTGTGAACTGAGCCTAAGGGCTCTTTCAGGAGGAGTGAACTTCGCCAGCGGATCCACCTGCTCAGCGGGAGATCTGTTAACTTATCATCTCTGAGCAGGCGGATGACAGGGCAGTGTCTACCCTGCTTATGCAGAGCGGGCTCAGACACAGCCCGCTTTCCTTTATAGGTGGTCTGATGTAAACAGACCGCCTGTCCCTCTGTTTTTGGCCGATGGGGAACAGATCCCCATCCGTCTGTTTTTTGGCCGATGGGGAACAGATCCTCATCCCTCTGTTTTTGGCCGATGGGGAACAGATCCTCATCCCTCTGTTTTTGGCCGATGGGGAACAGATCCCCATCCCTCTGTTTTTGGCTGATGGGGAACAGATCCTCATCCATCTATTTTTGATGGATGGGGAACAGATCCGCATCCCTCTGTTTTTGGCCGATGGGGAACAGATCCCCATCCATCTGTTTTTGGCCGATGGGGAACAGATCCCCATCCATCTATTTTTGATGGATGGGGAACAGATCCCCATCCCTCTGTTTTTGGCCGATGGGGAACAGATCCCCATCCATCTGTTTTTGATGGATGGGGAACAGATCCCCATACCTCTGTTTTTGGCGGTTGGGGAACAGATCCCCATCCCTCTGTTTTTGGCGGATGGGAAACAGATCCCCATTCCTTCTGTTTTTGGCGGATGGGGAACAGATCCCCATCCCTCTGTTTATTTTCAGTAAGCAAATATTTTTTTTAATATTGCAATGTTTACCTTAAAGTAGCTGTAAACCTTTGTTTATTCTAAAATAAAAAAAACAAACATGCCTATACTTACCTGCTCTGTGCAATGGTTTTGCACAAAGCAGCCTCGATCCTCTTCTTCTGGGGTCCCTCGCCAGCGCTCCAGATCCCTTCTCCTCATTGTGTGCTTTCCCTGGGGGCACCTATGCATGCTCACTCCAGAGTCCCTCTGCTGCGTCCATTGGCACGGACAGCGGGACTCAGCCCCAATGTCATCGGATTGGATTGACAGCAGTGGAAGCCAATTGCTCACACTGCTATCAATCTGTCCAATGAGGAGAGAGACATTGGCAGGAGCCATGGCGCTCCTGCACATCGATCGGATGGGCTCTGGTAAGGAAAAGGGGGCATAGTTGCCAACATTGTAAAAAAAATTATAGGGACACTTTTTTGTCAGTGGGCGGGGTCTTATTCAAATTAGGGCACGGGGCATGCATTTTAAGGTGTGGTGTAGAGGGGGAAGAAAAATGTGTGGTTTCAATTAAATAGTGGGCGTGGCTTAAAGGGGTGTGGCTCAAAGGGGGTGTGGTCCGAGTCTGAGATGAATGAGGGATGGAGGGAGATAGAAAGAAATAGGGAGGGAGGAAAGGAGAGAGAAGGAAGGAAAGAAAGAGGGATGGAGGGACAGCAGGCCCAGATCTTACATCACAATAGAAATATGTGTATTCCATAAAGTTTAACAATCAGCAGATAAAGATACTCTAAACACCTGGTGTTAGCGCTTCAATTATCCCGGCATCATGGTTGTTAAGGTGTGTGGATGATTGAAGCGCATTATTATTATTATTATTACATTGTAATATACAATAAAATATTCTACATTATGGTGAGTTGAACTCAGTGGGAGCCCTGAGTGTGTCCCCTGCCACCAGATGCCATCAGATGTCCCCAGTGGAGTCCCTCCTTCCATCAGGCATTCCCAGCAGAGTTCCTCCTTACATCAGGTATCCCCAGCGGAGTGCCTCCTTCCATCAGGCATTCCCAGCAGAGTCCCTCCTTGCATCAGGTGTCCCCAGTGGAGTGCCTTTTACATCAGGTGTCCCCAGTACAGTACCTCTTACATCAGGTGTCCCCAGCGGAGTGCCTCTTACATCTGGTGTCCCCAGCAGAGTGCCTCTTATATCAGGTGTCCCCAGCAGAGTACCTCTTACATCAGGTGTCCCCAGCAGAGTGCCTCTTACATCAGGTGTCCCCAGTGGAGTGCCTCTTACATCAGGTGTCCCCAGTGGAGTGTCTCTTACATCAGGTGTCCCCAGAGATCAATGTCCCCAGCGGTCAGTGTCCCTAGCGGAGTGTCCTTTTACATCAGGTGTCCCCAGCGGATGTGCCTCTTAAATCAGTGCCCCCAGTGGAGTGCCTCTTACATCAGGTGTCTCCAGCAGAGTGCCTCTTAAATCAGTGCCCCCAGCAGAGTGCCTCTTATATCAGTGCCCCAGCGGAGTGTTGGCTGCAGACAGAGTGTTGGCTGCAGTCTAGCTACATCTCCTCTCGTTTCTCGTGTTCAGTGGAGAGGGGAGGGGCTGATCTGTGCAGCTAACCCCAGCTGGAGAATTGTGAAGAGAGAAGCCGATTCATTGGCTGCACGGATCGGCCCCTCCCCTCTCCACCGAACACGAGGAACGAGAGGAGATGTAGCTGAACACAAGGGGAAAACTCTCATGGTGGCGACGGCGGCCATTTTGTTGAAACCAGGAGCCAGAACTGCTGCAGAGCCAAACATTCCCGTTTTTCCATGGACAAAAGGCAAAATCCTGAATCGAGATGGCCTCTGATCGGGACGAGGGTCCCAAAATCGGGATTGTCCCGGGAAAATCAGTACTGTTGGCAACTATGAGGGGGGGGGGGGTCTGGGGGGCAGCTGCAACAGAGAAGGTTTTTCACCTTAATGCATAGAATGCATTAAAGTGGATGTAAAACCATTTTTTTAATGTCATAATGTAGAGTATAAGATTTCCTATCATTTGAGCCCAGTCTTGCCACAAAGAGTTAATCCAGCTCTGAGCAATCCTCTTTTATTGTTCAGTGAGATAAATCTTGACAAACAGAGAAAAAACTTTGTCAAATCCTCCCCCTTGCTGTGAGTGACAGGTGATTTACATATGTCGTGCACTATCCTAAGACATGCATTATTTTTAATTACCACCCCAATCCTTTCTTCAGCAGCTCTGCAAGGATTGGCTGTTCCACATTTGGCATGCTGAAGTCATGTGGTTACTTTCCTGTCTTTTCATTGGATGTTAGAGATCATAGCAGAAGTTCAGTGTTAGAAATAAACAGGAGAAAATGCATATTGACAAGGGGAGTGTAGAGGTGGGCGGGGAGTCTACTGACATCATGACTCCACCCACCGAGCTCCAGACAATAGACCCACCCACAGAATCTGCAGTTTTTCGGGTCTAATAACAGACAGAGGAGAGACATTTGACAGGTAAAGATACATGCAGGAGGCATGTATATCCTTATAGATAACCCCTATGGCAGTAATTTAGAAAGGATGACATTGGGTTTACATCCACTTTAAAGTAGAACTTAGTCATTTTTTTCATCTTTCCATTATTAAAATATTCTGCCCTTGTTGTTTTAACGTTGGATAGTAAAACAGACTGCACCTGCCTACATGTCTCATTAGGGAAATTTCCCTGAACTTCTTGTGCTGATGACTCAACAGGAAGAAAGAGGAAATATTTCCAATAAAACAAATCTCCTCTTCCACAGTCACATAGTTAATTGGCGTAAAAAAGACACAAGTCCATCTAGTTCAACCAAATGTTGTCATAGGAATAATTATCCCCATTAGAAGATTTCTCCTCTATTTCTATTCTGTTCATAAATTTTAATTTTCCCACACTTTTCTGTGATATTGGTACATAGTACAATTATAGAGTGAAATAAAATAAATAAATAAAAAAAGCTGACAGTGGTTCTAAACCAGCAACACTCTATCCTAGCTTAAAATAAAAGTTTTGTCTTGAGTTATATTTTAAAGCGGTATTGAACCCAAAACCAAAAATGTAATATATTGCAACTTACCAATCATTAGATGTGGTTGCTGTATTCCTTTTCTTTTTGTAGGCTTTTTCTCATTGTTTTCACCTGGTGATCTGGTCAGGGACACACCTCCTGTATTAGAGTGCCCCCATTCTGGAGGAATGAGCACAGGGGGCAGATTTGGACAGCAGAATTGTCACTCTGAAGGAGGGGAGTGTTAGAAGTACTCGCTGATTTAAATACACTAACACATTTCAGCCAAACTCCAGTTAACATTTTATAATCAGTTACATAAAAACAGTGTTTTCCTTTTGAGATAAACATAGATAGATAAAAGCTGATCATTTTAAGCAGCCCTGCCACTGTTCTATGGTCTGTCTCATCCTTGTAACTGCAATAACTGTAACTATAACTGTATATATAACTGTAACTGCAATAGAGCTTTACTGTTGGAAAACAACAGATTCATGCCACGTACACACGATCAGAATTTCCGTCAGAAAAAACTTGGATGGTTTTTCTGACAGGATTCCGCTCAAGCTTGCCTTGCATACACACGGTCACACAAAAGTTCTCTGAACTTTGGACCGTCAAGAACGCAGTGACGTTAAACACTACGACGAGCCGAGAAAATGAAGTTCAATGCTTCTAAGTATGCATCAAATTGTTTCCAAGCATGCGTGATTTTTTGCACGTCCGAATTGCATACAGACAAACGCATTTTCGGATAGGAACTTTTCCCGATCAAAAAATAGAGAACCTGCTCTCAATCTTTTGCTGGCTGGAATTCCGCCAGCAAAAGAACGATGGAGCATACACACGGTCGCATTTTCCGACAAAAAGCTCTCATTGGAGTTTTGCTGGCGGCATTTCCGATCGTGTGTACGCGGCATTACTGTAAAAGACGAACTAAAGCCTAAAAAATGAAACGAATGCAGCCTTCACATCTAAGAAATGGTAAGTAGCAATATGATACTTTTGAAATCATATTTTGGGTTTAATACAGCTTTAAGTTGGAAATACTAAAAATCATTATCTATGACTTACTGTATATACAGAATAACTGTATACTGCTTGGGTTTTTTGCGTGTATGTTAGGTATGTATGTAGTTGTTGCATCGTTTTCAACGTACATGGCTACCAGATGCTGAAACAGTAAATAACAGTACAGAAGAAATGAACATGTAGGCTAAAGAAAGGGGCTTTACTGTCTATTGGAAGTAATGTGGGCACACAGATGGTAAATAGAAATCTTAGTTAACTAGGTCACTAGCTACTTATTCTAGTTGTCATTCAATATCCAATTCATATCCTGTACAGACTAGTATACATAAGGTATAAGTAACTGACTTAAGCAGCCTTACATTCCACTTATGTTTTAAACACCTGATATATGAGGGAATCAGAGCCCGTTTTCTCCATATAGCCAACATAGGAAATGCCATAGAGAGCAGATCTGTGATGTGTGGCAAACACCTTTCTACACCCCTACAAATCATAAAGATTCCAGACAGACAGCGCATTTTGCATTACCGCAATGAGATGGTGTAAACAGGCCTAAAAAGACCGCACATAAATAATTCATAATGTTTAATGTACACAATCCCTCTTCATCAGAGAAGCAAGATTGTGCCTCTAAAAAAATGAATTCTGTAATTCTGTACTCTACTTAAAAGCAGATTTGGCAATCCAGAAACCTTAAAGGAGTTGTAAAAGCAGAAGGTTTTTTTTAATCTTAATGCATTCTATGCATTAAGATAAAAAACCTTCTGTGTGTAGCAGCCCCCCCCCCCCCCAGCACCCCCTAATTACCTAACGAGCCCCTTTTGTCTCCAGCAATGTCCACAATCCCGTCAGCCATCCAGTACACTCCTCCTGATTGGTTGAGACAGAGCATTGGCGCTACTGGCTCCCGCGGCTGTCAATCAAAATCAGTCAGCCAATCAGGAGAGAGGGGGGGAGCTAGGTCGGGGCTCCGTGTCTGAATGGATACACAGAGCTCTGACTCGGCTTGGGTGACAACCTGTACAAGCTGCTAGCTGAGGGGGCACTCAAAGGAGGGAGGGGCCAGGAGCAGCAAAGAGGGACCTGAGAAGAGGAGGATCTGGGCTAGGGTTGCCACCTGTCCAGGATTCACCCTAACAGTTGGGGTTTTGAATCATGTGTCCAGGTTTCAGACTGCCTAAAACCCGGACACGATATCAGACCAGACTGTGGCTCCCCAAGTAACTGGGTACCACAAGTCTAAAAGACCCCCGATCCCTCCTGTGCACTTCAAAGTATTCAGATCACCGAAAACGGCGATTCTGAACACTGTACATTTTTTAAAACCGGCGCCATTGGCAGCCGAGTAAACGGGAAGCAAACGTCGCTTCCGCGTTTACAATGAGAAGGCTGTAACGAAGTCGCCCACAGCTTCGTTTCAGCCCGCCCCAAGCCGCCGAAGGCAGCCGATTGGACACTGGGCCTCTCAATCGCACGGGAGGCCCGGTAAGAGCGGCGGGAGGCGGTGGGAGGGGGGGCGTCCCCTCCCGCTCCTCCGGTATAACAGCCGAGCGTGTTTTAGCCGCATCGGTTGTTATACGCGGATAGCCGGTCGCCGGCTCTAAACAACAGTACCGGAATGATGCCTACCAGTATAACCCCGGAAAGCCGAGTACGCACATCTGCGTACGGTCGGCGGGAAGGGGATAATTATACAAAAAAAAATTGTTAAACTCACGAGTGCTTTTTTTTTTTAAACCACTACTATTCCTTTATATTGGCTTTTGAAATTTACAAATGCAGCAATTTGGAATTTGGATGAAAGGTTTAGCCCTGGGAAACACTGTTTTAAAGATAAATATTATATGCACTATATTATATACATTTTATAAACAACTACACTATATTACCAATAGTATTAGGACACCTGCCTTTACACACATGTGAACTTTAATGGCATCCCAGTCTTAGTCTATAGGGTTCAATATTGAGTTGGCCCAATCTTTGCAGCTATAACAGCTTCAACTCTTCTGGGAAGGCTGTCCACAAGGTTGAGGATTGTGGCTATGAGAATGTTTGACCATTCTTCCTTTAGCACATTTGTGAGGTCAAGCACTGATGTTGGACAAGAAGGCCTGGCTCGCAGTCTCCACTATAATTCATCCGAAAGGTGTTCTATTGGGTTGAGATCAGGACTCAGATCAGGTTGTGCAGGCCAGTCAAGTTCCTCCACCCCAAACTCGCTCATCCATGTCTTGCTTTGTGCACTGGTCCAAATAATTTGGTGGAGAGGGGATTATGGTGTGGGGTTGTTTTTCAGGGGTTGGGCTTGGCTTCTTTCTAGTGAAGGGAACTCTTAAGGCGTCATCATATCAAGACATTTTGGACAATTTAATGTCCCCAACTTTGTGGGAACAGTTTGGAGATGGCCCCTTCCTGTTCCAACAAGACTGCTCACCAGTGCACAAAGCAAGGTCCATAAAGACATGGATGAGCAAGATTGGGGTGGAGGAACTTGACTGGCCTGCACAGAGTCCTGACCTCAACCTGAGAGAACACCTTTGGGATGAATTAGGGTGAAGACTGCAAGCAAGCCCTTCTCGTCCACATCAAACATTCCCATAGACACACTCCTAAACCTTGTGGACAGCCTTCCCAGAAGAGTTGAAGCTGTTATAGATGCAAAGGGTGGGCCAACGCAATATTGAACCCTACGAACTAAGACTGGGATGCCATTAAAGTCCATTTACATGTAAAGGCAGGCGTCCCAATCCTTTTGGTAATATAGTGTATATAGATCACACCAAAATGAGGGACAAATGAGGAAGAAAGAGGGTCAGAGGGACTTTGTTCCAAATCAGGGACAGTCCCTCGAAATCAGGGACAGTTGAGCTATGTAATTATCATTTCCAAAGTGATAATCAATGTAAGGCCAGCCAAACAGGGTTTGAATCTCGGCCGGATCACCAGAAAGCAGCCAAGATTCTAACCGTTAATAGGCAGGACTAAATGTACCAAGTTGATCGATCGATTAACTTGGGTACAACCCAGTGGCGGCCCGTCCATAAGAGGCGCAGGGGCGGCGCCCCCCTTAATCCATTTGCCTGGCCCCTAATCTACATGCAGGGCTGGGGACGCATGGATTTCAATTCGTTTTTTTTTTTTTTTTTTTCGGGAAGCACATGATTAGACCCTAATTGGCTTCAAAAAAGGGTGGGCTCGGGGCGCAGAGCACTGAACCCTGAGCCCACCCAGTTATGTGACAATAGCGAATTAATATTCGGAGGGGGGGGAGACGCCGAGGAGGAGACGCAGGGGAAGCCTCTGAGGAGGAGGAGACGGAGGAAGGAGCTGAAGCTGCCCGTGACTTAGATGGGGTAAGTGCGGGGCCGGTGGGCTGACCGGAGGGCGGGGGATCAACTGACCGACCAAATGGTGAGGGGGGCCGGTGGGTGTTTGTTTGCCGCCCCATCCCCCCAAATATTGAGGGGATACCCTTGCGTTTATCGCTAGCAGCTGCAATAGCCGCTAGCGATAATCACTATCTTCTCTGCCAGGACTGTTTGTGTTGATGGGATAACCCTTGGTTGCAGGAAAGGAATTCGCACCGTGTATGGCCAGCTTAAGTTCCCTGTTTTTATGTGTTGGCTTAAAGGACTCTAATCTAACTCTAGGAATCTAAACCACCTGATCAGTACTCCTGGGAACTTTTATAAGTTAGAGAGCCTAATGCTGGCCATACACTATACGAAAAATCGGCCGGAAAATCGTTCGTATAGACACTTCGTTCGTTTTTCGGCAAGTTAATGGGCACAAATCGATAATCGTTTGTGACGTTTTTGTGGTAAAAGAACGAACGGGAAGTTTGGTAAATTTCTGCCGAACGTACGATAAATTGCAAGGTTAATGTGTTTCCCGTCCAAACTGTCTGCACTAGGTATATGTAAAAAAACGAACAACAAAATTATTTATTCATGTCCACTGAACAATTTATCGGTCATTATATGATGGCACGATCGTTTGCGGTCACGGTCGAAAGTTCGTTTTTCGGAAATGTGTTCGGCCGATTTTCTGTATAGTGTATGGCCAGCATAAGAATGGAGTGGGGGCAAAGGGGTGTGTGCAAAATATGGGGTAAATAAGGGGTGCATGTATTGCTGCAAAATATGAAGGGTAAGAGAGGTGTGGGCAACTCCCCACATAAAATAAACAGGCTTAATAGTGGTACATGTAGTGCGCTGAAGAGAAACCTAGGGATAATAGCATCATGACAGGCATAAAGGGGATAGAATATTAGTAATACAGGCCTCCAAACAAACAGAACTGACTTAAAAATGCATAGACATGAATGATTCAAATACACAGACAACATGTGGACCATCGTAACCATATGTGAACAACAGTTGTTATAATAGGCAACAAACCGGCATTTGTGACATAATTCGGGCAACAACATCGCAACTGTGATAACACATAGGAGAATGTGTAGGCAACAAATGAGCAATTTTACCAATATACTGGCAACAAATAGGCAATTGTTACAGTATGTGGTGAAGAAATGGGCAATCTGACACTACATGGGCAACAAATAAGCAACTGTGACACACAGCAAAAAGATAGGAAATCCTGCATGGGAGTCTAATCTACCTACATTCCATCTCCTGCCTCTTCCCTTCCCTGCTATTTTTTTTCTTCCAGCCAGATCTTTGCAGGCAGGAGGGAGGATCTGAGGAATGACAGCTCTCTCTACTCTCTAGGGCCTGCTTGACATTCTGGTAACTGGCTGCGAGGAGTAGTACCACTGATGTCACTACTTCTGTTAGTTTAATACTGGCAGAGCCAACTCCTGGCAGTGTGAAGATCCTGCTATCAAACTAATTAACTGTAGCGTCTGGGGCAAAAACTGTTGAGTTCCCAGCATAGGTGTGCACAGCCTATTGCATTAGGGTGTGGACCCCAAAACTCACAAAACTCAAACACACATGCATGTGGGTATGTGTGTGTAATATATATAATATACTTTTTTAGGCTCGGTTCACATAGGAACGACCTGTCAGGCAACTTAGCCACCTGACAAGTTGCACTCCATTCAGTGCAATAGAACCGTTCTAATAGGAGTTGCTCCGACTTAGAAAAAGGTTCTTGTACTACTTGGGGGTGACTTGGGAGCGGCTTGCATTGACTTCTATTACTGAAGTTGCGCTGTGCAGAGCGGCTTCAGAGACGGGCGACTTTATAGCCACCCCAGCGTGAACTGAGACTTAAAGAATTGTAAACAAACAATTTGAAATGTATCAAAACATTTTCTTAATGTTTTAGTACACTTTACATCTTAGGCCCCTTTCACACGATCGGACCGCTAAGGTCTGCCTGTCAGTTTTGTCGGCGGACCTGAATGGGCGCTCCATGTTAGCCTATGGAGCGACGGATGTCAGCCTTCTTCGTCCTGTTTGTAAACACTGTACTGGGCACTGCTGATTGGATTGGCACTGCTCAAGGCACCCTCCTGGTCGGCAAGGGGGAGATGATGCAGCGGATCCAGGGCTGCAGATAAATACAAGGGATTACTTGGGGTGTGTAGTGACAGGGCACCATGGGTCCCCCTTCCCTCATGCACATGTGCGCCGCACACTTCTATACACTGGATAGCACTAGTGACCGAGGTGATTAGGGTGTGCCCAGGTACACCCAGCACCCCACTGTGCCTATGGTTCCCAGCAATGTTGATTGGGAGTTTGAGACCATCTTAGGTTGCTTAATGCGACATTACACTTAGGCTCACCCTAACTGAACTATCAGACATTGAGCTTAAGATGGGGTCGCTTATGGGTTCCCTACAGGCATTATCAAATGCTTCCAAGAGTCACACACTCTCATTGCACAGAGATCCTCCAGCTTGTGTCTGACTTGTAACGGGTCCAATGTTTTCTTTTTCTCAATGAAAAGAGGCAAGAAAGCACTTCAACTTATGGGCACTGTGGGCCACTCTGCATCAGGTTCACTCAATGAAATTTCTTCACCTTGGAAAAATTCTCCAGTACTGGATAATACAATGTGATTGCATCACCTTGGAAAAAATCTCTGCTAGTGGATAATATAATGTGATTGAGTTACCCTAGTTACCCTGCATATGGGATGCCCATTTGATCAATGAAGCTCTGTAGGGACTTGAACTATATACACTCGAGTATATATTTTCCTTCCTCCTCTACTTCCAGCACACACTTGCTTGCAGACTATCTCTCCCAGGACCAGCTAACATATGTTTCAGACTCTACACAATCTCAGCTGGGTCTGGTTGAATGCCCTTTGCAGGCAGGGACAGCGGGCCCCTACGGTGTAGCAAAAATGAAAGTCTTTGGTGCTAGCTGTCCTATCTGTGGCTATTGCTCCAAGTACCACCTCTGCAGGCACTGCCAGCTCTCCTGGCTACAGCTGCCACTTCCCATAGCCCATACTACATATGCTAGGCTTACAACCCTGCGCCCTGCGCTTTCCCTCATGTTTGAGAGTGGTACTGTCCGCCGAATGTGACATAGAGTATAACTAGGGAGGGGGGGGGGGGGGCAGATGGGAGGCAGTAAAACCATGGCTCGGTTCCCTATTTTTATCACTCCCCAGCTGCCCCTGTGAATGAGCCCTGCAAACCAATCCTCGTGTCAGGTGCTCCACAGGGACACTGAATTTGCTTTAAGTCAAACAGAGGTACTTTTAGACACTAATCGTCAACACTATTGTTATACACATTTTAGACCACATCAGATCACTTTAAAATCATGTCTTCTTTGGAAAAAGCTATTTTATTAATGGAGAACAACAATAATAACATCACATTTGCATACCTCCCAACATTTTGAGATGGGAATGAGGGACATCTACTAGCAAACGTATGTAGGCGTAGGACACGCTCCCCACCACACCCCCTTAAAGAAGGATTCACCAAAAAAAGGGTCAAATAATTCCACAAGGACTTTTTTTACCACTACTATTCCTTTATATTGGCTTTTAAAATGTACAAATGCAACAATTTATAATTTGGATGAAAGGTTTAGCACTGGGAAACACTTTTTGAAAGATAAAAAGTGAATTTTATATACAACTATATGGATCAGACCAAAATGAGGGACAAATGAGGAGGAAAGAGGGACAGAGGGACATTGCTCCAAATCAGGGACAGTCCCTCCAAATCAGGGACAGTCCCTCGAAATCAGGGACAGTTGGGAGCTATGTATTTGTTTAGTTAATGAAAAATGAAAACACATTTCTTTCAAGAGCCTCCAGACTTCATAAGAAGGGATGTAGACTGCACGGAGGAGGCACCTTTGTCTGTCTCCAGCCTCTCTAAGGGGACTCAGATTTCTCTGCATTCTTCTAGCAGATGCTACCATTCCTGTAACTGTCATAGCACTCTGGAACCCACCCCCTGATCTGTTTTGCTCTTCTCCTCTATGCTAATCAACACAATGTAAAAGAGCCAAAAATAACCCTTCTTATCACAGACAAGAAGCAAGTAGTAGTTACTGTCAGCTCATATGCTTATTTCAGTAGAAATGATGGAATGATTGATGGCAGATTGGCAGGGCTAGGACTGATCCACACCTTCAGTGAAGTGATCATTTTAGAACTGCACAATGTGGAATGCTCTCATTTTATTATATAGATCCTGCATATAAAGCACAATGCCCCGTACACACCATCAGAATTCCGCTCAAGCTTGCTTTGCATACACACGGTCACACAAAAGTTCTCTGAACTTTCGACCGTCAAGAACGCGGTGATGTACAACACTACAACGAGCCGAGAAAATTAAGTTCAATGCTTCCGAGCATGCGTCAAATTGTTTCCGAGCATGCGTAGGAATTTTGTGCATCGGAATTGCTACAGACGATCGGAATTTCCCATAGGAACTTTTTCCATAGGAAAAATAGAGAACCTGCTCTCAATCTTTTGCTGGCGGAAATTCCACCAGCAAAAGTCTGATGGAGGATACACACAGTCAGAATTTCCGACCAAAAGCTCACATCGGATTTTGCTGGCGGAATTCCCGATCGTGTGTACGGGACATAAGGGGTTGGAGACTGTGTGTGTGTGTTTTTTTTTATGACAGTTTTGTGATTCTGTAAACATTGCAAAATCGAAAAAGAAAAAAACAAGATAAGAATATTTTGGAACATTGTATTCCTACAAAGTAAACAGTGATAAAATGAATTATAAATGAATATGCAGCCTGCTGGTCTAGGAACATACTTGTACTTCTAAATCCCCTCTAGGCTCTTCCCACTTCTCATGCGCACAGGTAGTATGCGCCGCTGCTACCTCCATGTATAGACCATGAATACGCTTAGAGTGGACCTTTCTTCCCTTTCGATAAAAATCACATCAGCATCAGCTCTGCATAGTGATATCAAATCATCTTACATTCATTAGTTAAATACACATTTTTTGCTTTTACTTACAATTACTATTTTTTCCACTTTCTGGTTGTGTGAGGCACTGGTGATGTAACCAGGGTCTCACAGTTGCATCCTGGTAATGCTACATCACCAGCGCCTTCCCTCCTCAGATGATGTGCACTGTCATATGTTCCAAAGGCAGACCCAGAATTCTCAGAAGTAAAGGGAGATGGATTTATCTGCCATTAGTGTAAAAGCCCACTGTGAGAAGAATCTAAAATAAGGTATGCAAAGAACAAAAAGACAATAGTTAGCTTTTTGTAGATTGCCCTTACTAAGCATTTCTAAAGGTGTCTATGTTTTAAGTTTTAGGATAAGGGTGAAGTTCCTCTTTAAATCTGGGTACACACGGGCTGAAATATGGTAGGTTTAGCAGCAGCCAGTCGACTTTTAGCCCATGTGTACAGCTCCTGGTGTCACGACTGGCTTCTGTTGAATGAGCATGCTGGGAAACCAGCATCCGATAAGCGCTCGCAGCCAGTGGCAGCCCCCCTTTCAGAACACTACAGCTCAGTGGGGGAGATCGTCGTACTAACTTTGGATGTGTTAGTACAGCGATTTGTACATTTTTTGTTTGTTCAGCCCACTGTGTTGAACCAAAAAACTTACCCTGTGTACCCAGCATAATAACTCGTGATTCTTAAAATATGCTTTTAACAAGTGCGACATACCAAGACAGTAATGGGCATAATGGCAATAATTACCAGGGTTAAACATCACAAGCAGAACTATACTTTTAATTTGTTTGTACAGGTATCTACTGTATATACAGTAGCAACAACAATTTACATAGCAATTTACATAGAGTACATTTGCATTAGTCCCAGCGCTCATGGAGCTTATGTTCTAAGGTCCCTATATCACATGCATACAAACACATACTAGGGCCAATTTAGACAGAAGCCAATTAACCTAGTGTGGGAGGACCTCAAGGAAACCCACACAAAGGGAAAACATGCAAACACCCTGCAGGTAATGTTGTTCTGGTTGGGATTTTGAACTCTAGTACTGCAGGCACAAGTGATAACCATTAATCCATCGTGCTAGTTTGCAATTTTTTTTTTTTTCTTTTATCCAACAAACTTTTATTTATTTAGTTAACAAAGGTACATTACATGCACGTTTCTCCTTGTCATTTGCATTAAATCATGTTACCAACATGTTTTATCAATACATTAATGAAGTCTTGATTTATTAACCAATCAGAGAAACACTTATTTGTGAAGTCTACAGGTCTAATATCTCACATTCCTCTTTATTAATTCACATATCACCGTCTCATCCAACATTTATTCCCAGTAATCTGTCTGCCACTAAGTCTACCAGAGCTAGTCCCGGTACGTCCAACCACACTGCCCACAACTTTTCAAATTTATGTGTACTACCTCTATGTTGGTATATCAGTTTTTCCATTCTTTACTGCGCCTATATTCTCAATCCATTCCTTCGTAGTGGGAGGAGCCTCAGACCTCCAATGTATCATAATAAATTTTCTTGCCTGGAATAAAACCCTGTGTACTGCTTCTCTGCAATGTTCTTCCCATTCATATTCCTCCAGAGCACCCAAGAGGCATGCTCTCGGGTCCTGTGTGAGGGACACCTTAAATACCGAGTTGACTATGGACACTACACCTGCCCAATAGGTATGTAGTTTGGGACAGCGCCATAGCATATGAATAAGACCCCCATGATCTCTTTTACATCTAGTGTACTTTGCAATTATAAATGTAAAGTCATCAGTAGGGGTCCATTCATAAAAGATAGCTGATACCATACTACTGTGCACTGTTTTACTCCATGTTACAGCTACAGGTTACATACCATCAAGGTGTGGAGTCTGCGGTGTTCCACAGTTCTAGTTAGCTCAATTAGGGTAGTTGCTTTAAAAAAATGTTGGATGCATTCCTGAATGAGCTTTTTTGTCAGAGAATAGGTACAGGAACTCACCTCACCTCATCTCTGCACCCCACCATCTAAAGCTTACTTTTCCACAGTTCCCTCACAGTTCACCTCTGCACCATTGTCCAAAGCTCACTTCTGCATCTGACCATCCACAACTCACCTCTACACCTCCCATCCACCACAACTCACCTCTACACCTCCCATCCACAACTCACCTCTGCACCTCCCATCCACAAATCACCTCTACACCTCCCATCCACAACTCACCTCTACACCTCCCATCTACAACTCACCTCTACACCTCCCATCCACAACTCATCTCTGCACCTCCCATCCACAACTCATCTCTGCACCTCCCATCCACAACTCACCTCTACACCTCCCATCCACCACAACTCACCTCTACACCTCCCATCCACAACTCACCTCTGCACCTCCCATCCACAACTCACCTCTACACCTCCCATCTACAACTCACCTCTACACCTCCCATCCACAACTCACCTCTGCACCTCCCATCCACAACTCACCTCTACACCTCCCATCCACAATTCACCTCTACACCTCCCATCCACAATTCACCTCTACACCTCCCATCCACAACTCACCTTTACACCTCCTATCCACAACTCACCTCTACACCTCCTATCCACAACTCACCTCTGCACCTCCCATCCACAACTCACCTCTGCACCTCCCATCCACAACTCACCTCTATACCTCCCATCCAAAACTCACCTCTATACCTCCCATCCACAACTTACCTCTATACCTCCCATCCACAACTCACTCTGCACCTCCCATCTACAACTCACCTCTACACCTCCCATCCACAACTCAACTCTACACCTCCCATCCACAACTCACCTCTGCACCTCCCATCCACAACTCACCTCTGCACCTCCCATCCACAACTCACTTCTATACCTCCCATCCACAACTCACCTCTATACCTCCCATCCACAACTCACCTCGGCACCTCCCATCCACAACTCACCTCTACACCTCCCATCCACAACTCAACTCTACACTTCCCATCCACAACTCACCTCTGCACCTCCCATCTACAATTCACCTCTGCACCTCCCATCCACAACTCACCTCTACAACTCCCATCCACAACTCACCTCTACACCTCCCATCCACAACTCACCTCTGCACCTCCCATCCACAACTCACCTCTGCACCCCTGTTCACAACTCACCTTTGCACCTCCCATCCACAACTCACCTCTGCACCCCTGTTCACAACTCACCTCTGCAGCTCCCATCCACAACTCACCTCTACACCTCCCATCTACAACTCACCTCTACACCCCTTTTCACAACTCACCTCTGCATCCCTGTTCACAGCTCACTCAACAAACCCTCATCCACAACTTACCTCTACACCTCCCATTCACAATTCACCTCTACACCCCTGTTCACAACTCACCTTTGCACCCCTGTTCACAGCTCACTCCACAAACCCTCATCCACAACTCACCTCTGCACCCCTGTTCACAGCTCACTCAACAAACCCTCATCCACAACTTACCTCTACACCTCCCATCCACAACTCACCTCTACACCTCCTATCCACAACTCACCTGCACCTCCCATCCACAACTCACCTCTGCACCTCCCATCCACAACTCACCTCTTCACCTCCCATCCACAACTCACCTCTACACCTTCCATCCACAACTCACCTCTACACCTCCCATCCACAACTCACCTCTACACTTCCCATCCACAACTCACCTCTATACCTCCCATCCACAACTCACCTCTGCACCTCCCATCTACAACTCACCTCTACACCTCCCATCCACAACTCACCTCTACACCTCCCATCCACAACTCACCTCTGCACCTCCCATCCACAACTCACCTCTGCACCTCCCATCCACAACTCACCTCTGCACCTCCCATCCACAACTCACCTCTGCACCCCTGTTCACAACTCACCTTTGCACCTCCCATCCACAACTCACCTCTGCACCCCTGTTCACAACTCACTTCTACACCTCCCATTTACAACTCACCTCTGCACCCCTGTTCACAACTCACCGCTGCATCCCTGTTCACAGCTCACTCAACAAACCCTCATCCACAACTTACCTCTACACCTCCCATTCACAATTCACCTCTACACCCCTGTTCACAACTCACCTTTGCACCCCTGTTCACAGCTCACTCCACAAACCCTCATCCACAACTCACCTCTGCACCCCTGTTCACAGTTCCCTCAACAAACCCTCATCCACAACTTACCTCTACACCTCCCATCCACAACTCACCTCTACACCTCCTATCCACAACTCACCTCTGCACCTCCCATCCACAACTCACCTCTGCACCTCCCATCCACAACTCACCTCTTCATCTCCCATCCACAACTCACCTCTACACCTTCCATCCACAACTCACCTCTACACCTCCCATCCACAACTCACCTCTACACTTCCCATCCACAACTCACCTCTATACCTCCCATCCACAACTCACCTCTGCACCTCCCATCTACAACTCACCTCTACACCTCCCATCCACAACTCACCTCTACACCTCCCATCCACAACTCACCTCTGCACCTCCCATCCACAACTCACCTCTGCACCTCCCATCCACAACTCACCTCTACACCTCCCATCCACAACTCACCTCTGCACCTCCCATCCACAACTCACCTCTACACCTCCCATCCACAATTCACCTCTACACCTCCCATCCACAATTCACCTCTACACCTCCCATCCACAACTCACCTTTACACCTCCTATCCACAACTCACCTCTACACCTCCTATCCACAACTCACCTCTGCACCTCCCATCCACAACTCACCTCTGCACCTCCCATCCACAACTCACCTCTATACCTCCCATCCAAAACTCACCTCTATACCTCCCATCCACAACTTACCTCTATACCTCCCATCCACAACTCACTCTGCACCTCCCATCTACAACTCACCTCTACACCTCCCATCCACAACTCAACTCTACACCTCCCATCCACAACTCACCTCTGCACCTCCCATCCACAACTCACCTCTGCACCTCCCATCCACAACTCACTTCTATACCTCCCATCCACAACTCACCTCTATACCTCCCATCCACAACTCACCTCGGCACCTCCCATCCACAACTCACCTCTACACCTCCCATCCACAACTCAACTCTACACTTCCCATCCACAACTCACCTCTGCACCTCCCATCTACAATTCACCTCTGCACCTCCCATCCACAACTCACCTCTACAACTCCCATCCACAACTCACCTCTACACCTCCCATCCACAACTCACCTCTGCACCTCCCATCCACAACTCACCTCTGCACCCCTGTTCACAACTCACCTTTGCACCTCCCATCCACAACTCACCTCTGCACCCCTGTTCACAACTCACCTCTGCAGCTCCCATCCACAACTCACCTCTACACCTCCCATCTACAACTCACCTCTACACCCCTTTTCACAACTCACCTCTGCATCCCTGTTCACAGCTCACTCAACAAACCCTCATCCACAACTTACCTCTACACCTCCCATTCACAATTCACCTCTACACCCCTGTTCACAACTCACCTTTGCACCCCTGTTCACAGCTCACTCCACAAACCCTCATCCACAACTCACCTCTGCACCCCTGTTCACAGCTCACTCAACAAACCCTCATCCACAACTTACCTCTACACCTCCCATCCACAACTCACCTCTACACCTCCTATCCACAACTCACCTGCACCTCCCATCCACAACTCACCTCTGCACCTCCCATCCACAACTCACCTCTTCACCTCCCATCCACAACTCACCTCTACACCTTCCATCCACAACTCACCTCTACACCTCCCATCCACAACTCACCTCTACACTTCCCATCCACAACTCACCTCTATACCTCCCATCCACAACTCACCTCTGCACCTCCCATCTACAACTCACCTCTACACCTCCCATCCACAACTCACCTCTACACCTCCCATCCACAACTCACCTCTGCACCTCCCATCCACAACTCACCTCTGCACCTCCCATCCACAACTCACCTCTGCACCTCCCATCCACAACTCACCTCTGCACCCCTGTTCACAACTCACCTTTGCACCTCCCATCCACAACTCACCTCTGCACCCCTGTTCACAACTCACTTCTACACCTCCCATTTACAACTCACCTCTGCACCCCTGTTCACAACTCACCGCTGCATCCCTGTTCACAGCTCACTCAACAAACCCTCATCCACAACTTACCTCTACACCTCCCATTCACAATTCACCTCTACACCCCTGTTCACAACTCACCTTTGCACCCCTGTTCACAGCTCACTCCACAAACCCTCATCCACAACTCACCTCTGCACCCCTGTTCACAGTTCCCTCAACAAACCCTCATCCACAACTTACCTCTACACCTCCCATCCACAACTCACCTCTACACCTCCTATCCACAACTCACCTCTGCACCTCCCATCCACAACTCACCTCTGCACCTCCCATCCACAACTCACCTCTTCATCTCCCATCCACAACTCACCTCTACACCTTCCATCCACAACTCACCTCTACACCTCCCATCCACAACTCACCTCTACACTTCCCATCCACAACTCACCTCTATACCTCCCATCCACAACTCACCTCTGCACCTCCCATCTACAACTCACCTCTACACCTCCCATCCACAACTCACCTCTACACCTCCCATCCACAACTCACCTCTGCACCTCCCATCCACAACTCACCTCTGCACCTCCCATCCACAACTCACCTCTACACCTCCCATCCACAACTCACCTCTGCACCTCCCATCCACAACTCACCTCTGCACCCCTGTTCACAACTCACCTTTGCACCTCCCATCCACAACTCACCTCTGCACCCCTGTTCACAACTCACTTCTACACCTCCCATTTACAACTCACCTCTGCACCCCTGTTCACAACTCACCGCTGCATCCCTGTTCACAGCTCACTCAACAAACCCTCATCCACAACTTACCTCTACACCTCCCATTCACAATTCACCTCTACACCCCTGTTAACAACTCACCTCTGCACCCCTGTTCACAGCTCACTCCACAAACTCTCATCCACAATTCACCTCTGCACCCCTGTTCACAACTCACCTCTGCATCCCTGTTCACAGCTCACTCAACAAACCCTCATCCACAACTTACCTCTACAACTCCCATCCACAACTCACCTCTACAACTCCTATCCACAACTCACCTCTGCACCTCCCATCCACAACTCACCTCTGCACCTCCCATCCACAACTCACCTCTGCACCTCCCATCCACAACTCACCTCTGCACCTCCCATCCACAACTCACCTCTACACCTCCCATCCACAACTCACCTCTACACCTCCCATCCACAACACACCTCTACACCTCCCATCCACAACTCACCTCTATACCTCCCATCCACAACTCACCTCTGCACCTCCCATCTACAACTCACCTCTACACCTCCCATCCACAACTCAACTCTACACTTCCCATCCACAACTCACCTCTGCACCTCCCATCTACAATTCACCTCTGCACCTCCCATCCACAACTCACCTCTACAACTCCCATCCACAACTCACCTCTACACCTCCCATCCACAACTCACCTCTGCACCTCCCATCCACAACTCACCTCTGCACCCCTGTTCACAACTCACCTTTGCACCTCCCATCCACAACTCACCTCTGCACCCCTGTTCACAACTCACCTCTGCAGCTCCCATCCACAACTCACCTCTACACCTCCCATCTACAACTCACCTCTACACCCCTTTTCACAACTCACCTCTGCATCCCTGTTCACAGCTCACTCAACAAACCCTCATCCACAACTTACCTCTACACCTCCCATTCACAATTCACCTCTACACCCCTGTTCACAACTCACCTTTGCACCCCTGTTCACAGCTCACTCCACAAACCCTCATCCACAACTCACCTCTGCACCCCTGTTCACAGCTCACTCAACAAACCCTCATCCACAACTTACCTCTACACCTCCCATCCACAACTCACCTCTACACCTCCTATCCACAACTCACCTGCACCTCCCATCCACAACTCACCTCTGCACCTCCCATCCACAACTCACCTCTTCACCTCCCATCCACAACTCACCTCTACACCTTCCATCCACAACTCACCTCTACACCTCCCATCCACAACTCACCTCTACACTTCCCATCCACAACTCACCTCTATACCTCCCATCCACAACTCACCTCTGCACCTCCCATCTACAACTCACCTCTACACCTCCCATCCACAACTCACCTCTACACCTCCCATCCACAACTCACCTCTGCACCTCCCATCCACAACTCACCTCTGCACCTCCCATCCACAACTCACCTCTGCACCTCCCATCCACAACTCACCTCTGCACCCCTGTTCACAACTCACCTTTGCACCTCCCATCCACAACTCACCTCTGCACCCCTGTTCACAACTCACTTCTACACCTCCCATTTACAACTCACCTCTGCACCCCTGTTCACAACTCACCGCTGCATCCCTGTTCACAGCTCACTCAACAAACCCTCATCCACAACTTACCTCTACACCTCCCATTCACAATTCACCTCTACACCCCTGTTCACAACTCACCTTTGCACCCCTGTTCACAGCTCACTCCACAAACCCTCATCCACAACTCACCTCTGCACCCCTGTTCACAGTTCCCTCAACAAACCCTCATCCACAACTTACCTCTACACCTCCCATCCACAACTCACCTCTACACCTCCTATCCACAACTCACCTCTGCACCTCCCATCCACAACTCACCTCTGCACCTCCCATCCACAACTCACCTCTTCATCTCCCATCCACAACTCACCTCTACACCTTCCATCCACAACTCACCTCTACACCTCCCATCCACAACTCACCTCTACACTTCCCATCCACAACTCACCTCTATACCTCCCATCCACAACTCACCTCTGCACCTCCCATCTACAACTCACCTCTACACCTCCCATCCACAACTCACCTCTACACCTCCCATCCACAACTCACCTCTGCACCTCCCATCCACAACTCACCTCTGCACCTCCCATCCACAACTCACCTCTACACCTCCCATCCACAACTCACCTCTGCACCTCCCATCCACAACTCACCTCTGCACCCCTGTTCACAACTCACCTTTGCACCTCCCATCCACAACTCACCTCTGCACCCCTGTTCACAACTCACTTCTACACCTCCCATTTACAACTCACCTCTGCACCCCTGTTCACAACTCACCGCTGCATCCCTGTTCACAGCTCACTCAACAAACCCTCATCCACAACTTACCTCTACACCTCCCATTCACAATTCACCTCTACACCCCTGTTAACAACTCACCTCTGCACCCCTGTTCACAGCTCACTCCACAAACCCTCATCCACAACTCACCTCTGCACCCCTGTTCACAACTCACCTCTGCATCCCTGTTCACAGCTCACTCAACAAACCCTCATCCACAACTTACCTCTACAACTCCCATCCACAACTCACCTCTACAACTCCTATCCACAACTCACCTCTGCACCTCCCATCCACAACTCACCTCTGCACCTCCCATCCACAACTCACCTCTGCACCTCCCATCCACAACTCACCTCTGCACCTCCCATCCACAACTCACCTCTACACCTCCCATCCACAACTCACCTCTACACCTCCCATCCACAACACACCTCTACACCTCCCATCCACAACTCACCTCTATACCTCCCATCCACAACTCACCTCTGCACCTCCCATCTACAACTCACCTCTACACCTCCCATCCACAACTCACCTCTACACCTCCCATCCACAACTCACCTCTGCACCTCCCATCCACAACTAACCTCTGTACCTCCCATCCACAACTCACCTCTACACCTCCCATCCACAACTCACCTCTGCCCCTCCCATCCACAACTTACCTCTGCACCCCTGTTCACAACTCACCTTTGCACATCCCATCCACAACTCACCTCTGCACCCCTGTTCACAACTCACTTCTACACCTCCCATTTACAACTCACCTCTGCACCCCTGTTCACAACTCACCGCTGCATCCCTGTTCACAGCTCACTCAACAAACCCTCATCCACAACTTACCTCTACACCTCCCATTCACAATTCACCTCTACACCCCTGTTCACAACTCACCTCTGCACCCCTGTTCACAGCTCACTCCACAAACCCTCATCCACAACTCACCTCTGCACCCCTGTTCACAACTCACCTCTGCATCCCTGTTCACAGCTCACGCAACAAACCCTCATCCACAACTTACCTCTACACCTCCCATTCACAATTCACCTCTACACCCCTGTTCACAGCTCACTCCACAAACCCTCATCCACAACTCACCTCTGCACCCCTGTTCACAACTCACCTCTGCATCCCTGTTCACAACTCACCTCTGCATCCCTGTTCACAGCTCACTCAATAAACCCTCATCCACAACTTACCTCTACACCTCCCATCCACAACTCATCTCTACATCTCCTATCCACAACTCACCTCTGCACCTCCCATCCACAACTCACCTCTACACCTCCCATCCACAACTCACCTCTGCACCTCCCATCCACAACTCACCTCTACACCTCCCATCCACAACTCACCTCTACACCTCCCATCCACAACTCACCTCTGCACCTCCCATCCACAACTCACCTCTGCACCTCCCATCCACAACTCACCTCTGCACCTCCCATCCACAACTCACCTCTACACCTCCCATCCACAACTCACCTCTGCACCTCCCATCCACAACTTACCTCTGCACCTCCCATCCACAACTCACCTCTGCACCCCTGTTCACAACTCACCTTTGCACCTCCCATCCACAACTCACCTCTGCACCCCTGTTCACAACTCACCTCTGCATCCCTGTTCACAGCTCACTCAACAAACCCTCATCCACAACTTACCTCTACACCTCCCATTCACAATTTACCTCTACACCCCTGTTCACAACTCACCTCTGCACCCCTGTTCACAGCTCACTCCACAAACCCTCATTCACAACTCACCTCTGCACCCCTGTTCACGGCTTACTCCTACACCCCCTTTCACAACCTACCTCTGCATCCCTGTTCACAACTCACCACTGCACCCTTGTCCACAACTGTCTGCAGCTTACTTCTACACCCCCAACCACAACTCACTTATGCACTTCCATCCACAACTCATCTCTGTACCCCTGTCTGTAGCTCACCCCTGGGCCCCTGACTGCAGCTCACCTCTACACACTCCCCCCCCTTCCACAGCTCACCCACAGCCATAGCTAACCCCTGTCTACAATTCTGCACCCACAGCCTATACCTTTGCACCCCCCACCCCTTCAATCCAATGCCCTCATACTGTATGCTTAGTTACCTCTGCATGGACAGCAGTCTTTTCCCCAGAGTTTTAAAGTGTATCTAATTCCAAAATGTTTTCTTTTACTTTTGGATGGTAATACATATATTTATCAAAAAAATTATATAAATATGTAAACATGTTTATATAATATATTATATAAATACAAATATACAGTACATATGTATATAAATATACAATTTAATTTGTTTAATATTAAGCCGAAGGAGAAGTACAAACATCTGGGAAAACTCATTGCAGAAGACATATAGAGGAATAGGCTGGATCTACAGTGGGAGATCTTAGAGTTCCTAAGAAATATAGGAAGCCATTGGGTTATCCAGACTCCACCAGAAACACCATTTTAATGTACCTTAAAGCTAAAGTTTAATCTGCTTATAATTTGCTTTCCTGGATCCTCCCTCCTCTCTGCTCAACGTGCCAATGAAAATTTTAAACAAATACTTTCTGTTTTCAATACATACCTTATTTAAGACCTTTTGATGTCATAATTAGGTCTCTGCGCTTCTCTAAGCAATGCAGGTAGATCAGGGCTGGTGGGAGGGGACAGAAGGGTGTTGTACATAGGTATGCGCAGCATATTGCATTACTCATAGCTCCCAACTGTTCCTGATTTCAAGGGACTGTCCCTGATTTGAAGCAAAGTCCACCTGTCCTTCTTTCCTCCTCATTTGTGCCTCATTTTCATCTGAACTAGATAGTTGTATATAAAATGCACTTTTTTTTCTTTCAAAATGTGTTCCCAGTGCTAAACCTGTCATCCAATTTCTAAATTGCTGCATTTGTACATTTCAGAAGAAAATAGTATAAAGGATTAGTAGTGGTAATAGGGTTGCTACCTTTTCTTCAAGCCAAACCCAGACACTTTAGTGGCCTGGGACACCTTTGGGTGCCCCAAGGAGAGTAATGTGGTGCGCATAGCGTGCAGCAGTGAACAGTAGGTGTGATCAAACTGCTCTTGCTGACATCACTGCCCTGCCTCCCAGCAATGCCAAACCTGTCCCCAGACAGCCGCCCGCAGCTCCCCGATGGCAACAGATGTGCGTGTGACTATCTTCGTTACTTGGGGAGCCACAGCCCAAACTGAATAATGTGTCCGGGTTTCAGTCCGCCTGAAACCTGGACACATGATTCAAAACCTGGACTGTCCAGGTGAATCCCGGACAGGTGGCAACCCTAAGTGGTAAAAAAAAGCACTTGTGGGTTTAACTAATCTTTTTTTGGTATAATTCTCCTTTAAGGGGGCGTGACAGGGGGTGTGTCCCATGCCTACATACTTTTTCTAATCGGTGTGCCTCGTTCCCATCTCAAAAAGTTGGGAGGTTTGCATTAAGGTGTGCACCCCAAAACTCAAACACACATGCTTTTCCCTGCAGCCACAGCTGCACGGGACAGTGAATGAAAGGGAAGTGCTCTGTGCTGAGCGGCTTCCTGTTCATTCACAAACTGAAGCTTAGTAAACATAGTTTACTATGCTCCAGTTATGAATGAACACACTAAGTGTGTTCATTTATAAAAGGAAGGAGCTGGCAAATTACATATTTACTAGCCCCTTCCCCCACTCTCCATCCTGAAACATCCTAGGGGGAGAGGACAGGGGGAAGACAGCAGCATTGTGGGGCAGGGGCAAAATGGAGGAAGCCCGGGCAGTAGGGGGAATTGGCACTGCACATAGTGATTAGGGTGTGCCCAGGCATACCTGGCACACCCCGTGTTGTTTGACATAACATTCTGAAAAAATCCAAGCACCATGCTTTAGTATTCCTAATGCCGCGTACACACGACTGGACTTTACGGCAGACTTTGTCCGGCGGACTTTTCGACGGACTTTATGACAGACTTTCCGAATGAACGGACTTGCCTACACACGATCAACCAAAGTCCGACAGATAAAGTACACCGGACTAAAACAAGGAAGTTCATAGCCAGTAGCCAATAGCTGCCCTAGCGTCGGTTTTTGTTCATCGGACTAGCATACAGACGAGCGGACTTTTCGACTGGACTCGAGTCCATCGGAAAGATTTGAAACATGTTTCATTTCTAGGTCCGTCGAACTTTTGGGGAAAAAAAGTCCGCTGGAGCCCACACACGATAGAATTGTCCGACAGACTCCGGTCCACAGGACCAAGTATGCCATAAAGTCCGGTCGTGTGTACGCGGCATTACCCCCAATCCTGATTCAAGCAATGGGCTGGCTTTTGAGAGGCATCTTGCAAATATCAAATTGTTTTGATGGGTGGATGTCAGTCTGGAGGAGTGGGTGTTCCTAGGCAGCCTGAATTTGCATGCAGACCACCCACAGGTAATGCTGAGCCTCCATGATTGAAAGAACGGAAATCCAATATATGAAAGGAGCATGCCAGGGAGAGTCAGTCTTGGGAGGAGAGGGCTAGATGATGCTGGCCGTCCTCCGGTCAGGAAATGAGTGGGTTCTATCAGACTTGCCACAACTTCTAAAGCACACTGCAAGAAGCTCACAGTTTACACTGACGAGTAATCCATTTCAGTAGAGGAGAGGAGCCTGTACAACGGTGCAAGACTGAAAGGAATGGTCCAGCTTTCATTTACCCAGCTGGGGGTTTGGGGATTATTTGCTGACGTTTCTTTCCCTTTTTTTTTTTTTTACAGTTTGTTATCACATATAGGAAACACAATGTGCCATGTGCATGAATACCAAGTATTCTTTACAGCAGGGCTCTCAAACTGGCAGCCCTCCAGCTATTGCAAAACTACAACTCCCATGAGGCATTGCAAGGCTGACAGTTACAAGCATGACTCCCAAAGGCAGAGGCATGATGGGACTTGTAGTTTCGCAACAGCTGGAGGGCTGACAGTTTGAGTCCCCTGAATTACAGGATCAAGTGATGGATGCTTTCTGTATTAGAATATAATCAAATGTATTTGGACATGATTAAATGTATCCTGCATTGCATTGTAAGGATCAGCAGTGGGCAGCATTCATACATGGGAAGCATGCTGAAATGATCCTTTAATACACAGCTTGGCATGAAACAGCAACACGCCACGGTGCGCGGAAGATTGGATTTCAACTCGGTGCACTGTAGTGTAGAGCAGGGAGTTCATCTGAGACAGAGAGGATGCTGGGAGATCATTCTTGTTTGTTTTTGTCAGTGACACACCCTCTGTTGCCATAGCAGCCCTTCCTGCCGATGTTGCTATGGAAATGGGATGTGCAAGCGCCACATCTTCACACAGAAACACAGATGACGAATCAGACCTGCACCTAAGGGTTATGTGTTCTGTCTGGTAAAGACTATAGGGAGCCAACGCCGGGTGTACAGTACTCTGTATACTCCCAGGAAGACCGCGCCATATTTATTTTTCTGCTGTTTCACTATCTCTTGAGGTAAATGCACAATTCAGTTACATTTCCATTTAGGGGACTATTATTGATACTGAGATAGCGAGGAAATCAAATTAATCCAGTGGCTTGCTCGTGGCTTAATGAAATAGAGAAATTATTGTACACGTGCCAGGAAACATTCTTCGGTTCACACTGATGCAATGCCGGAAAACGCACTGGAATGGGTTTCTCGCATCGCACCGCATAGCAATCGCACTGTGTTCATGCAACCTGCTGCGGGTGTCAACTAAACGTTAACGACACCCCAAAAGCAGGTCGCAGGACGCAGTGTGGCAAAAAAAAATGTTTTCCTGTGGATATGGTGCTATTTGAGCCATACAAAATGATAGGCTCAAATCGCACTGCACAGAAACGCATGTGATTTTCACAGAAATGCGCCGCGACTCCAGTGCAAATCGCATGCGATGTGACAGCAATGGGGCTTAGAGCCCAATTCTAGCTTTGAATAAAAGAAAAAATAAAACTATTTTTAAGGTACTTAAAATAAAGAAAAAAAAAACCTCATACTACAATCCTCACCCACCTTAGGAAAGTCAATTTAACCAGTGGGTTAAATAATTATGGCACAGACGCTAGAAAATATACTCAGAAAGGTTTAGGCCCAGCAGTTTTTTACTTTAAAGCCCAGTTCTAGCTTTAAAATAATATAATGTATTTCCAGACTTTTTTTTTTTAATAAAAAAACAGGTTTTACTACAATACTCACCTTATCCACAGAGTTGTCCCCCATAAGACTCTCTGTTCTGTGATTCAGCGTCAGTCCTCTTCTGGGTGAGAATACACTAATCTTCAGCCTAATGCCGCGTACACACGAGCGGAATTTCCGTCGGAAAAAACTTTGATGGTTATTCAGACGGAATTCCGCTCCAGCTTGCCTTGCATACACACGGTCACACACAAGTTCTCTGAACTTTCGATCGTCAAGAACGCGGTGACGTACAACACTACGACGAGCCGAGAAAATGAAGTTCAATGCTTCCGAGCATGCGTCAAATTGTTTCCGAGCATGTGTAGGGATTTTGCGCGTCTGGATTTGGTGCAGACGATCGGAATTTCCGATTGGAACTTTTTCCGACCGAAAAATAGAGAACCTGATCTCAATCTTTTGCTGGCGGGAATTCCGATGGAGCATACACATGGTCGGAATTTCCGACCAAGAGTTCACATCGGACTTTTGCTGGCGGAATTTCCGATCGTGTGTACGGGGAATAAGTTTAATCAAAAATTTTTTTTTGGTTTTTTTTTTAAACAGCACAAGGGATACTATTTATTATCAATTAGGAGTGTCCCCTGTGCTGTTGGCTGAGGTTTTCCTCTGATTCCCCCCAAGTCATAATCTTCCAGTGCCACAGGGTTAATAGAGCCAAGGGTTCTGTCATTTGCACTTGTCAAGAGTGCATGACTATGCCTTTCCACCACCCCTCCTCCTCCATTCATAGGAACTGTATTATAGCTTCCATCAATGAAAAGCATTCTATGAATGGAGGGGTGGACCTTTCATCCATCCACACTGGGGATCCTATCATGAGTCTTTGTGCACACACTTCTAGTACAAGAGGACAATGACAAAAATGTAAAATGTTATATGGCACACAGAGAGACCTTTGGACTGGGTGGTTTTGGATGCGCTAGCAGCGTGCCTGATGCCCTAGGGTCCTTAGGTGCAGTGCATTAAAAAAAGTCCTGTTTGCTGCATCTTTCATGCACTTTTATCAAAGCAGTTGTTGTAAAGAGTTTAATAGTAACACACCTAAAATGCAATACATAGCTCCCAACTGTCCCTGATTTCGAGGGACTGTCCCTGATTTGGAGCAATGTCCCTCTGTCCCTCTTTCCTCCTCATTTGTCCCTCATTTTGGTCTGATCCATATAGTTGTATATAAAATTTACTTTTCTCCTGCGATTTTTATCGAGACTGCGACATTATGGCAGACATGTCGGACACTTTTGACACATTTTTGGGACCATTGACAATTATACAGCGATCAGTGCTATAAAAATGCACTGATTACTGTGTAAATGTCACTGGCAGGGAAGGGGTTAACACTAGGGGGTGATCAAGGGGTTATCTGTGTTCCCTAGTGTGTGTTCTAACTGAAGGGGGATGGGAGTGACTGGAGGAAATGACAGATCGTTGTTCCTAGCTAGTAGGAACTCACAATCTGCCTCTCCTCTACTCACAGAACAAGGATTTGTGTGTTTACACACAAACCTCCCTGTTCTGGCTCTCGTGACCGCAATCGTGCGTGGCTGGCAGTCATCGCGACCGCCGGTCATAAGAATCTGCACCCCCGCAGTACAACCGGCGCACACGTGCCTGCTATCCCGCTTAAAGGGACTGACGTAATGCTACAACGGTTTGCAGGATCGTGCCTACCTGCCGCAGTGTAATGACGGCGGTTGGTCGGCAAGCAGTTAAAAGGGGTATTTACTCAAGAGATGAAACTATAATTCTACTACTTTACAAAACTCTGGTTTGGCCACATCTTGAATATGTCGTCACCAATCATCAGGTAAGATGTCCTTGAATATGGAGGGAGTCCAGAGAAGGGCAGCAAATGGGCTGGATGACCTCAGTTATGGGGAACAACTACAAAAATGAATTGTATTCTCCTCGGAGAAGAGATGCCGCAGAGCACATATGATAGCGATATACAAATTCTTTAATATTGAATAGCATTGGGAGGAAACTTATTTAATCTTAGTTCTGCAAAAAAAAAAACATTCGGTCACACAATGAAGTTGGAAATTCAGCGGTTCAATCTAAAACTGCATAAAGGGTTCTTTACTGTTAGGGTGTTAAGGATGTGAAACTTTCTTCCACAGTTGGTGGTGTTAGTGGAGAGTATGGACAAGTTCAAAAACTCTTACATGTTTTTTAGAGAACACAATGTACAAGGATATGGAAAACAGTAGTCTCACTCACACACATGCAAACACTGGTTAAACTGGATGGACTAATGTCCTTATTCAAACTTACCAACTAAACTATAATACCCTTATGTCTGCCTTTACACGCACATGAACTTTAATGGCATCTCAGTCTTAGTCTGTAGGGTTCAATAGTGAGTTCCAGAAGCGCATTTGTGAGGTCAGGCACTGATGTTGGACGAGAAGGCCTGGCATGCTATCTCCGCTCTTATTCATCCCAAAGATGTTCTATCAGGTTGTGGTGCAGACCAATCAAGTTGCTTTGTGCACTGGTCCAAATGATTTGGTGAAGGGGGGATTATAGTGTGGGGTTGTTTTTCAGAGGTTGGGCTTGGCCCCTTAGTTGCAGTGAAGGGAACTCTTAAGGCCTTAGCATACCAAGACATTTTGGACAATTTTATGCTCTCAAACTTTGTGGGAACAGTTTGGGGACTGTCCCTTCCGGTTCCAACATAACACACACCACTGCACAAAGCAAGGTCCATAAAGACATGGATGAGCGAATTTGAGGTGGAGGAACTTGACTGGCCTGCTCAGAGTCCTGACCTCAACCCAATAGACCACCTTTGGGAGGAATTAAAATGGGCACTGCAAGCCAGGTCTTCTTGTCCACATCAGTGCCTGCCCTCACAAATGCGCTTCTGGAAGAATGGTCAAACATTCCCATAGACACACTCCTAAACTTTGTGGACAGCCTTCCCAGAGGAGTTGAAGCTGTTATAGCAGCAAAGGGTGGGCCAACGCAATATTTAACCCTACAGACTAAGACTGGGATGCCATTAAAGTTCATGTGCGTGTAAAGGCAGGTGTCCCAATACTTTTGGTAATATAGTGTATGTACCTATGTAAATACCAGGCATGTACCTCAATGGAGCCAGTTCACACACCTCCAGACCACCCATGACCCACACTGTAAAAGGGTTCTGTGCGTCTTTGGCTCTGTTTCAGGTCCGAATTCAGGCAAAAATTTAGACCCGATTCGCACCTGAAACAGAGAACAGGGAACGCGGCCCCAGCTACTATGAACCCAGCCTAAGAGTGTGTTGGTATGTCATTCATAATGTTTAAAGCCCATTACCCTAATCTGCCAATGTCAAGGGGGCCCCAAAGTTATTCTCTAATCGGTGTTAATTTTGACGTCAAATTTTGATTTCATTTTAGACATAGTCTTTTGACTAAAATGCCATTTTAGTTTTAGTCGCTATTTAGTTAACTAAAATTTCCAGTACATTTTAGTAGACTAAAATCATTTTAAGCATCTAAAATCGAATGTGTTTAGTTAAAGTGTCTGTAACCCTAAAAGATAAAAAAATGGATCCTGTTACCTTATAGCAGGTTAAACAGCACAGTGCTTGTGCTGTCTAACTTGCCCCTCTCTAAACTGTAGAAAACCTGGCTAATCCTGATGTTTCTGCCCCTCCCCCTGAAAACTGACCACGGTATATCATGGCTGCTGAGCCCTGACACCATGGTCAGTTTACATGCCTCTGTTTTCCGCAGCTCTCCTCTGTCCTTTCGCCCCTCCCCTCCCTGCCTGTCAGCTTTGTGTGTCTGTGTAAGCTGTTCCTGCCCCCCCCCTGCCGCTATTCGTAGTATATTAAAAACTTTAACAAATGTTATGTCACTGCCTGTCCCTCTCCTTTATCCAGCGATAATGCACAGTGCAATTGTTTATTAAAATTGATGCCTCTAAGTACATTTTTCAGATATCATCAGGCCGGTCATATGACTCCGATCCCTGGGCTACAGCGGGAGGGGCTGAGCAGCCAGCATGGCGGTCACTTGACCTCCTGGCTGACATCAGAAGGAGAGCTCGGCCCCTCCCACTGTAGCTCGGGGATTGGAGTAGCAGAGAGGCTGGGAGTCACGTGACTGACCTGAAGATCTCTAAAAAAGGATTTAGAGGCATCAATTGCAATAAACACTAATGCCGCATACACCCGATCGGAAATTCCGCCAGCAAAAGTCCGATGTGAGTTTTTGGTCAGAAATTCTGACCGTGTATATGCTCCATGGGACTTTTGCTGGTGGAATTCCCGCCAGCAAAAGATTGAGAGCAGGTTCTCCATTTTCCCGTTGTTATAAATTCCTATCAGAAATTCTATTCATCTGTATGCAATTTCGACACGCAAAAAACCACGCATGCTCAGAATCAAGTACGCGACTGAAGCGCTCAGTCTGGTAAAACTAGCGTTCATAATGGAGATAGCACATTCGTCACGCTGTAAATTTTTGGATCTTTTAATGTAGCGCATTCTTTTGTTCTTTATAATGCTAGAAGAATGAAGTTGTTTTGCTGCTGATATTCACACAGAGTTCTGACAAACTTATTTCTTTATTATTTCTTGTGATCTCCTTAAAGTGGTTGTAAACCCACTTTTTGGACTTCTACCTATAGGTAAGCCTAGAATAAGGCTTACCTATAGGTAGTGGAAATATCTTCTAAACGTGCGCCGTTTAGGAGATATTTCACTTGTAGTCTGCCGGAAATTCCAACGGAGCATGCGCGGGGAAGAAATGAAACTAAGTGCCGTTTCTTCCCTAGCCTATGCCGTTAATCGTGGCTCCCATGCGCATGTGCGGGAGTGACGTCACGCGGCTCCGGCGAATCACAGAGCCGGAGTCCGCGGCCCGGAAGGAAGAGGGCCAGAAGATGGATGCTGCCCACACAGGGGACATCGCTGGATTCTATTGCAGGTAAGTGGCCCATTATGCTTTTTATTTGCAGGCTGCAGCAGCGAGCAAAAGAGGAAGTAAAACCCACTTTACTTCCTCTTTAATAATATTTTTAGTTGTTAAAGCCAGATCTCCATAATAATGTTTAGAATTATTTGTTATAGTGATTTTTTTTCCTTTTTTTATTTAAATCAAGATCTCCTTTTTTTTTGTGTGTCAAGTTACCACAACATTATTATCTTGTATTTTTTAACCTCAGGGAGGTTGGTTTCTCTTGTTAATTTGACATTGTATTTTTGAAATGTACCTGCCTTCTCACAAACAAACTGTCCTTTTTTAATAAAAACACATAGGCAAGTATTTGTTGAAAACAAAATTACCATTTATTCTGGGTCATAAAAGAAAGAGGGAAGACAACGCTGGAGAAACTGCAGAAATTTGGAAAGCCTTTGTACCCCAGGGCACACATCAACTATTTGAAAAAGAAAATTGGTAGCTTGAGGAGTCCATACAATAGGGAGCAAAATCTAGTCCTGGATTCCGAGAGATCAGGAACAGCAGCAGATCACATATATGTCCCCAGGCTGTGGTACTACAACAGCCTGCGTCTTCTGTCAGACCAGACTGAACCCCAGGCCATCACTCTTGTCTTCCTTCCACGCTTCCCTGGCTTTGCTCGTCGAGTTGGCTTTGCTCGTCGAGTTGTGGCAGGAGGTGGAGGAGGTGTAGGAGGAGGAGGAGGATGGACAAACTCAGAAAGGTGTGTATTTTCTGTCATTTGGCCACTCAACCCCTTATTTAGGGTCTGTAAAATGATGTTCTCACATAAGAGGCGTTGGCCCTCCTCCATTTCCTGCATTTTCGCTGCTACTATGCAGCCATAGCCCTCTTGAACACTGAAGGGGTCTCTCAGGGTCGCATGAGCATCCTGAATGAGGGCAAGTGCTGCCTCCTCCACGTTCCTCCCCTTCCTGGGCCTTTTGGGTTGAAGGTGGGTTGGAGGCGGAGGGGAGAGACCTGGGATTGGGTCAGTCCACTGGGCCCGGCCACCTCCTGGCTGCCACTCCCCCCTGCCACCTCCTGGCTGCCACTTCCCCCTGCCACCTCCTGGCTGCCACATTCCAGACCCCCATCCTGGCTGAGGCTTTCCTGTGTATAAATAAGGGACATAGTTTTAGTTTTTGCTTCATCAATCACACAAAATTTTCAGCTCATGACTCTTGCAAATTGAATGTTAATAAATAGAAAAGACTATCATTCTGACCCCAGCATTTTTCATTCTTGTCCCAATCATTTTTGGCCACTACTGTCTATTGATATGTAAAACACTTTCTGTTCAATCACTAATTTCTTATCAATAATAACATCTAGTTAACATCATCAGTTAACATATACTATACCTGCCTCAAGCTGGACTCTTCCACTTCTTCCTGGATGACAGGCCCAGGTTGGTCCTCGGAAGCCTCACCTCGGGGCGGGGGGGGGGGGGGTGTGGAAAGTGATGACCTCCCTTCAGTCTGGTCTTCCAGAAAACGCATTTTGTTGTAGTACCACAGACTGGGTACATACACGTCCTCTGCTGCTGCTCCTGACCTCTGGGATGCCAGGACCTTATTACGTTCCTTCTTGTATGTGCTCCTCAAGCCACCAATTTTCCTGCCTGCGTTGGGGACCTCTGTCTTCACAAATTCCAGCTGTTTCTCCAGCGCTGCCTTCCTAGCTGGTCTGTTATGATATAAATTATGTTTGACTTGCCACAAACTGGGCAGCTCCCTGTACCTATCGATAAACTGGCTCATAAACTCCGGGCTTTTTGAACGGATTCATTATTTCTGAAAGACAAAAAACAAGAGAAAAACCCTAATGTCAGGCTAAATTCTCATAATCTTATCACAATATAGGCCTCAATCTAGAAGCAGTATAGGCCACTGATGCCCCAAGTTAAAATGTTACCTTCGTTCTCACGATCAGCACTTCCTCCACTCACAGATCATACATCCGACGCACGTTACGCTTTATATACACTGTGAATGCGTGAAACTCCACACGCGCCACCCTCCCCTGATGTTCTTTCTAGAATATTCCCCGCCCCTTCTCTTTCAGCGCAGTGGCAGAGGACATGGCGGAGACACAGCAGGTGCATAATTCCGGTAACGACGAGGAAAGCCCGGAGCCAGAAACATCACGATCCCGGAGGAGATTTAAGGCCTCAAATATGGCCTTTGTAGAGATGGTGGAGATGGTGGAAATCTTGAAGAGGGCCGACTATGATGCGAAGTTTGGACCTTACCTAAACCCAAATGTGAGAAAGGCCAAGATCATGGGCCAAGATCATGTCTAAAGTTGGGAGAAGTCTACACAGGAATTTTGGGGTACGACGATCCAAGGAGCAATTGAGGAAATGCTGGTCAGACCTGAAATTGAGGGAGCAGGATCAGTACAGAAGGATCTAGAAAGCGCTTCTAAAAAGTAAGTATTTGTCCTGTGTTCCTATTATTATTATTACTTGCATGCAGCTGCATGTGCTTTTCTTTACTTATGTACAGTTTAAAATGGCAACTTTCAGGCTTGTGGGCACAGTAATCGGACGTAGTAAAAATCGTTCGTTCGCCCACTAATAATACACTGTTTTTTGCAGATACAGGGTTAACTACATTTGGTCATGCCTATTTGTATTAAAATAAGTTTAGTACATTGTTGTCTAGATGTGTTTGTAACATGAATTAAATGTAAACTTGATTCAGTGTAATGTAAGGAGAGGACACTCAGCAGCTGTTTACACATCTGGACGCAGGAGCACTAGTGTGGGACACCAGAACAAACTTTTTAGGGTGTCCCACACAGCTGCTCCAGGGGATACTAGGGGTGTCTCCATGTGTGAATATTGTCCAAAAAAGGTAAGTATTCCAGCTTTGGTAAGGAAAAAAATCATGTATTCAGTTTGGAACTCTGCCAAAACAGACAATTGTACCACACTTCCAAGCAATGTTTCATATTCCTATTTCTGGCTTCAAATATCTGTGTGCTAAGTATACCTTTTGTTTAATTCTCATAGGGGAGAAAAGACTCGGGACGTCTGAGGACACCATGGACCCCCCACCTCCGAAAGAAGGGGAACTCAGCACACCACAACCTGAGGATGTGGAGGAAGGAGAAGTGGATGACGTGGTTGAAATAGTGACCACAACAGGTGAGTGTCTGAGACCACAGCTTCAGGTAATAGATGTATGCCTGCATATTTATAATACATGGTGTGTTTTTTGACTTTAGGTGATGTGCATGTTGTGGAAGAACAATCTCCTCATTTCACCAGTGAAAGTGCACAAATGCTAATCCAGGACATAATGGTGTGTAGTCGGGATTTAGACATCATAAAGGAAAAAAACTAATGATGTTGAACAAAAACTGAAGAACATGATTGATGTATTAAGGAGAATCTAAATAACAACAAAATGACACCATTTTATAATTTTTTTGAGAAGTTTCCTAAAGTTTTAATACATTTGAAAAGCCAAATTTTGAAGATACACACAGTGTGTCAACATGTGCTATCTGTCATCATGGGATATCAATGTACGCGTTTTGTGGGTGTAACCTCTTCCTTGCAACTCAAGTAGGTGAGAGGAAGGGGTTGCACCCCCAAAACACGTCCTTTGATCCCCCATGATGTGAGCTAGCACATGTTGACATTAGGCATTGGATCGGGAGGGAAATCCCCATTTTAAATCCCAATTTTTGTGCATCCTCAAAAGTTGCCTTTTACAGGGGTGACATCACCCCATCTGATGAAGACAATATCAACACAGTTTTGACATACTAATGTCTGATATTGCCTTCACTTTTTGTACGCTGAACTTTGTAAGTGCCAGAGTTGTGTATGTTATGGCTTGAAACATGTCTGTTAAAGCAAAATATAAAACTAAAAATGTCAAACTTAATTAAACAAAGATGTATTTTTGGTGGAAAATTGTTTTAAAATGCACATGTGAATGTGCACAGAGTAAAAGTTTTTATACACAACAATGTGTGGCTTCTTTTTTCAATGCTCAATACCAGTTTTTGTATTAAGTTGGTGTTTACAGTGACAATGGGGGTTATTTAATAAAGCAAAATCCACTTGACACTACAAATGCACTAGGAGAACCTATGAGACAGCTAAAAGAAACACAAGCAGTAAATCAAATTCATGATGATTTCAGATCAAAGTTATTTTTTTATCTTATAAAAGAATCAAAAATTTGCTGGCATAGCAATGCCCCCCCCCCCGTAAAATAGTCCAGATACTTTGCCGCACATCACGGGCGCTTTGGGGAGGCAAGCCAGGACGGTCCAGGGTTGTCATTGTATTTATGTCCTGAATTGTGGCCTCAGGCCCAACTGAGGCCACATAATTTGGAGCATTTCTCCTTAAATATATATATAGAATACAGCATGCTAGCACTATGTGATTCAGTTTATACTCCGCCATGTTGATTGCCGTAAGGAATAGGCGGAACCGGAAGGTCATTATACCAAACGCATTCTCCACCACTCTTCTGGCTCTGGCCAGCCGGTAATTAAAAATCCTCTTTCCTGCTTGCTGTGGGGTCACTCGACAGAAGGGAGGGGCCAGGAGTACAGAAAGGGACCTGGGAAGAGGAGGATCTTTGCTGCTCTGTGCAAATCCACTGCAACAGAGCAGGTAAGTATGTTTGTTATTTTTGTAGAAAAAAACTAGACTTTAGTATCACTTAACCGCTTGCCGCCCGCCAGCTGTCATATGACGGCCAGGCGGCGCGGCTCTCATTCTGGTAGGGCGTCATATGACCGCCCTCCATTTAAACAGGGAATGCGCGCAATCGTGTGCACGCATCCCTGTTCCTTCGGTGGCGGCGTGTCACGGAGACACCAATTGCCACCGATGGGGGTGAACAGCCATTGGGCATGGCTGTTTACCACGTGATCGGCCGTTAAGACATCACAGCCGATCACAGGTGGTACTGCCCCACTTTGCACGGCGCATGCGCGCGATCTCAAGCTGTCGGTGGTGGCGTGTTCCCGGGAACACTGCTCGTCACCGACGCTGGTAAAAAGCCATTGGCTGGCGGCTGTTTACCACGTGATCGGCTGTGATCCTAAGCTGATCACTAAATGTCAACAAACCGTGGTAACGAGATGTTACCGGGTTCTCTCCCTCACACACCGATCATGTGTGAGAAGGAGATTGCGGTAACATCTCGTTACCGCTTACAGTGCACACCAATCACACACTGATTGCGCCCCCCCCCCCAATAAAGGACCTGTTACCACCCATCAAAGTACCTGTAAGTCCATATGAGTACCTGTCACAGTTCACCTGAGTACGTGAGTACCTGTCACCAGGCCATCAGAGTACCCAAGTACCTGTCACAGTCCATCAGAGTACCCGAGTACCTGTCACAGTCCATCCGAGTACCCGAGTACCTGAGTACCTGTCACAGTCCATATGAGTACCTGAGTACCTGTCAAAGTTCATCTGAGTACCTGTCACAGTCCATATGAGTACCTGAGTACCTGTCACAGTCCATCAAAGTACCCAAGTACCTGTCACAGTCCATCGGAGTACCTGTCACAGTCCATCTGAGTACCCGAGTACCTGTCACAGTCCATCTGAGTACCCGAGTACCTGTCACAGTCCATCTGAGTACTCAAGTACCTGTCACATTTCATCTGAGTACCTGTCACAGTCCATATGAGTACCCTAGTACCTGTCACCAGGCCATCAGAGTACCCAAGTACCTGTCAAAGTCCATCAGAGTACCCGAGTACCTGTCACTTTCCATCAGAGTACCCGAGTACCTATCACAGTCCATCAAAGTACCCAAAGTACCCGAGTACCTGTCACAGTCCATCCGAATACCTGTCACAGTCCATCTGAGTACCCGAGTACCTGTCAAAGTCCATCTGAGTACCCGAGTACCTGTCACAGTTCATCTGAGTATCCGAGTACCTGTGTACCTGTCACAGTCCATATAAGTACCTGAGTACCTGTCACAGTTCATCTGATTACCTGAGTACCTGTCACAGTCCATATGAGTACCGAGTACCTGAGTCCCTGTCACCGCCCTTCAGAGTACCCGAATACCAGTCACCAGCCCATTAGAGTACCCGAATACCTATCTGTAGCCCATCAGAGTACCCGAGTACCTGTCACCAGGCCGTCAGAGTACCCGAGTACCTGTCACCAGGCCATCAGAGTACCTGAGTACCTGTCATCAGCCAATCAGAGTACCCGAGTACCTGTCACCAGCCCTTCAGAGTAACCGAGTACCTGTCATCAGCCCATCAGAGTACTCGAGTACCTGTCTGCAGCTCATCAAGTTACCCAAGTACTTGTCTCCAGCCCATCAGAGTACCCGAGTACCTATTTGCAGCCCATGCCTCATAGAATATACATTTGGGTGTTTGCTTTCCAAAATGGGGTCATTTTGTTGGTTATTCCGCTGTCCTGGTGCTCAAGGACCTTCAAAATGTGATAAACACAATCATTCATAGCCAATGAAATGAGATGTGTAATTTATGCTCCTAGAACGCCTGAAGGTACTACTTCAATGTTGGGCCTCTGTCTGTGGCAAGGCTGTGTAATAGTCTCACACATGTGGTATTGACATACTCGGGAAGAGTAGCAGAATGTATTTTGGGGTGTAATTTATGCTATATACATGCTATGTGTTAGAAATATCTTATAAATTGACAACTTTGTGTAAAAAAAAATGCGTTTTCATTTTTTTTCCACATTTTCCAAAAACTTCAGGAAAAAAATGAAACGTTCGAAAGACTCATTATGCCTCAAAGATTATACGTTGGGGTGTTTGCTTTCCAAAATGGAGTCATTTTGTGGGCAATTCCATTGTCCTGGTGCTCCAGGGCCTTCAAAAGTGTAGAAGGTGGTTGAGAAATGAGATGTGTTATTTATGCTCGTAGAATGCCTGAAGGTGCTACTTCAATGTTGGGCCTCTGTATGTGGCCAGGCTGTGTAAGTCTCACGCATGTGGTATCGCCATACTCGGGAAGAGTAGCAGAATGTATTTTGGGGTGTAATTTATGCTATATACATGCTATGTGTTAGAAATATCTTATAAATTGACAACTTTGTGTAAAAAAAAATGCGTTTTCATTTTTTTTCCACATTTTCCAAAAACTTCAGGAAAAAAATGAAACGTTCGAAAGACTCATTATGCCTCAAAGATTATACGTTGGGGTGTTTGCTTTCCAAAATGGAGTCATTTTGTGGGCAATTCCATTGTCCTGGTGCTCCAGGGCCTTCAAAAGTGTAGAAGGTGGTTGAGAAATGAGATGTGTTATTTATGCTCGTAGAATGCCTGAAGGTGCTACTTCAATGTTGGGCCTCTGTATGTGGCCAGGCTGTGTAAGTCTCACGCATGTGGTATCGCCATACTCGGGAAGAGTAGCAGAATGTATTTTGGGGTGCAATTTGTTGTGTGCATATGCTTTGTGTGAGAAATAACCTGATAATTTGACAATTTTGTAAAAAAAAAATCTTCATTTTGCAAAGAATTGTGGGAAAAAATTACAACTTAAAAAAACTCACCATGCTACTTACTTAATACCTTGGAATGTCTTCTTTCGAAAAAGGGATCATTTGGGGGCTATTTGTACTTTCCTGACTTGTTAGTGTCTCAAGAAATGAGATTCACCTGACGTACTGAAGACCTGATCAGATGTGATCAATTTTCAGTGATTGGCACCATAGTTTGTAGACTCTATAACTTTCACAAAGACTAAATAATATACACTAATTTGGGTTATTTTTACCAAAGATATGTAGTAGTATAAATTTTGGCCAAAATTTATGAAGAAAAATTACTAATTAGCAAAATTTTATGACAGAAACAAAGAAAACTGCATTTTTTTCACAAAATGTACGGTCTTTTTTTATTTATAGCACAAAAAATAAAAAACCCACTAGTGATTAAATACCAGCATAAGAAAGCTCTATTTGTGTGAAAAAAAGGACACAAGTTTCATATGTGTACAGTGTTGCATGACTGAGTAATTGTCATTCAAACTGTGAGAGTGCTGAAAATTGGTCTGGGCAGGAAGGGAGTGTAAGTGTACTGTATTGAGGTGGTTAAAGAGAAACTGTTTTTTTCTTTTTCTTTTTAATTTATGGTTGTTTTTTCTTTTATATAGTAAAATAAATAAAAATAAAGGCCCAATGGTTATTGAATACCACCAAAAGCTCTATCTGTCTCAAAAATTATATAAAATGAATTTGGGTACAGCGTTGCATGACTGGGTAATTGTATCACAGCAAACTGAAAAAAAATCATAATTAAGGGCTAATACATTCTGGTACTTAAGTGGTTAAAGAGACCCTGTTACAGGGCAAAATTACAGGTTTTCTTGTAAGACCCCACGCACTGATAATCACTTTCCCTGTGCGTACACAAGGTTAACTTCTTCCTCCTCCAGTATTTGGGTCTGGATATTTGCCACTCAAGCTCAAGCATTGTATCCTGGGTGAAAGTCCCATGCTTCGCTATACCCAGGAGCACCAGGTATTTACTGAGGGCTCTGGCAAAGTGGTGGGAGTGCACGGGAAGGTGACTTTAATGTACGTTGTAAATAAAAATCCACATTTGGACACCACTTATACTTTTTGCTCTCAGTAAACAGTAAAATGAGTTCATAAAGATAGTCTAAGCTTTCTCCAGCCAGATACCTTGCCGTAGCTAGCAGCACTAAACGCCATGTACATAGTGTCATGAGCTTTTCATGATATGACCACAAGTAAAGCTTCTGGTCTACAGCCGCAGTAGATTGATAGGATGGTGATGACTAGTGTTGACTGCTCGGTCATCCATTAAAACATGACCAATGGCTATGAATTGTTGTGTCAGCAGACAAGATCATTGACCCGAAATGGCCCATTTTGACATGGCAATGTCTTACATCAGTGTATTTAACATGGCAGGTGGAATCATCACTAAAAAGGGTAACAGACTGTTGCTTGCTAGCATTAAAAGTCTGACATTCAAATTTTGAAACAAAATATACAAATACATACACAGCCATTAAAGCCAAAACTTTCATCACCTATCACCACTCACAAATGACAACTACTGGTAACTGTCACTGCTACCAGCACTACTTGTAGCTGGACTGACATCTTTGCCACCAACATGTCACCCTATTGTAAGGGACAATTTTTTTTTTTCAGTTTCTTTATAGCAGAAATATTTTGGATGAATCCATCAATATCATCACTGCTAATGCTGTTCCCATGACTTATTGGTGATGCTTGGGTACAGTTTATTATGTTTCTTAAGAGAAGATTAGCTGCAGGAGCAAAGTCTCCCAAAAAATTAGCAGAGATGCCCATAAAAAAAAGTATTTTCCCCTAACTCTTTGAATCAGCTTACCCTTGGTTCACACCTATGCGTTTTTTGATGCATTTGTGTATGTGTGTGTGTGTGTGTGGGGGGGGGGGGGGGGGTAGCTAATAGGAAAATATGACAGTTCTGTTCATTGAATGTGATTTTGATGCAACTTTACATTCTCTGGCACTCAAGTAGCATTACAGTCGCATCAAGGTAGTGCAGGAACCTTTGTGTCCAAAGTCGCATGTTAGGGATAGGGGCTAGGGTTAGGGTATATGGCTAGCTTTATTGTTTAGGGTTAACAGTAATTATTAGGGTTAGTGGTAATTGTTAGAGCCCTAACCCTAACAATTACCACTAACCCTAACAATTACCGCTAACCTTTACTCTTATGCCCTGTACACACGGTCGGATTTTCCGATGGAAAATGTGTGATAGGACCTTGTTGTCGGAAATTCCGACCGTGGACCGTGTGTAGGCTCCATCACACATTTTCCATCGGAATTACTGACACACAAAGTTTGAGAGCTTGCTATAAAATTTTCCGACAACAAAATCCGTTGTCGGAAATTCCGATCGTGTGTACACAAATCCGACGCACAAAGTGCCACGCATGCTCAGAATTAATTAAGAGACGAAAGCTATTGGCTACTGCCCTGTTTATAGTCCCGACGTACGTGTTTTACGTCACCGCGTTCAGAATGATCGGATTTTCCGACAACTTTGTGTGACCATGTGTATGCAAGACAAGTTTGAGCCAACATCCGTCGGAAAAAATCCATGGATTTTGTTGTCCGAATGTCCGATCAATGTCCGACCATGTGTACAGGGCATAACTCTAGCTCTAACTTTAACACCAACCCTAGCATTTAACCCTAGCCCCTAACTAGGGTTGCACCAATACTAGTATCAGTATCGGTGCTGATACTGAGCATATGCCCGAGTACTTGTAAATGCTCCGATGCTTGATCTGATACCTGGACAGTCAGGGGTGATTGGTGCGGCGGTGGGGGAATTAAAAGCACTGATCTCCCTGTATTGATTTTAATAAAGCAGCTGACAGCCGCTACTCCTCCTCTCCCTCCCATGGCTTTCAGTTGCTTTATTGAAACCTTAACAGGGAGATCAGTGCTTGTAACTCCCCCCACCGCCGCACCACACACCCCTGACTGTCCCCATATCCTCCTCCAGTCCCCCTCTGTGCGCTCCGCTCAGGTCCCCCTCTTTACGCTCCGCTCCGGTCCCCCTGTGTGCGCTCCGCTCCTCTCCCCCTCTGTGCTCCTCTGGTCCCCCTCCGTGCTCCGTTCCTGCTGCCCTCTGTGCTCCTTTGCCGACTTTGTCCTCAATCTGTCAGGATGGAGAGCAGTGGAAGGAGACGGTAAATCTGTCATTTACAGGCTTCTCCCTTTTCCAAATGAACAGAGTCAGTAATCACTGACTCTGTCCATTGATAACTCAGCATTGTAAACTGTGTTTACAATGCTTCAGTTTATGAATGGAAAGGAGCCGCTGTCTCCTCACTATTTATCTCCAGTGCAGCTGTGGCTGCAGAGAAAGGGACTGGGGAATCTCTGTCCTCAGTCCCTTTCCCTGTCTCAAAAGAGAGATGTCGAGCTCTCCAAAGCCCCCCAACAGGGCTAATAGAAAAAGATAAAAATAAAGAATTGCAAAAAATATTTAAATGGTTAAATTGTAAAAATACTAAAAAATAAAATAAAAAACACACTGACACTGTCCACTCCCCCACCCCCCAAAAAAAGAAAGCAATGTAAAAAAATAAATACATTTTAAAAAATAATAAAAAAATAAATTATAAAAACTAAAATTGTAAAAAACAAACAAAAAAAAAAACTTCTGACACTGTCTATGCGTCATTAGTGCTGCATATTAGTGTCACTGTGACATGACATTAAAAAAAGTATCGGTATTCAGTATCGGCGAGTACTTGAAAAAGTATCGGTACTTGTACTCGGTCTTAAAAAGTGGTATCGGTGCAACCCTACCTTTAACCCTAATCCTTAACCTTAACCCTAACCTTAGCCCTTAACCTTAACATGCTATTTTAGACACATAAAGGTTCCTGCACCACTTTGATCCGACTTTAAGCGACTTTGTTGTGACTTTGCTGCAACTTTGATGCTACTTGAGTGCCAAAGAATGTAAAGTCACATCAAAGTTGCACTACATGAACAAAACTGTCATACTTTCCTATTATCCAAAAAAAAACCCATCAAAAACGCGTGGTCAAAAATGCAAAATGCACCACAAAACGTGCTGGAAAAACGCATTAACCGCTACCTTCATATATGTGAACCACTCTGTTACACATGTTCAAAAGTTTAAAAAAAATGTATTTGGGGTCCACGTTTCCACAAACTGTTGCTTCATTTTAATCCTCTGGCTATAGATTCAGAGATGTTATCCCCAGTGGCAAGGAGCTGAGTTATAAAGGCTTGAATGTTTTTTTCTAAAATAACAAACATGTTATACTGACCTACTCTGTGTAATGGTATTGCACAGAGCAGCCTTGAATCCCTCTTCTAGAATCCTCCGCTGGCGATCTTGGCTTCTTCTGTTCCCAGACGTGGGAGGTGAGGGGGCGATACAAATATTGGGACTTTTTTTACCTTAATGCAAGGAATGCATTAAGGTAAAAAATTATCTGGTCTTTAGAACTCCTTAAGTGCATACCTTTTCTATTACTATATTACAGATTGCTACATGGTCTAGAAAAAATATATTAAATGTATTACATTTTGGTGAATACATGTACTACCATTGCAATAAATGAGATTGGGAACACACGGTGCTTTCCACAATGTTCAGTTTTTCTTTTAAGGATTGACACTCATGGTAGTGTCATGTGATTATACTATAATCACATATCCATAACATAAAGACCTGAATAAAAATGAAATACAACTAATATATGTAGGAATTATTTATTTTTTATATTTATGGGTTGAGGTTTACATGTGTTTCAAATAGTGTTATAGGATGAAACAAATAAAGACAGATTGTATGTGGCTCAGGTATGCTTACAAAGCAATGTACTAGATAATAAAATTGTATCTTTATACTTATTTGACCTTTATAATGATAAAAAATCAATGCAATTAAGATACTAACTTATAAAAACCTAAAGTCGTGTTTCTGAGGCTATGCTGTATGCAGCTATGCTATAGATTAAACACATTTTTTTCAAAGATAAATGAAGGACATTTTGTTAACAGTTAACAGATGAATAAATGTAGAGGTTACTTTCTTCAAAGTGATGTAAAAAGTACATACATTAATATACATGCATTAATATTGATTATACAAAAGAATGGTATAAAGGCTTAGAAAAAATGCATTTTGTTGAGAGAAATGAAGGCCTTGATAACTGTCAATGAGCCAGAGCTGCAGAACAGAACTGAGAAAGAATATTGTAAAATGGTGTTCAATGGCATTTGTCACTAACCTGTGAATGAAGTCCTTGCCAAGTCTAGGCACTTACATCCTGGGTGCCCTGTGTCTCCTCTGTATCCTGCCCATAAGTATACTACAAAATACCCTTGTGGTCTCCTGTGTCAAAGATAAGATAAGAGCACGCCTCCTGTCTACACTTCTTCCCACTTCTTGTAATCTGCAGGATGCTGCAGCATTTTAGCAAGGCAATGCTTATAGACATCCCACTCTAAAAGGGGAATATATGTAGGCAACTAAAACTCTGGGCAGGGTAATTGTGTGTTGTGAAATGGTCCATATAAAGAATATAGTGCATGGTGGTTAATGCTAACATCAGTAACACTAATGTAGAACAGAACATTTAATGCATTCAAGAAGCTTTAATGGACAAGGCAAGTTTTCCATGCAGTGACTGCTGACTACTTGCCTAATTGCTTAATAAAGTCCTCATGTCTGCAAGTTTTCCTGTACCATTATTGCTTTGGGTATTGGTTTCTACATTCAGTACTACTGATACGTCTTTGACAGAGAAACGAGTGGTTGGGGATTGCTGGAGAGCGAGCATAGGTGGGTCAGGGGACGGTGTAACGACATATTTGGCGACCCATCGCAGTTTGCAACGGAAGTGACGTTCCGTCGCCGCCATCTTGCTACACCCCACACTCGTCCACAGTAAGGATACACTAAGAAGGGGGAAAGCGGATATGTTGTTACATGTATTTATAATAGTAAAGTGTATATAGTGAAATACAGTACTTACAACTCCGTCTGACTACTTAGATCTTGAATTTTAAAAGCAGCGGCAACCCTGCTCATCTCACAGGTTTGCTAATCTGACAGAAGTTCGCTGCTTTTAAAATTCAACATCTAACCAGTCAAATGGAGTTCTAAGTACTGTATGTCACTATAGAAACTCACTTTACTGTTATAAATACGTGTAAAATGCAAAACTCCGGTGGGTGTAACAACATGTCCACTTTCCCCCTTCTTAGTGTTCTTAGCGGAGTTCCACTCATTTGTAATTTTAATAAAAGTCAGCAACTACAAAAAAGTGTGGCTGCTGACTTTTAATAAACAGACACTCACCTGTCCCACGGTCCAGCGATGCGGCCACCCGAAGCCTCTCTCCTCTCCCACGCCTTTCTGCAGCGCCGGCTGTGCAATTGTGGGCACTCGGCTGTGACAGCTTGCGGCTTCACAGCTGGGTGCACACTGCGCATGCGCGAGTTGCGCTGCGCTCTCTTAGTGGCCAGGCAATCTTCTAGGATCTGTGACGTGTCACATAAGATTACAGAGAGGGAGGGGGAGAGGATGAGTCACTTAGGGGGAGAGGAGGAGTTGCCTAGGTGGCGAGACGATGAGAGCAGGAAGTGGGAGCTGGATACCTGTCCCCAAAAAAAAGTGCCAAATGTGGCATGTAAGAGGGCGAGGAGTGCTTAAAGCGAAGTTCCACTTTTGGGTGGAAGATATAAGATATTTGACAAACAACAAAGTTCAGTGGAATGCTGAGACATCATATACAGTACTTAGCTCAGGGTCTTCAATGGATGTCAATGAGGCCCTGTTGTATGAACCAGTGTCTTTATTCAATCTAACCAACAAACTATCTACACATGATGTGTAACTATCAAATAAAGTAATCTTTCAAAAAAGTGGCTACACTAATGTAGAGATACCAATCAGTTAGACACCAAACATGCCTAAGGCACATTAGACCTCCTAAGAGAAATATAAATCAGATCCATATCATATTTGGTATCTAACAAATTGTAATTTTATTCAGCTTAATAATATGCTAATTGTCAGATTGTGAAACCTTGTCTGTTATAAATATAGATGTATCCAGGATAGTTAGTATTGAGGGTGAGTCTGCTGTGCATAATAAAATACTCTCCTTTACACCTATAGCACACCCCTTCGGACCCCTTGAACAGGTAAATTTAGTGATACCCTCTAAAGCAGCCATTCTCTTTTTAGCCCAGAGGAACCCTAAATAGCTAATAAAGTTAATTTTGCTGGCTTTGGCAAGTGTTTGTCCTAAAACTATGCAAGCACCATCAAAAGGAAAGTCAACCCACCACAGCTCAAGAAGCCTCTAGCAACCTCTAGAGAAACCCTAAGATTCCACGAAGCCCTAGCTGAGAATGGTTGCTCTAGAGGGTCAAGAAAAAGCTGTTGCATTAGCAGTTCTAAGCACTTGTTCGACAGCCAAACAACCAAACATACTTTGTGCACTGGTCTAAATCATCTAGTGGAGGGGGGATTATGGTGTGGGGTTGTTTTTCAGGGGTTGGGCTTGGCCTCTTAGTTCCAGTGAAGGGAACTCTTAAGGCGTCAGCATACCAAGACATTTTGGACAATTTCTTGCTCCCAACACTGTGGGAACAGTTTGGGGATTTCCCCTTCTTTTTCCAACATGACTGCCTACCAGTGCACAAAGCAAGGTCCATAAAGACATTGATGAGCGAGTTTGGGGTGGAGGAACTTGACTGGCCTGCACGGAGTCCTGACCTCTACCCCATAGAACACCTTTGGGATTAATTAGAGCGGAGACTGCAAGCAATGCCTTCTTGTCCACATCAGTGCCCGACCTCACAAATGCGCTTCTGGAAGAATGGTCAAACATTCCCATAGACACACTCCTTAACCTTGTGGACAGTCTTCCCAGAAGAGTTGAAGCTTCTATAGTTGCAAAGGGTGGGCAAACTCAATATTGAAACCTACGGACTAAGACTGGGATGCCTTAAAGTTTGTTTAAAAGTGGGCATCCCATTGCTTTTGGTAATATAGTGTAAATTGAATATTGCCACCCACTTCAGAAGTGGCAATGTTGTGTACTTTCATTGAGTGCAGTACACCTTGTGCTGGAAAGATAATAGGAAAGGACATTTTTATCCAACATTTTACATGGTGCCCATAGTGTAAATAGACTGTTTCATATACATTTGCTGCTTCCCCCCTCTGGCATGTGTACTGTATATTTCCTATCATATCTCTTTCCCTGTGAGGTTGACTATTGTAGTGGCAACCTGAAAAAAAAGAGAAAGAAATAGAGACTTGATTCATTTTGACAGTTGTCATAATATTTATATAATATATTTATATACATTTTTTTATTTCATTTATTTACCTGTGATTTTCTGCGATCATTTTTATTTATCATTTTGAATCTATAAATGTAAATGTGTCTATTTTTCTCTGGTCTTACATTTATAATTTTTTTGTTATTCTTACCCTAATAAAAGTTGTGCATGTATCCTTGAAATGCAGCGGCTACTCTCATTTGTTGTAGTAAAGCAAACTTAAGCCCTGTTAAGGGCAGGGCAAGGATTCCTTGAAATGTATTGGCTGCTGCCATTTTTTGCAGTAAGGTATTACCTTTACCACACGTCTTGTCTATGTTTGATTTGGATCCACCTACCCTCATTGTAAAACAGACTCGATATGTAGAAAATTTTAATGGATGATTGTATGTATGCCTTACAGAAGAAATGTTGTTATATTCTATCAAAAATGACACAAAATAGACATGAATTTGTTTTTTTTTAACAAATTTTTATTTAACAAAAATACAGTTTCCAGGGCAAAACAAGATAAAATAAAATGCACCCATTGATAACAAAAAAACATGAACTTCTGACAATCATCACAGTAGTTTATATGTATAAAACCGTACATCAATAAGACCTCACGGGCCTATAATATAAAGATTGCATATGATATAAAGTAGTCATAGTCGTACCTGTCCCTTCAGCCCCAAATCCAAAAACTGTCCAAATCGTGCAGACTTCATGTCTGAAAGATTTTCAAAATATACCCCTTCTCAACCAATGGAACTAACAAGCTACTCATTCACTCCTTTGTTCTCTCTCGCCTCAACTTTTGCAACTCCCCCCTCATGGGCTTACCTTTGCAGTGGCTATTCCCCATTCCAACTATCATGAATGCTGCCGCCAGAGTCCTGTACCTTACCAACCGCTCCCGGTCCACCACTCTTTTCTGCCAAACCCTCCACTGGCTTCCAATTCAAAATTCTACCAGCAACATACAAAGCCATCCACAACTCTACCCCGAGCTACATAACCAATTTTGGCTCAAAATATCACCCAAACCATCCTCACTATTTCTCCCAAGACGTCTTGCCCTCTAGCTCCATTGTCTCCTCCTCTCATGCTCACCTTTAGGACTTCTCCAGAGCACCTCTCATACTCTTAAACTCTTAACCCCAACCTGCTTGGCTGTCTTACTCTGTCACCCTTTAGGTGATCCCCGAAAACTCTCTTTAGGAAAGCCTATCCCCACCTGCCTAATAAGTAAACTTTACTTTCTTCAATTCATTCCCACACAGTTGTTACCTTTTTCTACCATTTACCTCTCCCTACTAGATTGTAAGTACTGTACAACCAGCAGGGCTTTCCTAATGAGCAGAGCACGAGGAGGACCCTACTATCCCTCTTTTGTTTGTAGCACTCACCCCCCAAAAAGGGCCACTGGGTTCTTGCATAGGTTTTCTCACTTCGGCTTTGAAAACAGTCTAGGGGTTTTGAGGTTTATTGCCGTAAAACTTGAACAGAGGGAGAACAATGGGGAATGGGATACTACAAAATGTTTGAGTGCGAATTTAAGCTAAGGACACTTGTCCATAACATGGAATAGTGCAGCAGCCAGTCCTGGGAGGCTCCAGGGACAAACAGCCCCCTGGAGCATCAGCACACTATCCTTGCAGGGATGATGACCAAGCGCCGAAAAAACTGTCTGTCAAGGCCCCAACCTATTTAACCCTTTTGTCCCCATCTACTGGGAACATCTTTCCAGGGATTGGGCAGATGGTAGTAAATATTCAGGCTGGGGATTTTAATTTTTCCACCCCACACTCTGGAAATTTTTTTACAAAGCCAGGGGAAAACAATCAATCTCACAGCCTGTGGAGCCACAACTTACCAAATCAGCAATCCAGCTCCTCTGGCTACAGAGTGAACCAAAAACTACATTTTCGTAGCAACCTAAATAAACCTGGTAACTTAATCATATACCCAACCTGATTTTGTCAAGTGAGAATAGTTCACTCCTCGTTAACACAACTTTGTTCTGAAAAATCAGCTATATAAGAGACTTTAGTGAATTAAGACTTACACTTAAGAAAACCTACAAATTAAGAGATCTGCTAATGATACCTTTTAGAAGCAGCAAAATACAGAACAGATCAACTGATTCTTTAGATAAATCACAATGGAATTCTGCAATATCCATTATATCATGTTCCTGCTAGGCTAAAAATAATATAAGGAATAATGGAGGTTGCACTTCCTTAAAGAGACCCTGTCTTCAAGAAAAAAAAAAAAACTGTTACAGGTTTAAGGTTTAGGCACATAGTCGTACCTGCATATTGCCTGGCAGATCTGACAAGCAAAGCTCCGGCTAGGATTGGACTTGCTGCTACCTCCAGTCTCCCACACATTCCCAACAAAGATGCACAGGAGGCAGGCAAGTGTTCAGGCAAACTTTGGCATGATCAGGAAGTGCTGAAGCTTAACCTATCAAAATTACCCAGCATTCGATCAGAAAATAGAAGTATTAGATGCTGTAGAGCAGTGATGTGCAACAAGTGGCTCACTAGCACTCAGCATGTGGCTCGTTGTGTTCCAGACCTGGAAGGTCCAGACAGAGGGACCAGTGGGCCTTAGAGCTGGACAGAGGGTGAGCCCAAGCTCTGAGTGACAGACGTCCCGGTGGGCCATAGTGCTGGGCACTGAGGAAGGGGTGCCATAGTTACATAGTAGGTGAGGTTGAAAAAAGACACAAGTCCATCAAGTCCAACCTATGTGTGTGATTATATGTCAGTATTACATTGTATATCCCTGTATGTTGCGGTCGTTCAGGTGCTTATCCAATAGTTTCTTGAAACTATTAATGCCCCCTGCTGAGACCACCGCCTGTGGAAGGGAATTCCACATTCTTTCCGCTTTTACAGTAAAGAACCCTCTACGCAGTGTAAGGTTAAACCTATTTTCTTCTAATTTTAATGAGTGGCCACGAGTCTTGTTAAACTCCCTTCTGTGAAAAAGTTTTATCCCTATTGTGGGATCACCAGTACGGTATTTATAAATTGAGATCATATCCCCTCTCAAGCATCTCTTCTCCAGAGAGAATAAGTTCAGTGCTTGCAACCTTTCCTCGTAACTAATATCCTAATATAACTAGTGTCCAATGTTTGGAGATGGTTAGACATGCTTTGTAAAACAATGTGTAGCTGCTGACATTACCTTTTTTCTTGCTCTTCAACACAACCTATTCCTTTATTGTGGGATTTACTCATGGTGTAGCATGGTGATGGCTCCTGATTTGAAAGGCAATTTTATTAACACACCGTTGTCACACAGAGCACATCCCATAGTAGAAGTAGACACATAAAACGGTCCCTAAATACAGCTGAAAAAATTCTCACCCAAAATGTTGCTACATATTAGCATTACGTTGCATAGTGTTACCATTCATTTTGAATAGCTTTAAGCCTCGTACACACGATACGATTGTTGGCAGGGGATTGTCTGTTGACAGACTGTTGTCCTAAAATCTTACCGTTAGTACGCTCCTTTTGACAATTGTTGTCAAACTTTCGGCCAACAAATGTTGGATGACAGGCTAGTAAATTTTTGGCGGACAACGGTTTGACATCAGATTTTCGTATGGTCAGTTAACAAATCCGTCACACAAAAGTCGAAAGTACAAACACGCATGCTCAGAATCTATATATCTTTATATCATACTTCTAAGAAAAATAGTTCTGTAACCATAGGCGTGTGCAGAGGGTGTGCCAGATTTGCCTGGGCACACCCTAATCACCCCATGTGCATTAGCATTATCCAGGGGTGGCACCAGGTGGGTGGTTGGGGTGCCGGTGGCCAGTGTAAATGCCCCCATTATATTAAAGGTTAGGTTCAACTGTAGGAATACATTACACCTATACTTAGGATGTAAGGTAATAGACTCCCAATCAACTGTCTCCCACCATCAGAGCTTCCTCCCTGTGACAGCAGGTGGCGTTCATGTGTGTTTGAGCTTTGGGGGGCACACCCTAATGTAATAGGCTGCGCACACCTATGTCTGTAGCACATGTGGCGGTGTCTTCTCTGCATAGAGCTTACATACTTTATCAGTCTGTTCTGCCAAAATCTATCAATCTACTTTCAGTATTTGCATTTTTCTCACTGCCGGCCTATTCCTGGGATGTGTAATATTCGAGTAATGGAGCTGTTTGCCAGGGTGATGTAACTTCAGCTCACATGTTTAGGAGTTACATCATCAGTGACTGCTGTAAGCATGCTATAATGTAATGTAAACTGTGTATTATTATTCATTATTAGGACAAGAGCTCCAAAAACCCACAGCAGATTTACTCCCACTTCAAACTACATCTAAACTCTAACTGGATTACAGTTAGTTTGCTAAAGCTTTGTGTATTATAAAAAATTTTTAAATGTTTTTCCATAAACCTCAGTTGAAAAAAAATAAAATTAACCTATTTTACATCTCAGCGCTGCTTATCTCCTGCAGTCTCTTTCAACCACTGCCTACATGCTCTTGGCTCCAGTGTTGGTAGCATGTGATTGCACTGGATGGTCATCCTGATAGTAACAACAGTACACCGCGCCAGAACAATGTACGTGGCATGGCTAATTGTAGTCTTCTTCAGGGGTACATGTGACCGGAGACACCACAAAAGCCCAACTCGGAGATAGCTATTACCCTATAACAGGAAGTGCCAAAATGAGGACCCTCATGGCGGGATCACTGAGTATTCATGTAATGCAGATTTAAAACGATTCAAAACAGCTTTTTGTAATTACATTAACATGTTACAGTTTACATGAGTTTTTACTGATTGGGTTCAGATCGACTTTCACTTTCTGGATAATGTTACTTTAATTCTGCCTAAAATGACAGAACTGTATTATAACGATTCTTTTATTGTAATAAAAAAAAAAGAAAAAAGATCAATAAATGCTGTAAACCTCTTTGGGGATTTCTTCAATACAACATAAATGATGTCCATACTCCATCTAGTGGCGCAGAAGAGTGAAAACAGAAAGCGACCATAAAAAAAGATGTACAAAATAACAGGCAGTGAGAGCATTTCAGCAAAATAATTTAGTAGAGTTTGTGATTATAGTAGTGTTGCCAACCACATTAAAAATAACATTTGTAAAAAGTAGTATTTATTTATCAAGGCCTACTAGCATCTAACCCCCCCCCCCCCCTTCCTGCAGAATTCCAAAATGGTGAAATAAAGCTCCCAATTTCCCATACTTCCTTTGTTATATATTTATAATTTAATATAATTATATATTTACTTTATACCTGTACCCTGATTGTTATCGGTGGGACTGTGGTCAGCCATTCATCAGCAAGGTGAATATCCATCTTATAATAAATAAGGCAAACATCAGTGGGGAATGTTTGATGAATGTGCTATAAAATCTTCTGCTGTTATTGTAAAAGTGCATGTTTTGTTTTTTATTATTTTTTTATTATTATTATAAATCATGTGTCTCTAGTAAGCAGAGAATGGAAAGAATATTAATAGTAAAAACATGGAATGTAGCAGTCTGACTATGTACATGTGAAGAACTTGCCTGTCCTAACCTCTCTATGATATTTGCAGGGCTCATGGAGGCTGTCCTGATTTTGTTGTGCTCTACCTTGGCAACAGTACTAGGTGAGTACCAAAGCTTTTTGTTTTGCATACCAGCAAGATTATAATAATCCAACTCTGAGAACAGATCTGACCCATTAGGAGTATACTGTATATGCAACATTATAGCAAGGTAAAAAAATAACTATAAACTACACGTTGATTTATTAACACTGGATAGTGCACAATCTGGTGCAGCTCTGCATGGCAGCCAATCAGCTTCTAACTTCAACTTGTTCAATTACGCTTTGACAAAAACCTGGAGGCTGATTGGTCTCTATGCAGAACTGCTCCACATTTTGTACTCTCTGGTTTTAGCAAATCAACCCCCTAGATATCAAGTCACACTCAGATCAGTTCAAACCACTGGGAGAAGATTGAAGAAAGCAGAGGTTGGTTTACTTCCATACACAATTAGATAACCCTTCAGTATTATTATGATAATAGCACAGACATCTACCCTACATATCAGCTGATATGCTTTGTTTATGAGACTTTTATAATGTGTGTTAGATCTAAATATTACAAAATCAATCCAACATTAAAAAATCTACAAGGTTATGCCATACATTGTATACTCATACCTGCCAACTTTCTGGATTGGGAATGAGGGACACCTATTAGCAAAAGAATGTAGCCATAGGACACACCCCCTGCCACACCCCCTTAAAGGAGAATTGTATCAAAAAAGTGATTGGTTAAACCCACAAGTGGGTTTTTTACCACTACTATTCCTTTATACTGGCTTTTGGAATTTACAAGTGCAGCAATTTAGAAATTGGATGAAAGGTTTAGACTTGGATTATAAATACGTAGTACAATTTCTATACAACTATATAGACACCCACCTCTGCCCTACTGACATCGTCATCTGCCCTTTTGGCGTTGTCCACTGCCCCACTGACACCAACCTAGTGACACCGTCCACTACTCAACTGACACCAACCTACTGACATGCCTACTGCTCTACTGACACCATCCACTGACACCTTTCACTGCTCTACTGACACAGTCCATTGCTCTACTGATACCGTTCACTGCCCTACTGACATCAAATTCTGCCCTACTGACACTGTCCACACACCATCCACTGCCCTACTGACACTGTCCACACATCATCCACTGACACTGTCCACACACCATCCACTGCCCTACTGACACACTCTCTGCCCTACTGACACTCTTCACACACCATAAACTGCCCTAGTGACATCATCCTCTGCCCTAGTGACATCATCCTCTGCCCTAGTGACATCATCCTCTGCCCTACTGACACCGTCCACTGCTCTACTGACACCAATGTCTGCTCTACTGACACCGTCCACTGCTCTACTGACACCAATGTCTGCTCTACTGACACCGTCCACTGCTCTACTGACACCGATGTCTGCCTTACTGACACCATCCACTGCTCTACTGACACCATCCACACCCAAAGGCATCCCAGGTCTTTTACAATTTTAGTGTATACTACAAAAAAATGCAGTGCAACACTAAAGCATTCATGTTTGGCTTGATGACATGGTGGCAACCCTAGCTGGCACTTTATAAGGCAATTTCAAAGCCTTATTAAAGACCTGCTTCTTGGCTTACTTCTTCTTTCCCGTTGGTGCCCCTCCTAATTCGTTCTGGAAGTGAGGTTTGAAATTGTCTCTTTTAAACCTCACCTACATGGTGATTGTGAAGGTTTTCACACTACATGTGCAGCAAGATTACCTTAAACGTTGAAATTACCAAATGATACAGTATATTATTATTACCATCTTTTGGCGTATTTATTACACTTAAACTTCTCTCCCTCGGCAAGGGGCTGGGAGTGTGTGGATGGAGAACTTCTCTCTTGGGTGGAGGAGGGGCACCAAACTTTGCCCCGGGTGAAAGAATGCCTAGCTCCGCCACTGGTCACTGTTACTCTCCTTGCTCAGGGTGACTGGTCTTATATTTGCCCTACTGTAGTTTTCTGCAGGCAGCCTGTAGTGGGTGGGGCTTGCTGGGTTCCCATCCCCCCACAGCTCTGCAAACTCTGCACAGGATTTGTGCAGCCCAGTTGTTGGTAGGTGCAGTTAGCTTGCCTGCCACTAGATGGCTATGTTGCTATTATGTTATGGTAAGGGGAAAGTAGTAAGTGTTAGCTCCCCTTTTAGAGAAAGTCCTCTTTGAGTTATGTAATGAGTGGAGTTGGTGTCCATATAAATGCCAGCTGTGGGTGGGGCCAATGTTGTGTCTGGGCCATAGGAGCATGACCCACAAGAGTTGCTAAATTGGGCTGAATGGGCTGAATTCCAAGATGAGGTGGTACAGACCATGGGAGAAAAAGCTGTGGTTGCCCTGTCTCCCCTAAAATTCTGACACCTTCTTCTGCAGGTCCTGTAGCAGGGTGCATGACGCCTTGTTGATGTGAGTAGTGGTGGAAGCCTGGGAATGAGGATGTCATCTGGAAGTGTGCCTAGCTGGGCAAAACTATAAAAGGGACATTGGGGAAAAAATTGGTATACTAAAAGAAGCACCTTTTCCCTCCTGACCCTCAGCTGCAGGACCTGTGACTTGGTAATGGAAGTTTAATGCTGTAGACTTAGTGTACATAGGGAGGTGGTCCCAACTCTGTGGTGCTCTCAAGGTGAGGAATGAAGTTGTGAAGGGAAGATGACTTAAAATGTCTAGTCTCACGTGTGAGGTTGTGTGCTGAAGATTCTGCTAGTATGTCAAATGTGATATGTCATGGGAAGTTTTGTGGATATGTGAAGTTGCAGTAAAGTGCTGGAAATGGACTTTCCCTTGATTCCTAAATATTAAGGCTTCTGGCCGGGGATGTCGTGTGTAGGCCTCTGGTTGAGAGTATGACACAATATGGTGGAGAGTTTCTCAACAGGTGGGTGGTTGCCCTATCTGAGAAGTGGTGCGGGGATTTGTACAGTTTGGCACAATCACCTGCCCGATGGTAGTCCCCCTCACACAGGGATGGTGTCACTGTTACTTTTACAAGGTAATAACTAGACTTGCAAACCCATTTGTTGGTCAAAACCAGGGTTTTTATCCTTTGTGGCTAATGAACATTATGCAGCTTTTTGTAAAAGGAACAGAACACATACAATGTATATGCTATACAATAACATTAATCAAGCAATAACTGCATTTGTTTATTACTGCTCAATCTGGTCTCCATCTTTACTAGTTTACAGATGATCACTTCAGATTTTTTGGCATCAGTTTTCATTTTCACGCTTACACAGTAGAACCCAATTAACCACCAGTTATACTAAATGGCAAAAAGTTTGACCCTCACATCTTTATGAACTCCTTGGACATACTATTTCAAAATCATAGGTACTAATATAAACTTTGCACCCCCCCAAATTGCAGTTATAACAGTCTCCACTCTTCTGGGAAGGCTTTCCACAAGCTTTTGGAGTGTGTCTGTGGGAATTTGTACCCATTCTGCCAAAGGCGCATTTGAGAAGTCAGGTACGGAGGTAGGAAAGAAGAATTTCCTTGCAAGCAAAATTCCAATTCACCAAAAATGTGTAGGGATGAGGTTGGGTTTGTGTAGACCCTTTGAGTTCCTCCACACTAAACTCATCAAACCATGTCTATGGGGCTGACTTTGTGGAAGAGGAATAAAATAGTGTCACATGAGTTACAGCTCTGAGTCTGCTGGGGCTTCTGACATCTCATCCAAGATGCCAATCCCAAGCAGCCATCTTAGGGCTTTTAGATGTTTACACAAGGAAGGTTTTTACAGGTAAATAACATGCATAAAGTACAATAAATGCACATATAATCTTATAGGAAGATTGATTTTAAAATAAATGATCTGGTGACTCTTTAAAATCATATCTAATGTTAGTATTTTACTAGCTACATAACATGAATCTGGCATAAGCTGAAATCTGAAGTAACAGAAATCTGGAAAACATCTCCAATAATTGTTGTACTGCAGGGGTGTCCAGCCTTTTGAAGAGCGAGGTCCACTTAAGCGACTTGGTAACCTATTGTGGGCCACAATAAGCGGAGCGGGCAGATGACAGGTCCGTGTCCACTCTGCATATGCTTAGTGGACAGGGACACAGTCTGCTCTACCCTATGGGCCCTTTGATCCACCCAGACAGACCTGGAAGGATCCCCTTCTGTTTTTTTGTTATTTTTAGCAGATCAGATTGGAGGTTGGCAGGTGTAAACAGACACAAGCCCATTTACCTGTAGGTGTGGTGCACTTTCAAAAAGCGCACCAAACCCCGGAGGTAATAACAGAAGTCTGTGGCTCAGTGCAGGTAACCCACAGGTGCACTACACCTGCTCATCAGTTTGAAAGCAGCCCAGTAACCACTTCAGAACAGCTATGCCTATATACAGTATACACTGTGATTTTAGTAATAAACTGACCTTTAAGTCTTCCATTCAGGTATTGCCGGCTATTGCTGTCCCAGGCAGAGTGCATTTGGTATCACTCCACCCGCGACAGGATCCGGCGCTATATAGAAACCATCAACTTATGCGGCTCTGCTCTGCAGCCTCTTGATTCCTCCATATAACAAGGAGAGGCACCTCTAAGTGTAGGAGTTCAAAAACAATTTAATAGAATATAAACCTGGAAACTCACAAAGGTGAAAATAAAAGCAAGCACATCTGTGGGGAATGTAGGCATCCCGATGAGCTGCCGTCAGTGGACGTTACACTTGTACACCGGCTCCCACTGTGTAGATCATTCCTCGCTGGTAGGAAGTCGGCTGTAGGATGAAAAGGATTCCAAAGTGAGGCTTGGAGCGCAGAAAGGCAGCCTGCAGGGATGACATCACTTTAATACGATGCATTTTTGAGCCAGCGAACTTCGAATGACTGGCAGTTGCGCTCCATTGTCAAGCTATCCCAGAGAAGGAGGTAGCAGGCCAGACCAAAGGGTCACCGGTTGGACACCCCTGTTTTATTGTGTTAATAAAACTGTATAGAAAAGCTGCCTACATTGACTAAGCTTACTGAGGCAAGGCCAGATTTCTGCAAATTCACTATATTGGCCTGGGGCAGCCAGGGGCGGATCCAGAGCCTAGTCTCGGGAGGGGCACTGCCATAAAATTTTGCGGGCAATTTGTCGGGCAATGGCTGGTGTTGGCGCTTCAATCATAACAGCACCATGGTTGATGTGGTGTCAGGATGATTGAGGCGCATTATTTATATTATTACATTGTAATGTAAAATGAAATCGTTCAACTCACCATAATGCAGAATCATTGGGAGCCCTGAGCGTGTCACTTGCTACCGTCGCCTGCCACCAGATGCAGCGTGTCACTTGCCAATGTCGCCTGCCACAACATGCGGATTGTCACTTGCCAATGTCGCCTGCCACAAGATGCGGATTGTCACTTGCCAATGTCGCCTGCCACAAGATGCGGATTGTCACTTGCCAATGTCGCCTGCCACAACATGCAGATTGTCACTTGCCAATGTCGCCTGCCACAAGATGCGGATTGTCACTTGCCAATGTCGCCTGCCACAACATGCAGATTGTCACTTGCCAATGTCGCCTGCCACAAGATGCGGATTTTCACTTGCCAATGTCGCCTGCCACAACATGCAGATTGTCACTTGCCAATGTCGCTTGCCACAACATGCGGATTGTCACTTGCCAATGTCGCCTGCCACAACATGCGGATTGTCACTTGCCAAGTTGCCAGTGGATGTGTCCTAGAGTGAGGGCGGGCAGTGAGAGATATTGTAACTCATCAGAACATGCATGCAAAAGCATGTTGCATTGCGGCCATCTTGGTACACCCTCACTTGTCAGCAGTAAGACTAGAGTTAGAAGTCGGTAAGCAGACATCTTTATACACCCACCGGAGTCTTGCTTTTCACAGTTATTTTTAATAGTAAACTCAGCTTATTTAGTGAAATATAAGTTGAGTTTACTGTTGAAAATAACTATGATAAGCAAGACTCTGGTGGGTGTATAAAGATGTCCGCTTGCCGACTTACAAACACTAGGCTTACTGTGGACAAGTGCGGGAGTACCAAGATGGCCGCGACGCAACGTCCCTTCAGTCACATTATCAGAAGGGGAGCGGCTTCAACACCTGCCTGCTCGCTGCCTCGCTCAGCCTCAGTCACACAGCAGCCGCCCGCTCCAGGCCCTGTCACACTGTCACGTCGGTCGGCTCTGAGAGACTCGAGTCCGACCTCCGACGTGACGCCGTGACTCACTCACTCACTGCAGTGTGAGTGTGACTGACCGTGACGTCACTCGTTGCTAATGCCAGGGCCGCCTGGCGTCTAGCAACGAGTGCAGAGCAGGGAAGAGGCTCCACCCACCTTCAGTGTCAGTGACCGCCGCCGCCACCCGTACATACCACACGCGAGTCTCTCTCTCGGCGCCGCTGATCGGCACATGTGAGAGAGACTCGGGCCGGCAGCGGAGCGCAGGAGACAGTTACATTAAGAGTGTGTGTGCTATTATTTCGGGGGGGGCAATTGCCCTGTTGCCCCCCCCCTGGATCCGCCCCTGGGGGCAGCACGAATGCACCCATACATCAGTTGTACACTGGGGTATACCTGTATAATTAAGGGTTTTATTCTGCTGATCCTGCCTGCTATCCAGTTGGTTCACAAGGGTTTCTATCCCTACAAAGTTTGTTGATTTTTGAATAGTACACTGTGTACCTAGTATTCTCTACTCCGAGTACACCAAACATCTACTAATAAACTGCTAGCAGAATAGTATGGCAGTTTGCCCTACACTTCGAGTTGTCAGTTCTGGACATTCTGACGTAAAGTAAACTGTCTCTTTCACTATAAAGTCTGATCTTGTTGATGTAATATTAAGGTTAGACATTCACTTGGGGTATGGGGCAAAGACAGGTGGCCTGGTTGGCAAAAAGTATAAATCTAGCCCTGTAGTTAGGTGGCATGTAATGCAACATTGAGTCTGTAACTTAAAACATGGGGAAACTCACACATTTCTATCACTTGTCCCATGGAATGATGGGGTGAGACCTAATGGGTGGGAAAACCTGTAATGCTTAAGAGTTCTTGAAGTCTTTACAATGTACTTCCAGCTTTTTCGTACCTGTTCTGAGAAGAAAGACAAAGGACTGTTATTTAACTTGCAGCGTGATTAATATGGTTTTACAAATACTACAATATATACTAAGTGTTCCTATCATTTTGTACAGGTGCCAGTACCACTGAAGAAAAAAAAGAACCAGATCCATTTCACTATGGTAAGATAACTTTTTTAATGTGCCATTGTTTTATAAATTATTAGGCAGAGGAAAATATTCCTAATGCCGCGTACACACGGTCGGACTTTTCGTCTACAAAAGTCCGACGGACGCCGACGGACGCCGACGGACCAAAGCCGGCTGACAATCCGATCATGCGTGGGCTTCCCCGGACTTTCAGCGGACTTTTCCAGCCACAAATCTGACGGACTTTAGATTTGAAACATGCTTCAAATCTTTACGTCGTAACTACGCCGGACCCAGAAATCCGCTCGTCTGTATGCTAGTCCGACGGACAAAAACCCACGCTAGGGCAGCTATTGGCTACTGGCTATCAACTTCCTTATTTTAGTTTGGTGTACGTCATCACGTACGAATCCCTCGGACTTTTGTGTGATCGTATGTAGGCAAGTCCGTTCATTAGAAAGTCTGCCGCAAGTCCGCCAAAAGTCCGTCGAAAGTCTGTCGGACGGGCTGTCGGACTTTTGTAGCCGAAAAGTCCAACCGTGTGTACGCGGCATTACACTTAAAGTAACAATATATTCAAGTATGTATTCTTAAATCAATAAAGTACCTTCTATTGCCTCCTCCGAACCTCCAATGCCTTTTTGTTTTGCCAGTGTGATCCAACTTCCTGTTAGAGGGTGGCTACGTTCATTGTCCCATCCCACTGTATGTAGGAATGTAGCCACCCTCTCTTGCTCCTTCCCAAGATGGACAAGGCTCTATAGTCTATGGCAGTGGTTCTCAACCTTTCTAGTGCCGTGACCCATTGATAAAATTTCACAAGTTGTGGGGACCCCTAACAGTAAAATTATTTTCGTTGGTCCTTCATTGCTGTAATTTTGCGACTGTTATGAATTGAAATATAAATATCTGATATGCAGGATGTATTTTCATTCTTACAAATTTAACATTTTAAAGCGTCCCAGGACGGGGGCGTGACCGGATGCAGGTGTGAGCAGTGAGTGAGTGAGAGCTCTCTCTGGCTCCAACCCTGATGCTGCACTAGGGCTGCCGTTTGTACTTACCCAGCCGCATGAATACCCTGTGAAGATCTCGGCTCCTGCCTGTGACTTATTGAAGGCTAAGTTCGGTTCCTGACGGAGGGATGGAACGCTGAGTGGCCGGGTTGATGGGAGAGGGGACCGGGAAGGAGTACCCGCCTTGCTGTGCTGCCGAACGGTTCGGAGCGCCGGGACAAATACCGCCGCCGTGACTGTGGTTGTGCCTGGTCGCCTAGCGACGTACTGCAGACATCGCGAGAGCCTGAGTAAGTGGAGGAAGCCAGATCTGTGACAGAGCAGCGGCAGAGATTACTTCAGACGCTGAATGTAAAAAGTGAGGAGATCCGGAGCGGTGGACAGCGGGTGTGAGAGATCCAGTTGTGAGTAGTCTGCATCCCCCTGCAAGCATTCATCCTCTAAGCTAACCGGAGAGAGGTAAAGAACTTGAATTCTATATATTTATAAAGCAAAGTGCCGGTGACTGTTATAGCAGGGTGCCTAGGTCTTGTCTCCTATTAAATAGACCGGTTATCTAATAATCAAGGACATATTGGCTGATAGCTAGGTCAGCCCGGTGGGCTATATAGTTATTAAAGGCTCCCAGCGTGTTCTGACTGAGAAGAAGGGGGTGGATCAATAACAGCAGCCCCAGGAAAGTATGCCTACCCAATCTACTCGTTCAACTAAAGAAAAGGAAAAGGGGACTCAAAATGTGGCTGCAGCAGCAGCTGCTGCGAAGCTTGAAAAATTTGCTCATAGCTCAATGCAGTCCCCTACTAAAAGTATTCAGCTACCCTCGGGGAAGATGTCGGTAGGGGGCCACGGGGAAAGAAAAAGCCTGGGGAAAGGTCCTGATAACCTGACGGGTAATACAAGAACAGCAAATAAAAGAAGCCCTGAGAGGGGGCACCCAGGAGAAGCAGGGGATAGCAGTTTTAATGCAACCGGAATCAGTGAATAGGAACCTACCTTAAAAGAGGTATTATGCGCGGTTAATGCTTGCAGGAGCTCGATAAGCGGGATGTGGGAAGAATTAAAAGCTCTAGGCGAAGAATTTGGCACTATTAAACAAGAGCTTCAGAAAGCAGTGGAGAGAATTAAAGGTGCGGAGGAAAGGGTTAACCAACTAGAGGATATGGTAATTCCAATGCGGCAGGAATTTATTAAAATGCAAGCTCAGCTGGATATTAATAAGCTTAAACTGGATGAATGGGAGAACAGGTCGCGAAGACAAAATGTAAGAGTGATGGGTCTCCCCGAGAAAAGTGAGGGTTCCCGGCCCGAAGAATTCATGGAAAGATGGCTTAAGGAGGTTTTTGGGGCTGAGGCTTTTTCACAGTTTTTTTCTATTGAGCGTGCTCACAGAGTGCCTTCCAGACCAATACATGGCGGAGATCGTCCGAGACCCATGATCTTGCGGTTCTTTAATTACAAAGACAAGCTGAACTTAATGCAAAAATCGAGAGAGAAGGGGGACATTTTCTTTAACGGGGTTAAAATCTCGATTTATCCAGATTACTCTCCAGACCTTCAAAAGAGAAGAGCAGGTTTTTTGGACATTAAGCGGGCCCTACGGAACCATAATATACCATATGCTTTGCTATACCCAGCACGACTGCGTATTGAGGCCCTAGGGTCTATTCGTTTTTTTGAATCTGTCAAGGGAGTCACGGATTGGTTTGAAGAGAACAAAAAGAACTTATAATGATGTTATTGCATAGGTGCAATTGAATGTATTGTTCTTTTTTTCCCCCTTTTTTTTTTTTTTCTCTCTCTTTGTTCTTCTGGGGTGCAGCATCAAGGGTTGGGAGGGAGAGGGATGGGTGGGAAAAGTTGTAATGAGAGTGAGGTTTAGGTTGGTGACCAGGGTCCTATGGGTCCTGGGGGTGTTGGGGTTGGGGGGGGGGAGGGGGTGGTCGAGTGGGGATTGGGAGGGGGGAGGGGACGGATGAAGTGGGGTGAGGGGATTAGTAAGGTCACAAGGAAGGCCCCTAGGGCAAGCCGAGTTAGGCAAGGGGGGGAGGAGAAGGGATTACTTATAAAAAGGGGTATCATAGTTGCAATAAAAAAAGGCAAAACTGCACATTTCACCGTTAAAAAATTGTTTGAAATTGAAAGAAATGAAGGGTAAACAAGTGAAGTTTATAAACACTAATAGGATTAGGAATATTGACCTGGGCAGGATTGGGAGGGGGGCGGGGTGTGGTGGTAGTTCGCTCCCGGGCTCCTGCGGCCCCCTCCTCACAATTCTAGCACTGAAGGGGGTGAAAGGGAGTACTGACGAGATGCGTCAAAAGGTTAAAAGGTTAAGGGGAATAAGGGCACATGTGGTGAAGTGGTATCATCAGATTGGAGGTGGGAGTTTGTTTTTTTTTTCTTTTTTTTTCAGTTTTTTTATAAAAGATAGGGGTTTAGAACAGTGCCACCTTGTGGCCCTGGCCACGATATGTAAAAACAGAAATCTAATTTTACTCCGATATTCCCTTAGTTGGTATTTGTCTATATTGATGTTTATTTGGAATGCAGAATAGAGCATTTGGTTTAACCTCCTGGAATATTAGGGGGATGGGTGACCCTATGAAAAAAGCTACTGTATTCCAGGAGCTAGAATCTTGTGCTGCTGAGGTGATATGCCTGCAGGAAACTCATTTGACTAATGAGACTAAGTTATCTATTAAGAATAAAAAAAAATTTCCGACACAATATCACTCAGTGTACTCCTCCTACTCGAGGGGAGTGAGTATTCTGATCAGGAAAGGAGAGACGTTTTTCTGCAGGGATGTCAATATTGATAGTTTGGGTTGCTTTATCTTTCTGTTCTGTTTAATCGAGGGTAGGCCACTGGTTATAGCAAATGTGTATATTCCTCCACCATTTAAGATGGAGATTCTGTGGTTATTATTGGAGTTCTTGGAGGATAAGAGAGAGGTCCCGCTCATTATGGTGGGAGACTTTATTAATGTGCTTGATAGTAGGTTAGATAGGTTCCCGCCTGGGCCTGGGGGTGGTAGGGGGTTGGAGGGAAGGCTGGTACAGTTCCTTGAGGAGGTCGGTTGGTGTGATATGTGGAGAGTGCGTAACCCTAGCTGCCAACAATACTCTTGCTTCTCAGGGACCCACCACACTCTCTCCCGTATAGACATGGCCATTGGTAACCAGGAAGCCCACCCCCTAATAGGTAGAATTGAATATCGTCCCAGGGGGGTGTCTGATCACTCGCCATTGACACTGACAATATGTAAGCGAGATAATGGAGGCCAGAGAATATGGGCATTAAATCCAGCATGGTTGGGGTTACTGGGGAATGGGGATGAAATAGGTGTAGGTCTGAGAGAGTTTATCGAATTCAACACTGGCACTGCCTCGGGGGGTGTGCTCTGGGACTCCTTGAAAGCATATCTCAGAGGACTTTTGATACAGCAGATATCGAAAATAAAGAAGCAGACAAGGGCAAAGGGGGAGCTGATTAGAGAAGAGGTCCAAGAATCAGAAAGAAAATACATAGCGGAGCCAACTATTGAAAATCGAGAACTCTGGGTAATGAAACAACAGGAATTCAAAAAGGAAGAAATTAGAAGAGCAGAAAATAGGAAGGTCTTCCAGAGGCAGAGATATTTTGAGGAGGGGGAAAGAGTGGGTCGGACGCTGGCCTTACTGGCCAAAACTAATTCTCCCTCTTCAATAATCCCCATGATTAAAACTAATGAAGGGAATATTTCATCAGACCCTGAGGTAATTACCCAAACATTCGCAGAATACTATAGAGATTTATATAAAACGCGTCATTGCCCGGAACAAAAAGTGATGGAGAAATTCTTGGAAGATACTGTCTTACCGGTGTTGTCGGACACAGACATGAATAGTCTGGAAGCACCGTTAACACTGGAGGAGCTTGAACAAGCAATTAAGGATATGCCGAATCAAAAGTCCCCAGGCCCCGATGGATTGCCATCCGAGGTTTATAAACGTTATGGGGAGGTGCTGACCCCGGAGCTCCTGAAGGCATTGAATTGGTCAGCTGCAGTAGGTAGTTTGCCCTTGTCAATGTCGGAAGCTACTATAATATTGATTCAGAAAGAGGAGAAAAACCAATTAGACACATCGTCATACAGACCAATTTCATTGTTGGGCACGGATGTCAAGATCTTGGCAAAGGTCTTGGCATCCAGGCTGAATAAATGTATATCTTCTTTGATCCACCCGGATCAGTCCGGATTTATGCAGAATAGGTCTACCAGTAAAAATATAAGAAGAACCTATTTGAATCTCCAGACCCCGGTAGAGAATGTGGGTTCCAGGGCTGTCTTGTCCTTGGATATCGCCAAGGCATTTGACACCCTGGAATGGGGATACTTATGGTGGGTGTTGGGGAAATTTGGGTTCGGCCCTCTATTTATTAAATGGCTTAAGATCCTATACCAGCATCCCAGCGCTAGATTAAAAATAAATAATACATACTCAGAAAGGATATCTCTTGAGAGGGGGACTAGGCAGGGCTGCCCCTTGTCACCCCTGCTATTTGCCCTGGCAATGGAGCCTTTCGCAGAGGTTATAAGGAAGGCTTCAGGTCTGCAGGGTTATAAAAGAAAAGGGACTGAGGAAAGAATAGCACTATACGCTGATGATGTATTGTTGTTTCTGGGCGACATGGGGCCATCACTAGTAAAGACGATGCAATTGGTGGAAGGGTTTGGGAGGATATCGGGGCTAAAAATCAATTGGGAGAAGTCTACACTTCTGCCGCTTGACTCGACTTCCGGTTCTCCCCCTCAGGGGATTCCTCGTCTCAGGGTGGTAGAGAAGTTCAAGTATCTGGGCATAGTATTAACTAATAACCCAACTCAGTATATTAAGGACAACCTAGCTCCGGTATTAGAAAAGTTTAAAAAGAAGAAAGATATCTGGTGTCGACTCCCCCTGTCCATGGCGGGACGCGTAAACCTGTTAAAGATGATCTGGATGCCACAACTAATGTACATTTTGCACAATTCACCGGTTTGGATAGGGAGGGATTGGTTCTCAAAAATCAACTCTCTCTTCCGTGAATTGATATGGAAGAAGGGTCAGGCTAGGATTAGTCTCCAGACCTTGCAGCGCCATAATAAGGAGGGGGGATTGGCGGTGCCTCATCCATTCAGATACTTCTTGGCGGCCCAGTTGCAACATATGGGGGGGTGCGAAAGTAGGGGTGAGGTTAATTCCAGCGTAAATATTATGTTATCAGGGAGCCAGCATAAATCGTTAATAGGTGCATTGGAAGCCGGATCTATAGGAGCCCCATTTCCAACATATAAATTGGTCATGAAGGTTTGGCGGTTAGTAAAGATTGAAATGGGATATAGGGGTGTTACGGAGTACTCACCCATCTGGCAGAATGGGCAACTTCAGGAGTTAAAAGCTATTGAAAAAAATAAGATCTGGGACCGGTTGGGGTTAAATAGGCTGGTACAAATATTCAATGGTAATACTTTAAAGTCTTTTTCGGACCTGAGAGCGGAGTTTGGAATCCCTAAAGAAACATTTTACTTTTATCTCCAGGTCAGGCATGCACTAGACAAGCAATTCAGGACTAAGGCATTGGAATGGAGTAGCATACCGCTACTTAGTAAGGTGGTGAAGGCGCCCAGCCTTAAAGGATTAATATCGGGGATCTATGACCACCTAATGGCTAGGGCAACGAGATCAGCTCCACTTCTGGGTGCGAGGGAGAGGTGGGGGACTGATGTGGGGGAGTTGAGTGATGATCAGTGGGAGAGAATTCTGGAGCTTGGCCCACTGGTGTCCCTCTCTCCGTCGCAGCAGGCCTCGCACCTCTTGCTCGTGCACAGAGCCTACTATACCCCCAAGAGACTGCATAGATTTGGTCAAAGACCAGATGATAAATGTCCTAGATGCCTAGAGACGGGCGATCTTATTCATATAATGTGGAGATGCCCGAAGCTAGTCAGGTATTGGACTGAGATCCTAAATATTATAGATGCCAGGTTCGGGATAAGACTGGAACGCGAGGCTAAGATATGCGTGCTGGGGTTAATAAGTAAAAGCGCTGGGGAAGGCCATAGAGCAATAGCAATCGTACGTTGTCTATACCAGGCGAGGAAACTAATCGCGAAAGCATGGTTATCAACAGTGCCCCCTTCTTCTGTAGAATGGGTTAACACAATGAACACAGTAATTGGCACAGAAAGGGTGATTTATACTAGGAGAGGAAGTTACAAGAAGTTTATAAGGATATGGGGCCCATGGTGTCAGGGAAGTAATGACGAAATATAGAACCTTATTATGGGTATGAAAATAAGGAATAGGGTACTGAACCATGAAGGGATTAGTACACGCAATAGGTTTATAATAGGGTAACAAGTTTTGCCAAGTTTAAGTCATGGCTATTATACCGGAAGTAATAGTTTGGGGTGGTGGGTGGGTGAAGGGGTACTGGGGGAGGGAGGCGGGTTGGGGGGGTGGGGGTAAAGGGAAAGTAAAATGTAATGAAAGGGGAATATAGCAGGGTTAAGTTAAGAGATTTGGACTGTGTTATGGGATTATATGTACACGAATGTTTGTAGTATTTTTTTACTGGTTATCTTGAATAATGTAAAATTGGAAAAATCAATAAAAAAATGATTTGATTTAAAAAAAAAAACATTTTAAAGCGTAGTCATTAATCACAAAAACAATCTGTAATATATAGTGCGCAATATTTATAATTAACATATAAGTTACAAATGAATAAAATGTTTACGACTTGCGTGTATTTATTTTTTATTCATGCCTGATGGGACTGGGAGCAGTCTGGGATGGATGGAAGGTCAGTCAGGAGGACTGTGGAGTGGGCAAGAGAAAGGGGCAGCTGCAGCCAGGAGGGCTGGCAGTGCCTGAAGAGTTGGTACCGGGCTGCCGGGCAGACGGTGGGTGGGCACAGTGGCAGCGTATAATGGCACAGTAGCGGCATTTGATGGCACAGTAGGGACAATTGATGGGCACAGTGGCGACAATTGATGGGCACAGTGGCTGCGTTTGATGCCACAGTGGCGACGTTTGCTGGCACAGTGGCTGCATTTGATGCCACAGTGGCGACGTTTGCTGGCACAGTGGCTGCATTTGATGGCACAGTGGCAGCGTTTGATGGCACAGTGGCGACAATTGTTGGGCACAGTGGCTGCATTTGATGGGGCAGTGGCGGCGTTGCTGGCACAGTGGCGACAATTTATGGGCACAGTGGCTGCTTTGATGGCACAGTGGCGGCGTTTTAATGGGGGGTTTTTTTCAGATTTTTTCAGTTTGTTTGCACCCCCACCACTGATTTATATATAAACGTCCCGGTTGGTTCCTCAAAAGTGGTTATTCCGTGCCAGTGCTAGATATACAAAGTGTATAGCACCTAAACATGTATCTAGCACTGGCACGGAATAACCACTTTTGAGGAACCAACTGGGACGTTTATATATAAATGATATGTATTGTTCCATAATAAAAAAAATTTCGTCGTGTCAGCATTTACTTTTAAAAAATCTATGTCTTGATTGCCCTGGTGACACACAGTACAAAATGCTTTTATAATTACTTTGTCTGACTTACCAAAAATCACAGGTGTTCCTTCAGATTCAGCAAGTTACGTTTTGTCCCCGCCCTCTTGCTACACTCGTCCGCAGCAAGCGGACTTCGGTGGGTGTAAAAAGATGTCCGCTTGCCGACTTCTAAGTGTAGCCTTACTGCGGACGAAAGTACCAAGATGGCAGCGATGGAACGTCACTTCCGTGCGGTCTCTCCTCTCCAGGAAGTGACATCTCGCTGGCCGAGACGGACAGACTCCGGCAGTAACTTCAGGTCCTTCTCGGACAGCATTCGCGACCCCCTGGCGAATCGTCAATCGAACCCCAGGGGGTCGCGACCCCCAGGTTGAGAACCGCTGGTCTATGCGATTTGTAGTGTGCATAGAGTAGCAAAAAAAAGTGCACTTCTCATTCGATACAAGCAGAGGTGAGGGGAAAAAGAGGTTCAGGAGTTCATAGAAGATTCCACAAGGAGGCAGAAAAACTCAGTAAGAAACAGTTTCAAGAAAATAGGTTACATGGTTATTAAGAAATGGATGTGTGTGGATTATTTTTGGAAAATAAAGATATAATTTTGTATCACTTTAATCCTCCCCTACCTGAACACTTAAAGTGGTTGTAACCCTCAGGCATGAAATATGAACTGTGTACTTGTCTCAATCCAGAGCACTAGGTGTCATTTCTGTCTGCTGCTTTGTTCATCTGCTATCAGCATGAATCACTTCTGACAAGTTTTCCTGACACCAAGAGAAAAAAATGTGATAGGTAAGGGAGTTCCAGCACACAATGTGTGATTGACAGCCTCAGCTCTGTTCCTGTGTGCAGTGTGAAGGAGGCCGTGTCCCTTCCCTCCAGTCAGCTCTCAGAGTTTTCCTCACTGAGCTCTACAGAGTGTGACTTCAGCTCTCCTCCCCCTTTTTTCTGACAGCTGAAGCTGAAATTCTGTACTTTTAATGGATGTAGAGAAGAGAAGACTGCAGATAAACAGATACAACTTATGTAGGAGGATTTGTTTAATCTCTGTATCACCGGAGGCTGTTCCCTTCACTGGGTATATGTGAGAGTTTACAACCACTTTAACACATTTAGGAGAAATCGTGCTACTAAAAATGTAACTGTGATAAACAATATGATTACAATATGGTGAACATGTCCAGCACTCTACCAACAACCTACAGTATACAGTAAACCTCAATACTATTTCAATGTGATTCTAATAGAAGTCAACATACAACATACTGTATGCAAATCCTAGAACATACAGTATAAATGCACAAATGAATACAAAAGATATGTCCAAAAAAGGCTTAAATGGAATAAAGTGTCCAAATATTGCATAAATAATCTTCTGTTATGCCCCAACAATTAGGGTCGGTTCACACTGGGGCAACACGACAGCCGTCCTACTTTGGATCCGACTTTGCCCTGCGACATGTGTCCGACTTTCAATGAACGGGGATCCGACTTGGATCCCCGCCACTGTGTTTGGTATGAATCTTTAGGGGGAACTCTGCGCCAAATTTTAAATAAAAAACCGGCATGGGTTCCCCCTCCAGGAGCATACCAGGCCCTTGGGTCTGGTATGGACCTTGAGTGGAACCCCCTACGCCGAAAAAACGGCGTGGGGGGTCCCCCCAATCCATACTAGACCCTTATCCGAGCACGCAGCCCGGCCGGACAGGAATGGGGGTGGGGACGAGCGAGGGCCCCCCCCCTCCTGAACCGTACCAGGCCGCATGCCCTCAACATGGGGGGTTGGTGCCTTGGGAGAGGGGGCGCGTTGCGGGCCCCCCCAAAGCACCTTGTCCCCATGTTGATGAGGACAAGGGCCTCTTCCCGACAACCCTGGCCGTTGGTTGTCGGGGTCTGCGGGCGGAGGGCTTATCGGAATCCGGGAGCCCCCTTTAATAAGGGGGCCCCCAGATCCCGGCCCCCCACCCTATGTGAATGAGTATGGGGTACATCGTACCCCTACCCATTCACCTAGGGAAAAAGTGTCAATTTAAAAAAAAAACACTACACAGATTTTTAAAGTATTTTATTAGACAGCTCCGGGGGTCTTCTTCCGACTTCGGGGGTCTCTCCGGTTCTTCTCCGCGCTCTCCGGGTCTTCTACCGGGCTCCTCCGCTCTCTTCTGCTCTTTTGCCGCTCTTTTGCTAAAGCGGAGGAGCCCGGTCTTCAATCTTCTGCCCTCTTCTCTTCTTCTGATGTTGACACGACGCTCTCTCCGGCTAGAATGCTCTCTGTGCGCTCTGCTCTGACTTATATAGGCGGTGACCCCGCCCCCTTATGCCGTCACAGTCCCTGGGCATGCTGGGACTATGACGACATAAGGGGGCGTGGTCATCGGGTGATGACCACGCCCCCTAAAACGTCACAGTCCCAGCATGCCCAGGTTCAGGATGGGGGTGGGGCGCTCGCTCGTCCCCCACCCCCATTCCTGTCCGGCCGGGCTGCGTGCTCGGATAAGGGTCTGGTATGGATTGGGGGACCCCCCACGCCGTTTTTTCGGCGTAGGGGGTTCCCCTTAAGGTCCATACCAGACCCAAGGGCCTGGTATGCCCCTGGAGGGGGAACCCATGTCGGATTTTTATTTAAAATTTGGCGCGGAGTTCCCGCTCAAGATCATCTGAGCACAAGTCGCATGCCGAAGTCGGATCATGCGAGACGGCGATCCGACTTTGATCCGACTTCAATGATAGTCAATAGGCTGAAGTCGGATCAAAGTCGGATCAAAGTGGTACAGGGAGTACGCTCTGAAGTCGGAGCGACTTCAGTAGTGTCTATTAAGACGCTCCCATTCACTTAAATGTGAATCTCTTTCTGGGGCGACTTGGGGCGACTTGAGGACGTACAAGTTGGATCCCAAGTCGCCCCAGTGTGAACCGACCCTAAGGGGGTGATGATTAGTGATGATCAGACCAGACAAAGTTGGGTTTGCAGGAGGTTTGGCGAATGCAGGAAAAAAATTGCTAAACTCAAACCCCCAACTTCACTGAAAATCTATGGGAAGCACAATCGTGTTATTTTTTCCTGTCCTTTTTCAACGTGAAAAAAAAAAATTGTTTGGCGGAATGTACCAATGCAAAAAAAAAACAAACATTTTTTTAAAAAACCTTTTAGCAGGGAGAGGTTTTTTTTAATGAGGTTTAGGGCAAAATGGACAATACATTAATATTTGTTGCTTCTGTCACTACTACCTCCTAATGTAAGTCCCCGCTGGCTTCTGTTTGCAAATAAAGGGATCAGGTATTTTGGGTGCTTATGATCATATTTGGTCAATGACATCACCTACATTCAAACAAAGCCAGGGGTCTGTCATTTGCAAAGAGTAGTGATGGGGCAGTGTCGTCATGGTGGCGGGTCAACATTATCAGGAGTCACTCATCGTGATTAACTTTGCTCTACATCCCTAGATGATGTGATTGATCAGAATCTGGATGCTCGCAGCTATTCAATCACCCCCCCCCCCCAAGAGAATTGACCAAACATGGCTAATTTGTTTGCCTCTTTACTGAAATGTGAACGGACTGAGTTGGTTTGGGTTGAACTCATGTTCAACTTTAAAGAGTAAGTTCACCTTTACAGAAAACTCAGTAAGGTGAACTTACACAGGTCCCCCTCCTCACCCCCCCCCCCCCCCCCGTTCCGCTGACCTGGACCACAGATACTTCCGGTTCTAAGTCCTGGTATATCCGCGCCAGGAGCCCGAGGCTTAGAAATCCCCTGAGCTGAATGTCCAAAATGTCCCTCGTCAGGAGGGACGTTTTGGAGCATTCTAATTGGTCAGCAGCATCACATGGGCAACAGCCGCATAACGTGTCGTGTCAGCTATGGAGAAGACACGTAGCTGAGGAGAGGATTTCTAAGCCCCGGGCTCCTGGCGCGGATATACCGGGGCTTATGACCGGAGCTTGCCGTGGTCGAGGTCAGCTTGCTGTTCTGTGGATTGTGGCTTCACTTGAAAGAGCTTCTATCTCCCAAGTACCACGTGATTCTTTGTACTGACTTAGTGTTAGTAAACCCACAACAGTAAAATCAGTCTGTATATGCAGTAAAGCATGCTTGTTATCACTGTGCAAGCTAAGGGTTTAATCCTCTGCATTGTGTAAAAAGGCTGTTTGATCCTGTCTTCTCTGACCCTCCTCTTCATCCACTGATTCTAGAACATGTCTGGATAAGTTAGAGCCTTTAGTGTCAGGCTGCACATTCTCAGTTTCATAGGTGTGCACAGCCTATTGCATTAGGGTGTGCACCCTTAAGCTCAAACACACATGCGTGTGCGGGTATCTACATATATATGACCCCGGCACATTGATCTCCCTCCCGCCACAGTGAAAGAGAAGAGCATAAACACTTCTCTTATGGCAGAGATGGTAAGAGGGAGATCTTTGCCCTGTTTCTGCTGCTACACAGAGTGATAACTCTAATGTGCACGGGGTGATTAGGGTGTGCCTGGGCACACCCGACACACCCTGTGCGCACGCCTATGCTCAGTTTGATGTGTATGGCTAGAGAGCTTTTTCTTGAGAGAGTGCATGTGATCAGCACAGGGCCAATCAGCATTGTTCAGACAGAGGGTCAGGTGTCCTGCATCCTGATAGGACAGCTCAGTGCAGTATAAAAACTCCTCCGACAAGCTTTACCAGGAACTGATAGAAGTCACAAGATCGCTATATATTGCTGATGAGAGCAGGTATTTATATTTACTAAAATAATTACATTTCCAATTTTTTGTACTGTGGAAGACCAGATATAGTGAATGCAGGGTCCTGGGGTTACAACCAAGACTTTCCTATTAATGGTTACACATTGTGAAGGAAGAGGTTTTCCGTTAGGTTAATGAGTGAGAGGGATTAAAACGTTATACTACTTTATAGAAATAATATTTTATTTTTACCATCTGAAACCTAGGGGTTGATTTATCTTAAGACCAATAGGCTGTACACTTTGCAAGGGAATTTTCTCTTAGCTTACTGAATAGGGTCAAGCTCAGCATACAGTAAATCCTTGGATTGCGAGAATAATTCGTTCCGGAAACATGCTTGTAATCCAAAGCACTTGTATATCAAAGCAAATTTCCCCATAAGAAATAATGGAAACTCAGATGATTCGTTCCGCAACCATTTATTTATAAGTCCTTCAGTTTATAGTCTATATAAAAAGATTATAGCAATGTGATAGGTTGTGTAACCAAAAAATGTTCATCCACAAATGGAAGCCTCCACAAGGGGATTAAAAAGAGAAGAGAGGCGCCTCTACATGTAGCAATATGGTTACATTGAATGAAGGTACAACATTTAGCAACTCACATGGTTGATGATTAAAACAGTCACATCTAAGTATCCAGGCATCCGGGGTAAAGCTGTCCACATAGACCATCCTCTGCACCGCCATCAACGTCATTACTGCAGGGTAGTCTACTGCAGGGTAGTCTTTCCGGTCACGATTGCAGACTGACAGTGGTGAGAGCTGGCGGTAACCATACTGCTACACTTAGAGGCGCCTCTCTTCTCTTTTATACCCAGTTGTGACATGACGCTACTTGTAGATAAAGACATCGCTTGTTTATCAAGTCAAATTTTATTAAAACATTTTGCTTGTCTTGCAAAGCGCTCTCAAACCAAGTTAATCTCAAACCAAGGTTTTACTGTACTTTCATTTTCCGATTACGTACAAGCAAAAATACTGTTTTTTTGTTTTGTTTTTTTCCTTGCATGAGCTTTCTTGGCAAAGTGAATTTTCACCACATTCATTCAGATAAGGGAAAATTCCCTTGCATAGTGATAATTCCATTATAAAGCGAACAGACTTTAGTAAATCACTCCCATACTGATTGTCCTCACAGTGACTGGAGTAGCCACATCATGCTCCCTTCTTTAGCTCTACTGTTTTCAATGGAACTGATCAAATCAAATTTCATCACAAAACACAAACCTTTGCCGCCTGATTGAAATTCACCAGTGGCAAAGCCAAGGTCATTTTTCTTTGCTGTGGTTAGGTGTCAGAGGTAAATTCTTCACAATGACACGAGATCAAAGTCCTTCCTCAAGTAAATGATTGTAGATTGTTCCATAAGTACGGTAACTGGTTTTTTGATGTCACAACTGACCTGGCCTTAAGAAATCAATCTCTTTGTTAACCCAACGTAACAATCGTTTTGTTTTCAGATTCACCTTTGCGGTCAGTACTGCTTCTAGTTTTCTGACATGCATGTCTTCATTGGCCCACTGATTAACCATCTGATGAAAAGATCATACACGGTTGTTTAGGTTGAAAAGAAGACAAATGTCAATGAAACCTCTCACAGACTATTATGTTTTTGTTAACATTTTGGTTCAGAGGAAGCAAAACCAGAACATCTACGGCCAATGTCTTTTCTTGGGGAAAACAGAATAAAGTCCTCACCCTGCAATATGGAAAAAAACACCACCCTAATGCTAGTAATTGGTATTTTGGATAACATTTGTATAAAGAAAAAAATTCTGATGTGTTTTTACCATTATTGGCTTTTACTCTTCAAACAATATCTTACAGTTTAAGCCTTTCATGGATGCCTAGGTGTCCAATTTAAATTTTTCAATGTCAGTATGCAGACGTTGACTGGAACAGATACAACAGCTGACAGAGTAATCAAATCATAGGGAATCAATCTGATTGGTTCCAAATTTCTGTCATTGACAGGTTGATCTGACAGCTAGCAGCAGCAGCGCGCAGTGCCTGCTAAGAGCTGTCAAAGGTTGGACATAGACATTCTATCAGTATGGGGCATAGTTCAAAAAATGGTTCAAGATTCTTCTAATTTTTCAGATCTGCTGTATTTTTCTTAGGCCCCTCTCACATCTGAGCGATTTTCTGCTTGAAGCTTGTAGCTCTAAAACGCTCAACAAGCCAAATCCCATTCATTTCAATGGTTCCTGTTCACATATAAGCACTCTGTCGCCTGAAGCAAAATTCCTGTCACTCAAAGTACATGAGCTTCTTTTTGGCAGATTGGAGGCAGATTGGGCCCATTTACTTCAATGGGAAAGCCTGAAAATGTGCGACATGAGCGATTTACTAGCATTTTGTCACACGTTTTCTGCTCAAACAGCAGCTCTCCACCTCTCTTCCGCCAAGTGTTTTCTATTGGCTAAACGAAAAGGCTGCATTTACACCTGATTTATGTTTTTGAGTGTTTTTTGAGCATTTGTTGCTATGTTTTTCAGCTTTTTCATATGCTTTTATTTATTTATTTATTTTACTTTTTTTTTGTAAGTGGTTAAGGGATAGGGGTTAGGCTTTAAAGGTTGGGGTTATTTTATTTACTTATTGTTTGTTTATTTCTTTTGTTAGGTTAGGGTTTAGGATAAGGGTTGGGGGTTAATACTAGGGTTTAGGGGTTAATATTAGGGTTAGGGTTTAGGGGGTTAATAATAGGGGTCAATAATGGTTGTGGTTAGGGTTTTTTATTTATTTATTTATTTTTATTATTTATTTTCATTTAATTATTGCATTTGAGCATAAAAGCGCTGAAAAACATGCACTAAAATTTTCACAAACTTTGAATTAAGTGTTTCAATGCATCTCTAAAAACACTTAAAAAATGCACCAATCTGCCCCATTCGAGCTACAAGAAAAGCTCCAGAATTTTTTTGAGCTTCAGGCATTTGGCTTGAGGCGGCTTGTAGTGGAGATGTGAACCAACTCTATAGAGATTAATTGATTTTTTTGTCTTCTCCAGCATTTTGGAGCTTGGAGCTTCAAGCTACAAAACGCTGAGAAGTGAATGGGGCCTAAAACACTTGTAATACACTTCTAAAAACGCTCAAAACCTCTCAAGTACAAAACACCTGAAAGTCGCTCTGCTCAGATGTGAATGCAGCCTTAGCGTACAATGCCACAAAACTACTTCATTTTCAAGATACAACATTTATGATTTATGCTGTCCTCTTACCAGTATGTTACCAATATGCATGCATTCTCCCCTTGACCTTACCTACTTTACAGATGTTGAGTAAGCTGCAAGTATCCCACTGCTCTGCTTCAGGTACATTATTAAGTATTGGGACACCTGCCTTTACATGCACATGAACTTTATTGGCATCCCAGTCTTAGTCTGTAGGGTTCAGTGTTGAGCTATAACAGCTTCAACTCTTCTGGGAAGGCTGTCCACAAGGTTTAAAAGTTTGTCTACGGGAATGTTTGACCATTCCTCCAGAAGCGCATTTGTGAGGAAAGGCACTAATGTTGGACAAGAAGGCCTGGCTCAGTCTACCCTCTAATTCATCCCAAAGGTGTTCTATCAGGTTGAGGTCAGGACTCTGTGCAAGTCAAGTTCCACCACCCAAAACTCGCTCATCTATGTCTTTCTTTATGGACCTTGCTATGTGCACTGGTGCGCAGTCAATTTGGAACAGGAAGGGGCCATCCCCGAAATGTTCCCACGAAAAGGTCTTGGTATGCTGACGCCTTAAGAGTTCCCTTTACTAAGGAACTAAAGGGCAAGCCCAACCCCTGAAAAACAACACCACACCATAATCCCCCTCCACCAAATGATTTGGACCAGTGCGCAAAGCAAAGTCCATAAAGTCATGGATGCTCGAGTTTGGGGTGACCTCAACCCGATGGAACACCTTTGGGATGAATTAGAGCGAAGACTGCGAGCCAGGCCTTCTCGTCCACATCAATGCCTGACCTCACAAATGCGGTTCTAGAAGAATGGTCAAACATTCCCATAGACACACTCCTAAACCTTGTGGACCACCTTCCCAGAAGAGTTGAAGCTGTTATATCTGCAAAGGGTGGGCCAACTCAATATTGAACCCTACGGACTAAGACTGGGTTGCCATTAAAGTTAATGTAGGTGTGAAGGCAGGCGTGCCAATACTTTTGAAAATATAGTGTACATGTCTTCAATTCACTTTGTGTCAAGTGCTGGCTCTCACCACAGCTTGTTCCTGGCCTTTCAAAGAATGAACAGGAGCTTCAAACTGACATGTACTTTCAGATCAAGAACAATCCACCTGAGTTCCCCTCTCTGATGTGATTTTTAACCATGAGAGAGTTTGTTCATAGAGTTTTTTTTTGTTACAAGTGGCACTTTGAATATCTGATGTTTTATATTTATTTCTGTGCAGATTATGAAAGCTTGCGTATTGGAGGACTGGTCTTTGCAGTGGTCCTGTTCTTAATGGGGATTCTACTGATTCTGAGTAAGTGTAAATGTGTACACTTCTTTTTTTCATATCTTCTGCCACATGACCACCAGAAACACATAGTCATATATATCTATATTACTTTAAAGCCCACCTCCAAACCATGTATACTCACCTTGCTTGCAATCCTAACCCTGTGATAGATGGTGTCATGTTTACTGATGTTTGAGGCCATCCTCCTCCTAATAGGACAGTGTCCGGGCTTGTTTGCTTGGCTGGACTATGCACTTTGGGAGAAGGTCCAATACCCCCCATACCCAGAAGTGCCTGGATTATTGCAGCAGCTCCAGTGGACAAAAAAATGGAAGAGCACAGGGAACGGGAATATAGGAGGGTTGTGGATGTGGACTTTAAAATTACTCTAAATAAGCAAAGTTACAGTCTCTTTAAATGTACTCAATAGGAAAAGCAGCATCTCTAGATTTTTATCTATTTATTGGGCTGGGTTACACTTGACTTTTTACCCTGTAAAGCAGTAAGGAAATACCCTACCACACTGTTGGGCACATTGCAAGGCCACCAGGCAACCTCCTCAATAGAATTCTATGCACAGATTTTAACATATTTTATAAGAAATGTCATCATATATGGTATATGACACTAACATAAAACACAAACTACTGAAGCATAAATATAGTAAAATTGGACAAATTGATAAAAAGCTGCTCCTAGCATATGACAGTACTTTTCACTTCAGTGGATATGCATAGAGAAGTCCTAAACACCGCACACCTAGCAAAGCCATTAGTAAACAGGTGAAAGCAATATAAAACATTGGTGAAAGGCTGGCCGCACTCCAATGATGTAGCAGATGAATAAAGTTTATTGAATCTTCAAAGCATTTGTAATATTCATGGCCATGTTAATGTTTTTTAAGATTTTATTCAATCTGTGTGAGCGCTGTGAGCAGGGGCTTTGCTAGGGGGTGGCTTTTGGGGCTATAGCCCCGAATCTGAGACCAATAGCCCCGAGTCTCTGCAGGGGTCCCCAAGGGGAGGGGAGGCTCTCTGGGGACCCTTATGTAAGTGGGGGGCTCTCTGGGGACCCTGATGTAAGGGAGAGGCTCTCTGGGGACCCTGATTTTAAGACCTAGGCTCTCTAGGGACCCAGATTTAAGGGGGAGGCTCTCTGGGGACCCTAATGTAAGGGGGCCTCTCTGGGAACCCTGATGTAAGTGGGGGGGCCCTCTGGGTACCCTAAAGGAAGGGGGAGGCTCTCTGAGGACTCTGATGTAAGGAGGAGGCTCTCTGGGGACCCTGATGTAAGGTGATTTAAGGGGGGGCTCTCTGGGGACCCTGATGTAAGTGGGGGGCTCTCTGGGAATATATATATACCCACACGTATATTACTGTATATACATGTGTATGCCCGCCCAAGCATATGACTTTCTTTACTACGCTGCTATGGGCTCTAGCCCCAGATCTTTTGTAGACCTAGCAACGCCCCTGGCTGTGAGTCACCAATTGGAATTGGCTGTATAGTGATTATTCAAGCTGCTTTCCGACAGGTGCACTTCAGTTATGATTAAGTACGATTTTGTGTGAAATGTTTTAATTGTCCTCTGTCAGAGTTGTGATGTTTGTAATCTACATTGTATGAAGACTGTGAATTTCATTCATCTGCTACATCATTGGAGTGCAGCCACCCTTCCATCACATCATATTGCCACAATCACAGATCGGACCGGCACCTACTGATGTGTGGGGGGGCTGATCACACATGCACCTGTCTGGAGCAGTGTTTTCTTTCTCTTAAACTGGTGAAAGCAGCCTTAGCCTGATTCACTCATAGCCATGGTGCGAGGAACCGCCCATGCCAGGAAAACAGTGATTATCGCTAGCTGCTATACCCACTGGCAAAACAATATATACATACAAAAATCCGACATGCTGGTCATACCCAAGTCAATCGTTGGAGCGACTTTGGCACAGTCAGCCTGTCCATAAATGCTTCAAATTATCTATGACCAGCTTAACAGTAACATTTTCAGAACAAGCTTGTCCTCAAATTGTAATTGTTATTGCAAACAAAAAAGTACTCAACTGTGTTGTTGCAAGTGATCTAATATTGTTACAATCACCTCCTAAATATTGTGTATCTTTTTGCAGGTCGGAGGTGCAGATGCAATAATCTTAACCAAAAGCAAAGGTAAGACAATATATGAACAGCATTGTCTAGAATGGGTTGCTAAACCAACAAACACATTTTAGAATTCATAAATCTATACCTGTTATGCACATATAATTGTAAATGCTACTAATACATTTACTAACCTGCTTTTATATTAATTGTTGCAGATTAAAGCTAAGAGAGCTTATTAAATCTCCTGAGAGAGAGCTCCTAGTTTCAAAACTGAGCACTGTCCATATATTTGCACTGACAATTACATTTTCAGTACAAGCTTGTAGGCCGAGGTTAACTCCCCATTCTGTAGAACCTGTCTTTAGAGGGCAGGACACTGCTCTGTATATGGTTTCCCCTGCATGGTAGAGATGAGAAAGATGGGAGTAGCAGTATGATGCAGATGACCTGTGGGGTCTGAGGAATTTAGAGAGCACCCCTCTTGGGTAGACCCCAGGACATTGTTGGAGCAGAGGACCTTACTGAGAACTTTAATTAATAACCCTACTAAGAACCTCGCCTGGAAAAACTGAGCAGTACCCCCTTAGTTAATGACAAGACTTGTTAGAGGTTGGGAATGAAAGAAGAAGATGTTGGCACTATTATGTGTATGTGATGCCATGATGTATAAGGAAGTGAGTCTGAAGCCTCGTACACACGATGGGACTTTCCAACGGGAATTGTGTGATGACAGGCTGTTGGCAGAAAATCGGACCATTTGTACGCTCCATCGGACAATTGTCAGATTTTCCACGGACAAATGTTGGATGGCAGGTTTTAAAATTTTCCGCGTGTCTGTTGTCGGATTTTCCGAGCATGTGTACACAAGTCCATCGGACAAAAGTCCAAAGTACAAACACGCATGCTCGGAAGCAAGGACAAGCCAGAAGGGGTCGGTCTTGTAAACTAGCGTTCGTAATGGAGAATTAACATTTGTGACGTGGCAAGTTATGAAATCTCGAAAATGCAGCGCACATTCTCTTCTTCTTTAATGAGATAATAATGACGCTGCTTTGCTGGTGATACTGATGGAAACTCATTTTCAAAGGCTTTATTTTCCTAGTGAAATCAAGAATAATATTATTATGCTTTTTTTTATTATTATTTGGGCAAGTTACCAAAACACCATTATCTCGTAGTTTTTAAGATCAAAGATACAACTATGTTGGTGTCCCTTGTTAATTTTACATTATATTTTTTTAAATGTAACTGTCTACTCCCAAACTGTCATTTGAAGTAAAACACATAGCCAAGTATTATTCTCCACATTTTTTTTATTGTGCATTAAAAAAAGAAATAAAATTAGACATGCTATCTGCCAAACGAACGTAGCCTCCCTGGTGGTTTTCCCGAGTGTGGCTCGGGGTTAAATTTCAGCACCATTAGCGGTAACCCCGAGCCACACTCGGGATTACATGTCAGGATCCTGGTGCAGTATACTTACCTTGTCCCCAGGATCCTGCGATGTCCCCCCACTGCGTCTGCGGGCTCTATCCTCTGCCCCAATGTCCTGTGTGCCGGGCTCTGCTCCCTGCGAGCGTCGCGACGCAGGGGGGCGGAGCCTGGCGGCAAATTCAAAAAAGTGAAAATTCATAACACATACAGTACACTGTAATCCTACAGATTACATTACTGTATGAAATCATTTCCTTTTGTCCCCAGTGCTTTGTCCAATGCCCTGCATGCAGTTGTATATTATAATTATTGTTCTTTCTGCCTGGAAACTGGAGATTGTCCATGGCAACCAAAAAGTGTCCCTTTACGTCAAAAGTGGTTTTAGACCAGCTAGAAAACAGCGATAGTAAATTAGAACACTTGCAGAATTGAGCGATAGTGAATCATGGGGAAATGTATTTTATCGTTATTATATTATTATTTTTTATAATTATTTATTTATTGTATTATAATTTATGATTTTGTGTTTCAAACTTCATCATACCCGGGATATCTACTAGACTCTTGGTGGACAGATTTAAGTGTGTTATTACTAAGAATTACAGGCCTACAATATAAAGTACCAAATTTCTATGCAAAACAATTGTACTGCTTTGAGACACAAAAATCTGAAATAATCATACTGCCAAGGAGGGTAACCAAAAAATGCATTCTATACATCAAAAAATATAGAAAATATACCAAATCAAATCATTATTCAACCAAAAAAATAATGTCAAAGCAATAACTCCAAGGCCAATAATAAATAACACGTTATCTCCTCCAATTCCGCAACATGTCTGGTTGACGAACGGCCGTTCAGAAACGAACTGAAAAGCATGAAATGAAAAGCGCTAAAAGAAAAGCAGGAACTGAAAAGCGCAAACTGAAAAGCGCAAAATGAAAAGCGCGAATCAACACTCACCAAACTTCTACTAACACGAAATTAGCAGAAGGAGCCCAAAGGGTGGCGCTAAAGAGCTGAAAAACCAAGTAGTACGTCACTACGTACTTGTTTGTTGGCCAACAATTCCTTGCCGTTTGTATGCAAGACAAGTTTGGGCCAACGCCCTTCGGACAAAAGTCCACGGTTTTGTTGCCCAACAATCCAACCATGTGTATGAGGCTTTAGATATTAGAGTTTCTCCCCACATTGCAGATGTGTGGTATCTTTTTCAATCCTGTTGCAGGAGGATGGTGGGAGGGGCCCTCGGCCAACATGACTATTACTGGCAGCAAGCCGGGGCCCTGAAAAGAAGCTTTTAGACTGTTCCCTTCTTCTCTAAGCAGTGTTGATACACAAAGCTTTAGCAAAAAAGTAAAAGACAATATCTGAGAAATAAAAGCACACACCCCTATAAAAAGCAATGGTAAACTGGGATAGTTGGTTATGTAAGGAAAAGGGAGGGCTACGGAATGGGAGCGGAGAGTAAGAGTCACAGCGGTGAGAGTGGTCATAAAATGTTGGATATTGATTTAGATATTGATTTAGAGGTCCACATTTAGTACAATATCTCTTGTGTCAAAGAAAATGATAAATTGCAATTAGAATGTTTTGCTTTGCTAACTATTTTAAAAGTTCCCTTTAAGAAACACATAATTTGTGTCCTCCATAAAGTGGTTTGGTTGTGAGAAAAGATGTTCCACAGGTGTGCAGTAATCATCTTCCTTATGATGTGTGTACTTTTTTTTTTCGTCAGAGACTGCCCTAGTTAACATTTTACTAAAACTTCGAGTATCAGTACTTTGTGGACTAAAAAGAAGGGAACACCCCAAAAACATTGTCCTGAAAACATTAATTTCTTCAGGTATTTCCTGGTTTTTGTGCCTAGGCAAATGACGTCATACATCCCAGGAGTCTTCAGGAGGGGCTTTCTCAGCTAAGCACACCCTCCTGCCTGCATGCCTGATCTGAAGGCAGATGAATTCCAGGAAATAAAAGCTACATGAATCATCTGCCCTTACTCAAGATGGCTATTGGCAGAAATGCTAGGGGGTGTTTTTCAAAGTGATTTCTAAAGAAAATATAGCCTGGAGACATGGATGGATGGGCGAGTTTGCTTTGAATATGGTGCTTTTTGTTTTATGGTGTTCAGACACAGTGTAGATCCACTTTAACATTCGATTTTTGAATGAATGCAATTTCCAAAAGGAAAACCACATACACTGTCAGAAACAAGTTCGATTGACATTAATTCTTCTCCTTCGCATATTTTTCCTCACTGCGGTTGAAAACAAACGTCAATTTGACACCAATAATGATTAGAAAGTTGAACAAATGTTCTTAAAACAGTTTCAAGCTAAATTTTACAGTACTAGTGTATGGGTCAAATTTAAATTACTGTTAATGTGAGCTGCTGCACAAGAAAATTTCAGCTGCGAAGCTGAGCAACTGATTTCCAACAATATAATAATGCCTATTGGTATTTGATCAACTTTAGTCAAGATTTAAAAACACGACAGCGCAATTGTCAGTTAAAGCGACGCAGGGTCGTATCACAAAAAATGGCCTGGTCATTAAGGGGGTAAATATTCCTGGGGCTAAAGTGGTTAAAGCGACCTGTCACTAAAAGTGGGAGTTTTACTTTACTGACAGTCCCCATACTATATATATATATATATATATATATATATATATATATATATATATATATATATAATCCCTGTGTTCATACCCTCTGACCATAGGTGTGCGCAGCCTATTGCATTAGGGTGTGCACCCTTAAGCTCAAACACACATGCGTGCGCGGGTGTCTACATATATATGACCCCGACACATTGATCTCCCTGCCAGCACAGTGAAAGAGAAGAGCATAAACACTTCTCTTATGGCAGAGCAGGTAAGAGGGGATCTTTCCCCTGTTTCTGCTGCTACACAGAGCGATAACACTAATGTGCACGGCGTGATTAGGGTGTGCCTGGGCACACCCGGCACACCCTGTGTGCACGCCTATGCCTCTGACATTTTTCACATTTTGTCATGTTACAACCAAAAACGTAAATGTCATTTATTGGGATTTTATGTGACAGACCAACACAAAGTGGCACATAATTGTGAAGTGGAAGGAAAATGATATATGGTTCAACATTTTTTACAAATAAATATCTGAAAAGTGTGGCGTGCATTTGTATTCAGCCCCTTTTACTCTGATACCCCTCACTAAAATCTAGTGGAACCAATTGCCTTCAGAAGTCACCTAATTAGTAAATAGAGTCCACCTGTGTGTAATTTAATCTCAGTATAAATACAGCTGTTCTGTGAAGCCCTCAGAAGTTTGTTAGAGAACCTTCGTGAACAAACAGCATCATAAAGGCCAAGGAACACACCAGGTCAGGGATAAAGTTGTGGAGAAGTTTAAAGCAGGATTATTTTATACAAAAATATCCCAAGCTTTGAACATCTCCCAGAGCACTGTTCAATCCATCATCGAAAAATGGAAAGAGTATGGCACAACTGCAAACTTACAAGGCTAGGCAAGGAGAGCATTAATCAGAGAAGCAGCCAAGAGGCCCATGGTAACTCTGGAGGAGCTGCAGAGATCCTCAGCTCAGGTGGGAGAATCTGTCCACAGGACAACTATTAGTTGTGCACTCCACAAATCTGGCCTTTATGGAAGAGTGGCAGGAAGAAAGCCATTGTTGAAAGAAATCTGTAAGAAGTCCTGTTTGTAATTTGTGAGAAACCATATGGGGGACACAACAAACATGTGGAAGAAGGTGCTCTGGTCAGATGAGACCAAAATTGAACTTTTTTAGCCTAAAAGCAAAACACTATGTGTGGCGGAAAACTAACACTGCACATTACCCAAATACAGGGCAATCTAATGCCGTGTACACACGAGCAGACTTTCGACGGACTGAACTCCGGAGGACTTTATGACGGACTTTCGACGGAGTTCCAGTGCAACGGACTTGCCTACACACGAGCACACCAAAGTCCGATCGTTTCGAACGTGATGACGTACGACCGGACTAGAATAAGGAAGTTCATAGCCAGTAGCCAATAGCTGTCCTAGCGTCGGTCTTCGTCAGTCGGACTAGCATACAGACGAACTGATTTTTTGACCGGACTCGAATCCGTCAGAAAGATTTGAAACATGATCTAAATCTAAAGTCTGTCTGATTTTTCGACAGCAAAAGTCCGATGAAGCCCAAGGGCGATCGAATTGTCCAGCGGATTCCTTCCATCGGACCTTTGTTGTCAAAGTCTGCTCATGTGTACACGGCTTTAGAAGAAAACCTGTGAGTCTGAAAGACTTGAGTTAAGACTGGAACAGAGGCCCACCTTCTAGCAGGACAACAACCCTAAACATACAGCCAGAGCTACAATGGAATGGTTTAGATAAAAGCATATTCATGTGTTAGAATGGCCCAGTCAAAGTGCAGACCTAAATCCAACTGAGAATCTGAGGCAAGATTTGAAAATTGCTGTTCAGATGCTCTCCACCCAATCAGACAGAGCTTGAGCTATTTTGCAAAAAAGAATTGGGCAAAAAATGTCACTCTCTAGAATCTCACTCGCAAAGCTGGTAGAGACATCACCAAAAAGACTTGCAGCTGTAATTGCAGCGAAAGGTGGTTCTACAAAGTATTGACCCAGGGGGGCTGAATACAAATGCACACCACATTTTTCAGAAATGTATTTTTTTTAAAATCTGAAAACAATTTATCATTTTCCTTCCACTTCACAATTATGTGCCACTTTGTGTTGGTCTATCACATAAAATCCCAATAAAATACATTTATGGTTGTAACATGACAAAATGTGGAAAATTTCAAGGGGTATGAATACTTTTCCAAGGCACTCTGTGTGTGTGTGTGTGTGTGTGTGTGTGTATACATATATATATATATATATATATATATATATATATATATATATACATATATATATATATATATATACATATATATATATATATATATATATATACATATATATATATATATATATATATATATATATATATATATATATATATATATATATATATATATATATATATATATACATATATATATATATATATATATATATATATACATATATATATATATATATATATATATATATATATATATATACAAACGTACCTACGTACGTACGTACATACATACATTCACACATACAATTTTGCTCATAAGTTTACATACCCTGGCAGAATTTATGATTTCTTGGCCATTTTTCAGAGAATATGAATGATAACACAAAAACTTTGCTTTCGCTTATGGTTATTGTTTGGCTGAAGCCATTATTATCAATCAACTGTGTTTACTCTTTAAATCATAATGACAGAAACTAGCCAATTGACCCTGATCAAAAGTTTACATACCCCATTTCTTAATATCGTGTATTGCCTCTTGTAACATCAATGACAGCTTGAAGTCTTTTGTGGTATTTGTGGATAAGGCTGTTTATCTTCTCAGATGGTAAAGCAGCCCATTCCTTTTGGCAAAAAGCTTCCAGTTCCTGTAAATTCTTGGGCTGTCTTGCATGAACTGCATGTTTTGAGATCTCCCCAGGGTGTCTCAATGATATTGAGGTCAGGAGACTGAGATGGCCACTCCAGAACCTTCACTTAATTCTGCTGTAGCCAATGACAGGTCGACTTGGCCTTGTGTTTTGGATCATTGTCATGTGGGAATGTCCAAGTATGTCCCATGCGTAGCTTCCTGGCTGATGAATGCAAATGTTCCTCTAGTATTTTTTGATAACATACTGCATTCATCTTGCCATAAATTTTGACCAAATTTCCTGTGCCTTTGTAGCTCACACATCCCCAAAACATCAGCGATCCACCTCCGTGTTTCACAGTAGGAATGGTGTACCTTTCATCGCAGGCCTTGTTGACTCCTCTCCAAATGTAGTGTTTGGTTGTGGCCAAAAAGCTAAATTTTGGTCTCATCACTCCAAATGACTTTGTGCCAGAAGGTTTGAGGCTTGTCTCTGTGCTGTTTGGCTTATTGTAAGCAAGATACTTTGTGCATTTGTGTAGTGATGGCTTTCTTCTGGCGACTAGACAATGCAGCCCATATTTCTTCAAGTGCCTTGTTATTGTGCATCTTGAAACAGCCACACTACATGTTTTCAGAGAGTCCTGTATTTCACCTGAAGTTATTTGTGGGTTCTTCTTTGCATCCCGAACAATTTTCCTGGCAGTTGTGGCTAATATTTTAGTTGGTCTACCTGACCGTGGTTTGGTTTCAACAGAACCCCTCATTTTCCACTTCTTGGTTAGAGTTTGAACACTACTGATTGGCATTCTCAATTCCTTGGATATCTTTTTATATCCCTTTCCTGGTTTATACAGTTCAACTACCTTTTCCTGAAGATCCTTTGACAATTCGTTTTGCTTTCCCCATGACTCAGAATCCAGAAATGTTAGTGAAGCACTGGATGACAGATGCAAGGGTCTGTCAGGAGTCCAGAAACTCATTGACCTTTTATACACACACACTAATTACAAGCAAACAGATCACAGGTGAGGATGGTTACCTTTAATAGCCATTCAAACCCCTTTGTGTCAACCTGTGTGCATGTTATCGGGCCCAAATCACCAGTAAAACTTTTGTAAACTTTTGATCAGGGTCATTTGGGTAGTTTCTGTTGTGATTATGATTTAAAAAGAGTATACACAGTTGATTGATAATAAATGGCTACAGCCAAACACTAACCATGAGTGAAAAAAAGTTTTTATCATTCATATTCTTTGATAAATGGCCAAGAAATCATAAATCCTGCCAGGGTATGTAAACTTATGAGCACAACTGTATAAATGTGCAACAAAAAAAGTGGTGAAATCTAATAAAAATCATGACACCACTAAAGGAAGTGCACCGCATTCCTGTGCACATCACATGCGATATCTGAGCGATGCGATTTCAGCCATACATTTTGTATGGCTGAAATCGCATCGCATCCGAATCAAAATGGTGCAGGAACCTTTTTTCCGCACCTGAATGTGAACACCCATGCGATGCAATTGTGGCTATTGCACTGCGTTTTTCAATCTGTTTCAGGGTGTCGTTAATCTAATATTGACACCCACATTAGATTGCATGGACGCCGTGCAATTGCAATGCGGTGCAGGAAACACACAGGATTCGCTTTGTTTCCCGTTTCGCATAAGTGTGAACCAGGGCTTAAAGTCCTTTTCAAATTTTGTTCAACTGTTATGAATATTCCAATACTGCAAAGTGTCCATATAATGTGTATAACATGCGTTTGGCATATTATATATATATACATTCCTAAAGTATTCCGACCCTCTTTACTTTTTCAGTTTTGTTATGTTGCAGCCTGAAACTACTGTTTAAATTCTTTTTTTTTCTCATTAATCTACACTCAGTACCTGATAATGACAAAGTGAAAACAGCATTTTAGAAATATCTGATTTTTTTCAAAAAACAAAACTGAAATATCACATGTACTTAAGTATTCAGACCCTTTACCCTGTAATTTTGTTGAAGCACCTTTGGCAGTAATTAAAGCCTCAAGTCTTTTTTGGGTATGACTTGACAAGCTTTCCACACTTGGATTGGAGGTTTTTCTGCCATTTTTCTTTGCAAATCTTCCCAAGCTCAGTCAGGTTGGATGGGGACCGTTGGTGTACAGCCATTTTTAAATTTCTCCAGAGATGTTCAATAGGGTTCAAGTCCACGCCCTCAGAAGAAGTCCAGGAAGTGACGAAACTTTAGGGACGTGTCGCACAGGAAGTGACGCATGCGCTCCACCAACTGAGGAACCAGGAAGCATGTGACTGTGGCTACACACAGGGAGCGCTCCTGACAGGTTTTCACGACTGGAGGACGCAATCAGGCACAGTGCACTTTGTTATCTTTGCTCAATGTTTATTAAATTTTGGTATGCATGGTTTTAAGGGGATGTTTGGATGGTTCAAATAAAGATGTTTAGCAGTATCACGCTATGTGAGCATTTTTGTTTCTTCTACATATCCTATTGGAACTACTGGGAATAATACTGACATCTGGTGGTCGCTTTGGATATTGCAGATTTACTACTATTAATCAAGGCTTTTATTGATCTGATTTCTTGATCTGATTTCTGGTGAGTGAGTTTTCATTGGGGACCCCAGCACGTGGTGTATCGCTTGGTGAAAGGATTACTACCCTCACAGAATACATCTTGATTATTTATTGGTGGGACTCTGGCTATCAGATCCGTGATTGGACATTCTGAATTAGATTAAGAAAGAGACCCTGTTCAGTTGGGGTGCACAGCGCTGCTGCAATACTGAAGAGACACTTTATATATTTATATATTTATAATTGTGTATTTATATATTTATCTAATTTAATTGATTCATTATTGCCTATATAAGGGTTCAAGTCAGGGCTATGGCTGGGCCACTCTAGGACATTCACAAAGTTGTCCCCTAAGCCACTTTTGTTTTGGCTTTAAAATTGTTGTCATGTTGGAAGGTGAACGTTCTGCCCATTCTGATGTCCTGAGCACTGTGGAACAGGTTTTCATTGAGGATATCTCTGTACTTTGCTCTATTCAGCTTCTCCTCAACCCTGGCTAGTCTCCCAGTCTCTGCTGCTGAAAAACCTCCTCACAGCATGAAGCTGACACCACAATGCTTCATTGTTGGAATGGTATTGGGCAGGTGATGAGCGGTGCCTAGTTTCCTCCAGACATAATATTTATAATTGAGGCCAAAAAGTTCAATCTTGGTTTCATCAGACCAGAGAATCTTGTTCCTCACAGCCCTTCAGGTGCTTTTTTGCAAACTCCAAGTGGGCTTTGCGTGTTTTGCACTGAGCAGAGGCTTCCGTCTAGGCACTCTGCCATAAATTCCAGAGCAGTGGAGGGCTGCAGTGATGGTTGTCCTTCTGGAACTTTGTCTCATCTCCACACAGGATCTCTGGAGCATAGTCATAGTGACCATCGGGTTCTTGGTCACCTCTGCCACTAAGGCCTTGTCCCCCAATTGCTCAGTTTGGCTGAGTAACCAGCTCTTTGGGCCAAACTTCTTCCATTTGAGAATTATAGAGGTGACTGTGCCCTGGGGAACCTTCAGATCTGTGCCTTGCAATGATCCTGTCTCTGAGCTCTGTGGGCAGTTCCTTTGACCTCATGGCTTTGCTTTGATACAGTATCAATTGTTAACTGTGCGGCCTTGTCCAATCAGTTTAATTTATCACAAGTGGACTCCAATCAAGGTGTAGGAACATCTCAGCAACAATCAAGGGAAATGAGAGGCTCCTGAGCTAAATTTCAAATGTTGCTGCAAAGGGTCTGAATACTTATGCCAATGTGATATTTCAGTTTTTTTTATTTTTTTACATTGGCAAACATTTCTAAAATTCTGTTTTCACTTTGTCATTATGGGGTGCTAAGTGTAGATTAATGAGAAAAAAATGAATTTAACTGTAGTATCAGGATGCAACCTAACAAAAATGGAAAAAATGAAGGATGTGTGAACACTTTATGAATGATCTGTATATTTCAATCCCAGGTTCAGATGTTTCCAGGAGATGTGAGTAACATCATCGTACCCCACCACTGCCTTTTAAACCTTTTTTTCAACTTGCAACCTTGGTTATCTTACATATTTATTTATTTTTTGAATCTGTCTTCTCTATAGGGCTCCAGGAGACGAAGAAGCTCAGGCTGAAAACCTTATTGCCTCAAAAGGTGATTAAAAACTAAATACATTCATTAAAGGTTCTTCTTGTATCTCCAAACTGACATGTTTTTGTCTTTTTTTTTTTCAGCTCGAGGATCTCAAAAAGCAGAGAACTAGGAAGGCAATTGTGTTTTTTTACATTGTAAATGTGTAAGAATCTACTATTCTTTTATCCCAACAAACATTCATCTTGGTTCATCTTCAGTGCCATGGATTTAATAGTTCAACTGCCAGATACAATTGCACTATTTAAAAATATAAAAAAAAAGCCCAATAATGGAATCAAAATTTTTTATTTTTTATATTAAAACTGTTTAATAAACTATGTTGGACTCATACAGTGTCTGCAAAAAAAGCTGGTAGCGCTTTTTACTACACTGAGAAGCCAACACTTTTTATCTTTGATAAAATTAACTTAAACCCATAAATCAATATATATAAATCTTAACATTAAAAACTGCAGTCATAATTTTGCCCCATGATATCATTGTAGGCTCATTATTTTGTAATGAAGGCTTTTTTTTCAGATTTTTGACCGGGTACTCCTGCCAGTATTAGTCCTTTTTGCCATAGGGTGACTGCATTAAAGAGTATGTAAGGGAAAAACTTTTTTCTTTTAGTTTTGGATAGCGTGTGGAAAGGTTTTATTCTTGGCCAGTTTGCATATGCTGTGTGTGACTCCACTGGTGAAATTCACCTCTCTCCTATATATCTTGGTGACCATTATCACTGAGAATGGTAATGGCGGGGGGGGGGGCTAAATGTTTGAGGTCTCAGAGCAGGAGGCGAGTAGAAATATAAGAAGTGAAGAAAAATTTCCCCATCAGGGCACAGAGGAAAAAATAAGTTGACAAGAGTTTTTAAGTCTTCCCTACTCTGTCCAAAAAATAGAAATTGTGACTGTGGATACACTTTTAAATTGTATACACCCAAAAATCTTACGCTAGCCAGATAGGAATAGTGTAAAAATATATATAACAAATCAAATGTAAGTACAAAAACTACAAAAACTAACTTTTGAAGTACGAAAAATACAAAATGTATACGTGCAACGGAAATATATACATATACTGTATGTGTGTGTGTGTATTACATACCCTGGCGGAATTTATGATTTCTTGGCCATTTTTCAGAGAGTATGAATGATAACACAAAAACTTTTCTTTCACTCATGGTTAGTGTTTGGCTGAAGCCATTTATTATCAATCAACTGTGTTTACTCTTTTTAAATCATAATGGCAACAGCAACTAGCTAAATGACCCCGATCAAAAGTTTACATACCCCAGTTCTTAATACCGTGTATTTCCCCCTTTAACATCAATGACAGCTTGAAGTCTTTTGTGGTATTTGTGGATGAGGCTGTTTATCTTTTCAGATGGTAAAGCTGCCCATTCCTCTTGGCAAAAAGCCTCCAGTTCCTGTAAATTCTTGGGCTGTCTTGCATAAACTGCACGTTTTTAGATCTCCCCAGAGTGGCTCAATGATATTGAGGTCAGGAGACTGAGATGGCCACTCCCGAACCTTCACTTTATTCTTCTGTAGCCAATGACAGGTCGACTTGGCCTTGTGTTTTGGATCATTGTCATGTTGAAATGTCCAAGTATGTCCCATGCGTAGCTTCCTGGCTGATGAATTCAAATGTTCCTCCAGTATTTTTTGATAACATACTGCATTCATCTTGCCATCAATTTTGACCACATTCCCTGTGCCTTTGTAGCTCACACATCCCCAAAACATCAGCGATCCACCTCCATGTTTCACAGTAGGAATGGTGTACCTTTCATCATAGGCCTTGTTGACTCCTCTCCAAATGTAGCGTTTATGATTGTGGCCAAAAAGCTCAATTTTGGTCTTATCACTCCAAGTGACTTTGTGCTAGAAGGTTTGAGGCTTGTCTCTGTGCTGTTTGGCGTATTGTAAGCAGGATACTTTGTGGCGTTTGCATAATAATGGCTTTCTTCTGACAACTCGACAATGCAGCCTATATTTCTTCAAGTGCCTCCTTATTGTGTATCTTGAAACAGCCACACCACATGTTTTCAGAGAGTCCTGTATTTCACCTGAAGTTATTTGTGAGTTTTTCTTTGCATCCCGAACAATTTTCCTGGCAGTTGTGGCTGAAATATTAGTTGGTCTACCTGACCGTGGTTTGGTTTCAACAGAACCTCCCATTTTCCACTTCTTGAATAGAGTTTGAACACTACTTGGATATCTTTTTATATCCCTTTCCTGTTTTATACAGTTCAACTACCTTTTCCTGCAGATCCTTTGATAATTCTTTTGCTTTCCCTATGACTCAGAATCCAGAAACATCAGTGCAGCACTGGATGAAAGATGCAAGGGTCTGTCAGGAGTCCAGAAACTCATTGACCTTTTATACACACACACTAATTACAAGCAAACAGATCACAGGTGAGGATGGTTACCTTTAATAGCCATTTAAACCCCTTTGTGTCATCTTGTGTGCATGTTATCAGGCCCAAATCACCAGGGTATGTAAACTTTTGACCAGAGTCATTTGGGTAGTTTCTGTTGTGATTATGATTTAAATAGAGTAAACACAGTTGATTGATAATAAATGGCTTCCGCCAAACACTAACCATGAGTGAAAAAAAAGTTTTTGTTATCATTCATATTCTCTGAAAAATGGCCAAGAAATAATAAATCCTGCCAGGGTATGTAAACTTATGAGCACAACTGTAGAAATGTGCAACAAAAAGAGTGGTGAAATCTAATAAAAACCATGACACCACTAAAGAAAGTGCACCGCATTCCTGTGCACATCACATGCGATATCTGAGCAATGTGATTTCAGCCATACATTTTGTATGGCTGAAATCGCATCGCATCCGCACCAAAATGGGGCAGGAACCTTTTTTCCACACCTGAATGTGAACACCCATGCGATGCAATTGTGGCAATTGCACTGCGTTTGGAATCTGTTTAAGGGTGTCGTTAACTTACATTGATACCCACATTAGATTGCATGGACGCCGTGCAATTGCAATGCGGTGCAGGAAACACACAGGATTCGCTTTGTTTCCCGCTTCGCATAAGTGTGAACCAGGGCTTAAAGTCCTTTTCAAATTTTGTTCAACTGTTATGAATATTCCAATACTGCAAAGTGTCCACATAATGTGTATAACATGAGTTTCGTCACATGATAGGATCCTATGAAGATGTCATTCATCATGTGACTAAATGCATCAGCGGTGGGGCTACGTGATGTCATCACGCCAGAAGTTTGCGGTCGGCCATCTTTCTTTCTGAATTTTAGATGGATGGTTATCCTTAAGAGGGCAATTTGTACATATATGCAAAAGGATAATATTCTTGTGCACTGATTTCAGTACACCTTGATTGTGATTAGTATTCCTTTATGTTTATATGTCAGAGAGCTTTTTAAATTCCTTCACCCTATTGAATTGGTGGCTCAATGTATTATTGAGTGGATGTTAAAGCTGGTGTTTTTCTGGTGAGGAGCTGAATGGCTATGTCCCAGTTTGCTGGGGAAGCTTGATTTGACCTTACCATAGTGTGGGTCTTAATTTGAGGTAAGCGGCAGCATTGAAAGGTGGCGGAACACTGCGGTGGAGCATGAAGATTTCCTTACATTGAAGCACTCTTTGTGTGCAGTATTGGAATATTTACAACAGGAGTTAAATAAGATTTGAAGAACTTTAAATATATTTTTTTGTACTTCCTTTGGTGGTGTCACGGTTTTAATTAGATTTTACCAATTTTGTCACACATATATGTTTGCATGTACAATATATATAATTATATATTATAATTCTTTTTCACATATACATTCATTTTGTATTTGTTTGTTGCGCAGCACTTTTTTGTATTATACACTTTTAAACTGTGTTTTTTTGTCATAAAAAAAGAGGATGAACTAGGAGAAGTAAATAGTGCCTGCAAGATAAAAAATTGTAATTTATGGAGAAAAAAAAAAAATTGTAACCAAAATCCAAGATTCATTAGAATTTCATTATGGGTAATAGTAATAAATGTATTCACCGCTATCTTGTAAAATATTTAGTGTGAGAGTAAAAACGAAGAAATTACAGTAATGTATTACACAAAACATTTGCACTAAAATCATAGAAAAATAGGATAATTTGCAATCATCCCTAAATTAATAACATGGCTTTACAGCAATGGAATGTTACAGGAAAGATTATATAAAATATATATTAGCAGACATATTGATGGTTGTGTACACATATTAATATTCTCATATCTTTTTTTTTTTTTAGCACCCCAGGGATTAACAGAGAACAAACTACGCAAAAAATAAACAGATGCTTCACTTACAATCAACCATTGATGCTCCAGGCCTGCCATACTATGTCTATGTCATGGGTTATAACGTCATTGTCCTATATACAGATTATTTCCCTTAGTGGTAGATAGTCTTCTCCTGTAATATGTCAGCATTATTTGGCGTGTTTATACACTAGGAGGGGTGGAACACAGGAATATAATTTCCTTGGCCACTACTTGGCCTCTCTTCTGGTAGTATGCTGCATTACAGTTATATAAATATATATCACAAATGAATGCAACCATTTTCTTATCTGCAGTCTTTTATCCCTTTGCAAAATGTAACCTTTATTGTTCATGGGTGTGTGAAATGGTGTCTAAATCTATGGGATGTCACGTTGCCCATATCTGAATTGTGTTTGTGCCTTTAAATGTTATTGTTAGCAAATATTGTGTTTCCACAGTATTGTGGAGCCACACACTAAGTGTAATATTCATTATATATCTACACACTGTGTAATAGATGAGTGTAGATAACTGGGTTCAATGCAGTGCTGATAAAAGTCAAAAAGCACTGCATGTATCCTATGCAGAGTAAAGTGCACCTGGCTCAAATGTATTATTTAAGTATTTAATATATATAATATATATTAATTATATATATATATATATATATATATATATATATATATGTACAGCACTTAGAGGAAATAAGTAAATATCAAGTATAGATAGATATTTTCTCTAAAAGGCTGTGTCTATATATATATATATATATATATATATATATATATATATATATATATATATATATATATATATATATATATATATATATATATATATATATATATATATATATATATATATATATATATATATATATATATATATATATATATATGTAGACACAGCACTTCCTTTTAGAGGAAATAATAAGTAAAGACAGTCAGGGTTGGTAAAATCTGCTTCAGACGGCCTACTTCTTTTTAAAGCCTAACTTGAGCCACAGCTATTTTCATTGTTTTTAATTTTTAATAATCACATTAATATTCTATTTTTGTTTACCACTTAAGGAGCTCTCCTGAGCTATTCATATAAGAACAATGGGGATCTGCTTGTATGGCTCCTTACTGCATCAGAATGGGGTCTGTGATCGACACTCCTGTAGTCGTGGTGTTGTGCCTCTGTCCCCTCATTTTGCAGTGTATCCACAAAGCACAGAACAAAATGTCATCACTGTGCTGTACTTTGTGAATGGCACAGCAGAGTCGGGGAGCAGAGGGACAACACCAAAACCGGTGCTGATCAATGACACTACTCTGCTGAAGTGGGGAGCCAGAGATGTTACTCTCCTCTGCACATATCAGAATAGCTTAGTGGCACTGAGAGTTCCTAAATTTGTAAAAAAAAAAAAAAAAAAAAAGCAGAGTGTTAATCTTGCTATTACAAAAATAAAAAATAAAAAGCATAAAAAAAGCTGTGCCTGGAGTTGAGCTTTTACAGACCTATGTAACACTAGCGATCCTGTTGTTGGTGAGAAATCACAAGGCATCACCAACAAAAGAATTTCCAATGTGAAATCAGCCTAAAGCTGGATTTCTATTATTGTGGTCTGTTGCAGTGAGTTAATGGTTTTGTGCTAAGGCAGTTTATTTAAGAATTGGATGCAACAGACCAAAAAACACGCACAACCCTTTTTGGAGAAACACAGTGTGCATGTGTGTTATTCTCTGACGTGCGTTTTCATTGGTTGCTATTGCATAGTGTGGTGGGTGGCATTCACAATGAATGGTACAGCAACATACCATGGTACACACGTTGTGTTGCAGTGACACGTTTTATAGATTGTTAGTGCAATGCACAAGTTTGAATGGTCCTTTAACCAATATGATCTTTATGAATGCCACCTAAGACAAATAAAGAGCAGTTGTATACATTGGCAGAGGCCCACATTAAATAGATAAGGGAGTTTCTCCAAATATTTCCATATAAAGATCAATTAATGGCAGATGAGGCCTAAACTGACTTCCCAAATAGTTGGCATATGTGTGGCTATCTTACAGCCTTATTTAATACAGAATTCCTTTTATTAAGTGCTAACGCTTAAGTGCAATAACCTATACCAACAAATCAGAATTCATCTTACTGCTCAGACAAAAACGAGATGGATTCTGATTGGTTATGGAGGGTTACAAATCTATTGAATCTGTTTACAAAAATGTTTATCTGTAATTCCATACTTTGAAACTTTCTATGGATCTAGAAGCTGTTAGAAAAAGAGTACCAGCGCTGAAAGAAAGCAGAGGCATGTACGAGTATATTTATAAAGCCTGTGTCATTTCCCCACCCAAATTGCTGTGCCCTTATTCTCCAGTTCTCTACCTGAGTGTCCCCTGTGCAGATGTGTTTTTGTAGCATACCGATCTCGCTGTGATTCCAGGGCACCCCCAAGGCCCTTCTCTAATTTGAGCGCTGACTCTTTTTTTATCGTGTGTATATTTAGTGATGTTTAACCAATGTGAAATAAACTTGTATTTCTAATCCTCCACAGCCTAAAGACAATTACTTTTTCAGTTCTTGAAGTTGCCTTAGAACTTAGAATATAATGTGTGAATTCCAGTGTACTCTCCCCATGACACTTTCCTATAACTCTTTCTAATCATCATTTAACTGCTGTCTACATCTACTGCTGGCCCATATAACCTCTCCTTTGTTTAACCATAGCCTATAAATTCTATTGTTTCCTACGGTTAATCATTTAGAATGTGTTATAGGTGATGGGCTCCATAATGTCATACAAAGAGAGGCAACGCTTACAGGTCAAAATGTAGCTTTCAAAAGACTATGGCAGCTTATAACTGTGTAGGTAAGTACGCAGGTGCTCATGTGTGTTTTTCTTCTTTCTTTTTAAAATAAACCGATCACAGACTCGGGCAATTCAAACACAGCGTGAGATAAGGAGATGCAAGAGTAGAAGTTACCTTCAGTGAAAACCACATATTAAAAGAATTGGAAGATCCAAAGCTATAGGTAACTATAAGGGGTGCTACCATAGGAGACTGTCAACACTGACGCTTTGATTTTAATACGTTCACTGACCTTGAACAAGAGACAAGAAACTGACACTTTTCTGCCACTCATTTAAAGCATGCTTGTTCTGAGTCTATGATTCAGCAATTTTTAAGCTGGGCATAGATGGACAGAATTTCAAACAAGGCTTAAGAAAAGTCTTGGAAAATTGAACTAGTAGGGCTAAATTAAAACAAAACTTTTACATTAACACCCAAAATATTTCCAAAAATTGTGAAAGACTGAGTTTAAAAAATATATATATATATAGTAAAGCATTCTGTCTAGAAGATTCTAGATCAACATTTCTCAGTGCTTTTGGATAAGGAGGACTTGAACATAATGGAAGGGGCTGAACTACTAAACAAAATCTCTCAAGAAGGATGTAACTGAAAGGATATGTAGCACTTACCCACGATGAAGCCACTGATGTATGGGTTTCCTGATTTTGGATGTCACACTTTCTGACTTACCAAAGCTGAAGAAGGATTTATCTGGGCTCTAACGCACCCAACAATACAACAATAAAAAAAAAAAAAAAAGAAAAAAGAAAAAGGAAACCATGCCATGAACAGTTCTACAAGGCACCTGTACAATACAACAACAATGAGAGGTCCAATTATTTCTGTACCCAAGTCTAGGGCGGGCCTTAACTAAAGGCAGTACTAGGAGCTAAAATGTCCTAGTGTCTCTACAAAGCCCCTCCCACTGGCCTGTGTTGTACTAAACATTGGGGCTCAGAGTTCAGTGCTGGACTGCACAGGTGTATTTGTATCCGATGGTAAAGGGCTTAACTCTCCAAACTATGTCCCAAGTTAGGGTGGCGCTGTTCCTTTAAGAAGAGATTAGGGAGGCTGTAGCCTTTGGCCTCTCACCACTATACTGTTAGTTATAAGTCTTCCTCGTGCTATCTGATGACCAGTACCTGACGTTGGCAGTGACTGTGGACTCAGTAGCGAGAATCTCTCACAAAACCAGTGATGCGCCTCTCCTCCAGCTTTCTGGATCTCTCCGACAGCTGTGGCCTCTATGCAAATGCAGCAGTGAAGTCCCCCCCTGACACCATGGCAAGCTCTGACAACAGCAGTGCTTCATCTTCCTTTTCCTCCTCTCTGCATAATACTGTCCTCTTGGGACTTGTAGTCCTGTACAGTTCTTTATTTAATAGAGGCTGTCTCCTGGGAACTACATCCCTCAGTTCCAAGAGGCTCCCATTTGTCTTTCCCTTTTCCATGGGTGGCATCTTCCTCTCACAGGCTGCCTGCAGCCAATCAGTATCCTCTGTATCCTGGCTGGTGGGCAGGACTCTCCCCTAGTATCTGTGGCTGCAATTACAGCCCTATCACAGTACCTGTGTCCTCTCTCTCTCCCCCTGTCCCCATATGGCCACTTCTCTGGCCGGGGGAAAGGTGACAGTTACAGGTGGCTTGCAGCACTAGTGACTGGGCTACACATAAATAGGGTGAAACACATGGTGGCTATAAATTGTCACTTTTTCTTTATGGTTTGCACATATATTTGCACTTTTTTGTTTTTATTTGGATTGTTACCCTATGCTAAAGTCTTGAAAAGTGGTGAAACAAGTTGGCTTTATGGTATGAAGGTTAGCACATCACATGAGAGATGTATTGCTCCAAGCTAGGTGGAAAAATTGAGACAGAGGGAGAGTGCAGGGCCAGTTAATGGTGATAGGAAATGAAGCCATGCTAGATCTGTTTCTTTAGGAAAGATTGAAAAACTAAAAACACAAACTCAAACACTGGAAGAAAGTATTGGACAGAAATAATGGCTCTATTAGATGTAAAATGTTCTACCTCATATTTGGTTAAAAAATAATAACATGGACAGGTACAAATCAAAAGATAACACAGAACAGTGGACACATATCCATTGATAATTTACATTAGACCAGGTCCTGAGATACTGAAGTGGATCTATGGAAAAAAAAAAAATTCCTAATTGTACATTATGAGAAACAGGAATAGTATTCAGGTACATTGGGTTATGCTGCTTTCCCACTCCAAATATATACCTCAGTTTTTTTTACTGGCATCCTTAGGATAAGACTTCTCTTCTCTGTTTTTGGGACGAACAAAATCATTTTACTTTTTATCAAGAATGTTTCTTTGACCAAGACACTTGGAAGAAGCGTTGAGCCAGGCAGGAAATGAGGTCAATAGGATAGCCAGATTCAGCAGCCAGTGGGCAGCAGGGTACCAGGACATCAGAGAGTAGCAGAATCAGGTTTAAGCCGAGATCAGGAACCAATAATCAGGAATGTAAACAGAGTCCAAAGCCAGGTCAGCAACAGATAACAAACAGGATTCAAGCAGGGTATCAGGAAACAGCTGAAGACCAGTCAGCATTGTGCAGGAGTCAGGGCATCCTTTAAATAATCCGTCTGGCGCCAGTTGGGATTTTGGACATGCTCCCACGAGTGCACGCATTCCTTTGCACATTAGCGCATATGGGAATCTGTGGTCGCCGGTGCGCGTGCACCCAATGTATTACGGCAGTTCTCTTACACCATCATGCAGTGAGGTGTGGCCCCTACTTGTCAGAATGGAGGGACATCTGCTGGCCTTTGCAGCCACCTTGTCCCAGGATATTTCATATGTTTGGGTCCAGCATGGGGTACCGGGGCTACGAGCTAGAATTCTGTTTTCCGCCATTTTCTGTCTCTGTTGTCACATCTTCCACCATCCCCACAAAGACTTGCTCTGACGAAGCTCTGTTTCCAGGGGTTGAAACCCTGATTGTGGAACAGGAAGGATTCCAAGGTGTTCTACTCAAACCTGTTCACTATTTGCAATTCCAGTCAGAGCATTCACTCAATCCTGGAACTGATACTTCTCAGCATCTTCCTCCAAGTACACGAGTTCTATTTGGAATCTACCAGGTTGGACATTGCTCCCTATGCCTAGGAGACCTACCTAACCTCTGTGGACATTTAGGATGCCTAATTGCATGTCCCCATCTTTCAGGTACTCTAACACTGCCTGTATTTTGCAGTGGGCTTGCAACTTTACAAATTTTTTGCCCTCACACCTGTAAGCAGGTTGCCTATTTCAGCCCAGGTAGGTGCTGCCCCAGTCGGGAGGGAAGGAGTAAATTATGTTTCCCGGGTCTTTCTTGGTGGGTTTCTGGGGTCCAACCCACTGGTCCTGTGTGAATATAAAAGGGACAGGGGTCTGGATCCCGGGTAAATAGTGAGTCCTAAAGTCCTTGACTGCCATTGCCGGAGTCCTGCTAGCCTGCTGAAATGCTGGGACTGGAGTGCCAACTAATGTACATCTGTCTTCAAGATCCTCCAAATGCCTAGAGGGATTGATGGGACCTGCTGTCCGCCCTGAAGATGCCAATCCTGGATACTACCACCATGAATTCTGCTAAAAATGGACTCTCATCCTGTGCAGGTATGCCGGGGCAGCCACAAGCCTGAGTTAGGGATTAGTTTAGGGAAAGACTGTTGCCTTTGTTTGACTGTTATGCCACATTATTTTAAGCAGGATTTCGGCCAGTAATTTTTTTTTTAAGAGTCAGCAGCTACAAACATTGTAGCTGCTGACTTTAAATAAGTACACTTACCTGTCCTGGGTGCCCGCGATGTCAGCCGCCCGAGGCTGACCCTTCCTTCGGCTCTCGGGCACTGCCATCCTAACTAAGTGAAACAGGCAGTGGAGCATTGCAGCTTCACTGCCAGTTTCCTACTGCGCACGCGCGAGCGGCACTCTGTGAATGGCCCCGTGGTTTTCTGGGAACGCACACAGTTCCCAGAAAGCAACGGGGCCCCTCACCGAGGAGCAGGACACGCCGCGGAATAGGAAGAGGCAGATTAGGAAGACTGCCTAGCAACAAGGGTTCAGGTAAGTTTACATTTTTTTTTTTTTCTAATTTTTTTTTCAAATTTTTAAAAGATTTTTCATGCTATTTTTCACGCTATTTTTAGGGTGGCCCTCCACTTTAAGCAAAGTTTTTAAAACCTTGTCTTTGCCTGGTTTGAAGTTACTTAAGTGGTGTAATGCAATTAACCGGCACATATAGTCAACAGCTCGGGTCACTAAGCACATTGGGATATGAAGATAACGGTACAAGAGTTAATACAATGTGAAGATATGAGTGGTTGCCAAGTGTAACAAAGGTTTCTCTAGCAGCCTGTTGTAAGCGTTTACATGTGCCAGGAGTGAGGTAGCAGTGATATGCTGGACAGATGCGGAAGGCATTGACTTTGCATGTCCCTCCTAAATTTGTTGGTGTATTGAAACAGCTTGTTAGAGATCAGTCATCTGTGCAAGTAAAGGTACCCCATTTGTAAGGCAATGACCCTAACCAAAGTGTCTAGCGTAGCCCACAAGAACTCACCCCAGGGCCCTTGCTTGGATCCCAATGAGGAGAAGAACATGGAGAGAGTGCCACCCACCTGCCCCCTATGTGCCCACTTCCCATGCATAGGAGTTACATCATCCAGGCCTGGTCAATTAAAATGACCAAAGATCCTGATCCTGGTTAGAAGATGTTGGCGTCGATGATGGAGCTTGCAGAGGTCACATCACTGGAAGGAAAATGAGTATATCTCAGTTTTAAGCTTGGATTATACGTTGAAGGAAGAAAAGGCTTTTTCTAGAGTTTTATTGAGACTTAATAAATGTCTTCTTTTTTTTTTTTTTTATCTGTTTGAGTTTGAAACAGTAACCAAGTGTCTGGTTATATAAACTTCCATTGTTTAATTTCCCCAAGATTAAAGACTGACTAATCCTTGTTTAAGCAAAAGTTTATTAGTAAAACATATGTTTTATAGACGTGATAAGAGTTTGATTTTATTTTGTCCAGCACCCAAAAGTCAGTCTTCATTCCTAACGTTGGTTTCCCTCATCAGTACATAATAAGTAACTCTTAAAGCCTAGTCGTATCCCAGGTGATCAGAATAGGTGACACAATATTTGTAATTACTCACGAAGACTTGACAAAAGCAGTCAAAAACCAGTTCAAAGTAGCTGTGAATTAGTTCTGAAAGCCAAGTGGCTTATACCAATTGAATTAATTGCTGGGTCCGCATGCTCTAATGCACCAAGTAGTGCTGAGTCCTCTAAATGACCTTTCCTATTGATGTGTGCAACCTGAATTCTTTCTCTTTTGACAAGGTGGATGTTTTCCAGACAACCTTGTACATTTTTATGGTATCACAAGATCTTTTTTGTTACCAACTAAAAGTAAGTTATCATGGGAGTTACATTTTGTTAAACCTTATAATTTTTATTATACATAAGTTGTAAAGGCTGTTTTTTTTTGTTTTTTCTTTAAGACAAATGTGTTATTCTTACCTGCTCTTCTGGAGTTACCCCTCCTCCTCATCTCCAAGTGCCCCCATAGTAAGCAAGTTCCTGGGGGGGCACTTGTGCAGGCGGCTCCCAAGGCAGAATGAGTGCGTTCATAGACACACCCAGAAAGGCTCAGCCCCTCTTCACAGGATTTGATTGACAGCAGCAGGAGCCAATGGCTCCTGCTGCTCTCAGTGAAACCTATGAAAACAGGAAAGGAGGAAAGAAGACCTGCAGTGGGGCTCAGCGTTGAATTGATTAAAGACTCAGCTAAGTGTTTAAAGGAAGTCTGGGGGGCACAGCTATTGGAAGGTTTTTTACCTTAATGCAGAAAATTCATTAAGGTAAAAAAAAACTGTTGCCTTTAGAACCACTTTAAGATTTAATACATTAGTATTACACAGTTTTACCAATTTAAAGAATGAGCCTACATTAACTACATGATTCAATGCATTTTTTAGCTAAGATTTCTTAATTTAAATCTTAATCTGTTTTACTTTGATAAAGTCAGAGCAGTACAAGATGGATTCTGATTATCTGTTAATAACTACTGCACTTAGGGAAATATTTATCAAATGAGGATATGAAGGTCTCTGAATGTCCAAATAAAATCTATAGTCTTATCCCCTACTGTATGTTATCAATTTGATTTTTTTCCAGCAGTTTTGTGTGTCATTCAGGGGCTGACTGGGCTGGGGGGCAGGGTGACAACTGCCCCTTGGGCCGCTCCGCTGCCCTGTGAAAAGGTCACCCTACTGCCCTCAACACTCATACCCATAGTTTCTGGGTGCGAGGGTGCTCCCACACAGTCTAACACTGGCTGTTAAACACACCCGAGCACATATGAAGAGCTCAGGTGTGTGTGTGCTGCCAGGGGCGAGGTACCCACCAGCAGCCAATGTTCGAGCGCAGATTGCAAGGCTTGCATTTCTATTAGGTGGAACTGGAGAAGGGGTGCGGCCAGCCTCGTGGACGACTCGCCTTCTTCTGTTCCAGTGCATGAGTGAGGCTAGGCACTGAAGACTGTGGGGGCACTGGGAGAGAGTAACAGAGAGGTAATATAAGTTAGTTCTGTGTGACAGGACACAAAGGGTGGCCATCATTTTTTCTAGTAGTGGCTGCTGATCTGCTGGATGGCTAAATGTTGCATAATCTGTTATGCTCAAAAATAACTATACAGCCCTATCTTGCCATTATACTACTCTAGCCTGTCCCTATGCTACCTCAGCCTGCCCCTATGCTACCCCAGCCTGCAAAAATACTACCCTAGCCTGTCTATATACTGCCCTAGCCTGTCTATATACTATCATAGCTTGTCTATATACTACCCTAGCTTGTCTATATACTACCCTAGCTTGTCTATATACTACCCTAGCCTGTCTATATACTGCCCTAGCCTGTCTATATACTAGCCCAGTCTGCCCCTATACTACCCTAGCCTGTCTATATACTGCCCTAGCCTGTCTATATAGTGCCCTAGCCTGTCTATATACTAGCCTAGTCTGCCCCTATACTACCCTAGCCTGCCTCTATACTGCCTTAGCCCACTCCTATACTGTCCTAGCCTGCCTCTATACTGCCCTATCCCAGTGGCATATCATCCATGGGTGCAATGTGTTCACTGCACACGGGCCCTAAGGGGTGGGGGGGCCCCACTGTGCTGACACACTCTGCATCCATAAATGCCCTAGGGCGCCTAGATGGGGGAGCGGTAACATGGTGGTATGTCATATATAATTTTGCATATAGACAAGGTGCTTGCATGTAAATCTGACTTCCTGATAAATGTAATTTTTGTTTTAATTATGATATAAAATAATGAATGTGGAGGCCTTTTGGTGAGCATAATTTTTTTTTGGGGGGAGGGGTGAAGGGCAGCATTTAATTCTTGGACCCAGGCAGCACAATGTCTTGGGTCATCCCTGGTGGGCACAGCTTCCACAGTTCAGGTCTGCTTTTAAATGTTGCTTGAACTGGCTGACTTTTGAATGAAATGAGAAGACTAGCAAAGCAAATCCTAATAATGACAATGCAGCTTTCAGGGTAAGTGCTTGGCAAAGCGTACATCTCTCGGTTAGACCAGAACTTATCAGGACTGGATGTAGTCCACATACTCACTCCTAAGATCTGCCATTTAAAAGCCAATATACAGCATATTGTGAAATATCACCAAAGGAATAGTGAGCTGAAGCTGATTATGCCTGCCTATATATGTGTGTGGGCATGACCCCAACCTCTCCCAAATGTATAAATTTATTAATTAGATCTTATCTCCAAATTTCTCTACAATTTTATATACTGTAAGTTTATTGGATTGTACAATCAGTTTACAACATGCGTGGCCAGCTTATACCACTTTCCCTTTGATTTCACCACAGTTAAAATGGTTGTAAACCTCAGACATGAAATCTGAACAAAGCATATCCCTCTATAGTATGTATTTGTCTCAGTTAAGAGCAACAATGCCCCATTCACACCTCAGCGTTTTGTACCTTGAAGCTCCAAGCTTCAAAATGCTGGAGAGAAAAAAAAATATTCTCTATGAAGTTGGTTCACATCTCCACTCCAAGTCGCCTGAAGCTCAAAACAGTTCTGGAGCTTTTTTTGTAGATCGAATCGGGCAGATTGGTGCGTTTTTTGAAGCGTTTTTTTGTTCCATATAAATGCATGGAAATGCTTGATTTGAGCGTTTGTGAGCATTTTAGTGTGTTTTGCTGCATTTTTTTGAGCATTTTTCTGCTCAAATCAATAATTAAATAAGGTATAAAAAGGTAAACCGCGCTAATGAACTATTAAACTAACAGCAAAAGAGCAGCAGCAGCTCAACTGTATGATATATACACAAGTACAGAAATGGGTTAGAAATGAGCTGCGCTAATGATCATATGAATAGTAGTGAACAAAAAACAAAACATCAAAGTGCAAAAATAAAAATGAATAAATTGAAATCTGTGAATCGCTCTTCCAAGTGTGTGAATAACTTATCAGAGTCATCTAGTGACAATAAATTGTAAATAAATAGAGTACAGATTATACAAATTGTGAGGAACACTAAACAAAAGTGTTAATGTGAAAATAAACCATATAAAAATATGATAAATACATAAATTAAGAGTTCTGAGATGAGACTCAAGGCTGTGAATCTCCTAAGTGATGTATGACCCACTATTCGGAATCAGTAAATAAACCATAATAAATAAATACATAAAATAAAAAACCCTAACCCTTAACCCCAATATTAACCACTTTAAGACCAGCCTCGTTTTGGATTTTAGGTGTTTACATGTTTAAAACAGGTTTTTCTGCTAGAAAATTACTTAGAACCCCCAAACATTATATATGATTTTTCTTCTAACACCCTAGAGAATACAATGGCGGTCATTGCAATACTTTTTTTTGCACCGTATTTGTGCAGCGGTCTTATAAGCACACTTCTTTTGGAAAAAATTCACTTTTTTGAATAAAAAAATAAAACAACACTAAAGTTATTCCAATTTTTTTTTATATTGTAAAATATAATGTTACGCCGAGTAAATTGATACCCAACATGTCATGCTTGAAAATTGCGCCCGCTCGTGGAATGGCGTCAAACTTTTACCCTCAAAAATCTCCATAGGCGACGTTTAAAAAATTCTACAGGTTGCATATTTTGCGCTACAGAGGAGGTCTAGGGCTAGAATTATTGCTCTCGCTCTACCGGTCGTGGCGATACCTCACATGTGTGGTTTGACCACCGTTTTCATATGCAGGCGCTACTCGCGTATGCGTTCGCTTCTGCGCGCGAGCTCGTCGGGACAGGGGGGTTTTAAAAATTTTTTTTTTATTTTTATTATTTATTTTACAATATTTTATTTATTTTTACACTTTAAAAAAAAAAAAAAATGTGTCACTTTTATTTCTATTACAAGGAATGTAAACATCCCTTGTAATAGAAAAAAGCATGGCAGGACCTCTTAAATATGAGATCTGGGGTCAAAAAGACCTCAGATCTCATATTTACACTAAAATGAAATAAAAAAAAAAAAAAAAGTCATTTGTAAAAATGACATTTGAAAAAATATGCCTTTAAGAGGCGTGGACGGAAGTGACGTTTTGACGTCGCTTCCGCCCAGCAGTGTCATGGAGACGAGTGAGCGCCATCTTGGGCTCACTTGTCTTCAGACACACCACGCGGAGTGGACGCGATCGCCTCCGCCGCTACCGACGGTTCCGGTAAGTGGCGGAGGGCACCGGATCGCGGCGGGAGGGGGGGGGGCCCCGCCACCGATAAAAGTGATCTCGCGGCGAATCCGCCGCAGGGACCACTTTTATCTGAAAGCCGGCCGCCGCACGAAAACGGGGATACCGGGGTTATGGCAGCTAGCTGCTGCCATAACAACGATATCCCCGTTCAAACTTAGGACGTACATCGTCGTGCGGCGGTCGGGAAGTGGTTAACCCCTAATCCTAATCCCTAACCCTAACTCTACTATTAACCCCTAACTCAACAAAATAAATAAATCATATATAAATATATAAATTAACCCAATTAATTAAACTAACTCTAACCTTTAAACACTAATGCCCCGTACACACGGTCGGACTTTGTTCGGACATTCCGACAACAAAATCCTAGGATTTTTTCCGACGGATGTTGGCTCAAACTTGTCTTGCATACACACGGTCACACAAAGTTGTCGGAAAATCCGATCGTTCTGAACGTGGTGACGTAAAACACGTACGTCGGGACTATAAACGGGGCAGTGGCCAATAGCTTTCATCTCTTTATTTATTCTGAGCATGCGTGGCACTTTGTCGGTCGGATTTGTGTACACACCATCGGAATTTCCGACAACGGATTTTGTTGTCAGAAAATTTTATATCCTGCTCTCAAACTTTGTGTGTCGGAAATTCCGATGGAAAATGTGTGATGGAGCCTACACACGATCGGAATTTCCGACAACAAGGTCCTATCACACATTTTCCGTCGGAAAATCCGACCGTGTGTACGGGGCATAACCCTTAACCCCTTACTTTAACCACTTGACGACCGCCTCACGCCGATGTACGTCGGCAAGGTGGCACAGACAGGCAAAATCACGTACAGAGTACGTGATTTGCCTTCCGCGGGTGGGGGGTCCGATCGGTCCCCCCCCGGTGCCCGAGGCGGTCGCCATTTCTTCCCGGGCGATGAAAGGTCAGGGGGAGGCCATCCATTGTTGGCCACCCCCTCCCGATCGCACCCGGCGAATGAAAATGCTTCCTTTCCCTCTGTAATGTAAACAGAGGGAAAGGAAGTGATGTCATCTCTCCTCGAGCCGGTCTTTTCGTCGCCGCGCCGAGGAGAGAAGACATCCAAGTAAGTGCACCAACACTACACATTCAGTAGAACACGCCAGGCACACTTGTCACCCCCCATCACCCCCCGATCACCCCCTGATCACCCCCCTGTACCCCCTGTCACTCTGACACCAATAGCATTTTTTTTTTGCATTGGTGTCAGTTTGTGTCAGTTAAAAGTTTTAGGGCAGTTAGGTTAGCCCCCTTTAGGTCTAGGGTACCCCCCCTTAGGTCCAGGGTACCCCCCTAACCCCCCCTAATAAAAGTTAACCCCTTGATTACCCCCCGTCACCAGTGTCGCTAAGCGATCGTTTTTCTGATCGCTGTATTAGTGACACAGGTGACGCTAGTTAGGGAGGTAAGTATATAGGTTCGCTGTCAGTGTTTTATAGCGACAGGGACCCCCATATACTACCTGCTAAAGGTTTTAACCCCCTGATTGCCCCCTAGTTAACCCTTTCACCAGCGATCACCGTATAAGTGTTACGGGTGACGCTGGTTAGCTAGTTTGTTTTTTGTAGTTTATTACAGTTTATTACAGTTTATTATAGTTTTAGGGCACCCGCCGTTTATTACCCTATAAAGGTTTAACCCCCTAATTGCCCGGCGGTGATAGAAGTTAAGTTTTTAGGATCAGATAAGGTCTGCGTCGCCCCAGGCAGCGTCAGGTTAGCGCCAGTACAGCTAAAACCCACGCACGCAGCATACACCTCCCTTAGTGCTATAGTATCTGAACGGATCGATATCTGATCCGATCAGATCTATACTCCCCAGCAGTTTAGGGTTCCCTGAAACTCAGTGTTAGCGGAATCAGCCCAGATACCTGCTAGCACCTGCGTTTTGCTCCTCGGCCCAGCCCACCCAAGTGCAGTATCGATCGATTACTGACACTTACAAAACACTAAGCACACATAACTGCAGCGGTCGCAGAGTCAGGCCTGATCCCTGCGTTCGCTAACAGTTTTTTGGTAGCGTTTTGATACAGTCGCCAACAGTCAGGAGCTTTTTTGCCTGTGAGTCTCACTAGTGTACCCCTAAATTTAGAGCCCAAAATGGCAAATAGAAGGTACACTAGTGAAGAGGCCTACACGTTTCTGAGTATGACAGATAGTGAAGAGGAAGTCACTCATCTGTCAAGTTCAGGCTCAGAATACGATCCTGTAGAGGACAGCGGCTCCATGACAGATAGCTCTGACGACAGAGTTGTGGTCCCTGCTAGGGTCAGGCGTACCAGACCCCGAACTTATGCTGTCCTTGAAGTGCAAGAACCGCAGGGCTCTCGTATGGAGCAGAGCAGTACTAGCGCCGCTACTCCTTCTGGTGAACTGGCAAGCACCAGCGGCCTAGTACACCCTGGTCGTACATCCAGCACTGCAGTATCACGTGGTGACGTGGCGAGTCCCATAAGTGCAGTTCAAGCTGGCGAGGTGGCAAGCAGTAGTAGTGTCCCGCTGCCACCAAGAAGACAAAGACAGGCCCGTCGTGCCCATAGTGCCCTTCCTGCTGCATTGGCCAATCCGAATTGGGAACCTTCCACTTCTGCAGCACCCGTACTTCCCCCTTTCACTGGCCAACCCGGAATTCAGGTGGAAACAGTTGATTTTATGCCACTGGATTTTTATTCACTGTTTTTCACCGAAGATCTCTATAGATCTATTGTGGACCAAAGCAATTTGTACGCTGGTCAACACATCGCCACTATTCCCCAGTCCTCCCTTGCCAGAGATTGGAGACCAATTACGGTCTCCGAATTTAAGACCTTTCTGGGCCTTTCCCTCCTCATGGGGTTGAATAAAAAGAGTAAGTTGCGGTCATATTGGTCCACTGACCCAATTTACCATTCACCCTTGTTCTCTGCTTCCATGACCAGGGCACGATACGAGCAGATTTTGCGGTTCATGCACTTCAACGACAATGAACTCTGTCATCCTCGTGGAGACCCTGCATACGATCGGCTCTACAAAATTCGGCCCCTCGTAAACCACTTCAACCAACGTTTTGCAGACTTGTTTACCCCCCATCAAGTTGTCTGCGTTGATGAGTCCCTGATTAAGTTTTCTGGCCGCTTGTCATTCAAACAGTACCTTCCCAGCAAGCGTGCCAGATACGGGGTCAAGATGTATAAGCTCTGTGACAGGGCCACAGGCTATACATGTAGATTTATGGTTTACGAGGGAAGAGATAGTCACGTAGAGCCGACAAACTGCCCTGACTACATAGGAAGCGCTGGCAAGATAGTGTGGGACTTGGTGTCACCCTTATTCGGAAAGGGGTACCACTTGTACGTGGACAATTATTATACGAGCGTGCCACTTTTTAGTCACTTGTTTGATCAGCAGATTGGAGCATGTGGCACCGTGCGACCTAATCGCCGGGGCTTTCCCCAGCGGCTTGTAGATTCCCGTCTTAGGCTGGGGGAGAGAGCCTGCTTGAAGTATAATAATTTGCTCGCTATGAAGTGGAGGGATAAGAAGAATGTTTTCGTTCTCACCTCCCTTCATGCAGACACGACGACCCAAATTTCTACGGCGACTGGTGTTGTGGAGAAACCCCTCTGTGTCCACGAATACAACCTTAATATGGGAGGGGTGGACCTCAACGACCAGTTGTTGGCGCCGTACTTAGTTGCCCGTAAGGCCAGACGCTGGTACAAAAAAGTGTCTGTATACTTATTTCAATTGGCTTTGCTGAATGCTCATGTGCTATACAGAGCTTCAGGACAGACTGGATCCTTCCTTAAATTCCAGGAAGAGATCGTCAGAGCCCTTCTGTTTCCAGACGGTGCTCTACCTCACCTTCCCCAACCAAATGCAGTAAGCCGGCTGCATGAGCGGCATTTTATTTATGCCATCCCGAGTACCCCTACCCAACGAGCCCCCCAAAAAAGATGTCGTGTCTGCAGCAAGCGCGGATTTAGGCGTGACACCCGGACTTATTGTCCCTCCTGTCCTGGCAATCCTGGTCTTTGCATGGGTGAATGCTTTGAACGCTACCATACATTAGTTGAGTATTAGCGTAGGGTTCAGCACTGCACAGACTAGGCACACTAACACAGGGTCTCCCAAGATGCCATTGCATTTTGAGAGACCCAAACCTGGAACAAAAGTTACAAAAGTTAAAAGTTACTAAAAAAAAGTGTAAAAAAATAAAATAAAAAAAAATTAAAAAAAATAAAAACACAAAAAAAAATATAAAATAAAAAAACCAAAAATAGTTGTTGTTTTATTGTTCTCTCTCTCTCTATTCTCTCTCTATTGTTCTTCTCTTTTTTACTCTATTCTATTCTGCAATGTTTTATTGTTATTATGTTTTACCATGTTTCCTTTTCAGATTTTTCATACTTTACCGTTTACTGTGTTTTGTTGGTAACCATTTTATTGTTTTCAGGTACGCCATTCAGTTGCAGCGCGGATTTATTTATCTTATCTTTGCTCCCACGATATATAAAGCCGTGACTCCAACGCTGTCGGAGGTGATTTCACCACCACAGTTACATACTTCAGCATATATGCCGAAGCGTGGGGGCAGAAGTGGGTGGAGGAGCGATTTGCTCCTGCCTTTTGCGGGAGGATGCCCCCATGCTTCGGCATATATATATATTTTAGGCACAGGTTGCGTTAAATGTTTTATTTTTTACTATTTTTTTTTTTGTATTTGCTTTGCAGGTATGGTAAGTCTTACTGTTATACTGTAATGTTGCTTTGTTTTATTGTTAACCATCATTTGCTTAGCAGGTACGCCATTCAGTTGCAGCGCGGATTTATTTATCTTGACAGCAACAGCGTTTGCTCCCACGATATATAAAGCCGTGACTCCAACGCTGTCGGAGGTGATTTCACCACCACAGTTACATACTTCAGCATATATGCCGAAGCGTGGGGGCAGCAGTGGGTGGAGGAGCAATTTGCTCCTGCCTTTTGCGGGAGGATGCCCCCATGCTTCGGCATATATAAATGGTGCATGTATGCCCATCATTAGAAGTGGGTGGATGAAGGGAGGTATTCTAATGGTGGGCATACCCACCGATCAATATCTTTTTTTCGTTCAGCCCACAGGCTGCATGAAAAAAAAGTTTACAATATATGCCTAACAAGGACCAGCAACGTACTGGTATGTTGCTGGACTTTGAGTGGTTATACCAGAATGATGCCTGCAGGTTTAGGTATCATCTTGGTATCATTCTTTTCAGCCAGCGGTCGGCTTTCATGTAAAAGCAATCCTAGTGGCTAATTAGCCTCTAGACTGCTTTTGCAAGCAGTGGGAGGGAATGCCCCCCCTCCCCCACCGTCTTCCATGTTTTTCTCTGGCTTTCCTGTCCCAACAGGGAACCTGAAAATGCAGCCGGTGATTCAGCCAGCTGACCATAGAGCTGATCAGAGACCAGAATGGCTCCAAACATCTCTATGGCCTAAGAAACCGGAAGCTACGAGCATTTCATGACTTAGATTTCGCCGAATGTAAACAGCGCCATTGGGAAATTGGGAAAGCATTTTATCACACCGATCTTGGTGTGGTCAGATGCTTTGAGGGCAGAGGAGAGATCTAGGGTCTAATAGAGCCCAATTTTTTAAAAAAAGAGTACCTGTCACTACCTATTGCTATCATAGGGGATATTTACATTCCCTGAGATAACAATAAAATTAATTAAAAAAAAATAAAAATGAAAGGAACAGTTTAAAAATAAGATAAAAAAGCAAAAAAATAATAAAGAGAAAAAAAAAAAAAAAAAAAAAGCACCCCTGTCCCCGCCTGCTCTCGCGCAAAGGTGAACGCAAGCGTCGGTCTGGCGTCAAATGTAAACAGCAATTGCACCATGCATGTGAGGTATCACCGCGAAGGACAGAACGAGGGCAGTAATTTTAGCAGTAGACTTCCTCTGTAAATCTAAAGTGGTAACCTGTAAAGGCTTTTAAAGGCTTTTAAAAATGTATTTATTTTGTCGCCGCTGCGCGTTTGTGCGCAATTTTAAAGCATGTCATGTTTGGTATCTATGTACTCGGCCTAAGATCATCTTTTTTATTTCATCAAACATTTGGGCAATATAGTGTGTTTTAGTGCATTCAAATTTTAAAAAGTGTGTTTTTTCCCCAAAAAATGCGTTTGAAAAATCGCTGCGCAAATACTGTGTGAAAAAAAAAAATGAAACACCCACCATTTTAATCTGTAGGGCATTTGCTTTAAAAAAAATATATAATGTTTGGGGGTAAAAGTAATTTTCTTGCAAAAAAAAATTATTTTTTTCATGTAATCAAAAAGTGTCAGAAAGGGCTTTGTCTTCAAGTGGTTAGAAGAGTGGGTGATGTGTGACATAAGCTTCTAAATGTTGTGCATAAAATGCCAGGACAGTTCAAACCCCCCCCAAATGACCCAATTTTGGAAAGTAGACACCCCAAGCTATTTGCTGAGAGCAGGGGCGGATCCAGGGGGGGGGCAACAGGGCAATTGCCCCCCCCGAAATAATAGCACACACACTCTTAATGTAACTGTCTCCTGCGCTCCGCTGCCGGCCCGAGTCTCTCTCACATGTGCCGATCAGCGGCGCCGAGAGAGAGACTCGCGTGTGGTATGTACGGGTGGCGGCGGCGGTCACTGACACTGAAGGTGGGTGGAGCCTCTTCCCTGCTCTGCACTCGTTGCTAGACGCCAGGCGGCCCTGGCATTAGCAACGAGTGACGTCACGGTCAGTCACACTCACACTGCAGTGAGTGAGTGAGTCACGGCGTCACGTCGGAGGTCGGACTCGAGTCTCTCAGAGCCGACCGACGTGACAGTGTGACAGGGCCTGGAGCGGGCGGCTGCTGTGTGACTGAGGCTGAGCGAGGCAGCGAGCAGGCAGGTGTTGAAGCCGCTCCCCTTCTGATAATGTGACTGAAGGGACGTTGCGTCGCGGCCATCTTGGTACTCCCGCACTTGTCCACAGTAAGCCTAGTGTTTGTAAGTCGGCAAGCGGACATCTTTATACACCCACCAGAGTCTTGCTTATCATAGTTATTTTCAACAGTAAACTCAACTTATATTTCACTAAATAAGCTGAGTTTACTATTAAAAATAACTGTGAAAAGCAAGACTCCGGTGGGTGTATAAAGATGTCTGCTTACCGACTTCTAACTCTAGTCTTACTGCTGACAAGTGAGGGTGTACCAAGATGGCCGCAATGCAACATGCTTTTGCATGCATGTTCTGATGAGTTACAATATCTCTCACTGCCCGCCCTCACTCTAGGACACATCCACTGGCAACTTGGCAAGTGACAATCCGCATGTTGTGGCAGGCGACATTGGCAAGTGACAATCCGCATGTTGTGGCAAGCGACATTGGCAAGTGACAATCTGCATGTTGTGGCAGGCGACATTGGCAAGTGAAAATCCGCATCTTGTGGCAGGCGACATTGGCAAGTGACAATCTGCATGTTGTGGCAGGCGACATTGGCAAGTGACAATCCGCATCTTGTGGCAGGCGACATTGGCAAGTGACAATCTGCATGTTGTGGCAGGCGACATTGGCAAGTGACAATCCGCATCTTGTGGCAGGCGACATTGGCAAGTGACAATCCGCATCTTGTGGCAGGCGACATTGGCAAGTGACAATCCGCATGTTGTGGCAGGCGACATTGGCAAGTGACACGCTGCATCTGGTGGCAGGCGACGGTAGCAAGTGACACGCTCAGGGCTCCCAATGATTCTGCATTATGGTGAGTTGAACGATTTCATTTTACATTACAATGTAATAATATAAATAATGCGCCTCAATCATCCTGACACCACATCAACCATGGTGCTGTTATGATTGAAGCGCCAACACCAGCCATTGCCCGACAAATTGCCCGCAAAATTTTATGGCAGTGCCCCTCCCGAGACTAGGCTCTGGATCCGCCCCTGGCTGAGAGGCATGTCGAGTCCATGGAATATTTTATATTGTGACACAAGTTGCGGGAAAGAGACAAATCTTTTTTTTTTTTTTTGCACAAAGATGTCACTAAATGATATATTGCTCAAACATGCCATGGGAATATGTGAAATTATACCCCAAAATACATTCTGTTGCTTCTCCTGAGTATGGGGATACCACATGTGTGGGACTTTTTGGGAGCCTAGCCGCGCACGGGACCCCGAAAACCAAGCCCCGCCTTCAGGCTTTCTAAGGGCGTAAATTTTTGATTTCACTCTTCACTGCCTAGCACAGTTTCGGAGGCCATGGAATGCCCAGATGGCACAACCCCCCCCCCCAAATGACCCCATTTTGGAAAATAGACACCCCAAGCTATTTGCTGAGAGGTATAGTGAGTATTTTGCAGACCTCACTTTTTGTCACAAACTTTCGAAAATTGAAAAAAGAAAAAAAAAATACATTTTTCTTGTCTTTCTTCATTTTCAAAAACAAATGAGAGCTGCAAAATACTCACCATGCCTCTCAGCAAATAGCTTGGGGTGTCTACTTTCCAAAATGGGGTCATTTGGGGGGGGGTTTTGCCATCTTGGCATTTTATGGCCTTCAAAACTGTGATAGGTAGTGAGGAGTGGAATCACAACTAAACGCCCTTAGAAATCCTGAAGCCGGTGCTTGGTTTTCGGGGCCCCGTATGCGGCTAGGCTCCCAAAAAGTCCCACACATGTGGTATCCCCATACTCAGGAGAAGCAGCAGAATATATTTTGGGGTGTAATTCCACATATGCCCATGGCATGTTTGAGCAATATATCATTTAGTGACAACTTTGTGCAAAAAAAAAAAAAAAAAATTGTCACTTTCCCGCAACTTGTGTCAAAAAATAAAATATTCCATGGACTCAACATGCCTCTCAGCAAATAGTTTGGGGTGTCTACTTTCCAAAATGGGGTCATTTGGGGGGGTTTTGTGCCATCTTGGCATTTTATGGCCTTCAAAACTGTGATAGGTAGTGAGGAGTCAAATCACAACATTATGCCCTTAGAAATCCTGAAGGCGGTGCTTGGTTTTCGGGGCCCCGTATGCGGCTAGGCTCCCAAAAAGTCCCACACATGTGGTATCCCCATACTCAGGAGAAGCAGCTAAATGTATTTTGGGGTGCAATTCCACATATGCCCATGGCCTGTGTGAGAAATATATCATTTAGTGACAACTTTGTGCAAAAAAAAAAAAAATTGTCACTTTCCTGCAACTTGTGTCAAAAAAGAAAGTATTCCATGGACTCAACATGCCTCTCAGCAAATAGCTTGGAGTGTCTACTTTCCAAAATGGGGTCATTTGGGGGGGTTTTGTGCCATCTGGGCATTTTATGGCCTTCAAAACTGTGATAGGTAGTGAGGAATGAAATCAAAAATTTATGCCCTTAGAAATCCTGAAGGCGGTGATTGGTTTTCGGGGCCCCGTACGCGGCTAGGCTCCCAAAAAGTCCTAAACATGTGGTATCCCCATACTCAGGAGAAACAGCAGAATGTATTTTGGGGTGTAATTCCACATATGCCCATGGCATGTTTGAGCAATATATCATTTAGTGACAACTTTGTGCAAAAAAAAAAAAAAAAAAAAGTGTTACTTTCCCGCAACATGTGTCAAAATATAAAATATTCCATGGACTCAACATGCCTCTCAGCAAAAAATAGTTTGGGGTGTCTACTTTCCAAAATGGGGTCATTTGGGGGGCTTTTGTGCCATCTTGGCATTTTATGGCCTTCAAAACTGTGATAGGTAGTGAGGAGTCAAATCACAACATTATGCCCTTAGAAATCCTGAAGGCGGTGCTTGGTTTTCGGGGCCCCGTATGCGGCTAGGCTCCCAAAAAGTCCCACACATGTGGTATCCCCATACTCAGGAGAAGCAGCTAAATGTATTTTGGGGTGCAATTCCACATATGCCCATGGCCTGTGTGAGAAATATATCATTTAGTGACAACTTTGTGCAAAAAAAAAAAAATTGTCACTTTCCTGCAACTTGTGTCAAAAAAGAAAGTATTCCATGGACTCAACATGCCTCTCAGCAAATAGCTTGGAGTGTCTACTTTCCAAAATGGGGTCATTTGGGGGGGGGGTTGTGCCATCTGGGCATTTTATGGCCTTCAAAACTGTGATAGGTAGTGAGGAATGAAATCAAAAATTTATGCCCTTAGAAATCCTGAAGGCGGTGATTGGTTTTCGGGGTCCCGTACGTGGCTAGGCTCCCAAAAAGTCCCACACATGTTGTATCCCCATACTCAGGAGAAGCAGCTGAATGTATTTTGGGGTGCAATTCCACATAGGCCCATGGCCTGTGTGAGCAATATATCATTTAGTGACAACTTTTTGTAAATATTTTTTTTTTTTTGTCATTATTCAATCACTTGGGACAAAAAAATAAATATTCAATGGGTTCTACATGCCTCTCAGCAATTTCCTTGGGGTGTCTACTTTCCAAAATGGGGTCATTTGGGGGGGTTTTGTACTGCCCTGCCATTTTAGCACCTCATGAAATGACATAGGCAGTCATAAACTAAAAGCTGTGTAAATTCCAGAAAATGTACCCTAGTTTGTAGACGCTATAACTTTTGCGCAAACCAATAAATATACGCTTATTAACTTTTTTTTTACCAAAGACATGTGGCCGAATAAATTTTGGCCTAAATGTATGACTAAAATTGAGTTTATTGGATTTTTTTTATAACAAAAAGTAGAGTACATTGGTTTGCCACATAGTTTACATAAAGAAATAGACCAACATTAAAAGGTACCATCATCCTGAGTATGTATAGCCAAAGAATGAATTTGAAAGAGGAGTCAACAAGGACCTCTCCAATAGGGTCCTGCCTCTTTCAAAAAAGGAGGGAAAGAAAAGAGGACTGTTGCGGTACCATAAAAAGAAAACTTGGTTTAAAAAGAGTATAAATTTATTTCAAAATTAATAAAAAGTCCTGTGAGGGACATGTTGGGTACATATTGATATTAACAAGATACAAAAACAAAAACAATTGTTTACAGCAATGTTGACATTAAATTTGTTTGATATAGCTAATGCCCACAAGAAGCATAGACAAAGGTTTAATGGTGTGATACTTGCAGACGTAACCTCTACGGTTTCGCGGTCACAGCCGCTTCTTCAGGAGGCGTCTGGTAGTATATAGTCTAAGAAGGTGAAAAATAATATCAACACAACAAACTTAAATGTATACATGGTTTATAAAGAGTACAAGACTTAAATTGGAGAAGGTACTCAAAATTTGCAAGTTGCACTCACCACACTACAACCAGAGAGGGGTCTTCCTGGAAAGATGTTGTGAGACGCCCTCAAAGAGGCGTTCCCCCGGTGGCGGGCCCGGGAGGCAAAGTTAGGGTATAGCTATTGCAAGGGAAATTTTAAAAGAATTGTAAGTTTTCGAATATAATGTAATGGATTCAGTTGAGGGGCCACCAGGAAGTGCCGGGATTGAGGTGAAAAGGGGAGAGAAGGAAGACTAGAAACAAAGAAGGCTGGGTCCTTCTTGATGGAACAGGATCATCATACCTGGCCCACCAATACCTTTATCCTAAAACTTTTAGAATTTATTTTGACAAAAAATTATTTTCTATTTATGGACCAGATGTATCTTCAAATTCAAGGCGTGGCAATGGGCACATCTTGTGCCCCCTCTTACGCCAACTTATATCTCGGCGGTTGGGAACGTGCAGTCTTTAGTGATGACCACATGGAACCATTCCTGGACCATGTACTAGGATGGTTTAGGTTCATTGACGACCTCTTGGTAATTTGGACAGGTACAGAGCAACTCTTGCAAACTTTTATCGCAGAACTCAATATCAACACTTTCAACCTTCACTTTACCTATTCTTACGATAGATACAGTATTCCATTTTTAGATGTACAGATCATTAAGGACACCACTGGTCATCTTATCACGGATCTATATCGCAAACCCACGGCCGGCAACACTTTGTTGCATGCATCTAGTCTTCATCCCCGCCCTCTGGTTCGCAGCATCCCTTTTGCTCAGTATCTCAGACTGAGAAGAAACTGCACAGAGGACAATGACTTCTATAAACAGGCCAATGCCCTCCGCACACGGTTGCTAGCTAGGGGCTATTTAACAAGGCCTTAACCCTTGATCGACAAACACTTTTATATGGCCCTGCACGCCCCAAAAAACCATATACGACCAAGATTATTACCAAATTTTCCACTCATCATCAACAATTACGAAAAATACTGTCTAATCATTGGCACATTCTAACCGATCACCACACTCTTAAAAAATATATTAAACCAACCCCCGATCTTGTTTTCAAAAGGGCCACATCCCTGAGGGACAGATTAACACATAGCCACTATAGGACCCCTTCCCCCGACCTTAGGGGACCTAGAGGCACCTATAAATGTGGCAATTGCCCACATTGCCCCTGGATCCAAGAGGGACAACAATTCCTCCTTCCCAATGGCGAAATGTTTTTTCCCAGACACTCAGCCCATTGTGGCACGCGCGGAGTAATCTATCTCATGACATGTGCCTGCAACGCCTTTTACGTTGGGAAAACTATCAGGGAACTACGGCAGAGACTGGGGGATCACCTCTATGCCTCCACAAATGGCAAACTCACTACTGTAGGCCGCCATTTAGGTATCCATCATCGCTTCAATCCAGACTATATTCGATTCACTGTGTTGGATGTTATCCCTGAAGACCCCCGCGGGGGCAATTGGGATCGTGAAATTCTCAAACGTGAATCCTTCTGGATTGAACGACTTGATGCATGTGTTCCTCCGGGTATCAACGAGGCACATTCATATAAATATTTCCTTGATTAATTTTGTCAATTTTCTTTCTCTTTCCCTTCCCCCCCCCCCCACTCCTGCCGTGACCCCACTCCACAAATAAGAACAACTACAAAACAAAAAAACAAAAAAACAAAAAAACAAAACAATTTTTATAATATTTTGGACTATAATGCCCAGGACTATGGTTTTTTTCCCCTTCCCCCTCCCCCCCTCCCGATCATGGACGGGTGGACTCTGAACAGATAATTGATTTACATTGCATTCAATATTTCTATTCTTTATTTCTTATTGTTTTTTCTAGTGGCTGTTTTAAATGTTCTGTGATTGCTTGATTCTCTGTCATAAAATCATGTATGATATTGATTATCATGTTGTTGTACTTGCCCTGGGATTGGTCAAGGTGTGTGCTTGTCCAGCTGCGGAGGTCTCCATGCACCCCCGCCGCCGCTGGAGACCACGCATCTTTTCCTTCCAGTCTATTGTCCCAATTATTATTTCTTTATTTAAATTATTATTGGAATTGCACTGACCACCCTGTCCTGGATGGATGTGAGGAGTTCATTCTCCCCCTGTGGCGGGCTTGCGCTCCTCCGGCGGTAGGCTAGGCTAATTTAGCCCAGCCTCCGCTTCGTTCTGACCAGTGCTCAGGCACTGATCAATATTGAGCTTTGCGCCTGCGTCGGACAGGTCGTCCGCGCATGCGCAATAGTGGAAGACCGGACCCGGAAGCAATTGTGGCGATCGACCTCGCCATAGTCAGCTTCCGGGTTGGAGGCATTTAAGACGCCTGAGACTCAGCTGTTTGAGCCTCAGTTGAACATCCAGCTCCATGCGGACGCTACTGAAAGTTTATGTAAGTACTCTTATCATGTCTTTTCGTTACCTGGTGGGGGCTCCCCGTTTTACAGGGTACCCCCCACCTCCCCTGGCGCTTGTACGCCTTATGATTATCTCTTAGTCTTGTAAACTAGCTTCTTATGCCTGATTTACATTCATTTCAGCGATCCGCTGTGACAGTGTGATGTGGCGTTTGTGCCACCAACTGCATTAGTCACACTCACATTTTTATGGATCGGGATAAATTCTGAGTCTAGGCGTTTACTAAAGCAATGATAGGTAAGGGAATTCCATTACTAAAATATCCCCCTTTTACCAATTTTATATAAATTTTCCCACTTTAATTCTTTTTCATTAAGGTGAAATTGGGATATCTACCTCACCCAAACCTTCTGTTTCTTTTTGGTCCCCCTTTCTTTTTCCTTTTCTTGTTCCTTTCTTTCCCCCCCCTCTTTTCCAATTCCTTCCCCCTCTTCCCCTCTTCTCTTTTGCTCCCCCCTTCCCCCCCCCCCTTCTCTTTTTCTTTCTCTTTTTCTCTTCCATACTTTCCTTTCCCCTCTTCCCCTTATACCTCTCTTTTCCCCCCCCTTCTTTTTGACCGCTTGCCCCCTCCTCTCTTTTCTCCTTCCCTTCCCTTTCCCTTCCCCCCCCCCCTCCCCCCTCCCCAACCCCCCCCTTCCTCTCTTCTTTTTCTTATTCTTTTTCCCCCCCTTTCTTTTTCCCCCTTTCCTCCCCCCCTTTTTTCCCCCCCTCCCCCCCACCTTTTTCCCTCTTTGTTTCTAGTCTTCCTTCTCTCCCCTTTTCACCTCAATCCCGGCACTTCCTGGTGGCCCCTCAACTGAATCCATTACATTATATTCGAAAACTTACAATTCTTTTAAAATTTCCCTTGCAATAGCTATACCCTAACTTTGCCTCCCGGGCCCGCCACCGGGGGAACGCCTCTTTGAGGGCGTCTCACAACATCTTTCCAGGAAGACCCCTCTCTGGTTGTAGTGTGGTGAGTGCAACTTGCAAATTTTGAGTACCTTCTCCAATTTAAGTCTTGTACTCTTTATAAACCATGTATACATTTAAGTTTGTTGTGTTGATATTATTTTTCACCTTCTTAGACTATATACTACCAGACGCCTCCTGAAGAAGCGGCTGTGACCGCGAAACCGTAGAGGTTACGTCTGCAAGTATCACACCATTAAACCTTTGTCTATGCTTCTTGTGGGCATTAGCTATATCAAACAAATTTAATGTCAACATTGCTGTAAACAATTGTTTTTGTTTTTGTATCTTGTTAATATCAATATGTACCCAACATGTCCCTCACAGGACTTTTTATTAATTTTGAAATAAATTTATACTCTTTTTAAACCAAGTTTTCTTTTTATGGTACCGCAACAGTCCTCTTTTCTTTCCCTCCTTTTTTGAAAGAGGCAGGACCCTATTGGAGAGGTCCTTGTTGACTCCTCTTTCAAATTCATTCTTTGGCTATAACAAAAAGTAGAAAATATCATTTTTTTTCAAAATTTTCGGTCTTTTTCTGTTTATAGCGCAAAAAATAAAAACGGCAGAGGTGATCAAATACCATCAAAAGAAAGCTCTATTTGTGGGAAGAAAAGGACGCAAATTTCGTTTGGGTACAGCATTGCATGACCGCGCAATTAGCAGTTAAAGCGACGCAGTGCCAAATTGGAAAAAGACCTCTGGTCCTTAGGCAGCATAATGGTCCGGGGCTCAAGTGGTTAACCCCCCAAAAAAGTGAAAAAAATAATGAATAAATAAGTAATTAATAAAAGAAAATGAAAAAGCTGAAAAACATAGCAACACATGATAAAACAGATGACATTTTTCTCTACTGGCTAATTAAAAAACACCAAAGCTCAAAAAAATCTTTAAAAACGCTTTAACCACTTGCTTACTGGGCACTTAAACCCCCCTCCTGTCCAGACCAATTTTCAGCTTTTAGCGCTGTTTCACTTTGAATGACAATTGCGCGGTCATACAACACTGTACCCAAATGAAATTTTTATCATTTTTTTTCCCACAAATAGAGCTTTCTTTTCGTGGTATTTGATCACCTCTGCAAGTTTTTATTTTTTGTTAAAAAAAATTTAAAAAGACAATTTAAAAAAATATATATTTTTTTTCTATATTTTGTTATAAAATTGGCTGACAGCTGATCACGTTGTAAGGGGCCGGGATCGGCCCCTTACTCGGAACTATGATCACTCAACTCTCACTGACTCGGTGATCACAGCGCGTGCGGCACGCACTCTGCAGGGGGCGCGCGGAGAGCGTGCAAAGGGGAGGATGTCATATGACGGCCTCCCGGAAATTCAGGTCCGCGCTGTGGCCATTATTTGGCTATAGCGCGGACGCCAAGTGGTTAAACACTTGAACAAATGCTCAAATACGCTCAGATGTGAATGCAGCCTCAGTGTCATTTCTGCCTCCTGCTTCGTTCCTCTGCTATCAGCAGGAATCACTTCTGACAAGTTTTCCTGACACCAAGAGAAAAAAGGTGACAGGGGAAGGTTCTTCAGCAGATTGACAGCCTCAGCTCTGTTCTTGTGTGCTGTGTGAAAGGGGGGGAGGTGTCCCTTCCCTCCAATCAACTCTCAGAACTCTCCTCACTGAGCTCTGCAGAGTGTAATTTCCGCTCTCCGCCCCTTTTTATTCTGAACTCTCAGACAAACTTATAAATTTAGCACTTTGAATGGATGTAGAGAAGGGAAGACTGCAGATAAAGGGGTACACCTTATGTAGGAAGATTTGTTTCATCTCTGTGTATCACCTGAGGTCAGTCACTTCACTGGGTAGATGTAAGGGTTTACAACCCCTTTAGGCTCAAATGCGAATCTAAATTCAAATTAATTTACAATTCTTCTGGCCCACCTGTCTGAAGTGTTGTGGACAACATCACTGTGCGCACCACCCAGCCCCCTTTATTGTTTCCCCACATCCCCCTTCTGTGCCATCACATTACATTTACCGTATTTATCGGCGTATAACACGCACTTTTTTCCCCTTAAAATCAGGGGGAAGTCGCAGGTGCGTGTTATACGCCGATCCCCTGCGATCCCGACCTGTCAAAATAACAAAATCGCCGACCGCGATTTGAAAATGGCGCCGCCGAAATACACAGAGCCGGTCCTCGGCTCTTTCCGGCGGCTCTCGTTTACTTTCGGTTTCACTCGTAGCCCCGAGCGCAGCTATCCGAGTCGGATAGCTCCGCTCGGGGCTACGAGTGAAACCGAAAGTAAACGAGAGCCGCCGGAAAGAGCCGAGGACCGGCTCTGTGTATTTCGGCGCCGGCGGCGCCATTTTCAAATCGCGGTCCGCGATTTTGAAGCCCAGCAAGCAGGGACAGGGGATCGAAGGCTGCACTGGGGCAAGGCTGCACTGGGGAAGGCTGCACTGGGGAAGGCTGCACTGAGAAGGCTGCACTGACATGGCTGCACTGACATGGCTGCACTGACATGGCTGCACTGACATGGCTGCACTGACAAGGCTGCACTGGGGAAGGCTGCACTGACATGGCTGCACTGACAAGGCTGCACTGACATGGCTGCACTGGGGCAAGGCTGCACTGAGAAGGCTGCAATGATGGGCATTTAAATGTAAGTTTTTTTCCCTTCAACTTCCCTCCTAAAAGTTTTTTTTTCCTTAAAATTCCCTCCTAAATTGGGGTGCGTGTTATACGCCGGTGCGTGTTATACGCCGATAAATACGGTAATTAACAAGCATTAACTTATCAATGTTATGACTTGATTAGGACCCTCAATCCGTTCACTGTGAGCCCAGCCACCCCCCACAATGCACTAGTAAGGGCCCCAAACTCCCTTCTACTCCTTTTTCGGTTTGGTCTCATCCCCTGGAACCACGTATTCACATTGTATGACATCCACCCAGTGCAGCAGGGCCCAGCAGTAGCATGAAAAAAAGGAATGTTGGGAAGCAAGTTGACTGCTGGCATACTGTTCTTGTCAGTCACTTGTACAGTCATTTGTCCCTTCTCTGTGCCAGCAGAGAGGAATTTTGATTAGAAATGCAGATAGAGAAGAGTATGGAATCCTTGTATCAATGTGACTAGAGCACCCTGCCTTAGTGCCTTGGATGGTCATTGTTACCTACCTTCCGTCACATGACTACAATCCGTGAATAGGTCTCTGTGTGGCTACTGTTGCTGTGCAAACAAGCAGAAAATTTGCTTAGTAGACTCTTAAATCATTAATGCCCTAGTAGTCACTCATTCACCTGTATTGTAGTAGCAGGCATTGATCCTCCTGTGGGTACTGTAGCAGTGGTCAGTCATCCTCATATACTGTATTAGCGGTCACTTATTGTACTGTAATGTATTTGTAGTCCTTAGCTTGTAATGGATCTGTGGTCACTCATCATTGCTAACCGATTTGTGTTTACACATTCAGTGGTGATATTTCTATGGTCTCTAAATATCCTTTAATGTATCAGTCGTCATTTGCTATTCACTAACATAACAGTGGTCACTTACTCTTCTGAAATGTATTCATGGTCACTCTTGCAATGGAGCAATGGTCATTCAGTCTTCTGTCACATAGCAGCATTCCATTACAGTCTCCCTGTCAGTGATCAATATATCTGTATACAGTGGTGGTAGGCACTCAGTCTCCTATAATACAGTAGTGGTAGGCACTCAGTCTCCTATAATACAGTAAGGGTAGGCACTCAGTCTCCTATAATACAGTAGTGGTAGGCGCTCAGTCTCCTATAATACAGTAAGGGTATGCACTCAGTCTCCTATAATACAGTAGTGGTAGGCACTTAGTCTCCTATAATACAGTAGTGGTAGGCGCTCAGTCTCCTATAATACAGTAGTGGTAGGCGCTCAGTCTCCTATAATACAGTAGTGGTAGGCACTCAGTCTCCTATAATACGGTAGTGGTAGGCACTCAGTCTCCTATAATACGGTAGTGGTAGGCACTCAGTCTCCTATAATACAGTAGTGGTAGGCACTCAGTCTCCTATAATACAGTAGTGGTAGGCACTCAGTCTCCTATAATACAGTAGTGGTAGGCGCTCAGTCTCCTATAATACAGTAGTGGTAGGCGCTCAGTCTCCTATAATACGGTAGTGGTAGGCACTCAGTCTCCTATAATACGGTAGTGGTAGGCACTCAGTCTCCTATAATACAGTAGTGGTAGGCACTCAGTCTCCTATAATACAGTAGTGGTAGGCACTCAGTCTCCTATAATACAGTAGTGGTAGGCACTCAGTCTCCTATAATACAGTAGTGGTAGGTGCTCAGTCTCCTATAATACAGTAGTGGTAGGCACTCAGTCTCCTATAATACAGTAGTGGTAGGTGCTCAGTCTCCTATAATACAGTAGTGGTAGGCACTCAGTCTCCTATAATACAGTAGTGGTAGGCACTCAGTCTCCTATAATACAGTAGTGGTAGGTGCTCAGTCTCCTATAATACAGTAAGGGTAGGCACTCAGTCTCCTATAATACAGTAGCGGTAGGCACTCAGTCTCCTATAATACAGTAGTGGTAGGTGCTCAGTCTCCTATAATACAGTAAGGGTAGGCACTCAGTCTCCTATAATACAGTAGTGGTAGGCACTCAGTCTCCTATAATACGGTAGTGGTATGCACTCAGTCTCCTATAATACAGTAGTGGTAGGCACTCAGTCTCCTATAATACAGTAGTGGTAGGCACTCAGTCTCCTATAATACAGTAGTGGTAGGCACTCAGTCTCCTATAATACAGTAAGGGTAGGCACTCAGTCTCCTATAATACAGTAGTGGTAGGCACTCAGTCTCCTATAATACAGTAGTGGTAGGCACTCAGTCTCCTATAATACAGTAGTGGTAGGCACTCAGTCTCCTATAATACAGTAGTGGTATGCACTCAGTCTCCTATAATACAGTAGTGGTAGGCACTCAGTCTCCTATAATACAGTAGTGGTATGCACTCAGTCTCCTATAATACAGTAAGGGTAGGCACTCAGTCTCCTATAATACAGTAGTGGTAGGTGCTCAGTCTCCTATAATACAGTAGTGGTAGGCACTCAGTCTCCTATAATTCAGTAGTGGTAGGCACTCAGTCTCCTATAATACAGTAGTGGTATGCACTCAGTCTCCTATAATACAGTAGTGGTAGGCACTCAGTCTCCTATAATACAGTAGTGGTAGGCACTCAGTCTCCTATAATACAGTAGTGGTAGGCACTCAGTCTCCTATAATACAGTAGTGGTATGCACTCAGTCTCCTATAATACAGTAGTGGTATGCACTCAGTCTCCTATAATACAGTAGTGGTAGGCACTCAGTCTCCTATAATACAGTAGTGGTATGCACTCAGTCTCCTATAATACAGTAAGGGTAGGCACTCAGTCTCCTATAATACAGTAAGGGTAGGCACTCAGTCTCCTATAATACAGTAGTGGTAGGTGCTCAGTCTCCTATAATACAGTAGTGGTAGGCACTCAGTCTCCTATAATTCAGTAGTGGTAGGCACTCAGTCTCCTATAATACAGTAGTGGTATGCACTCAGTCTCCTATAATACAGTAGTGGTAGGCACTCAGTCTCCTATAATACAGTAGTGGTAGGCACTCAGTCTCCTATAATACAGTAGTGGTAGGCACTCAGTCTCCTATAATTCAGTAGTGGTAGGCACTCAGTCTCCTATAATACAGTAGTGGTAGGCAGTCAGTCTCCTATAATACAGTAGTGGTATGCACTCAGTCTCCTATAATACAGTAGTGGTAGGCACTCAGTCTCCTATAATACAGTAGTGGTAGGCACTCAGTCTCCTATAATACAGTAGTGGTAAGCACTTAGTCTCCTATAATTCAGTAGTGGTAGGCACTCAGTCTCCTATAATACAGTAGTGGTAGGCACTCAGTCTCCTATAATACAGTAGTACTCCCTCACACTATTCAGTAATATTGCAGTAGTGAGGCCTCAGTAGCACACTAATAGCCCCATTCTGTACCATTGCACATTTAGTATCCTGTAACCAGGTAATGATCTCCTACAACTCTCTCCAGTCTGCCACGTTATGTACTACTAAACATCCTTCTGGCAAAAGCCTTTACTAGCTCCTGATTTTTTTTTGAAGGCCAAACATGATTCTTATGTTCACACTGGTATTAAAAGCAGGCATTTGAAAGGTGTTAAAACGCCCCATATGCAAATGATACAATTGACAGCACACATTGCTGTTCACACTATCAAAACATGAAGCGTTAGCGTCGCGTCACTTCAAACTTGAAGCCTCATTTAGAGTCAGGAGGCATTTGAAGCCTTTCAACGCCTCCCATTCAAGTTTATGGTAACGATTCGCAAACACACTGGCAGGCAGTTGCAGCATGGTTGCGGGGCGTTAAGATTTGTTTATTTCCTGTAATGGAACAGATGTTTGTGGAGTGATTTTAACGCGCTTTAACGCTCATCAAATGCTTCAAAACTGCCCATAGGGCGTTTGTGGAGCATTCTTAACTCATCAACGATTGTAAAACGCCATTCTAATGCCCCTACTAGTGCTCGTTAACACAAGCCTAATGCCCATACTAACGCTATAGGAACATTTGTAAGACCCCTTTCACACTGAGGCGTTTTTTAGGTGCTTTTGGGCTAAAAATAACGCCTGTAAAGCGCCTGAAAACGGCTCCCCTGCAGTCTCAGTGTGAAAGTCCGAGGGCTTTCACACTGAGACGATGCGCTGGCAGGATGTTAAAAAAACTCCTGCAAGCAGCATCTTTGGAGCGGTGAAGGAGCTGTGTATACACCGCTCCTCCACCGCTCCTGCCCATTGAAATGAATGGGCAGCACCGCCCAACCGCTGGCAAAGCGGTGCTTTGCAGGTCGTTTTAACCCTTTTTTTGGCTGCTAACAGGGGTTAAAAGTGCCCCACTAGCAGCCAAAAACCCCTACAAAAACAACAGTAAAGTGCCGCTAAAAATAGCGGCGCTTTACCGTCGGCATCGCTGACGCCCCAGTGTGAAAGCAGCCTTAGGCATTAGAAATTTAGTCAAGTGTGAACAAGTTCTTAGTTCCATTCTCGTTGCTTGTCCCTGCTGTATCCTCACTCCCACTCTTTCCTGCTGGGCATGTGGTACACCCAAAACATCTCTCCTAAGCAGCAGTATTGCAGGCAGAAAAAGTCATAGATATTGAGAATGTTCCATTTACAAACCGTGTTAAACAGAAAACAGAGCGCCATATTCCCAACATGTTTCGCCTGTAATGACTTTTTTCAAGGGTTTATCAAGTGAAGAGCAATGTTTTCCAATGACACCAATGTAAGGGCCATTATTTTTCCACTGAAAACTTTGTAAGAGGCACTTTTTCCCACTGATACCAATATAAGGGGGCAGTATTTTCCTGTTGACAATATTGTGAGGGGTATTATTTTCCCACTGACACCAATCTAAAGGGTAATGAGGCTGATGAATTTGGAAACGTTCACACAATACATTGTGTGACAATTCACTTCAATTATCCAACCATGTGAAAAGCTAAATACTGTGTACTTATTTCATCTGAACATGACTAAATAACTTGAAGAGAATAATCACACAATTTATTGTTTGACCATTCTCACCCTCCTTAGTAAATTATCTTTGTTATTTTTTCATTCACAAAAATGTGAGGAGTATTGTTTTCCCACTGTCACCAATAATTTTTGTTATTCAAGATTTATATAGCACCAACCTTTTGCGTAATGCTTTGCAAAATAAAGGGAGACAATGCGGTAACAATATGATTCAAAACATGAGAGTGAGGAAGGCCCTGTTCGTGAGAGCTTACTATTTAAAAAAATGTAAGATGCATTATTTCCCCACTCAAGCCAATGTAAAATGCTTTTTTCCCATTGACATAAAAATAAGAGGCATTTTTTTCACTGACACCAATGTAAGGGGCATTATTAACTCACTGACACCAATGTAAGATGCATTTTTTTCCCACTGACGCCAAAGTAAGATGCATTACTTCCCCACTGGCTCCAATGTAGGATGCTTTTTTTCCCACTGACATCAAAATAAGAGGCATTTTTCCCACTGACACCAATGTAGGGGGTATTATGTTTTTTACTGAATGCAATGTAAGACGCATTATTTTCCCTCTGACACTAATGTAGACCTGGGCATTCATAACGTCACCACAAATAGAGGATATTCACATATCGGGTAACTAGGAAGTGCTGGTGTGGCTTCCTTAATAGGAACAAGCTGTATTTCCATAGTACTTGGATGAAAGCACTGTGTTTGTGAATGGATAATTGTATGTGTTTTACTTCATTAAGAAACATTTTTTACCCTATGAGCTGCTTTCTCCTTCTCTTTATGGCAATACGTGGAGTGCTGATGACTTTCAAACTGTGAGAGATTCACCCTGTGCCTTGTGCATTGGAGGTGTTAACAGGATTCCCCACATATGGCATATACAAAAGACTTCTGGTCACTATTATTATGGGCTTGGCATCATGGGGTTGATTGAATAAAGGCAAATAGGCTGTTCCCTTTGCAAGGTAAGTTATGGTTTACAAGGGAATTCACCCCAGAGTTAGTGAATCGTTTTACTTTGCAAATAATACCCAACCACAAAAAAAAAAAACAGCACTCGATTAGATGATGGACATTTACAGAGCCTCACTTTATTCACTAAGCAGTTAGTAAATCAATCTTTTATGTCAGTGGACGCTGGACTTTATTGTGCACACTTTTGATTAATTAAAAGTCACTGATGGAAGATTTGGGTACTATACCAACATCTACTTTTTTGTTTTGTGTTTAAGGCTTGAATGGACACCGGGATAGTAGAGGATGGATTGCATGTGATCTATAATATACATATTTAATAATATTTGATGTAATTGATATAAGCTGATGCTCTCCTTGGAAACAGGCACTTTGATGAAATTGATTGCACATACTAATTTATACATTTACTTGACAGTATATATGTATACTGTATAAATGGTGATATTGGGATTCAGGTCAGTGATGGAAGCATTTCGTAGCGAGTCCATGGTCTCCAAACTTCATTTTAGAGCTTGTTGGCCCACTTTTATGAAACACCAGAAAAATAAAAGTCCATAATTAGTTCCCTGTGCAGGGATGTTTCATCTACACAACAGACAACAAAAATGCCACCACTGCTCTTGTCATTGGGCCCTCAGACTGTCTCACCCAGCTTCTCCTGGCTCTCTGGGCTTTCCTGATTCAGGCTGTAGTTAAGCTGTAAGGGCCCACTCCTGTCCTCTCATTAGAGGATCTCCTGACACCCCAAGCTCTCTCACTCCTCTGAGACTTACAGGTTCCCTTAGTCCCCTGGACTACCACTCCTGTCCTCTCATTAGAGGATCTCCTGACACCCCGGGCCCTCTCACTCCTCTGAGACTTACAGGTTTCCTTAGTCCCCTGGACTACCACTCCTGTCCTCTCATTAGAGGATCTCCTGACACCCCTGGGCTCTCTCACTCCTCTGAGACCTACAGGTTCCCTTAGTCCCCTGGACTACCACTCCTGTCCTCTCATTAGAGGATCTCCTGACACCCCGGGCTCTCTCACTCCTCTAAGACCTACAGGTTCCCTTAGTCCCCTGGACTACCACTCCTGTCCTCTCATTAGAGGATCTCCTGACACCCTGGGCCCTCTCACTCCTCTGAGACTTACAGGTTCCCTTAGTCCCCTGGACTAGCACTCCTGTCCTCTAATTAGAGGATCTCCTGACACCCCGGGCCCTCTCACTCCTCTGAGACTTACAGATTCCCTTAGTCCCCTGGACTACCACTCCTGTCCTCTCATTAGAGGATCTCCTGACACCCTGGGCTCTCTCACTCCTTTGAGACTTACAGGTTCCCTTAGTTCCCTGGACTACCACTCCTGTCCTCTCATTAGAGGATCTCCTGACTCTCTCACTCCTCTCATTAGAGGATCACCTGGCTCTCTCACTCCTCTGAGACTTACAGGTTCCCTTAGTCCCCTGGACTACCAGTCCTGTCCTCTCATTAGAGGATCTCCTGACACCCCGGGCTCTCTCACTCCTCTGAGACTTACAGGTTCCCTTAGTCCCCTGGACTAGCCTAGTTGTCCCAGTTCTCTCAGTCTCTTAGACTCTCTCTCTGTCCCCTCAGCTCTCTCAGTCCTATTAATGTAGAATCTCTCCTCCAGCATGGAGTGCTGTCTCTTGAGTAGAGCATCTCTGTCTCTTAACAGGAACACACACCTGTCTCCAAACAGGAGTTATGAGTTATGCCCAAGCCTCTCAGCCTACAGCTGAGCACAACTGCACACTCAACCTCAGGGCCACTGTTAGAAATCATGAGGCCCTGTACAGCCTACCCGAGAAGGCCTCCCCAACACCACCCCCTGAAAATATTAAAACAACATTTTTGCTAAAAATTCAATAAGATCATTATTAGCGCACATTAAACATGACACAATTTACAAAATTCATGCTAAAGCTAAAAGATAAAAACTGTATTGCGTTATTAAATAAAATTTTGTATGTGAATGAAGTCCTAGGGCTCATTCACATGGGTGGTGTGGACTGTACAATGTGAAGCAGCATATTTTATATAGGTGGAACTGTGTGCAAGCAGCCTATGTTACACTATGGGGACACAGTGGTTGTGCAAATGCAACCGCTGATCCTAATTTAACAGGGGTGTGGGTGCAGGTCTATAGCCCTGAACACAGACGGTGTGCATTCAGGGCCACTCATCTGCACCTGTACACCTGTCAAATCAGGACCTGCGGCTGTGTTCATACATAGAGCAACAGACTGCTCTCGACACACATAAACCACTCATTCACAGTATATGGGCCAGAGAACCCATGTGAAAGAAGCCCTTAATCATGTATTTTTTTTAATTGTTTTTTACAATTTTATTTATAATAATGTTTTTTACCCTGGAGTGTCAGCTTTGTGATTTAAAGCGGAGTTCCACAAAAAAATGGAACCTCCGCTTTTCGGAACCCTCCCCCCTCCGGTGTCACATTTGGCACCTTTCAGGGGGGAGAGGGGTGCAGATACCTGTATAATACAGGTATTTGCACCCACTTCCGGGCACAGACTTCCGCGGGAGCTACGCCACTTCCCGTCCCGTTCCCCCCCCCCCCCCCCCCCGCTGTCTGCTGGAAGACACACGGGTCCCAGAGACAGCAGGGACAATTCGGATTGTGCAACGCGACTCGCGCATGCGCAGTAGGGAACCAGGAAGTGAAGCCGCAAGGCTTCACTTCCTGTTTCCCTTACCGAAGATGGTGACGGCAGCACCCGAGGACTGAGGGATGGTTTAGCCTAGGGTGCCGACATCGCGGGCACCCTGGACAGGTAAGTGTCCTCATTTTAAAAGTCAGCAGCTGCAGTATTTGTAGCTGCTGATTTAAAAAAAAAAATTTGACGGACCTCCGCTTTAAAGCAGTTCTTCGCTCTATTTGAATTTTTTTTTAAATCAGCAAGTACAAATACTGTAGCTGCTGACTTTTATTAAAAGGACACTTACCTGTCCAGGAGTCCAGTGCCAAACTCACTCAAACTAATTCTTCGTTGGTCTTTGGGTCCCCGGTGCCGGCATGTGGGTAGCCGGCTGTGAGTCCCAGCTGCCCACTGCCCATGCACAAGTTACGCTGCACTTTATGAATGGTCCTGCAGTCTTCTGGGATCCGTGACGTGTTCCAGCAGATGGTGGGGGTGGGGGGTTGTGGAGTATGAGAACTTCTGGTGAATCGTCACAGCGATCTGACTGAAAGTGGGAGCAGGTAGTGGGAGCAGGTACCCGTCAAAAATAGGTACCGACTCCACCCCCACCCCACCCCCATTTTTTTTTAACAAAAAGAGAATTGAAGGGGGGAGGAGGGCATAAAGCGGAACTTCCCCTTTAAGGTAAAGTTCTGCTTTAAAGCTGCAGACTTGATGTGTTTGTCTGTCTTTAAATTCCCACTGGTGGTACAACTATTAATTTGTATATAAACTCTAACAATGAACTTTTCTTTTCTTACTCCCTTTCAGTCTATTAAATACACCGTTGGAAATAGTTTGTTATATCTATTTTATAAGTGTAAATAGATTTGTGCTCTATGTAATTGTCTCTTTTGGTAACACCCACTGTTCAGAATGATGTGCCCATGTACACCATTTGCCATGGTATGCTAGGTATGCTTCTGCATTTCTCTTTCGTGTGCCCAAGGGAAAGATGATATAGTCTGCGTTGCTATTATGTGTAATTGCTTAATATTACATACTATGTGATTGCTTACTATATAACAGCCCAATAATCATTTTGTGAAAAAGAATCTTTTAACATGATATGCCTGATTTTTATTGTAACATGGAATTCAGGATCAGGGACTTAGCTCCCCCACCTATACTTTCACTACTGTCAGAACACCAGAAATATAAAAGACCAGAGTTGCCCCTTGCAATGTCCTATGGCAGCCAATCGGTACTCACTTGTCAATAAGTAGACTAGTACACAATCAATACCAATTTACTGAAATAGATAGTGCTGTTTGCACTTGATAACTGCCTGTTGTTTTACGGGAATAAGTTCCACTTAGACCAGTGTACTACATTTACTATTGTTACATATTATTTATTTATTACATTTATACCAAATATATTTATTTGCTGAGTTATGTCAACCATTTCTGTATCATTATTGTGTAACTGTTTTTACAGTATGTTACTATCTAGCACAGATGAAGGAGACGCAGAAACGCATTGTATATCTTCAATAAATAAATTCAATCAATTTATTTGACAAGTTGATGATTGAATAGCCTGTGATTTTTGCCTGTGTTGGACTATATGAATACTATGTCAAACAAATACAAAGAGATTTCCATTCCACGCTCATACTTACCAGCCAGCGACCAACGGAATTGACCAGTCTAACAATATGCGTTAAGAACAGGGCTTTAGTCTGCACACATTTGCAAATACTTGCATAAGCTACAGGCCCACGGGGGCCTGGAAATCTCCTTGTATTTGTTTGACATATGTCGCCCTTCCATTGCCCCTTGCTGCAAAGACCAGTTAAAGGGGGGGCAGTGGCCACTTGTTTGTTTTTCTATTTGAATACTACTGAAGGCCAGCACTCTACATGCACCTGAAAATGTATTAATGTCACATCAGAGTAAAAACTGACATTTTAAACAACACATTTAAATGAATCTATTAGTTATGAAAGACCGAAACGCGTTTAAGCACATGTCTGTTTTTTTTCTCTGATGTGGTACAAATATGTAGCGCTACCCCTGAAGGAGCCGTTTGAGTATATTTGGTTTTGTACACTGCCTCTCAACCCCAAAAACAGCCCCAGCCCCTCTGGCACACCTGCCAATAATGTTAGTGCGAACACCACAGTGAAAGGACACAAATTATAGCAAACACAGAAATTATCTTTACTGTGAAATTTCTTAGGAATGGAACAAACAGTAAGGCCACTTTCACACTGAGGTGCTTTACAGGCGCTATAGTGCTAAAAATAACGCCTGCAAAGTGCCTGTAAAGCACCTCTCCTGTCACTCCAGTGTGAAAGCCCAACATGTTTGAGGTGCTTTAGGAGCGGTGTATACACCGCTCCTAAAGTGCCCCTGCCCATTGAAATCAATGGGCAGCGACTAAAATGCCGGCGCTTTGAACCCTTTATTTGCCCACTAACGGGGGTTAAATGCACCCTGCTAGCGCCCGAAAAAGCGCCTCTAAAACAATGGTAAAGCGCCGCTAAAACTATACAGCCGACGCCCCCGCTCCTCAGTGTTAAAGTGCCCTAACAGTATAACTGAATAGTACCGTATATACTCGAGTATAAGCCGACCCGAATATAAGCCGAGGCACCTAATTTACCACAAAAAACTGGGAAAACTTATTGACTCGAGTATAAGCCTAGGGTGAGAAATGCGCAGCTACTGTAAGTGAAAAAGAGGGTCAACAATGCCCATTTGCAGCCTCACTGTGCCCATTTGCAGCCATAGGTCCCCCCGAACTTCAAACTTGGTAGTTAAGGGTTCTTAGATGCCCCCTAGCTGAAGCCAAAATTTGGGGTCTCTGGACCCAAAGGGTCCCGAAATGACATTGCTGCAGATAGACACACTTGACCGACTTTGGGGGCCCGTATTTCGGGACCAGTTGGGAACAGGCAGGCTCTTTGGGTTGCCTAACTGGCTACCCCACAGGACCAAGGCCCAAAGAAAATATCCTGGAACAGACAGACTCTTCGGGTTGCCCGACTGTCTACCCCACAACCAGAATGCTTCTCATCATCTGTACAGGTGCACCTAGGAAATGCACCTGGGATTCCCCTCTCAGGCAGGATGTCCCCAACCAGCCGTGGATCTGTGGGAGGAACAGCACACGGACCTGGGAAGACAACACAACCTTTGCCTTGTGGTGTCTGCCCAGCTCCCAGGCAGCCTCATGTTCTCTGCTTCTCCTTGAACAGCAGGCATGCTGGGGTGGGTAGTTGTTCCTCCAGGGGTTACTATGGGGCTGTCTATGTGGGGGACTACATGTCTCAAGATGCTTTGCTGCTCCTACAGCTCAGTAGCTCTGTCTCTATTAGTTCCTTCCCGGTCCAATTAGGAAGCTGGGGAGGGAGTAGAGTGAATGATCGCCACTCAGCACACCGTGGAGTGAGAAGGAGAAGGAGGGGGAGAAGGGGGAGAGAGCGTTGTCCTAAACAATCCGGCATAGGCGTGCGCACAGTGTGTGCCGGGTCTGCCTGGGCACACCCCAATCACCCTGTGTGCATTAGCATTATCAGTCTGTATGTCAACAGGGACATGGGAAAGATCTCCCTCTTACTGGTTCTGCCAAAAGAGAAGTGCTTATGCACTTCTCTTTCACTCTGCAAGCAGGGGGATCAATGCCGGGTCCATATATCTGTAGACACACGTGCATGTGTGTTTGATCTTTGTAGTGCACACCCTAATGCAATAGGCTGAGCACACCTATGCAATCTGGTGCTAACTAACACTAATTTGCCTGACCAGGTAAGCTGTTCACTGACTGTGTGTTCGTAGGCCTGCACATGAAAGTCAACTTTTTTTTTTCTTTATTAGTGCTGTTGATTAAACTCTACTGAACCCAAAAATTAAAACTTTAATATCCATAGTAAAACAAACTTAGCAAAAATATTCTTTGACATCTTGACACTTTCTAGAAATTAAAGCAGATCTGAACCTAATCACGAAAACCTCATATAGTCTTTTATATGATAATGCACTTTTATCAATTGTTTTAAATCTGCAGCTTTCTGTTAAAGAACACTTGGAGATCCTGCCATGAAGATCCCTGTTTACGTACTTCCTGTTATTACTTCCCATTGTGACACTGCATTGTCATTCTGTCACATGTGCTCATGGTTGAGGCTAGACACACATTGCATAGACATTGTCCACTATTGTCACTAATAGAAGGTGTGTGGGTGGGTGCAGCGCAGTACAGTGGCAGTAACACACACTCCAGTCCAGTCCAGTTGCACTTGAAAGAGCTTGTATTGAAGTCAAAGTAAAACAGTTCACAACAAGCCCAGTGGAAGGCAGCTCACCCGGGAATAATCATGGATGACAGCAGTGTTTAGCAGAGCAGGTCTCAGCTGAGCTGACAGCATCTGTCTTGATGGGCTGAATGCAACCTGAACGGTCCAGGCCCAAGTGGGGAGGTTTCCAGGAAGAGTGGCAGGTCTCTATACGTTCCCTACTCATCTGCAACCGTTCCCTACCACTAATACTGTCTCTGACAGACAGGTGACCTGTCCCTACACTACCCACATGCTGAATGCATGCCAAACCCTTGAGCCAGGGTCCTAAATAGGTGCTGCCTGACCCAAGATGGCCACCAGGGACACATGAGCTTTCAGCATCGAACCGCATTGCTGCCCTAGTGACCCAGGAAACCATAGAGGAACTATGTTCCTGCTGAATTTCTCTCCCTCTGCACTGCCGCTGCAGTTGAGTGCCACCTGCAGTGGAGAAACCAGACTGCACTTGCCTACAAGTCAGTCCAAAGCAATGATATGCAACCAATGCTAAAACCAATGCATGGAGACAGGAAGTGGTTAAGAAGGCTGGGAAAGATCAGCAGCACCAATAATCAAAAAAAAAAAAATTACAAAATGTGAGAACATTATTTTATGGGAAAAAAAACATGGCAATTGTTTACAGTATGTTTGCTTTAGCAAACCAAATGTCATCAAGTTAGGGTTTACATCCACTCTAAGTAAAAGTCCTCAATGCTTTACTTGTATGTCTTTCATTCCTTTTTCTAATAGCTAAATAGTTTTGTATTGCATTCTTAAGACGTTGCATGCCTCACTAACTCTCACATTTCTAAGAACAGTAAACCCTAAGGGTTCACATTTTGATGCTAAGAGGTGGGAATGGACAAAGGTAAAGGGTTATAAAGTAAGTATATAAGGCTGCCAAATGCAGACCCAAGAGACCAGGGACCACACAAATGGAGCAAAAAGCTGAACATTGAAATCAGCTTAAAATTCCTTTTTTTTTTCACCAGAATGGTTCATAGACATCCCCACCCGGGATCCTCTCCGTCCATGATGCTTCTCACCTAAAGAGGGCCCAAATTGTAGAGGTAGCAGACAAAGCAGCTTGGTTAGCTGGATGTTAAAACACTATGGAAAAACCACCAAGACCAGGACAATGATATTAACTGGGTATGAAATAATTTTATGTACTAATCCTGTCTCTCTCAGACCTCCTTTTTACTGCAAAGGGTCAGACAACATTTGTATAATATTTTATCAGTGACCTAGAGATAATGTCCTCACATACACACTACTAGCTTTTCTACTGCACATAAAATAGGCTCGGGCAAGGTTGTGTTATTATTTATAGTGACCATGTAGCTATGATTAAAAAAAACAGACTGGTTCCTGCTCTCTTCTAAACCGTGTCCTAGACTATTAAGAAAGGTTACCTTCTCACCATTAATCATTTCTACAGCAGGATTGCAAAGTGGCTGTCCTGAAGGCTAAAAGAGCTCTGACATAGTTAAATTGTTAGTTATTAAGGACATTGCATTCTTTGATAAGTTACTAGGAGGTCCTGAATGTGCCTTTGTTATAGATTGTTAATACAGATATCAGTGGGTCATTTTGTGGTTTTAGTATTTTCTAGAAATGCTGTCTCTATATTTTCTTTTATTTATGTGTATTCGATTAGATTAGGTTGTAGGCTCTATGTTGTATTGTCTTTTTGTGTATATTTGTGTTTCTAAGAGTGTTTCCTATTTCTTCAAATGAACGTTAACGTGATCTATTTATAAAACTATTGTATAGCCAATCATCCAGAAAATCTGCATGTACATTTGTTTGGTGTGGACAGGGCAAAAAACAAATGTTCTTTAGGTTATGTTCTCTTCTGAACAAATTTGTTTTATAATGGGCAATAGTAAAATACCACATTATGGCCACTAGATGGAGCTAAGGAGCACAGGATATACATACTCTCTGTAACAAGAGATACAGGGAGTTATTTACTAAGGGCAAATCCACTTTGCACTGCAAAGGGGGGGACATGCAAGGAAAATTAAAAACAGCATTTTAGCTTGTACATGATTGGATGATAAAATCAGCAGAGCTTCCCCTCATTTCAGATCTTCCCCTCAGATCGACTGTGACAGCGACTGCACTTCCAGGTGCACTTTTTTTTTTTTTTTAATTTATTTATATTTTATAAGTACAAAACAGAGAAACGTACGTCAACAAACAGCTTAAAAGACATAAATCTTACATCTCCACCTCCCCCCTTAACCTAAAGACCCCACCCCCCTCCCTCCCCTATCTTGCATTACTCAATAAGGCACCGATTTCTTCCACTGATTTCCTACCCTTATCCCCTTTGTACTTAACAGGTAACCTCCTTAATGTAAGTCCACGTTTTTTTGAACGTTTGCCAACTTTCCCATTTGTCCTTTCGTTCGGTCACATCATCTGGATCTACACCTACCCAATCTATACTCTCTTTTTGCAGCATTCAGCAGAATAGGAACAATGGATGTTTGATATTGTTTGACTGACTCAGATGTCCCTGTGGAACAAACATGTCCACAGGTCTTCCGGTATATCTTTATTAGTAATTTCCTTTATTAGCTGTAAGATTTTCTTCCAGAATTCTTTAATAATGGGACAATCCCACCATATGTGGGCCATTGTTCCTATAGCCTTACATCCTCTCCAGCATTCCGTGGATTTCTCCGGGTTGAAATTCACTGATTTACTGATTTTGTCTGGTGTCACTGATTTTGTCTGGTGTCACATACCACCTTGCTAAGCACTTATAGTTTGTTTCGATCATCTTAGTATCTACTTAGGATCAGTGTGTCAATTTCAGAATTTTTTCTGAGGTGTGTTTACTACATTGTAAACCCAATTCGTTTTCCCATTTCTTAATGTAAGGTGGTGCATCCAGCTCCTCTCTAGACATTTGAATTTTATAAAGTCGTGAAATAATTGATTTTACTCTCTTACAGAGCTGCTCCAGCGGCCTGTAATCTTTTTCGCCTCTAATAGGCTTCGAAAGTTTCTCAACATATTGCTTCAGCTGGATGTACCGCCATGCATCAATCGTCATTAAATCAGTGTCTGTTCTTAAATCGTGATAAGTGCTAATTTTACTTTTTTTTATTATATCTTTTAGTTGTGCATTCCCTTTTTTTATCCAATTCCCTCCCACCTCCTTCATCCCCGGTTCAAAAAATTCATTATCCTTTAAATAAATCAAGGGTGAGTTATAATCCCATTTGTTTTGTGAGTGAATCCAATCCCATAATTTTAGTGTGTTAAGTGTTAACTCCGATGTTTTTGTGTTCTATGTTGTGGAGGGTTCCATATTATGTGCCTTAACTGTGTATTACTCATATTATATTGAATATTAACCCATCTCTTATCTGTGGCCTCCCTTGCCCATTCCATCACCCATGAAAGTTCCGCTGCAGTGTAGTACTTTTGAAATCCGGGATAGCTATACCTCCCTGTTTTTTCCCCCTGCTCAAAACCATATATGCTATTTATAATTTTTTGTTACACCAGACAAATTTCGCAGTTATCCCTCGTAAAGCTTTCATAAATGACTGTGGAAGAGTGATTGGAAGCATCTGGAACTTATAGAGAATTTTCGGGGCCAACACCATTTTTACTGTATTAATGCGCCCGATCCACGAGAGAGGGCGCGTTGATATTTTTTAAATTTCCTTCTTGATCTCATCTAACAGAGGAATGTAATTTATTAGGTATAGACAATTTAGGTTAGACAATTTAACTCCTAGGTATTTTATATCCTTTCACCATGGGAAATGGAATTCCTTACAGAGTTTGTCTTCTTCCTGTTTATCTACATTTATGTTTAAGATTTCGGACTTGCTGAGATTAATTCTAAAGTTTGAAATATCACCGTATTTTTTTAATATCTTCAGCAAGTTTGGAATCGTAATCCTTGGGTTAGTGATGTACAGTACCTGACCGCGAGATTGTGTTTCCAGTGCGATCCCATCGCGCTGGTTCTTGGTGACAGGGTACTGTGCATGTCGCGCTGGCTCGCTGATCGGGAAAGGAAAACTTTTTTTTCCTTTCGCGATGAGCGACAGCTGTCTGGTATGAATCATGAGGGGGAATGCCGCTCCAAATTTTAAATGAAAAAACAGCGTGGGTTCCCCCCCAGGAGTATACCAGGCCCTTAGGTCTGGTATGGATTATAAGGGGAACCCCCTACGCCGAAAAATCGGCGTGGGGGTCCCTCCAAAAGCCATACCAGCCCCTTATCCGAGCACGCAGCCCGGCCGGTCAGGAAAGGGGGTGGGGACGAGCGAGTGCCCCCCCTCCTGAACCGTACCAGGCCGCATGCCCTCAACATGGGGGGGTAAGTGCTTTGGGGAGGGGGCACCTCCAAAGCACCTTGTCCCCATGTTGATGAGGACAAGGGCCTCTTCCCGACAACCCTGGCCGTTGGTTGTTGGGGTCTGCGGGCGGAGGGCTTATTGGAATCCGGGAGCCCCCTTTAGTAAGGGGGCCCCCCAGATCCCGGCCCCCCACCCTATGTGAATGAGTATGGGGTACATGGTACCCCTATCCATTCACCTAGGGAAAAAAGTATCAATTAAAAAAAAAACACACTACACAGGTTTTAAAAGTAATTTATTAGGCAGCTCCGGCGGTCTTCTTCCGACTTCGGGGGTCTTCTTCTGACTTCGGGGTCTTCTTCCGTCGTCTCTCGGTGTTCGGCTTCTTCTCCCAGGCCACCTCCGATATCTTCTTCCAGCTCTTTTGCTAGTGGGGGCCCGGTCTGCTGCCACTGTCCGGTTCTTCTCTGGTATCTTCTGCCGGACTCCCCCGATATCTTCTTCCAGCTCTTTTGCTAGCGGGGGGCCCGGTCTGCTGCCGCTGTCCGGTTCTTCTCTGGTATCTTCTAAAGGACTCCCCCGCTATCTTCTTCCAGCTCTCTTGCTAGCGGGGGCCCGGTCTGCTGCCGCTGTCTTGTCGCCGCTGTCTTGTTGCCGCTGTCTTGTCGCTTCTTCTCTTCTCTTCTTCCGATGTTGACACGACGCTCTCTCCTGCTGGAATGCTGTGTGCGAGCTGCGCAGCCATTTATATAGGCGGTGACCCCGCCCCCTTATGACGTCACAGTCCCAGCATGCGCAGGGACTCTGGCGTCATAAGGGGGCGGCGTTCCCCCTCATGATTCATACCAGACAGCTGTCAGCACTGTCTGTCGCTCATCGCGAAAGGAAAAAAAATTTTTCCTTTCCCGATCAGCGAGCCATCTCGGTGCTGGCTCCCATGATGGGGCTCGCAGGTGTCAAATCTCGCCGATAAAAGCGGCGAGATTGACACAATATCGCAGTCACCTACTGTAGAAGAGTACGTCGTCGGCAAACGCTGCAAGTTTAGACCCTTTTGCATTTAGTACGGAGGACCATCTCAGCTCTTAAGTACTTTTTTGCTATTATCCAGGGATGTTTGGTACGGGGATGTCCAGATTTTTACAGAAGTCCTGGAGGTCTTCCAAGAACCTTAGTCTGATCATTCTTCCTTCTTTCAGTACTATTAAAGATGTTGGGAACCCCCAGCTGTATTTAATATTGACCATCCTCAATTGTTCCAGCAGTGGCTTTAGTTGCCGTCTCCGCGCCAAAGTTCCTGCAGATAGGTCAGAAAATATTTGTAATTCCGTGCTCTCGAAAAGTACTGGGTGGGCTCCTCCAAGTTTATTCCATATCTTGGCTTTATCTTCATATGAATGAAATTTAATGATGACGTCCTTGGATGGTTCCTGTCTCAGGTTTGGAGGTTTCCTGACCCTATGCACCGGATCTATCTTTCACCTGGGGAGGGCTTCTTCCCAAACTCTTACCCTCCCAAGTTGATCTGGTCTGTTCGTTTTAATGTGCTATGAAAAATCAGTTGCATAGCTCCAGTGACGGGGTGAGGGTCATTAATTCGTCTTTCCCTTCCTCAGACAGGGATCAGTCTAGGATCATTCATTGAGAAAAGCGTGTTGAGGATCAGGGGGGAATGCTGTATGCCGGCAGGCTCCGTCCGGTCCCGGCAGGAATGTTAGTATCTCCGTCGCCTCTCAAGCCAGTGGTGAGCCTTTAACGCCTGAGCTCATCGCCCGCTGGATCCGAGTGGGAGTTTCCTCTGGGTTTCCTCTGCCAATGCCTTGGCGTGCTCTCACCCCGCTCTGCTTCCTCCTGTTCCTCCGAGCCGCCTTCGCTCCCTCACACCGGCGGCGCCATCAGGCCCTTCCCCCAACTCTGACACGTCACGTCAGCATCATGTGTTACCTGAGTGCCCCAAGTGCACTTTCAAGTGCACTTGCAGTGCAAAGTGGATTTGCCTTTCGTAAATCAACCCCACAGTGTAACAATTCTAGAGAATGCTGGCGGGAACCATTGGTTACATTTGCCTGCTACTTCCCTCTAGTGATCTCTAGATTTCTTACATTGTATCTTTTGTTACAAAGACATATGTATATCCTATGCCCCTGAGCTCCATCTAGTGGCCATACATGCCCATAATAAAACAAATTCATTCAGAAGAGAAAAAAGCCCAAAGAATGTTAGTTTTTTCCCATTTCACATAGAAAAATGTACATTGGGAGTCACTGTATGAATTTTGTTTATAAATAGACCCTAGAAATTCATGACAGAAACTGAATTTTATATAGTAATGTTCAACAACCCATAGTAACACTTGGCTGGTGAGCTTTGTTAGTATATACAGTATAATCTATAAGCCATAAAGTTTATTTTGAAAAAATCCTTAAGGCAAAGCAGCTCTTTGAAATGATTAATTGTACACCATTAGGTAACAACAGGGCTTTTTTTCAGCAGGAACGCGGGGGAACGCAGTTCCGGCACCTCCAACACTGTATGTAATAGCAAGGGGTGCTGGGGTGTGCTGGAAAGTCTATAGAAGCTGTCTGCAGGGGATCAGTTGTCATTGGAGGTGATATATTTATCAAGATGGTCTATTGTTGCTGTTGTGGGGATCTATTGTTGCTAAAGGTGGGTCTTATGTTGCTGGGGGGTAAATTGTTACTGGGAGGAATGTACTGTTGGGAGGGGTTTGCTGTTGCTGGCTGCTGGAGGGTCTATTGATTATTGATTGATTATTGCTGTCTGCAGAGAGATCTGTTGTTGCTGCCAGGGGTCTATTGTTGCTGACTGGGTATTTTGTTATCGGGGGGGGTCTATTGTTGCTAGCTGCAGGGGATCGATTTTACTGCTTTTATTATCATCATTAACAAATTCCATAACCACAAAATGATACTTGGCTCTGTATTCTCTAAAAGGGCTGTACTGGGAGGTGGGTAGGGGATGGGACCAAGCAACGGTGCTCGGAGGTGGATATGGGCGGAGACAGCGGGTGAGTCAAAAAGCAAAAGTTCCAGCACCTATTCTCTGAGGAAAAAAAGCCCTGGGTAACAGTATAATGCAAAACACCCAGTGAGACAAATCCAATTGTAGTGCTTGAGCTAGTTCATGGACGATTTGTCTGATGTATGGAGAATGCACCTCTCAGCACCACGTGATTCCACTCCCCTAGGTGATACACTTACCAGAGTTATGTTAAAACACGACTTGGATAAATTATGCCCCAAACAGCAACATCAAAGGAATATCCTCCACAATATCTCAAATAGCTCGCCGGGACAATGGATTGGTGCCTCCAATTCACAATATTCTCCCTCATGTGACCGTAAGCAAGTTCATGGGCTCGAACATAAAGGAAAACAATGCTCATAGCCCCCATAGCATAACTCTGTTAATTTTTTATAATATAACAGCTCCCCCTTAACCCTATGCATTTACAAAAACATGGTTAAAAGAAAGCATTTAAAAAAAACATAGCACTGTGAACCAACACTCAATATGCTCTCACCGTTCGTAAAGATTCATTCGTCTGCGGTGATTCCCGGGAGGAGATCAAATCAGTAGACTAGTACAGCAAGATGTGTAGTCAACCCTATACAGTATATTCTAAATTTAGGTATATCTAAAACAAAGAACAACAAATATAGTGTAGTTTACAGTCCTTAGATGTGGTGGCTGCATTTATTTTTCAGGCATTTTTTCCTTTTTATTTTCACCTGGTGATCCTGCCAGTAACACACTCTTGGTCCTAGAGGGTGACTCTCACGCACTGTACTGTATTCATGAAGTAGTGTTGTCACCATAAAACAGGACTACAAACACCTACTTTGATAGACCACCTAGCACCCTGCCTGGGTGCTTCCGCCAAAATACAGCCTTATCCACTCTGAAACCAGGTATTATAGCTGAGCATTGCACCCAAGAACTAGACAACACTAGCTTAGGTGCAAACTGGAACCGACTTTCTTGTAAATTCACACAGAATGTATACCACACAAAATCAGGTAAGATTGATCACATTACCCTAAACCAGGGATCCTCAAACTACAGCCCTCCAGCTGTTGCGGAACTACACATCCCATCCCATTGTAAAACTCTAACATTCACAGACATGGCTAGGCATGATGGCAATTGTAGTTCTTGAACAACTGGAGGGCCGTAATTTGAAGACCCCTGCCCTAAACAATGCAAACTGAACACAGCAATATAATCATCAGCACATCTAATGAGCAGCGAACATAAACATAAACAGTAATCTAATTAAACAGTAAACTAATTAATGATTAGTCTCCTAGACAAGCCTAGGTGACTCAGGTCAGTGCCCACCTAGACAGTTTGGCACCAGTCCCACAGATGCAGTGCCTTGCAAAAGTATTCACCCCCTTGGATTTTTACCCATTTTGTTACATTACAACCTTTAGTTCAATGTTTTGCTAATCTGAATTACATGTGGTGTATCAGAACACAATAGTCTAAGTTGGTCTAAGTTGGTGAAGTAAAATTAAAAAAATATATACATAAAACTATTTTTCAGAAATTAAAAACTGATAATTGGCATGTGCATATGTATTCACCCCTTTGTTATGAAGCTCATAAAAAGCTCTGGTGCAACCAATTACTTTCAGAAGTCACATAATTAGTGAAATAATGTTTACCTGTGTGCGATCCAATGCCTCGTACACACGATCAGACTTTCCGCCAACAAAACCGTGGAATTTTGTCCGAAGGGTGTTGGCTCAAACTTGTCTTGCATACACACGACCACACAATTGTTGGCCAACAATTACAAACGTACTAGATGTACTACGTGGTTTTTCAGCTCTTTAGCGCCACCCTTTGGGCTCCTTCTGCTAATTTCGTGTTAGTAGAAGTTTGGTGAGTGTTGATTTGCGCTTTTCTTTTCGTGTTTTTCATTTAGCGCTTTTCAGTTCGCGCTTTTCATTTCGTGCTTTTCAGCTAGTTCCTGAACGGCCGTTCATCAACCAGACATGCTGCGGAATCGGAGGAGATAACGTGTTATTTATTATTGGCCTTGGAGTTATTGCTTTTATTTTTTTGGTTGAATAATGATTTGGTATATTTTCTATATTTTTGAATGTATAGAATGCACTTTTTGGTTACGTTCTATTGGCAGATAGCATGTCTAATATTATTTGTTTTCTTTTTTTAATGCACAATAACAAAATTGTGGAGAATAATACTTGGCTATGTGTTTTACTTTAAATGAAAGTTTGGGAGTAGGTAGTTACATTTTTTAAAAATACAATGTAAAATTAACAAGGGAACCAACATACAATAGTTGTATCTTTGATCTTAAAAACTAGGGAATAAAGGTGTTGTGGTAACTTGCCCAAAGAAAAAAAAAAAGCATAATAATATTATTCTTGATATCACTAGGAAAAAAAAAGCCTTTGGAAATTAGTTTGCAATAACTCCTTTAGTATCACCAGCAAAGCAGCTTCATAATTATCCCATTAAAGAAGAAGAGAATGTGCGTTGTATTTGGAGATTTCACAATTTGCCACGTCACAAATGTTAATTCTCCATTACGAACGCTAGTTTACAAGACCGACCGCTTGAGACTGGAGTATCTGTACATAGGATGACAATAAGCCGTACACTCCATAGAGTTGGGCTTCATGGCAAAGTGGCCAGAAGAAAGCCATTACTTTCAGCAAAAAACAAAATGGCACGTTTTGAGTTTGCAAAAAGGCATGTGGTAGACTCCCAAATTGTATGGAAGAAGGTGTTCTGGTCTGATGAGACTAAAATTTAACTTTTTAGCCATCAAAGAAAACACGATGTCTGGTGCAAACCCAACACATTACATCACCCAAAGAACACCATCCCAACAGTGAAACGTGATGGTGGAAGCATGATGCTGTGGGAATGTTTTTTAGCAGTCAGGACTGGGAAACTGGTCAGAGTTAAGGGAAAGATGGATGGTGCTAAATACAGGGATATTCTTGAGCAAAACCTGTACCACTCTGTGTGTGATTTGAGGCTAGGATGGAGGTTCACCTTCCAGCAGGACAATGCCCCTAAACACACTGCTAAAGCAACACTTGAGTGGTTTAAGGGTAAACATGGAAATGTGTTGGAATGGCCTAGTCGAAGCCCAGACCTCAATCCAATAGAAAATCTGTGGTCAGACTTAAAGATTGCTGTTCACAAGTGCAAACCATCCAACTTGAAGGAGCTGGAGCAGTTTTGCAAGGAGGAATGGGCAAAAATCCCAGTGGTAAGATGTGGCAAGCTCATAGAGACTTATCCAAAGTGACTTGTGGGAGCTGTGATAGCCGCAAAAGGTGGCTCTACAAAGTATTGACTTTAGGGGGGTGAATAGTTATGCACATTGACTTTTTCTGTTATTTTGTCCTATTTGTTGTTTGCTTCACAATAAAAAAAAAAATCTTCAAAGTTGTGAGCATGTTCTGTAAATTAAATGATGCAAATCTTCAAACAATCCAGGTAATTCCAGGTTGTGAGGCAACAAAACACGAAAAATGCCAAGGGGGGTGAATACTTCTGCAAGGCACTGTACACAAAGTACATCACACATGCTCTCAGGTGTTTGGCTTTCACTGGTGTAATCTGTCCACTACAAACAATTCATGATAAGACAAAACTCATACAATGTTCCAGCAGTCTGAAAAAAGTGGAAATAATTTATCTTCATAGATTTCTTGAGGAATATTGTTGATAAATATTTTGGTTCCAAGTGGAGAAACTTCTCCAACTCAGTCTGCAGGAGGGCCACCATATTTCCTCTGACCATTCACCTGTACATACCTGTAATATTACACATTTCCCTCCACTCCAGAAGGGAAGCTTTATTGTCTTTATTCAGAGAATTGTTCAAAGCCTTGTTCTCAGTGTTCATCAAGTTGTTGTCCATCATTCGAGAATGATCTGCTATCTCCATTGGATCAGAGGCTGAACTGAGCTGTTTTCCATGCTCTGACCGTGAGAAGCAGACAAAACCCCCAGTCTCCTCCATGGGGCATAATCAGTGGGTAGGAGGCTAGCCCCTTGTCCCCTCCAAAAGCCCCTCTACCGGTGGGGTTTGTCACACCTATCCTTTTCCATAACAGAGCAATTTTATAGTCCTCAGAGATATCTGGGATAGATGTAATAGATAGGAGTGCAGCATGACATAGAGCACAGGAAGTTATCATTTTACTATATTTCTGGCAGGATCACCAGGTATTTCTTTGTCTCTATTGGACAGATATAACAAAGTGATTTTAATGGTATATTTAACCTCCTGCCACCCACGTAAACCATATGTGTTGTGACAAAGAGGGTGAGCTTTACCCTCCACATTCCGCACATATGCATCTATGGGCAGCATAAATTTCTGTGCTGAGTACTGCGTGTTTCCAGCACAGAGATCCAGCTGTGAAAGACAGCTCTCAGTCTGTACTAATGTACTAGCAGGAATGGCTCCCAATCATGTGACCACTGTGATAGCCAATCACAGTGGTCACATAATTAGGCAGACCTTCCTGCCCCCTGGAGGTAATAGCAGCAGGTAAAGGGGCGCAGGGGCTGGGTGGGAAGGGGGTTATCAGAACAAAAGGGAGGTTGAAGGAGAAGTTCATTGTTTGGGTGTACAACCACTTTAATGAATAGTTTTTATCGCTGTCCTGAGTCCTCTGCTTCATATTCTTAAACCGAAATCTTGCTTCCTAAGAGCGTACATTTAGTGCTGCTGGAGAATTCAGGCTGTATTTGTTCATATGCTCGCCTATAAGCCTGGAAATCACTGGAAGCATTGAATGAAAAAATATTGTATGTGTATGTTATCAGCTGCGCTGTCATTGAACCATTGCACTGTGTAAATTGTTTCCAGTACAGAAGCAAGCATCTTCAGATGTAAAGTAAATAACAAGCCCGAGTTACATTTTTATGTACCTTTTTACAGCTCTTCTTTTTTATGTCCCCGTCACATGTGCGGCATTTATAAATATTTTACTTTTATTGTGACAAAAATAAAAAAATCACATGAACTGTATTTCAAGGCAAGGCAACGGTTGCAAGACATGGAAAATGCAGAATTCTATGTATTTCTCATGCTGTGCATGTATGAGTTTATTCATAAAGGTTAGTCTGCAGAAAACTATAATAGGCAATGAGAAACGATAGAATAAAAACACTACAATCGTTTGGGCCAGTTTTGTTTAAATTTTTTCAAAATTTGTTTAATGTTTTTAATCCGTTGTTTTTTTTCTCCTTATATTCCAACTTTGCTTTAAAAAAATATTTAGGGTATATCTAAACCTTTACTGAATAACACATGATGTTTGTTAAACCCCTTTGTATTATAAGAAATTGCCATGTTTTCATCTAATAACAAATTGAAACACAAGCGTACTGATATGGGAAAAACTGGAGCATGTAGTTTAAAGTGGAGAAGATCACACAAATAAATATATATACAGGTGCATCTCAGAAAATTAGAATATCATCAAAAACTTAATTTATTTCAGTAATTCAATTCAAAAAGTGAAACGCGTATATTTTATATACAGTATCTCACAAAAGTGAGTACACCCCCTCACATTTTTGTAAATATTTTATTATATCTTTTCATGTGACAACACTGAAGAAATTACACTTTGCTACAATGTAAACTACAATGTAACTCAACACACAGCCATTAATGTCTAAATCACTGGCAAGAAATGTGAGTACACTCCTAAGTGAAAATGTCCTAATTGGGTACAAAGTGTCAATATTTTGTGTGGCCACCATTATTTTCCAGCACTGCCTTAACCCTCTTGGGCATGGAGTTCCCCAGAGCTTCACAGGTTGCCACTGGAGTCCACTTCCACTTCTCCATGACGACATTGCGGAGCTGGTGGATGTTAGAGACCTTGCGTTCCTCCCCCTTCGTTTGAGGATACCCCACAGATGCTTAATATGGTTTAGGTCTGGAGACATGCTTGGCCAGTCCATCACCTTTACCCTCAGCTTCTTTAGCAAGGCAGTGGTCGTCTTGGTGGTGTGTTTGGGGTCGTTATCATGTTGGAATACTGCCCTGCGGCCCAGGAGGGGACCATGCTCTGCTTTAGTATGTCATAGTACATGTTGGCATTCATGATTCCCTCAATAGAGTGCCAGTCTCCAGTGCCGGCAGAACTCATGCAGCCCTAGACCATGACACTCCCACCACCATTCTTGACTGTAGGCAAGACACACTTGTCATTTTACTCCTCACCTGGTTGCCATCACACACACTTGACACCATCTGAACCAAATAAGTTTATCTTGGTCTCATCAGACCACATGGTACTAGTAATCCATGTCCTTAGTCTGCTTGTCTTCAGCAAACTGTTTGCTGGCTTTCTTGTGCATCATCTTTAGAAGCCTGGGACAACAGCCATGCAGACCAAATTGATGCAGTGTGTGGCGTATAGTCTGAGCACTGACAGAAAGTGAGGTGAAATCTTCTGAACAGGGGCACATACAGCAAAACAAATGTTACAGGGGTGTTAACCCTTCCCTATGCTATCCAAAAAGTTTAAAAATAGTTTTTTTGGCTGGAGCTACACTTAAAAAATGTACCTGTTCGGACTTACAAACAGATTCAACTTAAGAACAAACCTACAGTCCCTAACTTGTTTATAACCCGGGGACCCCCTGTAGCATGAGTTTGCTTCTATGTGTTTTATGGTAACTTGATGTTCTTCCTACAGAAAGCATCATTAGATAAGAAGAATCATTACATCATGACAGAAAAAATAACAGCCTACAGGTGTTTTTTGTCTTTCAACTTTATGAATGATAACACTCTTTCAATCCTAAATCAGATGTTCGTTTTTTTTTTTTTGTTTTTTTTTGGTGAATATGTGAAATCAAGAGAAATCCTAATTACGGTAATTACGTTCAAACACCATTAAGATGTATTCTACTGTATTCCATTCTCCACACCTTAGGCACTCACATGTATAAATTTATTATCACCCAATCCAAGCAAAGTGTATAAGCAAAATAAATATGGCTTCATTATAGGAGGATTTTTTAACTTAGACAAGCAAAATGCTGAAATTACTCAGGTTAGAGCAGTAATAAAATGTAAAAATAAACACAAAACCCTGTTATATTCAATAGTCTCAGATAAGATCCTCTGTGATCTACTGTGATACTTCCTGCCTAAAAATTACAGTATTGCTGATTTTGGTTTTTACAGCTCATTTAAAAAAATCTTGACAGTATGTCAGAATATACAAAGGTGTAATAATACACAGAAAATTATTCATTTTACTATAGCTGATTTTTCTTATGGCTTTAATTTGATTTCTTTTCTCTGGATGTCATTTTACTTGCACTTTTAGTTGATAAGAGTGGCAAATTAAACTGTGCACAGTGATTACTTATTTACCAACTTGTCTGCTTAGTGCTGACATTTTATTTGTCAGCACACGTAGTTATGTCATTTGGCTTAGATCATGGATCAAATGTATTGTGCATCATAAAGAACAATGGAAATGGAGATGAAGTTTTCCAACCAGCTGGATATTTCCTTATCCAATTTTATTCTATTGGGGCCCATTTACAGTTTGCTGCTTCTGTGCCTTTGTTAATGCACACATGCTAAAGGTAATTGTTCAACACGTTAATGTGTGCTGCGTATGGCAGCCCACTCACATGTTTAGGCTTCCAAGGCACCAAAACAGACCAAAAAATGGGCATGCAATTTTTCTTTCAGGGCAGCCAGCCACGTCATGGTGTGCTGCAACCCATTGGGTCAAAGCTGCACTGCCTTAGTCAAAGTGTTTGGCACCACAATGTGCTAACACATTTAACATGCATGTATCATGTGTAACCTGGACTGTAGCAGATAACTTCTCTGGAACATCCTGCAATTTTTGTAATGCTCATCTATGGAGTGTCTCAAATGCAGGGGGCAGCCATCTTGGCTGCGTCTGGAGGATGGTTATTGGCTGATGCAACAGAGCAAGAAAATGGTGAACTGGGTGGCTGGAGAAAGGGAGCCTTTCCTTTGCCACCGTCCTGCAGAATGCAGGGGGAAGCCACTGTGGGGATCATGTGCTGCTCCAACCATTTTCCTGTGCTGAGCGTCTGAGAGAGAGCACCGCAAGGTTGCAGTGAAGGGTGAACAGTGGTCTGTGGCCAGAGCTTGGTGGAGCTATTTGATGCTGTGCTACCCATGAGAAGAGGGCTGGTCATTTGAGGGGTCCTGGAAGTAAGCAGGTGTGTGGGAAAGAGACTGAGATTTTGCTGGATGAACATTTGGATGGGGCCAGTCACCCTGCAGGTGGGGGTACCAGTTCACATGCAGTGCACTCATCGATGCCCAGGACCAGGCAGGAACCGCGTTCATGTGAAAATCAAATATTATGGCGTTCCCTGGCTTAGAGACAAGCTATACATCATGTGCAGTAATAAATATATAGAGTTCCACTGTAAGAGATCTGTCCTGTGTCACTACACACCTTCACTTGATGTATGTTACATTTAGGAGGGACACTGTAGAGCCCTCTCCATTAGTCCAGGCAGCGTACCTCTGCTACCTCACTCCCAGTGACAGAATGAGGTCCTGCCATGCACATAGCACGGACCTCATGCATGCACTTGTTAACTCCTTCACTTTTCCGTATCATGCGGCTAAGCTATGGGTCCCCGTAATGCAGGTTAGGTCCCTATACCTTCAGGGTACTGATCTGTGGGGAGAGAGCTAGATCACCAACCCCTACCGGGGGAACCTTCACCATGCCAGGTACCACCTCCTTGGAGGTAGTAACCAGTTAGGTTAGATCAAATCGCCCTGCAGTTCTTATTTAACTAGGGCCATGGTGTTGGTGGAGACACAGGGCTGCAAGTAAACGTCCTGAAAGCTCAGGTATGGGGAAGTCCAGTAAAGGTGTGCTGGTGCTATCCGAAACATCCCTAGTAGGTAGAGTCGACACTGATGGTTTCAGCAGTGCAGCAACAGATTGGTTCAGTGGTTCCTGAGAGCAGATGGGAGGTGAAGGCGTAAACTGCACAGGTAGCTCTCCTAGCACAGGGGTAGAGATTGGCAGCTCAAACCCTAGACAGCTCCTTCCTGTTAACCATAAATCTCTGTGAGGGCAGCAGTGAATGATGAAATCCCAGAACAGGTAGTTGCAACATCTCTATGGGAACAGGAGAACTGGATGTAGTGGGAGGGACCTGCGGTATGGGAAGACCACCTGGGCTCAAGTCGTAGGGCTTCTTGGAGCCATCTAGCCTCTGGAAGAGGAAGGTTTCACATACTTGGATACCTTCAGGGTACTGACAGGTGGGGAGGGAGCTAGATCATCGACCCCCTAGCTACCGGAGGACCCTCAGACAAGCCAGGTAACACGCCTTATGACTGGCTGCAATGTACCTTGCGCTAGTTCTTGGTTACCCATAGCAACTGCATTATGCCTCCTTCTTGTCTTGCTGAGTACACCTTTCATAGTGGCTTACTTCATACCCCACATGTGCCTCACTGCTGCTTGCTATGGGGGCACTTGTGCATGCTCACTCCTGAGCCCCACTCTGTGAGTACACTTGGTACACTCAGCCCTGCCCCCCGCTTCACCTTACTGGCTGTGATTGATAGCAGCAGGAGCCAACGCTGTTGTGTATTAGCCAATGAGTAGGAAGAGACCTGGCAGAGCAGCTGCTCTTGTGCACCTCGCTGGATCGCGATCAGGCTCAGGAAAGTTTTAGGGGGGCTGCTGGGGAAGCTGCATACTGAAGGCTTTTTACCTTCATGCATAGAATGCATGATGGTAAAAAACCTTCAGCTATTAGGACCACTTTAACAGTCATTTCTGGACAAAGCAATGCAACAAATAAGAAAAAGTCCTAAATACAGTGCCTTGAAAAGCGTTCCTACCCCTTGAAATTTTCCACATTTTGTCATGGTACAATCAAAAACGTGAATGTATTTTATTGGGATTTTATGTGATAGACCAACACAAAGTGGCACATAATTGTGAAGTGGAAGCAAAATGATAAATGATTTTTTAATTTTTTTACAAATAATTATTTGAAAAGTGTGGCGTGCATTTGTATTTAGCCCCCTTTACTCTGATATCCCTAACTAAAATGATCTAGGAGAACCAATTGCCTTCAGAAATCACCTAATTAGAAAATAGAGTCCACCTGTGCATAATATAATCTCAGTATAAATACAGCTGTTCTGTGAAGCCCTAATAGATTTTTTAGAGAACCTTAGTGAACAAACAGCATCATGAAGGCCAAGGAACACACCAGATAAGTCAGGGATAAAGTTGGGGATAAATTTAAAGCAGGGTTTGGTTAGAAAAAAATATCCCTAGCTTTGAACATCTCACGGAGAATTGTTCAATCCATCAACCGAAAATGGAAAGAGTATGGCACAATTGCAAAACTACCAAGAAATGGCCGTCCACCTAAACTGACAGAGAGAGAAAACACAGGCGCCTCTGAGCGTGGACTGTAATATTTATTAATAAAGGTGCATTAAAAACTCACATAGAGGCACAGGCACATGGGGGTCCAGTAAACCACGCTGTCAACCGTCCAGGCTCTGTGCAGTAACCGTGTCTCCCACATCCAGGTGGTGTGGAATGTCCTGGCCAGCAGGATGCTGTGGTGCTCGAGTGGGATCCAAACCGTGGGTTGGAGTGCAGCTGAGGTTCGGTGGAGGGGGCTGGAACGCAGCGCTGGGCGAGATGGCATCACTGGCTTGCTCGAGCTTGAGAAAGGAGAGCGCACTGTACACATGAAGAATCGTTCTTGCCAAACCAATCTTTTAACCTTCTATGAGGAGGTGAGCTGCCATCTAGATAAAGGGAGGCCCGTAGACGTGGTGTATCTGGATTTTGCAAAAGCATTTGATACAGTTCCCCATAAACATTTACCGTACAAAGTAAGGTCCGTTAGCATGGACCATAGGGTGAGTACATGGATTGAAAACTGGCTACAGGGGCATGTTCAGAGGGTAGTGATAAATGGGGAGCACTCGTAATGGTCCGGAGTGGAAAGTGGGTTCCCCCAGGGTTCTGTTCTGGGGCCAATCCTATTTAATTTATTCATAAACAACCTGGAGGATGGGATAAACAGCTCAATCTCAGTATTTGCGGAGGATAATTAGCTAAGCAGGGCAATAACAGGATTTGGAAACTTTGCAAAAAGACCTGAACAAATTAATGGGGTGGGCAACTACATATCAAATGAGGTTTAATGTAGAAAAATGTAAAATAATGCATTTGGGTGGCAAAAATATGAATGCCATCTACTCATTGGGGGAGAAACTCTGGGGGAATTTAGGATGGAAAAGGACCTGGGGGTCCTAATAGATGATAGGCTCAACAATGACATGCAATGCCAAGCTACTGCAAGCAAAGTAAACAGAATATTGGCATGCATTAAAAAGGAGTTTAACTCCAGAGATAAAACGATAATTCTCCTGCTCTACAAGGCTCTGGTCCAGCTGCACCTGGAGTATGCTGTCCAGTTCTGGGCATCAGTCCTCAGGAAAGGTTATGAGCACTGAACTTATTCTCTCTGGAGAAGAGACGCTTGAGAGCGGATATGATTTCAATGTACAAATACTGTACTGGTGACCCCATAATAGGGCTAAAGCTTCTTCACAAAAGGGAATTTAATAAGAAACGCGGCCAATCACTTAGAAGAAAAGCGGTTTAACCTTAAACTGCGTAGAGAGTTCTTTACTGTAAGAGCGGTTAGGATGTGGAATTCTCTTCCACAGGCAGTGGTTTCAGTGGGGAGCATCAATAATTTCAAAAAACTATAAGATAGGCACCTGCACCACCATAACATACAGGGATACACAATGTAATACTGACATAAAGTCACACATATAGGTTGGACTTGATGGACTTGTGTCTTTTTTCAACCTCGCCTACTATGTTATTATGTAACATCTCCCCAGTGTGCATGCTCCAAAACGTGTCGCCATGTGCCAATATACAGATACCTCTATGTGAGTTTTTAATGCACCTTTATTATTAAATGTTACAGTCCATGCTCAGAGGCGCCTGTGTTTTCTCTCTCTCTCTCTGCACGTTTGGAGTTCGCTTCTATTTCCCCTGCAAGGCTTGCCCTGTCACAGTGGACTTTTTTCCATTATACAGAGCTGGTCAGGTCAAAGGACTTTTAATGGACTTTTGTTAAAATTAACATCCAATAGGCTGCCCCACTACTCCATGTCTACCTAAACTGACAAGCCGGTCAAGGAAAGCATTATTTAGAGAAGCAGCCAAGAGGCCCATGGTAACTCTGGAGGAGCTGAAGAGATCCACAGCTCAGGTGGGAGAATCTGTCCACAGGACAACTATTAGTTGTGCACTCCACAAATCTGGCCTTCATGGAAGAGTGGCAAGAATAAAGCCATTGTTGAAAGAAAGCCATAAGAAGTCCCGTTTGCAGTTTGAGAGAAGCTATGTGGGGGACACAGCAAACATGTGGAAGAAGGTGCTCTGGTCAGATGAGACCAAAATTGAACTTTTTGGCCTAAAAGCAAAACGCTATGTGTGGCAGAAAACTAACACACCATCCCCACTCTGAAACATGGCGGTGGCAGCATCATGTTGTGGAGATGCTTTTCTTTAGCAGGGACAGGGAAGTTAGTCAGAGTTAATGGGAAGATGGATATTATCAAATACTGGGGAATCTTAGAAGAAAACTGTAATGCCGCATAGACACGATCAGAAATTCTGCCAGCAAAAGTCAGATGTGAGCTTTTGGTCAGAAGTTCTGACTGTGTGTATGCACCATCGGACTTTTGCTGGCAGAATTCCAGCCAGCAAAAGATTGAGAGCAGGTTCTCTATTTTTCGGTCGGGAAAAGTTCCTATCCGAAAATGCGTTAGTCTGTATGCAATTCGGACGCGCAAAAAATCACACATGCTCGGAAACAATTGGACACATGCTCGGAAGCACTGAACTTCATTTTCTCAGCTCGTCGTAGTGTTGTACGTCACCGCGTTCTTGACGGTCAAAAGTTCGGAGAACTTTTGTGTGACACTGTGTATGCAAGCCAAGCTTGAGCAGAATTCCGTCGGAAAAACCATCCAAGTTTTTTCTGATGGAAATTCCGCTCGTGTGTACACAGCATTAGAGCCTGCAAAAGGCTTGAGACTGGGGCGGAGATTTACCTTCCAGCTGGACAACGACCCTAAACATACAGCCAAAGCTACAATGGGATGGTTTAGATCAAAGCATATTCATGTGTTAGAATGGCCCAGTCAAAGTCCAGACCTAAATACAAATTGAGAATCTGTGGCAAGACTTGAAAATTGCTGTTCCCAGACGCTCTCCATCCAATCTGACAGAGCTTGAGCTATTTTGCAAAGATGAATGGGCAAAAATGTCACCCTCTAGATGTGTAAAGCTGGTAGAGACATACCCAGAAAGACTTGCAGCTGTAATTGCAGCAAAAAGTAGTTCTACAAAGTATTGACTCGGGGGGCTGAATACAAATACACACCACACTTTTTTAGATATTTATTTGTAAAAAAAATTGGAAAACCATTTCTCATTTTCCTTCCACTTCACAATTATGTGCCACTTTGTGTTGGTCTATCACATAAAATCCCAATAAAATACATTTATGTTTTTGGTTGTAACATGACAAAATGTGAAAAATGTCAAGGGGTATGAATACTTTTTCAAGGCACTGTATTGACCTTACTATAAGCAAGAGCCCTTACCTATGCTGATGGCTAGTAGGTCTGCGATACAATTTGCAGCTGTTGATATCTTTTTCTCCTGTTAGAGCACTCACATAGAGTAATGAAACAGGTGGCCAAAAGGCCTCTTACCACAGAAGATGATCCAAATCAGTCCCCTGAAGGCCAGGTGAAAGGTCATTCCCTACTACCTACGTCTCAAGCCACCATCTATTCAGCAGTGGCATAGTTCAGTCCTCTTCAGGAGTCAGCTGACAGTCCTCCACAGCCCTACTGTCTACTGCATATGGCTCCCTACATCTGCCTCCAGCGTGGGCTCTTCTCTCCCTCCCTGGGTGCCAGTGTGTGGGGCTAAAAACAGGATTTATGATGGCAGCCACTCAAGTTCCCCTTTTGGTCTTGTCTTGAGCACACTTTCTGTCACCAGTGGATGAGGCTAAAGATCCAATATCCATCACCATGATCTGCAGCAAAAGAAAAATGTTCTGCTTCACAGCTTAAAGGTCCATCAGCCAAGTTACATATCTTTAGCTCACTGTGACCTTATTTTCAAAATAAAATATGTTGGCCAACCTGTTCTTTAGCAGCTAAAGATCTGTGTTATGGTTCTGTTGTAACATAGCCCTTCAGAAATCATACAATGCAGTTATACAAGAAGTCAGCAAAATGTTAACCCTGCCTCATCACTTTATGGTGCATAAAGAAAACATATACCTTTTTCAATTATTTGTCCAAATGCAAAAAAAAAAAAAAAAAGAGATCAGCTACTTGTAAAAGTAAAATGACCGTCTCCTATTAAAATATGCGCTACAGTTATAAGTACATCCGTGCTTGCAAGTCCCCCTGAAAATGTCCAAAAATACTTGTTGATCTTATCTTATCTTATGTTGTTAGCCCGATTGTGATAGCAATATAGTTAAATAAAGAAACAAAATAAATTATAGTAAAATAAATAAATATAATTAAAAAAATTTAAAGTGCCCTCTTATCCCCATACGCACCCTAGTGCAAACATGCAGTGTAAGGTGTGCACGTGTATGGAAAACATAAATTGCACCATATATGTTGGGTATCACCGCCACTGTCAGAGGGAGAGCAATAATTCTATGTTAACTGTAAACCGACAACCTGTAAAGGCCTTTAGAGCATCACCTATGGAGAATTTTAGGTACCAGAGTTTAATGTGATATATTGTGTATGTTTGCACTAAATTCATTTTAGTTTTTCCTGAGAATTTGCATTTAATAAAGAGCTGCACAAAAATTGTGGCTAAAAAAATTGCAACTGTCCCTATTTTATTCTTCAGGGTCTCTGCTTACAGAAAATATATAATTGTTTGGAGGGGTTTAAAGTAATTTCTAGCAAAATATTTAGCCTATGGCATGTAGAAAAAAATGTAAAAATTGCCCCCCCCCCCGTAGACTAGTGGTTAACCGCTTCCGGACCAGCCACCGCAGTTTTAGTGCGGCAGGTTGGCTCCCCTGCGCGAAACCACGTAAATGTACATGGGCTCGCGGGGTCCAGATAGTAGGCGCATGCACGCGCACGCTGCAAAGGGGGGGTGCCGATGCTCGTGGCCACCGTTCGCGATGACCGCCGGCCACGATAGATCGTGAGTTTGAGACACAGAACAGGGACGAGTGTATGTAAATACACACTTCCCTGTTCTGTTCTGAAGAGGAGTCACAGATTGTGTGTTCCTATTAGCTAGGAACCACGATCTGTCACTTCCTGTAGTTAGTCCCCTCCCCCTTCAGTTAGAATCACCTCCCAGAGAACACAGTTAACCCCTTCACCGCCCCCTAGTGTTAACCCCTTCACTGCCAGGGACATTTTTACAGTAATCAATGCATTTTTAATCTCACTGATCGCTTTATTAATGCCAATGGTTCCAAAAATGTGTCAAAATTGTCCGATGTGTCCGCCATAATGTCACAGTCACAATAAAAATTGCAGATCGTCGCTATTACTAGTAAAAAAAAATAATAATTAAAATGCTATAAATCTATCCCCTATTTTGTAGACGCTATAACTTTTGTGCAAACCAATCAATATACGCTTATTGCGAAGAAGAATACATATCGGCCTAAACTGAGGAAAAAAATATTTTTTTATATCATTTTTGGGGGATATTTATTATAGCAAAAAGTAATAAATAATGCGTATTTTTTTCAAAATTGTCGCTCTTTTTTTGTTTATAGCGCAAAAAATAAAAACCGCAGAGGCGATCAAATACCACTAAAAGAAAGCTCTATTTGTGGGAAAAAAAGGACGTCAATTTTGTTTGGGTAGAGCATCGAACGGCTGCGCAATTGTCAGTTAAAACGACGCAGTGCCGGATCGCAAAAAGTGCTCTGGTCAGGAAGGGGGTAAATTCTTCCGGGGCTGAAGTGGTTAATGTTTAATCTGTAGATTGCAAATTAAGACAAAAATATGGTACATAAAGCAAACAAGCTGTATACCTTTCCAGGTTATATTTTCAAATTTTGACTGGAGTGTGCCTTTAGGAATGTGATGCAGCCTCATAAATCTTTTTAGGATTCAGCTCCTGCTCTCATAAATCCAAAACCTTTATACAAGAGTTTCTATTATGGTGCAATCTATGGACGATGCAAATAAAGGAAAGATAATAAACCTATTAAAAAGGTACCAAACCAACTCCAACCTTCTGAGATAGAAACAAGGTGATTTCCTGACCAGCTGGGACATTTGTCTCTGCTCATAAATGGTTTAAATTCATTTAAATCAGTCCAAAAAACTTGTTACCAGCTATGCTGGGTAGAATGTCTGTGGCTACTGGAAATCTGCTTGGTAAATGAGAGCTCATTGGGGATGTACCCAGGACACAGGCTTTGTAGAGCATTGTGGGTTTTATAAGAAGAAAGCACCTCAGTAGCTCTAATTAATATTGGATACAATTCCATATAATAAGAAAAAAGGGTAAGAAACTGCATAGCTCCAAAACTCACATCATTTGGAAGGACTATGCTTCTTTTTTAACTACATTTTTCTGTCCCTCTTCCCTCCTCCTTAGTCCCTAAACCAATCAGATATATAGATCTGTATATAAAAATAGTATTATTTAATCCCAAAAAGTGTTATTCTATACTAGGGGGTCCATAGGCCTGCGCACAGGGTGTGCCAGGTGTGCCTGGGCACACCCTATTCGCCTTGTGTGGTGCCATAGGTGTGCACAGCCTATTGCATTAGGGTGTGCACCTGAAAGCTCAAGCACACATACATATATATATTGTCAAAAGTATTGGGACACCTGCCTTTACATGCACATGAACTTTAATGCCATCTCAGTCTTAGTCCGTAGGGTTTAATATTGAGTTGGCCCATCCTTTTCGCTATAAAGGCTTCAACTCTTCTGGGAAGGCTGTTCACAAGGTTTAGGAGTGTGTCTATGGGAATGTTTGACCATTCTTGCAGAAGGGCGTTTGTGAGGTCCGGCGCTGATGTTGGATGAGAGGGCCTGGCTCACAGTCTCCACTCGAATTCATCCCAAAGGTGTTCTATCGGGTAGAGGTCAGGACTCTATGCAGGTCAGTCAAGTTCCTTCACCCCAAACTCGCCCATCCATGTCTTTATTGACCTTGCTTTGTGCAGTGGTCCAAATCATTTGGTGGAGGGGGGATTATGGTGTGGGGTTGCTTTTCAGGGGTTGGGCTTGGCCCCTTAGTTCCAGTGAAGGGAACTCTTAAGGCGTCAGCATACCAAGACATTTTGGACAATTTCATGCTCCCAACTTTGTGGGAACAGTTTGGGGATGGTCCCTTCCTGTTCCAACATGACTGCGCACCAGTGCACAAAGCAAGGTCCATAAAGACATGGACTTAGCAGGGGTGGTGGGAAATTAACTTCAAGTGCAATAGTTCACATTATAACTGTAACTAAAATGCATACAATTAAGTGTAACACTCTAAAAAATAAAAATTCCAAAGTGCTATAATGGTGTGAACCTCCCAACTAAAAAAGTTGTTGCACTTGAAGGTAAATTGTATTGCAATTATCTGTAGAGGGGTTTCCACCATCCCTGCTAAGGCAGCACTGATGGGCACTGATAGGCAGCACTGATTGGCACTAATAGTCTGCACTGATTGGCAGCACTGATTGGCAGCGTTGATGGGCACTAATTGGTAGCACTGATGTGCACTGATAGGTGGCACTGATAGGCAGCACTGATTGGCACTGATAGGTGGCACTGATGGGCACTGATATGCATCACTGATGGGCTCTTATTGGTAGCACTTATGGGCACTGATAGGCTCTGATTCTCAGCACTGATTGGCAGCACTGATGTACACTGATTGGCACTGATAGGCAGCACTGATTGGAAGCACTGATGGGCACTGACTGGCAGCACTGATGGGCACTGGTAGGTGGCACTGATAGGCAGCACTGATGGGCACTAATTGTCAGCACTGATGGGCACTGATAGGCAGCACTGATATGCAGCACTGATGGGCACTGATATGCAGCACTGATATGCAGCACTGATGGGCACAGATTGGCAGCACTTATGGGCACTGATAGGCAGCACTGATAGGCACTGATAGGCAGCACTGATAGGCACTGATATGCAGCACTGATAGGCAGCATTGGTTGGCACTGATTGACAGCATTGGTTGGCACTGATTTACAGAATTGGTTGGCACTGATAGGCAGCACTGGTTGGCACTGATAGGCAGCACTGGTTGGCACTGATAGGCAGAATTGGTTGGCACTGATAAGCAGCACTGGCACGGATACGCAGTACTGTTTGGCACTGATAGGCAGCCTTGGTTGGCACTGATAGGCAGCATTGGTTGGCACTGATTGGCAGCATTGGTTGGCACTGATAGGCAGCATTGGTTGGCACTGATTGGCAGCATTGGTTGGCACTGATAGGCAGCATTGGTTGGCAATGATAGGCAGCACTGGTTTGCACTGATAGGCAGCACTGGTTGGCACTGATAGGCAGAATTGATTGGCACTGATAAGCAGCACTGGCATGGATAGGAAGTACTGGTTGGCACTGATAGGCAGCATTGGTTGGCACTGATAAGCAGCACTGGCACTGATAGGCAGCATTGGTTAGCACTGATAAGCAGCACTGGCACTGATAGGCAGCATTGGTTGGCACTGATAGGCAGCACTGGTTTGCACTGATAGGCAGCACTGGTTTGCAATGGTTGGCACTGATAGGCAGAATTGGTTGGCACTGATAAGCAGCCGTGGCACGGATAGGCAGTACTGGTTGGCACTGATAGGTAGCATTGATTGGCACTGATTGGCAGCATTGGTTGGCACTGATAGGCAGCATTGGTTGGCACTGATAAGCAGCACTGGCACGGATAAGCAGTACTGGTTGGCACTGATAGGCAGCATTGGTTGGCACAGATAGGGGAGAGGGGGAGTTTCACATTCAGGAGATTGTGAGAATTGCCAGAGCTGTTCAGTGTATGAAACTGTCAGATAATGACACTGCATGCAGGGAGAGACATCAGCTGTTAAAAGTCAGCGGTGATGTTGGTGGTGGGCGGGACTGAACAGTTACCAAACAACAGCCAATAGGATGGGTCTGGGCGGGCCGCTACATTTCTCTGGCTCCGCCCCCTCTCTGAAGCAACCCAATCATTGGCTGGTGTTGGCGCTTGATCCCGCCCACCCCCGACATCGCGGCTGAGTTGTGATGACTTACAACTCAGCCACGATGTCGGGGATGGGCGGGACCAAGCGCTATAAACACCAGCCAATGTTTGAGCTGCTTCAGAGAGGGGGCGGGGCCACATAAATGTAGCGGCCCACCCAGACCCTATCCCATTGGCTGGTGTTTGATGGCTGTTCGGTCCCGCCCACCCCCGACATCACCCTGACATTTAGACAGCTGGTGTCTCTCCCTGAATGCAGTGTCATTATCTGACAGTTTCATACACTGAACAGCTCTGGCAATTTTCACAATCTGCTGCCTGTGAAACTGTTTCACAGGCAGCACGGGCCACACTTTCTTAAATGCAGCATTTTGGGGAAAATCTCTGGACACAGCACAGGGTGATTAGGGTGTGCCCAGGCACACCCGACACACCCCCTGCGCACGCCTATGTGTGGTGCATATTCCCCCCTGTTTAGACCACTGATATTTCATCCCCAAAAAAAATGTTACAAAATAAAATAATTTAAAAAATAATCTAATAAAACTACTGACACTGTCCACTGCCCTACTGACACTATCAGTACATATACACACGCATATGTATTTGAGCTTTGGGGTGCACACCCTAATGCAAGAGGCTGTGCACACCTATGAAGGGGTCTATTCATCAAACATTCACTGCATGAGTGTCAAGTTCTAGTAGAATTTCTTTTTACATTTTTCATTTTAAGAACATTCATTTGATTTTCTAATCAATAGTGGGGTCAGATCGACACTCGTTTTCAACTGCCGTGATGAAAGAATGAATTTCCAACAGTCAGGTTGATTTACTAAAACTGGAGAGTGCAAAATCTGGTGCAGCTGTGCATGGCCGCCAATCAGCTTCTAACTTTAGTATTGCAATAAGTGAGCGTATGTACTAAAAACATCCAATGACATCAGATCATTAGTGCAATATAGCAAAAAAATATTAATACTAATAATAACTGTATAAATAAATAATAATAATAACAAAGTCCATAGACATAAAAAGATCAGGAAGAGTCCCTTGATAGTACTCCGTGAATGGCAAGTAGGAAAGTGGAAATAAGGCATACCCAGCACAGTGATCCTTCACCATCAATCATATGCGCTTACCAGATGGGAAGCACAGTAAAGCTCATCTCAAAACTGTATTCTGGCCAGGCAGCTTGACGTAACCACTATTCCAGATACCTCTAGGGATGATGGGCGTATGGGATGGGTCCCAGTATCCTATCTGCAATAGCCCTCCGCACAGTGTGGATCCAACCAAACACCAACCCGAATTAATCACATAGGGGTAAAGGAGAAGCAGCCATAGCGTGAATCCGATAGGAACTTTTTATTAAAATAAGGTAAAACACTTACAAATAAGAAGTATAATAAGAGCATTCGCCAGCTGGCAAGTGAGCGCCCATTCATAGTTGCGTGCAATGAGGTCAGAGCGTCAACCTCCCGACGTACGTTTCGTCTGTCACTGACGTCGTCTGGGGCAGGCAAAACGTACATCGGGAGGTTGACGCTCTGACGTCATCGCATGCAACTACGAACGGGCGCTCGCTTACTGGCTGGCGAATGCTCTCTTTATACTTCTTATTTGTTTTATTGATAGCTTCTAACTTTAGCTTGTTCAATTAAGCATTGACAATAAAACCTGGAAGCTGATTGGTCTCTATGCACAGCTGCACCAGATTTTGCACAGTGTATGTTCTTTTTTTCTTTAGCAAAGTTAATTCTTTCCAAAATTGAATGTTAAAAGCAAATACAATTTTGAAGTACTTTTGAATGACATTCTTTAAGCCATCAAATATGCTAAGAATTTTCTAATGAGTTTTCTTACAAACATTCAATGTACAAAATGTACTAGTGCATGTAGTTCAGTAATAGTGAATATTTTATAAGCTTAAATATATCTTTTCTTCAACTGAGTGACACAGTTCTGTAATTATCTTCATCAAAGGGACATCTTAGTCTTTCATTCTAGCTCAGTCCCTTTCTCATCATAGAACGTTGGCAGGTATGGTTACTATTCTGACTTATTCAGCTATGTGTGTAATCTGAGTTTCATTTACTACAAATGTGCTTTTTTTCAGCAAAACTACATAGTTACCTTGTTAGTCTGGTTGAAAAAAGACACAACTCCATCCAGTTCAACAAATAAAAAAAAGCCAAAAAAAACCCTGTAAAGCATGATCCAAATTGCTCCAGCAGGGGAAAAAATTCCATCTTCATTCCCCAAGAGGCAATTAGATTTTCCCTGGATCAACTTTACCTATAAATGTTAGTACCCAGTTATATTATGTACATTTAGGAAAGAATCCAGGCCTTTCTTAAAACAAACTACTGAGCTGGACAGAACCAGTTTTTAAGGGAGTCTATTACATATTTTCACAGCTCTTACTGTGAAGAAGCATTTTCGTAATTTGGAGATTAAATCCCCTTCCCTCCAGACATAAAGAGTGCCCCCTTGTCCTCTGTGATGACCTAAAGTGAATAATTCAACACCACATTCACTATGTGGACCACTCACACTACATTGTCAAACGTTTTGGGACACCTGCCCTTACATGCACATGAACTTTAATGGCATCTTAGTCCGTAGGGTTCAATACTAAGTTGGCCCACCCTTTGCAGCTTCAACTCTTCTGGAAAGATTGTCCACAAGGGTTAGGAGTGTGTCTATGGGAATGTTTGACCATTTTTCCAGATGCACATTTGTGAGGCCAGGCACTGATGTTAGATGAGAAGGCCTGGCTCGCAGTCTCCGCTCTAATTCATTCAAAAGGTGTTCTATCGGGTTGAGGTCAGGATTGCGTGCAAGCCAGTCAAATTCCTCCACCCCAAACTCGCTCATCCATGTCTTTATGGACCTTTTGTGCACTGGTGCGCAGTCATGTTGGAACAGGAAGGAGCCATCCCCAAAGTGTTCCCACAAAGTTGGGAGCAAGAAATTGTCCAAAATGTCTTGGTATGCTGACACCGTAAGAGTTCCCTTCACTGGAACTAAGGGGCCAAGCCCAACCCCTGAAAAACAACCACATACCGTAATCCCCCCTCTACCAAATGATTTGGAATATTTCTATAGATACACTCCTAAACCTTGTGGACAGCCTTCCCAGAAGAGTTGAAGCTGTTATAGCTGCAAAGGGTGGGCCAACTCAATATTGAACCCTACGGACTAAGACTGGGATGCTATTAAAGTTTGTGTAAAGGCAGGAGTCCCAATACTTTTGACAATATAGTGTATGTGTTACATGTTGATCATATCCACCCTTAATCTCCTCTTCTCAACAGAGTATTAGTTCAGTTCCTCTAATCTTTCCTCATAGCAGAGCTCATCCATGCCCTCTTATCAGTTTGGTTGCCCTTCTCTGTACTTTCTCCAGTTCCCCGATTTCCTTTTTGAGAACTGGTGCCCAAAACTGAACTGCATATTCCAGATGAGGTCTTACTAATGATTTGTACAGGGGAAAATGATATTTCTTTCTCTGCAGTGTATACCTCTCCTAATACAAGAAAGGATTTTCCTCACTTTGGAAACTGCAGCTTGACATTGCATGCCATTAGCATGCATTTAAGCATTAAGCATTTAAGATTATCCTGGCAAACATTTGAACAGGAACCTAGAAGTCTAAGTGCTGTCTGGAAATTTTAAATATAAAATAAATTCATATGCAATGTTTCATATTTATTTTTATTTTATTTTTTTGTAGTTCCGTACAAAATGATGCTTAAAGCTGTATTTACTTTAAAAAAGGCGCTCTCATGGCCTGTACTGAAAATGAAGATGGCTTCTTGTTCTGCAGAGTCTTTTGACTCACTTCTACAGTCCACCAGTTCTGTTGGGTTTGTACACCGGGGGTGGCCAAAAAAAGAAAAGAAAAAAACTTTAAAAAAAAGTAACAGAAGTTATAAAAATTGTCGCTGGTGCTGTGGACACCTACCCTACCGCCCATTGCCACAGGCGCCTGAGTGCTTTAAACGAACTACGATTCTGCCCTTATACGGTGTCAATTTTTTAGCATGCCAGTAAAAATAATTCAACTCCTCCATTACCTTTCTTAGAAAATGAGGACATGTGAGCGGCTTTTATTGTCGAGAGAAGATTTATGTAGAATAGATTTCTTGTATTTTTCCACAGCCTCTCCCCATTCTCATCTATCCAAATCCTGCATCCCTCGTGACTGGGAGAAATATTACCCCAAGGCAGGGGCGGATCCAGGGGGGGGGCAACAGGGCAATTGCCCCCCCCGAAATAATAGCACACACACTCTTAATGTAACTGTCTCCTGCGCTCCGCTGCCGGCCCGAGTCTCTCTCACATGTGCCGATCAGCGGCGCCGAGAGAGAGACTCGCGTGTGGTATGTACGGGTGGCGGCGGCGGTCACTGACACTGAAGGTGGGTGGAGCCTCTTCCCTGCTCTGCACTCGTTGCTAGACGCCAGGCGGCCCTGGCATTAGCAACGAGTGACGTCACGGTCAGTCACACTCACACTGCAGTGAGTGAGTGAGTCACGGCGTCACGTCGGAGGTCGGACTCGAGTCTCTCAGAGCCGACCGACGTGACAGTGTGACAGGGCCTGGAGCGGGCGGCTGCTGTGTGACTGAGGCTGAGCGAGGCAGCGAGCAGGCAGGTGTTGAAGCCGCTCCCCTTCTGATAATGTGACTGAAGGGACGTTGCGTCGCGGCCATCTTGGTACTCCCGCACTTGTCCACAGTAAGCCTAGTGTTTGTAAGTCGGCAAGCGGACATCTTTATACACCCACCAGAGTCTTGCTTATCATAGTTATTTTCAACAGTAAACTCAACTTATATTTCACTAAATAAGCTGAGTTTACTATTAAAAATAACTGTGAAAAGCAAGACTCCGGTGGGTGTATAAAGATGTCTGCTTACCGACTTCTAACTCTAGTCTTACTGCTGACAAGTGAGGGTGTACCAAGATGGCCGCAATGCAACATGCTTTTGCATGCATGTTCTGATGAGTTACAATATCTCTCACTGCCCGCCCTCACTCTAGGACACATCCACTGGCAACTTGGCAAGTGACAATCCGCATGTTGTGGCAGGCGACATTGGCAAGTGACAATCCGCATGTTGTGGCAAGCGACATTGGCAAGTGACAATCTGCATGTTGTGGCAGGCGACATTGGCAAGTGAAAATCCGCATCTTGTGGCAGGCGACATTGGCAAGTGACAATCTGCATGTTGTGGCAGGCGACATTGGCAAGTGACAATCCGCATCTTGTGGCAGGCGACATTGGCAAGTGACAATCTGCATGTTGTGGCAGGCGACATTGGCAAGTGACAATCCGCATCTTGTGGCAGGCGACATTGGCAAGTGACAATCCGCATCTTGTGGCAGGCGACATTGGCAAGTGACAATCCGCATGTTGTGGCAGGCGACATTGGCAAGTGACACGCTGCATCTGGTGGCAGGCGACGGTAGCAAGTGACACGCTCAGGGCTCCCAATGATTCTGCATTATGGTGAGTTGAACGATTTCATTTTACATTACAATGTAATAATATAAATAATGCGCCTCAATCATCCTGACACCACATCAACCATGGTGCTGTTATGATTGAAGCGCCAACACCAGCCATTGCCCGACAAATTGCCCGCAAAATTTTATGGCAGTGCCCCTCCCGAGACTAGGCTCTGGATCCGCCCCTGCCCCAAGGATGGTTAATGTTTAATGAAGGCTGTCTCTGAATATTTGTCCTATCTGAATTGTCACAGGTATCACACACTTTACCTTGTGAAGGGGACGGGAGCAGCTGTGTGAGACCTGAGGCATGGCAGATGGTAAGATGAGATGCTGGAGCTCAGCACAAGAAATGACATGCAATTTTTGGCACCATTCACAATTGGCTTTCTTTACTTTCTAGTCAAGCCGTCTTGCCTTTTTAAAGTTCTCTACTATATTCTATATTCTCAATTGTTACGTTTTCCCATTTGCACATTATTGATATTATACCACTCTGCTAACCTGTTCTCTTATTATATATTATGCCTTACAAATAGCTATTATTGTTGCCCAGTTGATGTTTTCTCCCTTCGATTACATATGATATTTTTACTAATGTAGCCTGTATACTGAGATCAACCATGTCTATTCAGTTCAGGGTTATTTTCTGCTTTTACATGAAATAATCCATTTATTATAATAATACAAATGCCATTAAAGCTTTGCTCTATATGCTAGCATTTAGAAGAATCTTGTGATTAAAGAGTATTGAAAACGGACAACCCTGAAAATGGCATAGGATTAAAAAAACAACCATTTATAAGAAAATGTTTTGGCATAGTAACATACTGTTTGTGCATTGCAATTCATTCTTTAATAAATTCTAGTACAGTAAAACCTTGGATTGCGAGCATAATTCGTTCCAGAAAGATGCTTGAAATCCAAGGCACTTGTATATCAAAGCAAATTTCCCCATAAGAAATAATAGAATCTCAAATGATTCGTTCCACAACCATTTATTCATAAGTCCTTCAGTTTATAGTCCATATAACAAAGATTATAGCAACATTTATTACTCTATAAACAAATGACCTATCAGACCGCATGGTCATTTAACATTGATATTTATGTGCCCGTACAAATATTGAATTTGTACTGCGTTGTGAAATGGGAAAAAAGTTGTTGTTGTTTTTTGGGTTTTTTTGTGTTTGTTCACAATAAAAATGATCTGATTTAAAAAAAAACAAAGATTATAGCAACGTGACCAGGTTGTGTAAAATGTCCATCCACAAATGGAAGCCTCCACATAGGGGATAAGAATCAAAATCCAGCAGGAGCTACAGAGTATAAAAGAGAAGAGAGGCGCCTCTAATCCTCAGTTCACACAGGGGCGACTTGTCAGGCCACTTAGCCGCCTGACAAGTCGCGTCCTGTTCTGTGCTACGGAACCGTTCTAATAGGAGCGACGCAAGTCGCTCCGACTTAGAAAAAGGTTCCTGTAGTATTTTTGGGGCGACTTCAGGCGACTTGCATTGACTTCTATACAGAAGTAGTTTTGCAAGTCGCCGCTGAAGTCGTGTGCAGGTCGCCTCGGTGAGTGGACCTGCAAGTCGTGCCGCCCCTGTGTGAATCGGCAGTAAGTGTAGCAATATGTTGCTAAATGTTGTACCTTTATTAAATGTAACCATATTGCTACACTTAGAGGCGCCTCTCTTCTCTTTTATACCCAGTTGTGACATGATGCTACTTGTATATCAAGACATCGCTTGTATATCAAGTCAACAAATACTTGCAAAACGCTCTCAAACCAAATTACTCTCAAACCAAGGCTTTACTGTACAATAAAAAAAAGTGTGCTCTGTGCAGTGTAAAAAATAGTGCAGGTGTTATTTTTTATGCTTTGAAGCGCATTTACAGCCCATACCAAAATAAATGTGCTGTCTACAGCAACTAGTAAAGCGTATGTTAACCAAGTGCGCTTTAATGGATGCAAGATGTGAACGAGCTCTAAGTTTTTTGAAGAGTGCACAGCCTCAGAAATATCTGTGAATATGATTTATCTACAGAATAAAATGATCAATTTATTACACTGATCATTACTACTAAAATACACATCAGATCAAAAATTTGTCCATCCAAAAAAATATTTTAGGATCGGTTCACACCAGCGTGTTCCTGTGCGTTTCACATGAGATCCGGGTGCATTGCAATCGCAGTCCATTCATTTGAAGAGGCTGAAATTGCGCCGGACCGCAGCAAAAGTACTACTTTACAAAACACAGAGCAACCAGGTACTTCTGCACCATGCGATCAGGTTCAGGCAAACTCACTGCATTTGCAACCTACATTTGGGATGCCCTGACACCCGCAGCAGACCAAGTGCTGTACGCTTTAATTGCGGTGCAGAAAACGGGCACATAACTGACGCTTAGAGCCAGTTCACACCAGATGCAGTCCAGTGCGCATCAAAAATGCATGCACAGTGTTTTCCATGTATTTCCAATGGCACTAGTTTACACCAGTGCAGTGCCTTCCAGTGCAGTCAACAATAGTAGAACATGCTGCATTTTTTCTGTATGAAACACATCTGCATCAAAAACGCCCAGGAATACAACAAAAACACACCAGAATGAACATGTCCTGAATTGAGATGAAGGAAAAAGAAGAGGGGAAAAATGCCCTGAACACATTAAAAAATGCACCAGAATGCATCAAAAAATGCACATGCAGAAACACACGCGGAAAGCAGAAATTGTGGCATGAATTGGCCCTTACTCAATATTTATGAACATTGTGCTTGTATTCCAATTGCCAATCATATGTAGAAAAAACAAATATCCATAAACAATGATATTTTACCATTTCCAGGTTTATTGTTGTCTGTGTTCCCATTTGGGAAATTCATCCTCACTAGTCTTGGTGATCAATTTCACCAGGACAAAATGTAATGGGAAATCCTAAATTGTCGAGATGTTACTGAGACAGAAATAAAGAGGAATCCTTCAATTGGGAACACTTGTTCTAGTTATTTTAGTAAGTATTGAGTGGGGTGTCTCTCACTTTGGAGACATTTCTTTTTACTTTTTTTGTCTTGGGGACAGGAAATGAATTCAAAGTTCCCCAACAATTCGCAGTTAGCAACAAAAATAGGAAAAACGCACTTACAGGGTTTTACCAGTTAAAGGCCAGGCTTTTTTCCGACAATTGTCGGAAATCTGTTTTTTTTGCTAGAAAATTTATTTAGAACCCCCAAACATAATTTTTAAATTTTTTTTAGCAGAGACCCTAGAGAATAAAACGGTGGTTGTTGAATATTGTTTGTCACACTGTATTTGCGCAGCGGTCTTTCAAACGTAATTCTTTTGGAGAAAAATACACTTTAATGAATGACAAACATAACAGTAAAGTTAGCCCAAATTTTTTGTATAATGTGAAAGAGGATGTTAGATTGAGGAAATAGAAACCTAACATGTCATGCTTTAAAATTGCGCATGCTCGTGAAATGGCGACAAACTACACAGTACATTAAAATCTCCATAGGCGATGCTTTAAAGATTTTTACAGGTTACCTGTTTAGAGTTACAGAGGAGGCCCTGTGCTATAATTATTGCTCTCACTTTAACAATCATGGCGATAACTCAAATGTGTGGTTTGAACACTGTTTACATACGTGGGCGCGACTTACGCATGCGTTTGCTTCTGCACATGAGCACGGCGGGATGGGGCACTTTCATTTTTTTTTCTTATTTATTTTACTTTTTATTTATTTTTTTACACTGTCCCTTTATTTTTATTATTGATCACTTTTATTCCTATTACAAGTAATATAAAAAGGCTTTGTAATAGAAATAAGCATGATAGGTCCTCTTTATTAAGAGATCTGGGGTCAAAAAGAGCCCAGATCTCTCATTTACCCTTATAAAAAAAGACACTTTGACTTGAAAATCATCATTTAAGCCCTAGAACCGGAAGTGACGTCAGAGGTCGTTACGGTTCTCCAAGGGCATAGAGCCCAGTGGGGGCTATCTTGCCCTCACTCGACCTCCTGTCTAACCATCGGTCATGTCCAACGGCTCAGGTAAGCTCGTAAATGACCGGAAGTGGCGGGGGGACACCTCACTTGCCGCCTATAAAAGTGATCTTACAGTGAATGCACTGCTGGGATCACTTTTATTGGAAAGCCAGCCGCATAACGAAACCCCCCCCCCAAAAAAACAGGGTCATGGGAACTAGCTGCTGCCATAACAACGATATAAAAGGTAAAAAACGTGACGTATATTTACAGTTAGGTGGTCGGAAAGTGGTAGTTTTTTTTTAGGAAGTTTAAAAAGAGAACACTGGTGACAATACCTGGTGCTTCTAGATATGGGGGCGCATGTAGCCTTCTCCCATATGACAGCACTTGGGTCTAGCAGCCAATCTGGTCTAGCACTATCACAAGACCAAGGAAGTGATATCATCATTCCCTTAGATTCCATCACCAACAAACACTGGGGATTTTAGTGGCAAAAGAGATGGAAGCGGGAGTAATGTGGGGGCACTGGCATGGTGAGTATCAGGCATTCAAACAGGGCTAGTTGATGGTGTCTTTTTAAAGGAAGAGGAGTGAAATTAAAATCCAAAAAAAGGAAAATAGAATCTGTGAAATGTTTATCTAAAATAAGGAAAATCCAAGGTCTGATAAAGAGATTGAAATTTCACCCTTAATATTCTCTAAATTTATATATATATATATATATATATATATATATATATATTTTATATATATATATATTTTATATATATATATATATATATATATATATATATATATATATATATATATATATATACATTTCTTCTCAAATTAGATTAATTGTGACCAGATACCCATGCTTCTCTCTTTAGAAAAGAAAATTTATATTTTTTCTTTAAAAAATTCAATTTGTGTACGGTAACTCTTTTAAAAAAGAGAGCTTTGTTAACATAACATTTTAGCATTTGGGGTCGAAGCTAGAAATGATTCTGTTTGATTGTGAGGGAGTTTTGTACCATTTTTAAAGTCTATCTATAGGCAAAACCATTTTTTTTTAGATTTGGATACACCAGTGAGCATTGTCAACGAGAAAAAGTGAGGGCCAATCAAAAATCTCAGAGTTGTCCCAAGAGCATAAGGTGAGAGAAGTCATCTAGTAGGGACATTTGTTCCAAGAACAGCTGTCTAAAAGGGAAATCCCCTTACTTTAGGTTTAGGTTGTGTCTTTGGGACAGGACGTGAAGGGAAATTTCCCCCAATGGTACACAGTCAACAAAAAATAATCTTGCAGGGGTTTTAACCATTCCCTATTCCCTCTGAAACAAACAAAAAAGTGTTGGCGATACATACACTTTAATTCCTGAATCAGTGGTAACATTAGAACATTTTGGTGATTTAAGTATTGGTAAAGGAAGCATAAAACTTCTTTTGCCATTTAAAATATCTATCTATCTATATATATATATATATATATATATATATATATATATATATATATATATATATATATATATATAGATATAGATATATAGATATATATGTATATATATATATATAGATATATATATATATATATATATATATATATAAAAGAAGATATTAGTATTTAGTTTAGATATAAATAAAGGATGTGAGTACATTAGTAAATGGAAAACAATTGAAAAATTGTTTAGATCACATTAATACAACCATATAAGGTAGTTAGTTTGAGAATCAAAAGTAGGTTCATGTACCATAACGTCATATATCAAGGTCATTATCCTCATATTTAGTAAATAAATCTATAGTTCCCATCTTGCTGATAAGCAACTCTTTGCATATGGTCCATATGAGAGACCCTTTGTATGTAATATAAATAATGCTAAACATGTAATTAATGAAGGGTTCAGCAAACTGTCAGGGGTTTTAATCCTTCCCTACTCTATCCAGAACTATAAACAAAAAAAAATAAAAGTTTTGGCATCAGATATATTTTACTAAATTAAATATAAGAGAATGATTACTTTCTTTTTTTTATTTGCAGATAGATGTAGTATGTAGATACCATTATTTAGTGTTTTATTTATATTAATAATGATAATAACAACAATAATAATAACCTGATTCTGGAATCACAGTCTACAGAAAAATGCTTATATAATATATTGACATTGGTCTGATGTCACATGATATCTGAGGTCTGATATATAAAAGACAGTTTCCTATTAGTGATAGACAGGATAATAGTGACATTCCTTATAGGAAGTAACTATCAATGTAGGACTACCACCTTACGGGTGAAAATAAAGTGTCTCTGGGTACTGCAAACAAACAAGGCAAAAATCCTAAACAGAAAATAATTGGTAAATTGCTCTACAATCAGTGGGAGATCTTCAGGAAAAAAACTTAGATTAGAGCAGTTTAGAGGAGGATTCTCTGTGTTTGAGAGAGGAGGATTGTTCATCTGAAATATTATTCTTCTATCATGTAAACTTCAACTTGCTCTGTAGAAAAACTAGGAAAATACTGCCTCATTAAAAGCAAGTAAGTCTCACTATCTCACTATTTTATTTTTGATTCACATTCTGAGAATTAAAGGAAAGAATACAGTGGTTCAGCGGCTTTATTAGTAGGATAGTTATGTGCCTACACCACCATTTTACAAGGGATTATGGGAAATAATAGAAAGATAGCACACAAGGGTTCTACAGATTAACTTGCATGCAGTATAGCCATGACTATAACTATTTCCTTCCCTATAGCAAAATTTGTGAAATTATAATTTATTTTGGGCAGTGACATCAATAAAACACCAATGCATATACATATATACTAGAACCATATACTGCTGTAATAATAAATAAGGGGATGATGGTTTATATTAGGTAGTGATGTCAATAAAACATCAACGTAGATGTATAAGTAGTATGTGCAATAACCTCATATTGCTGTAATGGCAAATAGGGGCACTATTAACCAATAATATTATCCAATCAATACTGTGCCATAGCCAGAAAGACGGCTACAGTGCATCTCTCTAGTTCTGGGAGGGCGTCCATGGATGTTCTCTCAGAACACGCCGCCCACATGCCCCCTGGGGTGTGCATCGGGCGTACCTTGTGACTGCTCTGTCCTTTGGACACAGTGGCCCTTTACCATGTGATTTGCTGTGTCCAATCATAGCTGATCACATGTAAACAAACTTGTTAGTTATCATCATTCTTTTCCTCACATGCTCTCACTGGGTAAGAAAAGGAGAGCCGATAACCGGCAAGGCTGACAGGGAACATTTACACTGATAATCAGTGCAGCATCATCAGTGCAGCTTATCAATGCTCATCAGTGCTGCCTATCAGTGCCAATCAGAGCCAACTATTGATGCCCATCAGTGTAACCTATCAATGTCCATCAGTGCCCATCAGTGCTGCCTCACCAGTGCCCATCAATGCAGCCTTACTAGTGCCCATCAGTGCAGCCTCACTAGTATCCATCAGGGCAGCCTCAGTGCCCATCAGTGCAGTTATCATCATTCTTTTCCTCACATGCTCTCACTGGGTAAGAAAAGGAGAGCCGATAACCGGCAAGGCTGACAGGGAACATTTACACTGATAATCAGTGCAGCATCATCAGTGCAGCTTATCAATGCTCATCAGTGCCGCCTATCAGTGCCAATCAGAGCCAACTATTGATGGCCATCAGTGTAACCTATCAATGTCCATCAGTGCCCATCAGTGCTGCCTCACCAGTGCCCATCAATGCAGCCTTACTAGTGCCCATCAGTGCAGCCTCACTAGTGTCAATTAGTGAAGCCTCACTAGTGCCCATCAGTGCAGCCTGACTAGTGCCTATCAGTGCAGCCTCACTAGTATCCATAAGGGCAGCCTGACTAGTATCCATCAGGGCAGCCTCACTAGTATCCATCAGGGCAGCCTCAGTGCCCATCAGTGCAGCCTCATCAGCGCACTCATCAAATCACCCCATCAAATTTTATAACAGAAACTAAGAATTTTTATTTATTTTTTTCTAAATTTTCAGTCTTTTTTTTCTTTAGTTTTAGCAAAAAATAAAAAACCCAGTGGTGAACGAAAGCTCTGTCTCAAAAAATTATAAAAATGTCATATGGGTACAGTGTAGCATGACTGCACAATTGTCATTAAAAGTGCAACACTGCTGAAAGCTGAAAATTGGCCTGCGCAGGAAGTGAACGTGTCCATTATTGAAGTGATTAAAGGAGACCCTCTCATCCTCAGTGTTGGTTCTTATTTGTCCAAATTCTCACCGGACAGCTATTTCCTGATAGCTTTGTTTGTTTTGCTATATTATTTTGTCGCTGAAATGTTATTTGATTTTTTTTTTTTATCTTTTACGGTAACCTAGGATTAAAGATGCCCTTTGTCATTCCCATTTTCCCTTTACAAATTGTGTTATTCTTCATTTTTGTTAATGAGACTGAAGTGCATTCGCTTTGACTATATACCTAGTTTTAACCTGGATGCATGACTACTCAACTAACCAGCTGTAGCAATTAAAGTTTATATGTAACAAGAGATTTTATGCCTTGGTAGTCTGCAACAGGGATTAAGTGTACCCATCAATCCTGCAGCCTGATATAAGCAAAATCTGTTTGAATCCATAAAACTAGGCAAACACAGAGTAAACTTATACATTAGAAACCAAAAAGGACATACAGTCTGCCACAGTTATGCTTGTGGGATTAACATTGCAAACATTAGCATCGATCTGTACCATATGGTTGATTATATATTGAATTACTAGAAAACAGACATTATCTGCCTGTACAATGCATTGGCCCTGTCTGTGGTAGGCATTATATCACCATCTATAGTCAGCAACAGCTGCCAGTTGCCTTATTTTTCCTTCGGGTGAATGGTGCTGCTTTTTACCTGTACACTGCAGTTAGCTGTTCATTATTTACACCTAGATTACGTTTTATTACATTAAAACCTGAATATGACACTGAAAGATTTCTGGAAAAGACTACAATACAGAAGATGTTTGTGAATTTGTCCATTTTCAAGCACTTTCCCTTTATTTATTACACTCTTTTTTTTTTTTTTTTTCCTTAACAGACACAGTAGGTGACACGGACAACAGATTCATCTATGGTAAGTCTGAATGAGAAATAACATACAGCAAAATATAATAGTATACATCACAACAACAGATTTCTATGCTGCAGTACCTAGAGTAGATTGCTAAGCAGTGACATTTCAAAGTGTCTTATTCTAGTTGCTACTTTTGTAGGCACTTGATTTCAAATCAATATTTACTCTACATTATCACTAGCAAATGTTTGCTCATTTTTTAAACTGTGGAGATATAGAGCCATATTTGATAAAGGATATGCATGTAAGCTGCCACATCGATCTACACGTGGACAACAAAATTGCATCATCACAGTATTTCCTTTTGTGCCTGCGATGTGTGGACATATGAGCACAGACTGCATCCGATATATACCAAGCTTACTGGCAGGTGTGGTTTGGAGTGTACATTCCAGTGTCCGAACATTTGCTTGTTGGCAGGCTGGTAGGGAAGTTGTACCTGCAGGTGTGGTTGTTAGTCATGTCCTCCATGTCCACCATTAAGTTGTTGGGCGCCAAGTACTGGGTCACATGTGAGTAGGGTTGCCACCTCATCCCTTTAAACCCGAACACATATTGATTACACAGGTTCTGAGGCTAATTTTTTGAAGATAAGGCACCAATTGAGTTTGATTACCACCTTAATCTGCCACAGAACCTGTGCAATTAACATGTGTTCGGGTTTAAAGGGATTAGGTGGTAACCCTACATGTGAGGCCTACTCCACGTGGGTTCTTCTGGGCTATATTAGGCCCTTTGTTATAGGGTCACTTTACACACACACAGGGTACCTTTACTTTGTGCCGTCTTCACCAATGCCCTGGGACAAGGCTGCCGCTGCCATGGGGGAATACTCAACCTTAAGGTGAGCCTCTGTGCTTAGAGATGAACGTACACCATGGATACTGCACTGTAACTGTTCTCCATTACAGTTGGGCGAATGGTTCGGGCTGAGCAAAAGTTCAGCCTGAACATTGTCTGTTTTCCTGTTCGGCGAAAACCCAAATTGGCAGGGCATTTGGCAGGTCAAGAACAATCCCAGAAATGCGCTGACTTTCTTTTATTATAAACTAATATATTAATTTGGACTCTTTTATCCTTTGATCTGGAGCTCTTTCCATTAATGCTTTTTTCTGGCAACCTGCCAGGTACCCACTGAAGGGTAGCCTTATCTGTTATGAGCCGCCTAACCTGAGCCAGAGAGCTCTCTGAATGTGTTTGTCCTCTCACTACTTTGTGTGAATTCAAATCAAAGTCCCAGCACCTCTTGGATGTTTTTTGCTTCACTGATGCATCATGGGACCTGCAGTTTGCTGTAGGTGAAGTGACGTTGGCACCTACCTGATCCTTCCATCCAGAGGCCGGGCATACCTGTACTTAATACCATCAGTAAAAAAGAGAAAATTCAGTTAATTTATACTGAGACTAGGGAAGGGAAGCATTAAGAAAAATTTAGTAGTATCCCAGCGTTCAGCTTTAGCTAAAATTATTTTTATTCTAATGTTTGTTTTAGAGAATTTTTTATGTGCATCTCAAGTAAGAACAAAACCACATCAAGTGCATACTGATATAGTTATAGATAACAATAAAAAACAACACTAAAAGTAAAAAATCATAGTGCATGCTGTGCTTGGGTTATCAATGTATGCCACTGTGCCACTGGGGTTTATTTACTAAACCTGGAGAGTGCAAAATCTGGTTCAGCTCTTCATTGTAGCCAATCAGTTTCTAACTTCAGCTTGTTCAATTAAGCTTTGACAAAAAAAAAAAAACAGAAAGTCGATTGGTTTCTATGCAGATCTGTAACAGATTTTGCACTCTCCAATTTTAGTAAATGAACCCCATTGTGTTCATGTGTCAGGACACATTTCCTATTTTTGCTCTGATTGTAAAGCCCGTTAAAGCCAATAGGAGCAATATATTAACAAAATAGGGAATTTTCTAGGCCTATAGCAAGGGATTATCAAACATTTGGCACGGGGGCTTGGATCTGCACTGGGGAACATGTACCAAGGAAAAAACCCTCCATTTGGCAGGGAGAAGCAATTTTAATACTGCTTAACCGCTTAAGGACTGCCTCATAGCACATATACCCATACAGGGCGACCCCCCGCAGAATCACCTACTGTATATATAGGGGGCGTGCGCGCACCGCTGGTTACCTTGCTTCTGCTGTGTTTAATCACAGCAGAAGCCAATCTGGGCACCGGATGTCCGCCGGCACCCACTGATCATCGGTAAAACACACAGAATGGAGATCTGCCTATGTAAACAAGACAGATATCCTTTCTCACAGGGGGGAGGGATGGATTTTGTGTTCCTGCAAAGCAGGGGATAAAATCCATCTCTTCCCCTAGTAAAAACAGCACACACATCACAAAAACACTGGCTAGGCACGCAGTTACCACATTGATCACCCCTGATGTTTAACCCCTTCCCAGCCAGTGTCAATAGTACATATATTTTTAGCACTGATCATTGTATTCCTGTCACTGGTTCCCGCAAAGTGTCCGATTGCCTGCCGCAATTTACTAGTATAAAAAAAAAATAAACAAACAGCAAACGGCAGGGTTTCCTTTCATCAATACCAGGCCCTTAACCCTAATGAGGGTCTGGTATAGATGTTGATGGTGGACCCCACAAAAAAGATGTGTGGTTCCCAATAAAAATAAATACATTATCCTTGTAAAGATATAAAAAAAAGTCATGGGGGTACTGGACGAATTTCAAGCCATGTGTGGTCATTCTAGCTCAACAGAATCTATCGATTGACTTCTGTCAAACAAGCTTGTTGGAAAAATGTTCTCGATCAGCGGCAGCAGCCAATGATCAGTGTATTCTGACAGCGGAATAGTCCTGCAGTCAGAATACAGTGGCACAGCAGGAAAGATTCCTCATCCCCCTCCCACCATTTTTTTTTTCTTGATCAGCCCACTAGCAGATGAAAAGAAAACAAATAATCTGTGGTCAGAGGCGTCACTAAGGTTGGTGTCACCTTGTGCAGTAATACATGGTGTCACCCCCTCAATAATTTTTTGGACTGGTCGGGGGGGAGGCAGAAGAGGGGGGTAAGGAGAGATCCGAGGAGTCTGGCTTGGAAGCAGAGGTGAGGAGACAAAGCGGGGGCAGGACCCGCTCATGATAGGGCAGGGACTGGGAGGACATGGGGTTGGGAGGCAGTGGGGAGAAGTCAGAGACGATCTTTGCAGCTGAAAGGATTAAAGTTCCCTGATCGCTGCACTGTTCCCTTATCATTCCCCTCCCCATGTGACCTGCCTCCTCCACGCAGCGGTGCCGTCCCACCTTTCACCTGTGTGGAGGGAAGTGATTTGTCCAATCACATACCGGCCTCTGAGGTGTCCCCCACCGCTTGCACACAGGCATACTCTGCTCTATGACACAGAGACAAAAAACTTAATGTTAGAGGGAGGCCGCACGGACCCCCCTGGATCATGGGCGGGGTCGCAATTCTGATCCCTGACGCAATGCCAGTGGTGTCAGCCCTGTGGTAGGTGTCTCACGGGTACGCACCACAGTCCCATAGCGCACCACTGTCTATAGACAGCCTTAGTCACTGAATTGCTTTGGGTGGAGGATTTTGAAATGCAGAATCAATTAAAACATATCTGTTAGTTTGTATTGCATTTCCCACTTTGAGTGTGTTGACCATTCTTTATCATGTTTCCAGATTACGAGGCTATCAGAAGAGGTGGTCTTATTTTTGCAGCTGTAGCATTTGTGATCGGCCTGTTGGTCATATTCAGTGAGTAATGTTATATCTTCTATACAGTATATATATATATATATATATATATATATATATATATATATATATATATATATATCATTTAATATCATTTAACATATGTGCACAGAATTATACAGACACGTTATACATCTGCTTATTCATTTTTCCTTTTATAACGGACATTCATTTGGCATAAACCCCCCTAAAGTGATTGTAAACGATCATCTTGTAAAACAACTCATTTAGTTTAACCCCTTCCCGACCAGCGGCCAGTTTATACTGTTATACTCTGGCAGGTTGGCTCCAGTGGGCGAACCGTCATAGCTGTACGTCGGTTCGCCTTTTGACCACTAGGAGGTGCGTGGGGACAGCCCCTTAAAGTGCCGTATACTTTAACCGTTTCCCGACCAGCCGCTGCAGTTATACTGCGGCAGGTTGGCTCCCCCTGCGTGAGCCGTCGTAGCTATATACGTCGGCTCGCGGGGTCGGGATAGCAGGCGCGCGCCCACTGCACAGCGGGGGTGCCGATGCTCGTGGCCCGACGGTTGCGATGACCGCCGGCAATGAGCGATCGTGAGCAGGAGACACAGAACAGGGACGAGTGTATGTAAATACACACTTCCCTGTTCTGAGGAGGAATGACAGATCGTGTGTTCCTATTAGCTAGGAACCACGATCGGTCACTTCCTCTAGTCAGTCCCCTCCCCCTTCAGTTAGAATCACCTCCCAGGGAACATAGTTAACCCCTTGATCGCCCGCTAGTGTTAACCCCTTCACTGCCAGTGACATTTTTACAGTAATCAATGCATTTTTAATCGCATTGATCGCTGTAATAATTGCAATGGTCCCAAAAATGTGTCAAAATGGTCCGATGTGTCCGCCATAATGTTGCAGACACAATAAAAATGGCAGGTCACCGCCATTACTAGTAAAAAAAAAAATAATAATAATAATAAAAATGCTATAAATTTATCCCCTATTTTGTAGACACTATAACTTTTGCGCAAACCAATCAATATAAGCTTATTGTAATTTTTTTTTTACCAAAAATATGTAGAAGAATACACATTGGCCTAAACTAAGGTAAAAATTGTTTTTTTATATATTTTTGGGGGATATTTATTATAGCAAAAAGTAAAAAATGATGCGTTTTTTTCAAAATTGTCACTATTCTTTTGTTTATATCGCAAAAAATAAAAACCGCAGAGGCGATCAAATACCACCGAAAGAAAGCTCTATTTGTGGGCAAAACAGGACATCAATTTTGTTTGGGTATAACGTCGCACGTCCGCGCAATTGTCAGTTAAATTGGCGCAGTGCCGAATCGCAAAAAATGCTCTGGTCAGGAAGGGGGTAAATCCTTCCGGGGCTGAAGTGGTTAAAGTATACAGTATGTATACCTTGACTTTAATGTCTAAGTAAACCCAATCACTGAAATTCCATACAAGCTTTAAGATGTTAATGACATTTCAAACGCCACCTTCAATGTTTTAAATTTTGCAGCATTCATTAAATAATACCTGATAATCCTGCCAAGAAGCTCCAAAGTTAGTCAATTCTTGCTATAGGGTAACAATGCTCTGTCTCCCTATGGTGCTCCTGCATTGTCACCTTGTCACATGGGCTTCTGATGAAGACTATTTGTAACCATTTGAACACACATTACATGGCATGGCCCATCAGGAAACATGCCTTAAAAAATGCCATTCAGCAGTTAGAGCATGTGCATGTAGACAGGAAGTGGCTGCAAATAAGTTACATTTAGAACAGTACAATAGGGGCTTCCAGACCTTCACTGCATACCACATCCTGCTTTATGGTACATTACATTAAAAACAAGGTGCTAATCCACTTTTCTTCCTGTAGTTGTTCATTAGCAGCCTATTCTTAACCACTTAAGCCCCGGACCATTTGGCTGGCCAAAGACCAAAGCACAATTTGCAATTCGGCACTGTGTCGCTTTAACTGACAATTGCGCGGTCCTGCGACGTGGCTCCCAAACAAAATTGACGTCCTTTTTTCCCCACAAATAGAGCTTTCTTTTGGTGGTATTTGATCACCTCTGCGGTTTTTATTTTTTGCGCTATAAACAAAAATAGAGCGTCAATTTTGAAAAAAACGCAATATTTTTTACGTTTTGCTATAATAAATATCCCCCAAAAATATATAAAAAAACAATTTTTTTCCTCAGTTTAGGCCGATACGTATTCTTCTATATATTTTTGGTAAAAAAAAAAATCGCAATAAGCGTTTATTGATTGGTTTGCGCAAAAGGTATAGCCTCTACAAAATAGGGGTTAGTTTTATGGCATTTTTATTAAAATTTTTTTTTTTTACTAGTAATGGTAGCGATCTGCGATTTTTATCGTGACTGAGACATTATGGTGGACACATCGGACAATTTTGACACATTTTTGGGACCATTGTCATTTTTACAGTGATCAATGCTATTAAATTGCACTGATTCCTGTAAAAATGACACTGGCAGTGAAGGGGTTAACCACTAGCTGGCTAGGAAGGGTTTAAGTGTGTTCTAGGAACTGATTCTAACTGTTAGGGGGCGTGGCTACGTGTGACACATCACTGATCTCTGTTCCCGTTTACAGGGAGCTATGATCAGTAACAGTGTCACTAGGCAGAACGGGGAGATGCTTGTTTACATTAGCATCTCCCCATTCTTCCTCTCCGTGAGACGGTCGCGGGTATCCCCACGGACATCGAGTCCGCGGGTCCCGTGATCCTACTTACGGAGCTCGCGGCAGGGTCACGTGTGCCCCGCCGCCGGCGTGTACGTAACCACACGATGCCAAATTCAAAGGGACGTACCTGTACGCCCATTTGCCCAGCCGTGCCATTCTGCCAACGTAAATGTACATGCGGCGGTTGGCAAGTGGGACCGCCTTAATGCAGCACAGAAAATAGCGCACATTGTCGTGCAAGTAATGCATCACATTTCTTATATCCAGGTATAAGGGGCCCTAAAATTGAAACCATAAAAATGACAAATGTATCTGTCCCTCATATTAACTTATCAAAACATGTGTTTGAAATCTCTTTTTCTGTGTGTTTTAGGTGGCAGATTCCGCTGTGGGAGGAAAAAGCGATTGGGGTGAGTTGAAGAACTATGATTCTGGAAGGACTTTCAATGCAATACAGAAAAATGACCAGCAGAGGGGGACCATTCCATATAAATCTTTTTTCTCTTACAGGGCTCTTCCTGATGAAATGTGATTTGAAGCACAAAGCATCATGACACTGTAAAGGTGATTCATCATGACCCTTAGCTAAATGGAGGCCAGTATATGTCATACCAAAATGCCATTTTATTTTCCTAGCAGGAACTGTTTTTCAATACTACCTAGGTGGAAGAGAGCAAATTCTAGACACAAATGATTGCAATTCATACATATTCGCTAAAATAATATATTTTATTTGCAACAGATATTCATTTTATATCAGTCTACAATCCGGCACAACAGTACTCAGACTGGGAAAGATAGGCCAAGAGTGCATGGTGATGACACTCTAACTGTAAGCATGCTTAGAGGTGGGGAGAGCACAGCGATAACTCATCAGTAACAATACCATCCTCAAAAATCCCTCCAATTAAAGAGATTGGAAAGGATCTACTTACCAAAATGTTTTATATTGGTTAATAAAAAGAACTAAACATTCATATTGACATATACTGTAAGTGCATACCTCCCAACTTTTTGAGATGGGAACGAGGGACACCTATTAGCAATAGTATTTAGGCACAGGACACACCCCCTGCCATGCTCCCTCAAAGGAGAATTATAGAAAAGATAAATTAATAGTTAAAGAATAACTCCAATTTTGTTGAAGAAAAAATATTCCCCTCTGGGTGATCTATGTACATTACAAAGGATGTAACAAGCTTTGTTGCAGAGTCCTAACTTTTGTTATTCTGAAGAAATCACTGTGTGTTTGTCTGTGTCCATGTGGGTAAGTGAATCTAATGGCAGTGATTTCATAATTAATAATCAGCTGCTGCACCTGCAGGGCTCTAATGAGAAAAATTGCAAGGTCTACATCACTTTAGACGTGATTTCCTATTGGGAGTATCTCGCCAAAAATGACATCTTTTTTGCAGGGGATGCCTGAAATCTGAGTTGTGTCTTAGTGTAGACTTTTGGGAAAATCAGTGAGCCAATCACACAAGCAGGAAATTATGTTTCTGGGGGGCATTCTGTACATATTCTGTGTACAAAACACCTCCAGGTAGCCATATTGCATTGCATTTTACAGAAAATTACAGCACTGCAGATTGAAAGGGAAAGATCATTTTTAATAACATTCAATTTCAATATGACTTGAGTTGCAATTGTATATGCTATATAATTTGTTTTTGCTTTTTTTTATTCCCTTTAGATCCACAAGTGTTTTTTTTTACCACTATTATTCCTTTATACTGGCTTTTGAAATTTTCAAATGCAGCAATTTAGAAATTGTACAAAAGGTTTAGCATTGGGAAACACTTTTTAAAAGATAAAACGTGTGTTTTATATACAGTTATGTACAGTGCCTTGAAAAAGTATTCCTACCTCTGGAAATTTTCCACATTTTGTCATGTTACAACCAAATACGTAAATGTATTTTATTGGGATTTTATGTGATAGAGCAACACAAAGTAGCACATAATTGTAAAGTGGAAGGAAAATGATAAATGGTTTTCAAAATCTTTTACAAATAAATATGTGAAAAGTGTGGCGTTGTATTCAGCCCCCTCTAAGTAAATACTTTGTAGAACCACCTTTCGCTGTAATTACAGCTGCAAGTCTTTTTGGGTATGTCTCTACCAGCTTTGCACATCTTGAGAGTGACATTTTTGCTCATTGCTCTTTAGCTTACGCTCTGTCAGATTGGATGGAGAGCGTCTGTGAACAGCAATTTTCAAGTCTTGCCGCAGATTCTCAATTGGATTTAGGTCTGGGCTTTGACTGGGCCATTCTAAACACATGAATATGCTCAGGCATGTACTGGCCATCAGGACTACTGGGAGATTCCCGGTGGGCCGATGGCTCAGTGGGCCAGTCAGGTGCGGTCCTGGAGCCCCTCCTCTCTGACAGTGAGTGATCGCAATTTCACTCCTGTCAGGAGGAGCAGCTTCCGTCATATGCTGGAGAGAGCATTAGGCGTTATGCTCCCTCCAGCCTGCAGGGGGAGATAGACCATTGGCAGACTTTCCTTCCTCTCTCCCCTTATCACTTGTTATCACATGACTGGAGAGAGGAACGAGAAGCTGCCTTCAAAACTGTGAGTACATGTGGGAGGGGGAGAACACTCTGATGTGAAGGGGACTGCTGATGGGGGCTCTCTGATGTGAAGGGCTTCTGATGGGGACACACTAATGTGAAGGGAGCTGCTGGTGGGGACTCTCTGATGGGGACTCTGATGTGAAGTGGGCTGCTGGTGGTGAATCTGATGTAAGGGGGACGCTGGTGGGGACTCTGATGTAAGGGGGGCGCTGTTGGGGACACTCTGATGTAAGGGGGACGCTGTTGGGGACACTATGATGTAAGGGGGACTCTGTTGGGGACACTATGATGTAAGGGGGACGCTGTTGGGGACACTCTGATGTAAGGGGGACGCTGTTGGGGACACTATGATGTAAGGGGGACACTATGATGTAAGGGGGACGCTGTTGGGGACACTATGATGTAAGGGGGACGCTGTTGGGGACACTCTGATGTAAGGGGGACGCTTTTGGGGACACTCTGATGTAAGGGGGATGCTGTTGGGGACACTATGATGTAAGGGGGACGCTGTTGAAGACACTCTGATGTAAGGGGGACGCTGTTGGGGACCCTATGATGTAAGGGGGACACTGTTGGGGACACTCTGATGTAAGGGGGATGCTGTTGGGGACACTATGATTTAAGGGGGACACTGTTGGGGACACTATCATGTAAGGGGGACGCTGTTGGGGACACTCAGATGTAAGGGGGCGCTGTTGGGGACACTCTGATGTAAGGGGGACGCTGTTGGGGACACTCAAAATTAAAGTGGGCCCGTCATGAGGAAGTCCAGGGCCAAATTTTTGTCCCAGTCCAGCCCTGAATATGCTTTGATCTAAACCATTCCATTGTAGCTCTGGCTGTAGGTTAAGGACCGTTGTCCTGCTGGAAGGTGAACCTCCGTCCCATTCTCAAGTCTTTTGCAGACTCTAACAGGTTTTCTTCTAAGATTGCCCTGTATTTGGCTCCATCCATCTTTCCATAAACTCCGACCAGCTTTCCTGTCCCTGCAGGAAGAAAAGCATCCCCACAACATGATGGTGCCACCACCATGTTTAACGGTGGGGATGGTGTGTTCAGGGTGATGTGCAGTGTTAGTTTTCTACCACACGTTGTGTTTTGCTTTTAGGCCAAAAAGTTCAATTTTGGACTCATCTGACCAGAGCACCTTCTTTCATATGTTTGCTGTGTCCCTCACATGGCTTCTTGCAAACTGCAAACAGGACTTCTTATGGCTTTCTTTCAACAATGGCTTTCTTCTTGCCACTCTTCCATAAAGGCCAGGTTTGTGGAGTGCACGACTAATAGTTGTCCTGTGGACAGATTCTCCCACCTGAGCTGTGGATCTCTGCAGCTTCTCCAGAGTTACCATGGGCCTCTTGGGTGCTTCTATGATTAATACTCTCCTTGCTCGGCCTGTCGGTTTAGGTGGACGGCCATGTCTTGGTAGGTTTGCAGTTGTGCCATACATTTTCGATTTTTCGATTGGGATATTTTTTTATAACCTAACCCTGCTTTAAACTTCTCCACAACTTTATTCCTGACCTGTCTGGTGTGTTCCTTGGCCTTCATGATGCTATTTGTTCACTAAGGTTCTCTAACAAACCTCAGAGGGCTTCACAGAACAGCTGTATTTATGCTGAGATTAAATTACATACAGGTGGACTCTATTTACTAATTAGGTGACTTCTGAAGGCAATTGGTTCCACTAGATTTTAGTGAGGGGTATCAGAGTAAAAGGGGCTGAATACAAATGCACACCACACTTTTCACATATTTATTTGTAAAAAAAAATTAAACCATTTATCATTTTCCTTCCACTTCACAATTATGTGCTACTTTGTGTTGGTCTATCACATTAAATTCCAATAAAATACATTTACGTTTTTGGTAACATGACAAAAATGTGAAAATTTCAAGGGTATGAACACTGTAGATCAGACCTAAAAGAGGGACAAATGAGGAGGAAAAAGGGACAGAGGGACTTTGTTTCAAATCAGGGACAGTTGGGAGCTATGTAGGTGAGTAAACTGCATTTTGAAATGCACATTAGCTTTTGCTGGAGTTCTACTTTAATGCAGCTTTTATGGAAGAGCTTAGATCTGGACACCTTCTATTAGAAACCAATTTACCCTAGATTAAACCTATAATTTAATTGAGATATGGTGACCTCTGTTTAGATGTTATAAGTGGTCATTGCGTTTTAATTTTTAATGCTTTGAAGTGTATTCATTATATGAATTGCAAATTTCAGTGACAAAAAATTAAATAATATTGTATACTTTATCTACCTTATTCAAATTACACAGTGTACATATCTATTTATTAGATACACTTTACTGTTCAGTGACAGAAAAATTTAAGTAATATTTGTAAAAATAGAATTAGTTTCATGAGTAAAATGGCACAGCATCCAATCCTATTTGCAGATTTATTGGTGACCTTTGTAAAATGATGGACCTATGCCTCTCTAATTACTGCTGCCATTCTCCATTCTGATTCGTGGACAGCCCTGAATTCAGCCTCCTATTTTATTTTACACAACACTTTCATGGAAGTTCCAAGAATTATCTGATAGAATAATTTGATCTAGTGCACACCCGGTGTCAACAGTTGTATTCTAACACAAATATATTTTTTGTGTCTCAAACAGGAAACAGCATCAGATACACCTGGCCTGAATTTTCAGTGCTTCATGCGGAAAAAAAATAGAGAAGAACCATCTATGCTTTCTATTAGAATGAGTGAGATACCACCAAAAAAAAAAAAAGAAGAACCATCTATACTTTCTATTAGAATAAGTGAGATACCACCAAAAAAAAAAAAAAAAAAAAAGAAGAACCATCTATGCTTTCTTTTAGAATGAGTGAGATACCACCAAAAAAAAAAAAGAAGAACCATCTATACTTTCTGTTAAAATGAGTGTGATACCACCAGTTTGTACAACGAGCTACATACACAAAATCCTTTTATAGTTTTTAAATGTTTAAAGACCCTAGCTGCTGTAAATATGTTTTGGCATAAAAGACGCCCTTCTTGTTTATTAATTATATTTATCAAATGCAGTTCTTAGTTAGTCAAGTTTATATATTCTCCAGTACAGTGACCCCCCTATGGTAAAATAAAATAAAATGAAATCAGTATTACCTTACCAGCACTTGTACAGTATCACTACTATTTTACAATCGGGGTCTGACAACCTTGAACCTACATCAACTAACCGACATGACAAAAAACAAACAGCTTTTCCCACGCAGCTATGGGTCACAACATCGTTGTGTTTCGTTATATGTTTTCTTCATATCTTATTTCACAAAACGTTTCACCCATTTTAGATGTGTTTTGACGATTTTATTCATACCTTGTAATATTATTGAAAAATGACGATTGTTCTGGCATTGCAAAACCACCACAAAGGCTTAATGTTGAGATGGCTAAAAGTTTATTAGATAAAATAAAAGTGAATAAAGCTCCCGGACCAGATGGCTTACACCCAGAAGTCTTCATAGAGCTAAGTTTAGTTCATTAAATTACTGTTTCTCGACTATTTATTGACTGCTATGGTACTAATGAAGCTATATAAACTGAAATATTGTGAACTTTTCATAAAAAACATCACAATATTTCATGACTGTATTGATAACTGTATGGCCAGAATAAGGCAGCAACAAACAAAAATCATGTGTTCAGTGCAGTAACCCAGTACCCAGTAATCTGAAATCTGGTTTCTACTTTCTACACGTACCTATCGACATTATGACTTTTTTAGAAATAAGCCTGAAAGTGCAGTAAACTTCCTTACTTCCCTGTTGGTTGATATGGTATTGTTTCTCAAGCAAAAGCAAGGACCCAAGATTGAGCCCTGGTTCACCCCGGTGGGGTGATGAAATTGTGCACATCAGTGCGATTTGCAATGCCGATTTCATTTAACAGAAGTCTATACAAGTCTCAATAAAATCGGTAAAATTAGTGCAGGAAGCTTTTTCATAATTGCTGCAACATGAGTCCATTGCCAGGAATGAGGTGCGATTTGGAACTCTTAAATCACATGACAAGTGGTCAAATATTAAGCACAAGATATAAATAATAGAGTGTAAAGGTTTCAAAGTCCTACTGTTACCAGAACCTAGTGTTTAATAGATATAGATATCAACCACAAGCAATCAACTTGCATATTTATATATTTACAGACAGGCACAGCTGAGTAAATCAATAAAACATGTGCATTAGTTAGCCATTTAATGTCCCCCTATTGCTATACCAAGTGTGCTTTTTTCTAATAAGTTCAATGTGTGTTCAGTAACTTGCTTAAAGCAATTACAAAAAGACCTGATTTGGAAAATGTGCAAGCCTCTTCAGATAAGTGTGGTAATGTCAAGGATCTAAACTGGACCTGAACTCAAAAATGAAGATTTGCTATGTTATAGTTAACACTAGAAATGTTAATTGTTCCTAAGCAGTACTGTGAAAAGTTGACCTTTTGTCTAGAACTCCATATAAAAAAAGCATTGTACTTCCTGGTATGTGAGTGTGTCTAGGCACACCTGTGCCTAAAGATTTGGTATGAGATCTAAGGCACTGCTTCGTGTGATGGTATTCTCAGGGGGTAAGATTTGGTAATGTCATGGCTGTACGGCTCATTGTTCTGCTTGCTGAAGACTCTGACATGAGAAAGCAAAGCCCTACCAAGATGCTAGCTTCCACACAGTGCAGACTGAGGTATGGTAAAGGCCTGTGTTAGAAGACTTTGAGCTTGTGTCGATGGCATCAATTTGAGATGCTTCTGAGATCATTCAGAATTTATTGACAGATGCATTTTACCTGCATTAGACCTCCATTTGTTCCTTATTTGACCTGCAAACACGCATAAAAGCAGTATATATACTGTTGGGGGGGGATGGAGGACACAGGGAGACACAGTGGGGGGGTGGAGGACACCGTGGGAGTGTGGAGGACACCATGGGGGGGTGGAGGACACAGTGGGAAACCGTGGGGGGTGGAGGACACAGGAGGAAACAATGGGGGGGTGGAGGACACAAAGGGACAGCGTGGGGGGTGGAGGACACAGGGGGACACCGTGGGGGGGTGGAGAACACCATGGGGGGTGGAGGACACAGTTGGACACAGTGGGGGTGGAGGAAACAGGGGGACACAGTGGGTGGTGGAGGGCACATTGGGGGGTGGAGGACACAGTGGTACTCCGTGGGGGGTGGAGGACAGAGGGGGGCACAGTGGGGGGTGCAGGACACAGGGGGACACCGTGGGGGGGAGCAGAGGACACAGGGGGACACCTTGGGGGGGTGAAGGACACAGTGGGGGGGTGGAGCACACAGAGTGACAGCGTGGGGGACACCGTGGGGGGTGGAGGACACCATGGTGGGGTGGAGGACACAGTGGGACACCGTGGGGGGTGGAGGACACAGGTGGACACAGTGGGGGGTGGAGGACACAGAGGGACAGCATGGGGGGTGGAGGACACAGGGGGACACGTGGGGGGGTGGAGGACACCATGGGGGGTGGAGGACACAATTGGACACAGTGGGGGGGGGTGGAGGAAACAGGGGGACACAGTGGAGGCTGGAGGACACAGGGGACACTGTGAGGGGTACAGGACATAGTGGGGGTGGAGAATCCATTGAGGGGTGGAGGATAGAGTGGGACTCCGTGGGGGGTGGAGGACAGAGGGGGACACAGTGGGGAGGTGGAGGACACAGGGGGACACCGTGGGGGAGTTAAGGACACCATGGGGGGTGGAGGACACCATGGGGGGGTGGAGGACACAGTTGGACACTGTGGGGGGGTGGAGGACACAGGGGGACACCGTGGGGGGTGCAGGACACAGTGGGGGGTGGGGGACACAGTGGGACTTCGTGGGGGGTGGAGGACACGGGGACACCGTGGGGGGGTGGAGGACACCATGGGGTAGTGGAGGACCACTGTGGGGGGTGGAGGACACCATGGGGGGTGGAGGACACACCTGGACACTGTGGGGGGTGAAAGACACAGTGGGACACTGTGGGGGGTGGACGACACAGTGGGACACAGTGGAGGGTGGAGGACACAGTGGGACACAGTGGGAGGTGGAGGAAACAGGGGGACACAGTAGGGGGTGGAGGACACAGGGGGAAACCGGGGGGGGTGGAGGACACAGTGGGACACCGTTGGGGGGTGCAGGACACAGTGGGGGGGTGGAGGACACAGTGGGACACTGTTGTGGGGTGCAGGACACCGTGGGGGTGGAGGACACAGTGGGGGTGGAGGACAGAGGGGGACACAGTGGGGGGTGGAGGACACAGGGGGACACCTAGGGGGGTGGAGGACACAGGGGGGGCAGCGTGTTGGGTGGAGGACAGAGGTGGACAGCGTGGGGGGGAACAGGAGAGTATCATGGGGCCTCCTGTGATCCTGTTGGGGCCCGGGCCCCCTATATCTGTATTGGGTGCCTCTGCTCCCCCCTCCCCAGTGATGGTGATAGTACACAGCCTCACCCGATGCCTGCAATAGGACCTCTCATGGCGCGCTGCTCTCTGTCGGCCCCTCCGCTCTTATCGTTCCCGGATGATGTCATGTACAATCACCTGGGGTGGACGGGAGGGAAGGAGGGGCCGATGGGGAACAGCACGCTGTGAGAGGTTCTATTGCAGCTGCTTCCAGTGCTAGTGTTGCAGAGCCTGTCATGGGGCCCCACAGTCCTGATAGGTCAGTCCACCCGTGCAGTACAGCAGTGCTTAAAGTAATGGCTGTGCCGCGCAGCCATTACTTTGACAGGCTGTCACTCAAACCGGCCCACCAAGTCATCGGCCCACGGGGAAACTCCCGGTGGTCCCGATGGCCAGTACATGCCTGACTGGGAGCACTGCTTGGCAAACATACCAGTTTACCAAGGTTCTTTGGAAACACCAGAGCTAACTAAGCTAACTATTGGGTCAGGTAATAGGCACCTTCCTACCGCTAAACTTCTCTAGTTTCCAAAACATGCCCCTGTTTTCCTGCAAAGTGGGCATAAAGGTCTCGTATAGCATACTATAATAATCAACACAGTTTGCATTTTTCCAAAACGGTGGAAGTTCACAACATTGCAATATAGCAAATAAGTATGTATAGAACAAGTGCAATTTTTATACCCATGTGCCATAAAACATTATAACAAAACAAAGGTAATTTAAATTTTGCAAACTTTGGCTATTGCAGTATACCTGTAGCCCCTTTTTCCTAAACAGGGGGCTACTGGCCTGGGTTTGGTTTTTGGCAGGGTGGTAGTCAGCCCAGACTAGTTGTATAGTTCTTCACTTGGTCTGTCCTAAACTCAATGGGGTTTTGATTTTTCACTGTCGCCACAAGTTGCGACTGTTATCACTGGCCATAGTGTGAGATTTCATAAACAAGAGTTATCAATAGCTATATTTCCTTCAGCCAATCCAGTAGAAGATTTAGGCCACTGGTGCATGCTGGGGGAGGATATAAATATTTGGGAAAGGCCATTTGCTCACTCTCTTCGCCTGGACTGAGGCCTGGGGTGGTGCTGCTGGAAGGAGCTCTGCTGTTGGGCCTTACACATGCTTAAGTGGTCCTGAAACTGTTCTGCCTTGTGTCAACGCAGCCGTGCCAACAAGGATGTCCTGGGTAGGCCCCTTGCTAGAGAGAGCCAGGAAAAAGGCTGGTCTCTCAGAAGGGCCTGGTAACGCACTTGGAGGATGCACTGAAATTTGGGAACGTGCCTATGGTTTTGCCGGGTCAGCTTAAAGATTCTGACATTGTGAAGCTGCACATTGATCTGAACCTGGAGAATCTCTAAGTGATCTGCTATGGTATCTGAGACCCCTAACTCTCACCTCCTTAATAGTTCTTCAATAAAACTCCAAAAAGACAAAAGCGACTAATGCCCAATATTCTTTCTCAGTCCCCCATTTTAGCCAAGGACATCTTGCCTTTGGGGTGTCAGAGGGTGCTACATACCCAGCACAATGAAATAAGTACAAATTTACATTTATGTCTGGCCTGGCCATGCAACACTGTAGGATCTGGGAACCCTATACACAGCCCACCCAGTCCAACTTATGTTCATATCGCTACAGGGAGTAATTGCTCACACTCAAGTCTCAAGTATATTCCAAGTTTTCTTATCCTTATTCTCTGGGGTCGCTCCTGCAATGGCCACCATGATGCTGTCAGCAGGGTCCTCTGCCAGGGTTCTCTACCTTGATATGACACCCTCCAAACTCAGAGTTGAAAATGTTCCAGATCCACTGTTGTCTTTGGGAACTGCTGGGCTCTGGGACACCTTGACCTCAAAAGCAGAGGGGTAAACACCCCACAGCCTTCCTAGAGAGAAGATGTCAATAATTGTATAATTACTTTAAATGACATGCCTGGGGGATGTCCCAACCCCGTCAGTGAAGTGACGTGTCTCTGAAATGTTCACAACCTACTACAGCAAAACTAATATTTACTAATGTAGCACTGGTGAATTAAATATCTCCCACCCTGCACAGCCAGGCACATGAATTTTTCATAACACACTGTAGGCAGGAAACAGTCCTTGCAGCTTTGTTTTTGTATTTTATTAGGGAAATTGAACTTGGATAGGGTTGAGGGTATTGTGGGATGCCCACTTGATCAAACACAGAACTCTTCAGGGACAAGAACTATATACAGCCTGTATATACAATTCTCCATCTACCTCAAGCACAATCTTGTAGAACAACAACTCCCAGGCAGTGGTGTATTTAGGTTTTGTGCTGCCCTAGGCCTGACTAAGCTCGCGCACCCCCTAATTTAACTATGACCCACCCCTTCCTGTCAAGGTCACACCCCTTCCTTTTTAAGATCCGCCCCGTCATCTTCATGGTAGGACAGAGGGACGCCACGGGAAGAGGACAAAGGGACGCCACGGGAGGAGGACAGTGAGCGATACAGCATCTTTTCATTTGGGGGTAAGGGGATATGTGCTGGGTGCTTTGGCAGGCTCTTGCACTGAAGTTGTGTCCCTCCTCTGTGGCTCCTCCTCCTCCTGGCTGTGTACTGAGTGTATGTGGCTGACAGTGGGGAGAGAGGTGTGGGCTGCTACGGAAAGCCCATCGCCGCTTGTGGGACTCCGGGCGGCAGATGTCCTGGGTGCCCACGCTGGCGCATCCCTGTCTGGCCAGTTACCGAAACTCAGTGCCGTAACTTGTTGTGGGCTCTGGGACAGTGGCGTCACTAGGGTTGGCCTAGAGGATATCAGGTTAGGTACTTCCTAATGGCTCAGTTCCTGGGAACAGTAATGTATAATGGCCAACAGGCTCTCTTACCAGACCCGGTGAAACTGCAACAGTGATCCCTCCGGCTAGACGTTCACTCACTCTGGGTTGCCCAGGCCAACTCTAGTCAGTAGTGTAGCATCTCTACCCTGGCAGTGGCTTCATCTTTCTCCCTCTCTGGTGGTGCGGGTACAGCGTGGCTCTCTGGTGGTGCGGGTGCAGCGTGGCTCTCTGGTGGTGCGGGTACAGCATGGCTCTCTGGTGGTGCGGGTGCAGCGTGGCTCTCTGGTGGTGCGGGTACAGCATGGCTCTCTGGTGGTGCGGGTACAGCATGGCTCTCTGGTGGTGCGGGTACAGCATGGCTCTCTGGTGGTGCGGGTACAGCGTGGTTCTGATGTTGCGGGAACAACATCTCTCTGGTGGTGTGGGAACAACGTGGCTCTCTGGTGGTGCGTGGCTCCCTCTCTGGTGGTGCGGGTACAGCATGGCTCTCTGGTGGTGCAGGTACAGCGTGGCTCTGGTGGTGCAGGTACAGCATGGCTCTGGTGGTGCGGGTACAGCGTGGTTCTCTCTCTGGTGGTGCGTGGCTCCCTCTCTGGTGGTGCGGGTACAGCGTGGCTCTCTGGTGGTGCGGGTACAGCGTGGCTCTGGTGGTGCGGGTACAGCGTGGCTCTGGTGGTGCGGGTACAGCATGGCTCTGGTGGTGCGGGTACAGCGTGGCTCTGGTGGGGCGGGTACAGCGTGGCTCTGGTGGTGCGGGTACAGCGTGGCTCTGGTGGTGCGGGTACAGCGTGGCTCTCTGGTGGTGCGGGTACAGCGTGGCTCTGGTGGTGCGGGTACAGCGTGGCTCTGGTGGTGCGGTACAGCGTGGCTCTGGTGGTGCGGGTACAGCGTGGCTCTGGTGGTGCGGATACAGCGTGGCTCTGGTGGTGTGGGTACAGCGTGGCTCTGGTGGTGCGGGTACAGCGTGGCCCTCTGGTGGTGCGGGTACAGCGTGGCTTTCTGATGGTGCGGGTACAGCGTGGCTTTCTGGTGGTGCGGGTACAGCGTGGCTCTGGTGGTGCGGGTACAGCGTGGCTTTCTGGTGGTGCGGGTACAGCGTGGCTTTCTGGTGGTGCGGGTACAGCGTGGCTCTGGTGGTGCGGGTACAGCGTGGCTCTGGTGGTGCGGGTACAGCGTGGCTCTGGTGGTGCGGGTACAGCGTGGCTCTCTGGTGGTGCGGGTACAGCGTGGCTTTCTGATGGTGCGGGTACAGCGTGGCTTTCTGGTGGTGCGGGTACAGCGTGGCTCTGGTGGTGCGGGTACAGCGTGGCTTTCTGGTGGTGCGGGTACAGCGTGGCTTTCTGGTGGTGCGGGTACAGCGTGGCTCTGGTGGTGCGGGTACAGCATGGCTTTCTGGTGGTGCAGGTGCAGCGTGGCTCTGGTGGTGCGGGTACAGCATGGCTCTCTGGTGGTGCAGGTACAGCGTGGCTCTGGTGGTGCGGGTACAGTGTGGCTCTCTGGTGGTGCGGGTACAGCGTGGCTCCCTATCTGGCTTCCCCCAGCACAGTACTCTCTTTTTCTCCTCCTGTAACCCCCCCCCCAGCAGAGTGCATGCATGCTGGGGGCTGTAGCATGTTTGTGGACACACAGGGCTGCCATTCTTCAGGGATTACTCTTCCCATGATGCCCCCAGAATCTTCTGATTGGCCCTCTGCTGTGGCCAATTATGGGGTGAGAAACAGCGGTCAGGAAGCTGGGCAGCGGCATGGCGAAACAAATTAGAGCCGCTCTCTCTCTCTTCTCTCTTCAGCTGACAGAAAGAGGAGGGGGGCGAGCGGGGGAGATACACAGACAGCCCGCATCTCTCCTCTCCCTGTCACAGCGCTGCTCCATTTACCAGAGAACTCCCCCGCTCGCCCCCCCTCCCCTTTCTGTCAGCTGAACGGAGAAGAGAGAAGAAAGAGAGAGAGCGACTCTAATTGATTTTGCCGTGCCGCCGCTCAGCTTCCTCCCTACTGTTTCCCTCCCCATGATTGGCCACATCAGAGAGAGAGAATCACAGCTTTACAGGGGCGGCTTGACAGCTCCTGATTTAACTGCTTCCTGGCCCCATCTGCAGCCGCGAGGCCACTGCACTCCCAAGCTGTACTCTCTTGATGTGCCCTGCTCCCTGCTGTGCGGGAGGAGAGCGGGTGCCGTTTTTGTGGGGGGGGGGGGGGGGCGGCTTTTTGCCGCCCCCCACAAAGTGCCGCCCTAGGCCTGGGCCTTGTTGGCCTAGGCCAAAACACAGCACTGCTCCCAGGACCAGCTGGCACTGTATGGGTTGTCTGACAAGAGCGCAATCAGACCATAGCAAAAGCCCTTTGCAGGCAGGGACCGCGGGCCCCTTTGCTAGTGTAGCAAAAAGAAGTCCCAGTGCTCAGCTGTCCTATTCCTGTGGCTACTGATCTCAGTACCACCTCTTCAGGCACTGCCAGCCCAGCTGGCTGCAGCTGCCCCTTTCACTACCCCTCCTGGCTAAAACTCCACAGTCCTCCCAGACTGACTCTGCATTCATCCCAGACTGCTTCCACCCAGTCCTCTCAGCTATGCCTCTCAGTCTTCTGACTGTAAACTCACCAGCCCTCCTGGCTGTCTTCCTTCCTGGAGATTTGCCCGGCAGTGTTCTCCTGCTGTTCTCAACCTTACTCCCGTGCATCCTGGTCAGGATCCTTCTGTGTGTCATGAGAAGGGTGCTTTCTGCATCCAAGCCCAGGCCCGAGGTCACCCCCTCCCAGACTAGTGGGCACCTACAAGGGCATACCAACAGCCTAACACTCCATCTCCATCTTCCTCCTGAACTCCACTGCCGCCAGCTGGGTTGACCCTGAGTATTTGAGGTGGCCTGAACCCTGCCAACCCATCTGTTGGGGATAGGTCAGGGCGCTCATGAATACTCCAGGCAGCTTCACCTTACCCCCCCTCCCATTCTTCTGGAAGTTTCTACTAAGTTTGAGAAGTAGGGGGGAGGTCTCAGTGATGCTGCCTGTGAGTCACTCAGCTCTCCCTGGATCTCTACCCAACCCAGGAAAAAACACACAGGCTTGGCTGCCAGCCAAGCCTGAACAAATTTACCTACACTAAACAAAAATCTATTTACACTTCTAGCACACTAGAGGGTGCTACACTAATGCCCCTTACACACGATCGGACATTGATCGGACATTCCATCCATGGATTTTTTCCAACAGATGTTGGCTCAAACTTGTCTTGCATACACACGGTCGGACAAAGTTGTTGGAAAATCCGATCATTCTGAACGCGTAAAACAAGTACGTCGGCACTATAAACGTGTCAGTAGCCAATAGCTTTCGTCTCTTAATTTATTCTGAGCATGCGTGGCACTTTGTGTGTCGGATTTGTGTACACACGATCGGAATTTCCGAAACAGGTTTTGGTTTGGGAACATTTTATAGCCTGCTCTCAAACTTTGTGTGTCGGAAATTCCTATGGAAAATGTGTGATGGAGCCCACACACGGTTGGAATTTCCGACAACAAGGTCCTATCACACATTTTCCATCGGAAGATCCTATCGTGTGTACGGGGCATTAGAAGAAAGTGTGTTTCTGTTTGTAAACAAAGCGGCTGGAGATTCTCTTAATTTATACTAGACCCTGATTCTAGATGAGCATCTGATATAGATGTTAATGGCGGACCTACATTAACAGGAAGATAGAAGCTGTCATATAAAGTAGTGGGAGAAAACCCACTACTATATATTAGTGATTACCTGTTTTTCAGTTGGCTGTGTGGGGCATGGTAAGACATAGAGTAGTCAGCTGCAGGTCAGCCCTTTGTGAAGCATACTCCATTGCAGTGAAGCACAGAGAGATGTGTGCAGTGACCTTCCAAGCATTAATGATCCTAGCGAGAGCAGCTGTGCCAAATCAACCCTAACCGGGCTGACAATAGAAGTGTGATGGGGTCCATTTTAAAAGTAGTAGTATGGCCTTACAATGGACATACTATTGATTCTAGAAAGAAAAGGCACACTTAGAAAAAACAGTGATGTGATTTACAATGTGTTTAGCGCTCCACTGGCTTTGGGACCCCCTATCCAACCTATATTCCCCAATGGAGTAGAGTATTTGGATTTGCTATTTAGCACGCATTCATACCAACATGACATGCAGCAGGTAGTGTGTATATAGTGTGTATATATATATATATATATACATATATATATATATATATATATATATATATACATATATATATATACGTATATATATATATATATATATATATATATTTGGGCACCTTGGTTGTACACAAGTCGATCCATTGATTGACTCGTGAAATGTGTATGGCCAGCTTTAGTCGTAGGCAGCCTGGTCTTTTTACAGCCCCTGCATGGCAGCGTTTGCACCTTGGTAGCTGTATGATATACTATAATGCTACACATGTACTTGGCCCAGTCTTAGTATGGATATCCATGTTATACACAGCTGATATCCTTTGTACACTTATGCTGGACTAGTCTAAGCAAACTTTTAACGTTGCCACACTATAAGCTTTTTAAAAGTCAAACAGTTCATGCTAAGGTTCCTATTAAATTGTATTTTTCCCTTGACTGATAGTCCTATTCTACCCTACATTCACTCAGTGCAGTATGAAACAAGAAAGGAAAAATCTGATTGATCACTATTAACAGCAAGAACACTTCTTCATTAAGATACTTTGATAAGCGTAATATTGAACTCCACAGTTAATTCGCAGTTTCCAAAGTTACATATGATTGCTCCATAAGCTATACTTTGGAAAATGTATATTTAAATAAAATCGCCACGTTGGACTATGCAACAGTAACCTAGAACTTAGTATATACAAAATAATGAGACCATTTTCATTAATGATATGCCTACTTCACAATGAAACACTAAATAGTCTTTTACTGTAAAACTGCACAGTACAATAACAAGAAATAATATAATGGCAGTGGACATCTAGGACAAGATGGAAAATGACATGGATTACAGTAGTACATTTTCTTAAGTAGAGGCAGACACAGAAACAAGCCAGCGACATGCCCATAGGGAGAGAATTTTCTCTGGGTCAGGGGCTTTATTAATGTAATGGCCACTAGGGGGAAGCAAAGTGTAAAGCCCTTCCTCTCACTATACCAATATAAAGCTTGTGAAACCCTATTAAAGCAGTCTGTATGTTCTACATACAAGGGACAAGCTATCAACTGATGATTCAATGTTTTTTACACTGTTTAATGCAGAAAGCTTTTCAGAGGATGGCTGACACGAGAAATTCTACTTGTTATGTTTTTTTTATTATTATTCACAACCCAGATAAACGAAAGCCCCTTTTTACACTGTACTGCTCTGCTGCTCTTCAATGGTGCATTACCGCACACATAAAATATGCAGTGCTTTGCATACTAATATGCTTTGCATTGAAGTGGACCTTCCCCCTTTCACTAAAAATCACAGCAGCATACAGCTCTGCATGTTCATGTGAAATCATCTTACATTCATTGGTTAAAGTGACACTAAACTCTGGTTTAGAAAAAAACTCTATACAAGCAAGCATCCCTAAAACTGGCCATGGATGGATCGGAGTCCGGCCAGTTCAGCTGTTCCTGTTCAAGAGGAGTCGATTTAATGATTCCACGGCTCTGTTGGTGTTGGGACTGTTGGTGTATTTTCCTCGATCAGCGCTGGCAGCCAAATAGCTGCAGCAACGATCAGTGTATTCTGACAGCAGCACTGGCGGCCGCTCCATTAGGGGTGCAGGGGTGCAGCTCCCCTAATGCATGCGCCCGGCCCCTAATCTGCAAGGTGCGGGAAGTATGGATTTCAGGGGGGCTTGGGGTGCAAAGTACTGCGCCTTGAGCCCACATAGTTGTGTGACAATAGCAAATTAATATTCGCTGTTGTCTTCCTGCTTCTCCACCCGGTCAATCAGAAAGCAGAGATGGCCAATTGGCCGAGAGGAGAAGCGACTGTATTGGCCGCAGAGGAGGAGATGCAGGGGGAAGCCGTCGAAGCTGCCTGCGACCTAGATGGGGTAAATGTGGGGCTTGTGGGCAGACGAGCAAGGGACGGGGGGGACAGGGGTTCGGTGGTGGTTGGTTTGACGATCGACCGAGCGTCAGGGGGGTTTGAATGGCGGACCGACCGAACGGGGGGGGAGTAGTTTGTTTGCCACCCCCCAAAAAAATGGAGCACCAGCCGCCACTGGACAGCAGAGGCATCCCACTTTAGAATACAATAGCGCAGCAGGGAGGATTTCTTCATCCACCTCGAGTGTCTAGATGGGGTAATCCTTTTTTCTTTTTCGATCAGCCGGGTGGCTTAAAAAAGTGATTGATCGGAAGGTTTTACCCTTGCCATAACCAGACCATTTTTTGCTATTCCACACAGAGCTACTTTAACGGGCAATTGCGTGGGCATGCAATAGTGTACGCAAATGAAATTTATATCATTTTTTTTTCACATAAATAGAGCTTTTTTATGGTGGTACTTCATCAACACTGAATTTTTCATTTTTATTATATAAATGAAAACAAACAGAAAATTTTGAAAAAAACCCGTTTTGGCTACTTTTTGTTATAAAACACATCAGGGATGCACCAATACCGTTTTTTACCGGCAAGTACAAGTACAAGTACAAGATACTTTCAGTCAAGTACTCGCCGATACCGAGATCTTTGCGGTGTGATTTGGGCCCATACAAAATAAATGGGCTCAAATCGCACTGCAGAAAATCACATGCAATTTGAATAGGAATGCTGTGCTATTCCTGCCTGAATCACATGTGGTTTCCCGCACCGCTCCTGTGTGAACCCAGGCTGAAGTCACTACGGCAAGCCTGGCTTCACACAGGAGCGGTGGGGGAAAACACATGTGATTTGGGCAAGAATCGCACTGCATTCCATTTCAAATCGCATGCGATTCTTTGCGATGTGGTTTGAGCCCATTCATTTTGTATGAGCTCATATCGCACCGCAAAAGGATTGGTTTTATGTATTGGAGCATTTGCACGAGTACAAGTACAAATGCTTAGTATCGGCACTGATACTGGCATCGGTATCAGTGCAACCCCAAAACCTATTAATTAAAAAAATGTAAAAATCGAATTTATTTATAAATTTAGGCCAAAAACGGAAAATTTATATCAAATACTTACCGTAATTTTCCTTTCCTGATGGACTCCATGGCAGCCTACGTATGGGTTAATCCCGCCTCTCATACCTCATAGGACCCCACTCCCATAAATCTTTGCTTCTAGACAGAGACTGTGTTCCGTAACTTAGCCTACTCCAGCAACTGGGAGGGAACTCCTGCTGCCATGGAGTCCATCAGGAAAGGAAAATTATGGTAAGTATTTGATATAAATTTTCCGTTTTCCTGGCAGACTCCATGGCAGCCTACGTATGGGAAATAACTAGCCATACACACCCGGGTGGGCAATTGCTGGTTAAAGAAAAAAAGGTTTAATTGGCACCATCAACAGATAATACGTGCAAACCAAAGTTAACCGTAGACAAAGAAGCCGGTTCTACACAATAGTGTGTCATAAAAGTGTTAATTGATGACCATGAGGCCGCTTTACAGATTACATCTGGAGACACATGTCGGGATGCTGCCCACGATGTAGAGACGCTCCTGGTAGAATGAGCTCCGGAGGAGCCAAACCCTTAGACCTGTAAGCCCATTGGAAAGCTTGAACGATCCATGATGCGATGGTTCTAGAGGAAGCCCGTGAACCTTTGTTCTTGCCGTGAAAAAGCACAAACAGATGATCAGACTGGCGGAAAGAAGCTGTGGCTTCTAGGTATTGCTTCAGAACCTGCCCAACATCTAGAGGGTGAACATTAGAGTCCTCAGTGGATCTGAAAGTAGGGAGGGCAATCTCCTGATTTTCATGGAAGATGGTTGTTACTTTTGGATTCGATCCTAACATGGGGATCAAGACTGCACGATCTGGGAAGAAGGTAAGGAAAGGTTCTTTGTATCCTAGGGATCCAATTTCAGAAACTCTCTTGGCCGATGTTATGGCCACTAGAAAGACCGCTTTGAGAGAAAGCTCTCTAATTGATGACTGATCCATATGCCGTATCTCCTTTTCTGAGAAGAAATCCAAGACGAGAGGGAGATCCCATTTAGAGAATCTTGGTCTTTTCTGAGGCCTAAGCCTTATTGCTCCCTTGAAGAACTGCCTAGTAAGGGGGTGTCTGGCCCATGATACACCTGTAAAGGCTGAGATTGCAGAAATCTGGACCCGCAAGGAACTCACCGATAGGGACAGATCCAGGCCAGTTTGTAGAAAACCTAGAATGTCCTGAATCCTTGGATTACTACAGGATCCATTGGTGGAAATCACATAGTCCGCAAACTTCGCCCAAATCCTCTGATACACTCTGTTGGTGCCCGCTCTTCTGGCATTCAACAATGTAGCAATGGCTGTACTTGGACAACCTAGTGCTTCCAACCTTCTCCTCTCAACCACCAAGCCATCAGATGGAGCTGGGATGGACAAGGGTGAAGAGACGCTCCCTGCAGCAGGAGATCTGGTCTGGACGGGAGAGGGACCGGCTCTCGGTAACTGAGCTGCATCAGGAGAGGAAACCATGGCCTGTTGGGCCAGAACGGAACAACTGCCAGCACCTCGACATTCTCCCACCTGAGCCTCGAAAGGAAACGAAGAATGACTGGAACTGGGGGAAAGGCATAGGCCCTGTGGAATTTCCACTGGTCCGTCAGGGCATCCACTCCGAAGGCCTGGGGACAACGACACCTCGTGTAATATTTCCCCAGCTTGAAATTGCATGGGGATGCAAACAGATCCACTTCCGGCATCATCCCTAGAGACAGGAGCCAATCGAAAACTTCGATGTGGAGGGACCACTCGTTGTTGTCCAGGGTGACTCTTGAAAGGAAGTCCGCTTGGACATTTTGAATTCCTGGGAGATAAACAGCAGATAGATTTGTTAAGTTCGTCTGGGCCCAGGCCATGATCGGGCTTACTTCCCTCAGTAAGGAGAGACTGCGGGTGCCCCCCTGTCTCTTGATGTATGACACTGCGGTCGTGTTGTCCAATCTCAGGAGGACTGAGGCTCCTGATATCAGATGGAGAAAAGCTTGAAGGGCACGGAAGGCAGCTCGGAGCTCCAGGACATTTGAGACTATCCCTTGGGATGGGAAGTCCCACCTGCCTTGGGCTATCTCCGTCAGACAGAGAGCGCCCCAACCTCTGTTGCTCGCATCCGTTGTCACTGTAATCCAGGAGACAGGTGCTATGGAGTGACAATTGAGGAGGTTTTTCCGTAGCAGCCACTCGGGGAGGCCCTCCCGCATGGAGGTGGTTATCCGCACCAGATGGTCTCGAGACCCTGGATCCCATTGCTGGAGAAAACCCTTCTGAAAGGGCCGCATTTTCCATTGCGCCCACCTCACCATGGGGGCTGTGGCTACCATAGTGCTGATTATTTTGAGACACTGAGAGGCTCTGAGGAAAGTTGCTGACAATGCTAGGCGAATTCTCTCTCGAATTACCGGAATCTTCTCCAAAGGAAGAGAGATGGTGCTCTCCACTGTGTTGAATAGGGCTCCGAGGAATACTAGAGCTTGTGTCGGAACTAGGTGACTTTTCTCCTTGTTCAATAGCCAACCGAACTCTGTCAGAGTAGATATGACTTGATCCCGATGTGACAATATCTGTTCCCTGTCCTGAGACAGTAGGAGTAGGTCGTCCACAGCTACCACAGCCAATAAGAGCTTCGAAAACACTCGAGGCGATGTTGTGAGCCCGAATGGGAGACAAGTGAATTGGAGATGCCTCTGGCCTACTGCAAATCGGAGATACCTCTGGAAATCTTTTGCGATCGGCACATGAAAGTAGGCGTCTTTCAGGTCTATAGAGACCAGCCAATCTCCTGGTTGTACTGTTTGTCGGATTGTCAGCAGGGTGTCCATCTTGAATTTTTCCTTCTTGATGAAGGAATTTAGATGTGTCAGGTCAATTACTGGTCTCCAAGAGCCATTCTTTTTGAGGACCATGAAAAGGGGGGAATAAATTCCAAGAAATCTTTCTTCTGATGGAACTTGAATGTCGGCCCCCTGGGCAATCAGTGATTCTGTATAAGATAGAAGAATGTGTCTTTTTTCTTCTGAGTGCGGAAGGACCGTAGGCACAAACCGGTGACTGGGTGGATTGGTGAAAACCCAAGTGTGACCTGAGGAGACCGTTTTGACGGTCCAGTAATCTTGAATCGAGGCTGCCCAGACGTGCTGATACCGGAGTAAATGAGCCCCTACTTGCACTACCTGGACAGGCGTCGTATCAAAAGGACTTGGAAGTCTCCCGACCACTTGACGGGGCTGACTTTGAGGATTTTTGGCCTGAAGGCTGGCCTCTCCTCCAGTTTTTCCTAAACTCCCGACCAGGTCTGTAGCGACGAGCATCTCTAGCGCGTTCTGGCTCTTGTCTAGGTTGAATCCTTCTTTGGTTAAGGATACGACGGTCCTGGGGTAAGAATCCTGACTTGCCCCCAGTAGCACGGGAGATAGCAGAATCGAGTTTATTTCCGAAGAGTGAGGAGCCTTCGAAAGGAATCCTGCACCAGGCCTGTTTAGAGGCAGGGTCTGCAACCCATGGGCGTAACCAGAGGGAACGTTTTGCTGTAACTGATGAAAGCATGACACGTGCAACGAGGCGAATAATGTCGATGGATGCTTCTCCCAGGAAGACCGAAGCCAGCTTCAGCTCATGTATTGGAGAGCTCTTGAATAAGTTCTCAGACACACTTCCTAGAGCTGCACCCACATCATCCGTCCAAGACTCCATAGCTTTTGACAAAGCTGGGAGGGCCAGAGCCGGTTTACAAGCCATCCCCGCCGTGATATAGATACGTTTTAGGTCCGTATCAATCTTCCTCTCCAGACCATCCTTGAAAGAGACGGTATCCTCTAGAGGGAGCGTAACATGTCTCACCAGCCTCATGAGAGCTGCATCGACAAGGGGGGCTGATTCAAGATGTTTTACTTCATCATTCTTGAAAGGATACATCTTTGCAATCTTGGAAATTAAAGAGTTTTTCCTATCAACTTTACCCCATTCATCCGAGATAATTTCACCCAGTTCACCCAGGAAGGGGAAGTTCGGGCGATCCTTCTTAAGGTGCTTAAAGTATTTCCTCTGTTTAGAGGGTGCTTCTACTGGTTCCTCCCATCTCAATGCGTCTTTAACCGCTCTGACCAGTTGGGGAACCAGGGAAAAGTCAAAACCTGCACCAGGTTCAATTATCTCTGCTTCGCTGTCCGAGGAACCGCTAAAAGAGAGACTATGATGAGATGGGCCTGGAACTTCGGACTCAATTTCTTCAGCAACTGGAGCTATAACAGAAGGAGGAATTACTGCCCGGTCAAAATCTGCTTTGTTAAGAGATTCTTGGACCACTTTCCTGACCAGAGCCTCCACTTGCTGGTCCTCAGCTCCTCTTTCCTTCGTGGCTCTCGAAAAGCACAACTCACAGAGAGATTTACCCTCTGGGACCTGAGTTTTACATCCTCAGCAAGCTTTCCTCTCAGGGCGGCTGGAATGGCGGGGGGAATGATGGCTAGATTTAGACCTTGACCCCTCTTTGCGGTGTCTGGAAGATGACCTAGTACGTCTAGAACCCGACGTAGACTGGTGATGATGAGACCTAGACTGGTCTTTTTCTTTATGTGCCGATAGCTGTGGTTCAGACCTAGAAGGGCTGAAGGGGGAGAAAAGAATACTTTGTTCCTAAATAGTACCCCAAACAATACAGGCAGAATGAAAATAAAAATACTTCATCCTACCTGCGGTGTAAGGGTTGGCCACTAGGGGGCGGTGAGACATCCATGGCGACAGAAACAAGGGACTCAGAAGCCAGAGAGATGGACACAGGGAAGCCGCTGCCTGAGCGAAAGAGCATCCCAAACCATAGCTGTATGTGACAGCTATTTGAATCTGCCGCCTGTGATGACGTCATCGCGGCCACAGCGTCCCTACGCTGTGACCGACGCTGCTCCACGGCGCTCGCGCGCATGCGCAGTCGCCGTCATCATGCACGGACTGCGCAGGCGCGAACCAGGCCTCGATCTCAATCGAGACTTCGCAGCTGCGCAGTCGGAGCGGGGAAGCGGCGGACTGGAACGCAGATGCGTCCCAGCCGCCATGGCCACTAGGAAAAAGCAATTCAGGACAAACAACACACATAACAGGCTGCCAAAAACAATTCAAAGAGCATACATTACCACTGCACCTGAGGGGATCCATCCTGGAAATGGGAGCAAGAAGAGCGCTCACCGCACGACCGGGGTCATAATGAAGGAGGCCTCCCGCTAATAGCTGGGACGATTGGCCGAGATGCCGCTTCCCAGCCAATGGCCGGTATAATCAGCTCTTCCAGGCATCAGAGTGAACCCCGTATGTCTGCCCTGCTAATAGCTGGGGAAGCTGGACTCCAATAAGACACCGCCATCATCAAACGCGTGCGAACCACCAGGACTGGATCAACAAAAACTTCATAAGGTAAGAGATACACCTTGGTCCTAGAAGGAGGACAAAAAAGGAACACAGTCTCTGTCTAGAAGCAAAGATTTATGGGAGTGGGGTCCTATGAGGTATGAGAGGCGGGATTAACCCATACGTAGGCTGCCATGGAGTCTGTCAGGAAATGTATTGTGCTACAAGTCTTTGGTAAGAAAAAATCCCAATAAGTGTATATTAATTGGTTTATGTGAAAACTATAGTGTCTACAAACTATACTATAAATACTGGAATCTATGCAGCTATAGACGTGTAGCATCCTGGGGTTTAGTCAGGGAGCTCCTCACAAATTTACTTGCCAAGAGTAGTTATCTTGGTCGATTGATAGAGATCTATTGTTTTCTCCCTAAGTTTGGCCTTGTTACACTTTTCTCTACCACTAGGTGGCCGGGTACTTGATGGTACTAGATACGAGAAGGGCAACTCAAGGTCAGGTTCAGTGGTCCAGACACCCCTCTATCACCAATAGATAGATTCATGCATTGCATAAATCTATCCATGGCGGCCATGCCACCCCCTATTCAGGTGCCCGGCCTCTTTTCGGGCACCGGGTGCCTGAATTACAGTGGCGGGGTATTTTGAGCCATAGGCTCTAATAGGCATCAAAAAAGGTAAACAGCGAGCGCCATGCTTGGTGCTCGCAGTTCACTCAGCTGTGTTAGGAAAGCAAATGAATATTCGCTTTACTAACCCTGAACCGCCTCTCCGCCAATCAGCTGCTCGGGTCTGTTACCCATCACCTGATTGGCTGAAACGACAGGCGCTGTGATTGGACGCCTATCAGGTGTCCAATCATAGGAGAGGGCAGGAGGAGAGGATGGGAGAAGACATCAAGGACATGGAGGAAACCGCTTGCCGTCGTCACCCACTGCCCCACGGAGACAGGGTAAGTGCCAGGCTGAGGGCGGGCGAGGGGGACAGTGGCGGCATTCGATGGGCACAGTGGGAGCATTTGATGGCACAGTGGCAGCATTTGATGGCACAGTGGAAGCATTTGATGGCACGGTGGCAGCATTTGATGGCACAGTGGCAGCATTTGATGGCACAGTGGCAGCATTCGATGGGCACAGTGAGAGCATTTGATAACACAGCGGGAGCATTTGATGGCACGGTGGCAGCATTTGATGGCACAGTGGGAGCATTTGATGGGCACAATGGGAGCATTTGATGGCACAATGGGAACATTTGATGGGGCACAGTGGGAGCATTTGATGGCACAGTGGGAGCATTTGATGGCACAGTGGGAGCATTTGATGGCACAGTGGCAGCATTTGATGGGCACAGTGGCTGCGTTTGATTGGCAGAGAGGCAGCAATTGATGGGCAGAGAGGCGGCAATTGATGGGCACACTGGCTGCGTTTGATGGCACAGTGGGTGCGTTTGATGGGCACAGTGGCGGCAATTGATGGGCACAGTAGCGGCGTTTGATGGCACAGTGGCTGCATTTAATGGTACAGTGGCTGCGTTTGATGGTACAGTGGCTGCGTTTGATGGGCACAGTGAGGCTGCAATTGATGGGTTTTTTTTTTTAGTTTGTTTGCACCCCCCAAAAAATTTTGAGCACCAGCCGCCACTGATATGGGGTATCTCAGCCAAATGGGCAGGGGTTTTCTTGAATCCCTTGGCCTGCTGGGACAACCTATATATTCTGGTGAGATCAGGTAATCGATGTTCTGTGCTACCTGGACGGCTGTCTGGGTGAAAGTGTGTCGTACGCCCTGGGCTGCTAGGTCGGAGATTGGGCCTATCCCGGGGGCATCAGGCTGCCAGGTCGTGTGAGGGCCTATCCAGAAGTAAGACTGCAGCGCAGAGGTGGGACTGCTGCACCAGAAGTGATGGTTCTGCCGGCCGGAGAACCTGTCAGTGGTCTGAGGTAGAAGGGAACCTGTCGCCACAAAAGGGACCAACCACCTTTACCGGGGACCACAGTGAGTAGCTGAAGCAAGTACCGGAACCATATTCTCACCGAAAGGGCACAGTGGAAAATCGGGAAACTTCAGGCGGTGATCAAGTCAGGAACCTCACCGGTTAGCAGTTAGGAACTGTTAAAGATTGTTACCATAGGAGACAGCACTCCTGCAATTGCAGATGTGGCTCCTTGCTGGGGCCTTTCCCTGCACGGCTGTTCTCTTATTGAAGTCTCGGAGTCTGCCAATTGAATTAGCAACTATCTAAGGGTGTCCTGGCTCTAACCCTCTTTCCCCCAAAAATGCAAAAAGGACTGTTCAGAGAAATAGAAACCTCTTTTACATCCAAGAAGTGTCTGGTGCCCAATAACTTTGTCAACCTTGCACCCACTATGCCTCACAAACCACCACATACAGAAGGATGTCAGCTATCTTTGGCTTGGAAAGTTCTCATTAGACTGGACAAGGCCAGAGACTTTGCTACAGACGCTATACTGTAATGGAGGTGATCTGTGATTTATAGCGTGACTGTGATAGTGTGGCAGGAAATTTGGCACTAACAGACACTGGCTGGGAGGGTCACATCAACTAACTGACACTGACGTCTCTAGTGACACTAATACAGTGATTAGTGATAAAACTGTACTAATGACACTGGCTGGGAAAGGGTTAACATCTAGGGACAATCAAGAGGTTAACTGTTTGCCTAACAAGTATAATATGTGCACTGATCTGTTTTTTTTCCCTGCTTTTCAGGGAGAAGAAACAACCAGATTGTTGTTCTCTGTACACAGAACTCTGTGTGTGATTGGCAATCGCAGGTTTCAGCCAAAATCATTTGCTGAAATCTGCTGCCAAACTCGTGCTGTGTCCAATCACAGCATGGGTCAGCAGGGGGCGTGTTCATGCCAAACCTGAGAGCAAGCTGGCAACATCAGAGGCGGCTCTTTAATTAGGCAAATTAGATGGTCGCCTAAGGACTCGTGCTCCCAGGGGCCTCATGGCCACCGCCTAATTTGCCAAATTGTGTGTGGAAGTGGGAGGGAATATCCCCCGGTCGGTGTCCCCGAACCGTCTTTAACGTGGGGGGAAAAGTGTCCGGAATTGCTTTTTCCCAGCCGCGGGCGGGTGGGCGGACTGAGCATTTGAGAACTGCTCGAGGTCCCCAGGCCAGTGGGTGGCTGTATGTATTCCCACCCCCATCATGTTCATCCCCCCTGCACCCCACTGCCAGTTTCCTACCACCCCACCCCCATCATCTTCATCCCCCCTGCACCCCACTGCCAGCTTCCTACCACCCCACCCCCATCATCTTCAACCCCTGCACCTCACTGCCAGCTTCCTACCACCCCACCCCTGTCATCTTCATCCCCCTGCACCCCACTGCCAGCTTCCTACCACCCCACCCCCGTCATCTTCATCCCCTTGCACCCCACTGCCAGCTTCCTACCACCCCACCCCGTCATCTTCATCCCCCCTGCACCCCACTGTCTGCTTCCTACCACCCCGCCCCCTGTCACCTTCATTCCCCCTCTAACCCTCTGCCAGCTTCCTACCACCCCACCCCTCTGTTATCATCACCCCCCTGTACTCTACAGCTGATATCCTACCACCTCATCCATTGTGATCGGCATCCCCATCATCCCTCTGTATCCCACCTCTGGCATCCTACCACCCCACCCCCTGTCATCGTCATCCTAATCCCTCCTGGTACTCCACTGCCAGCTTCCTACCGCCCCACCCCCTGTCATCATCATCCCCCCCATACCCCACTGCTGACATCCTACCACCCTGCCTCCTATCTTCAAAATCCCCATCACCCCCATGTCCCCTATCTTTAGCATCCACCACCCTACCCTGTTATCATCATCCTTATCTTCACCCCCCCCCCCTTTTACCCCCACTGTGAATTAAGGATTTATCAGGGATCAGGGATGATTTTTTTATACAAATATTCTGAATCAACATGCACAGTTCCCCAATCTGTACCCCAAATGCCTAAGAGTACACCAACACCATACTAAAGAATGGTAACAATTTTGTAAATTGTTTATAAGCTTTCATTAAGGCTGTAAATAAGAAACATTCAGAAGTCCTTCTCAAGCATCCATTAAAAGAAACAGATGGAAGTCTTTTCCCATGCAAAACCTTTAATCCATGTGCAACCTAGCCTTACCTCTGCCACAGAAAAGCTTAATTGTAGACAGTAATGTCTGACTTCTGCTCTGCTTTCTATCCAGAATAGCCATGAATGACCCATTAAGGGCACCATTGTAACAGAGGGGAATAAAAGAAATGCAAAACATGGGGCCAAAATTCTGGAAAAGTGTAAAAACAATGCAACAACAACTAAAAATATTAACTTTCTCTATCGTATAAACAAATACATTTTTGGAATACAGTTGTACTGCAGTTGACTCTAGACAGGTCAATGTTTGATAAACAGTTACAAAAAAACTGCAAGAAACCAAAGATGAGATGATAACAACCCTCATGCACTAAGGCCACCACCCGAGTGAGATTACATATGCCCCGTTGGCTTTTACAAGGCAGGGTTTAGCCATCTAAACACAAAAGGTAAAGGTAATTCCCACCATCTAGATCAGGCGTTCTCCAAACTTTCTAAACAAAGGGCCAGTTTATTGTACTTCAGACAAGAAGGGTGGCCAGAATGATCAGTGCAAGTAGAAAATATCCCAGCGTCAGTGGGAGTAAAACAAATTGCATAGTTCTTGAAGTCACTAGAAAGAGGAATAGTGGCCCATCATTGGTAGTAGTGGGAGGAATAGTGTCCCATCAAAGATATTATTTGAAGGAATAGTGTCCTGTCATTAGTAGTAGTGGGAGGAATAGTGTCCCATCATTGGTGTCAGTGGGAGGAATAGTGCCCCATCATTGGTATCAGTGGGAGGAATAGTGTCCCATCGTTGGTATTAGATGAAGAAATAGTGCCCCATCAGTGGTATTAGTGGGAGGAATAGTTCCTAACTGTTTATATCAGTGGGAGGAATTATGCTCCTTTGCTGGTGTCAGTGGGAGGAATAGTGTCCCATCATTGGTGTCAGTGGAAATAAAGAGACACCATTGTTGGTGTGAGAGTAACGGTTCCCCATTGTTGGTGTCAGTGGAAGGAATAGTGACTCCTTGTTGAAGTCAGTGGAAGGAATAGTACCCCAAGGGCCAGATAAAGGTAAACAAAGGGCTGCCTTCAGGCCATGGGCTGCAGTGTGGAAATCACTAATCTAGATGACTGGATACAGAGGAAATAATACAGAGTTCAACAGCCCTGTCTTTTAAAGAAATTTTGTAAAAGTTTAAGCCACTTAGGGTACGAATGTTAGGAAGGCCATACTAATGGTTAACCAGACGAGTCGGCCACCTTGGGTGTTTTAGAAGATAGTGGCACAGAAAGAGCTGGACTTGCAACTTATGCAGCAGTGCAGATTTGTGTGTTTGATCTGTAGTTGAATGTCTAGGTCCATATTCACTGGACTATTGGTTTTAAAAAATGAGTAATTACTACTCAGACAGTCCAATAGTACCTCAGAGGTCAAACAGTGTCCGAGAAACGTTTGTATGAGGAACGTTAGGGGTAAGTGGGAGGTAAAGTCAAAAATTGGCAACAAAGAATCAAAGCAATAACCGAGGCAAGAATCAGAGTTAATGGTAATAAATATTGAAAATTTGCCCAGAGTCACAAGGCCAGCAACAAATAGATCAGGAAACTACACAGGAGAAGTACAGTATATTCTACAGCAAAACTGGTACAGCAGCAGGAACTCCTGCTTCTTTAAGTCAAAGGGATACAATATCAACCCGATAGAACACCTTTAGGATGAATTAGAGCAGACTATGAGCCAGACTCTCATCCAACATCAGTGTCTGACCTTACAAATGTGCTTCTGGAAGAATGATCAAACATTCCCATAGACACACTCCTAAACCTTGTGGACAGCCTTCCCAGAGGAGTTGAAGCTGTTATAGCTGTAAAGAGTGGGCCAACTCAATATTGGATCCTACGGACTAAGACTGGGATGCCTTTAAAGTTCATGTGCGTGTAAATACAATACTTTTGACAATACAGTGTGTGTTCTTTAGCCTAATAGCTGTGCATTTACAGTGTGGGAGCACTGTGTCTGTGACTGATAGGGGGATTTACTAAAACTGATGCACACAGAATCTGATGCAGCTGTACACAGTAAACAATCAGCTTCTAGGTGTTATAGTCAAAGCTTAATTGAACAATCTGAAGTTATCTCAAGTTATAAACTGATTGGTTGCTATGCACAGTTGCCCCCATATTCTGTGTGCATCAGTTTTAGTAAATCTTCCCCCATAGTGACATAGGATTTGGAGTTTGCTTTTGTGATGTCTCTACTGCGACTCTCACTATTCTTTTTGGGAAGGAAGCTGTACCTTAGGAGCTGCAGTACAAGACTCTCTCTGCTTTTGCTGTTGATTGATCGTTACCACACCAGTTATCAGATCAACGGAGGGCAGCGCCAACACAAGGAAGCAAGGCTGTGCTCTCTACCAAGATGGCAATGATCGCTTGAGACACGGCATGGAATAAAGTATGGAACAAGGCATGAAAAGTCAGTCCTAGAAAAAAATCAGCTGCAGTCGACCTAAAGGCAATACTGGTGACTAGTCCTTTGCCCTCTGCTTGCCTTTTTGGGCACAACTTCCACAGTACATGTCCTCTTTAAGAGTGTGAAATGCAAACATTCACAACAAGACTAGCCAGATGGCGAGAAAGAGCAAAATGTGGAAAGGAGTCTTTTCCAAGTCCCAAAAACAGATTGTTGTACATCATTTTATATGTTCTGAGATGTACATCAAAGTCTTCCAAAAACCTGGTCATACTCTAAAACAAGGATGAGCACAGTTTAGAGGAAAAAAGATAAAGAGCCAAAAGGCTCTAGATGAGACTTTTCAGGCAAGATGGACAAGAGTATAGTAAAATTAGTACTTTATTAACAATGAATCATAGCAGACAAGTCAAGTAGAAAAATAATTTAAAACCATACAGTAAACATATGATGGTCGGAAATGTATGGTGTGAACAGAGGGTTGACACCAAATAGACAGTAGTGAGCCCCTGTGCGTCAAATCGTTTCGCTATTTTGCTTCGTCAGGACACACTTGGGGGTAGTTGAAAGGAACAGGTCTCACTATCTTGTCGGCATAAGACATGGAGATCTCCCAAATGCACTTAAACAAGCATTGGTGGCATAAGGTTCAGTATACCCCCAGGGAAAGAGTCGACCTTTTCCCGGGGGTATACTGAACCTTATGTCACTGATGCTTGTTTAAATACACCTTTTGGAGTTCATGTAGCCTTTTCCCTCCTCCTCCTCTTCCTCCAATGATTTGGGTTTCAACGGCTTACCCCGGAGAACTGTATGAGGTGATATCCATATTTCTGTGCTATCAGCCCAATACACGGTTGCTGGCATTGGTAGAATCTGCCCTCCTATGTATACGGTGATTCTCTGATGATCGTTTGGGAAATATCCATGTGGAGATAGTCTTATGCCGACAAGATAGTGAGACCTGTAACTTTCAACTACCCCCGAGTATGTCCTGACGAAGCAAAATAGGGAAACGTGATCTTGAGCCTTTTGGCTCTTTACCTTTTTTCCTCTAAACTTAAGTCTATTTGGATGTGGCCTTAGGAGTGTTATTTCAATTTTTGCAAGGATGAGCACAGGTTTGGTCTACACTTAGGTTTGAACCGAACCCAGAAACAAATTGTTACTCCCCAACAACTCATCGCCCATTAAGCCACAGCCAGGGCTTTCCCTACCCTGCAGCCACTTGTAACAAAGGAGCAGGCATGCTTGTGACATCATTGACCTAAAATGTCCACATGGCCATATTTGGTCAATGACAGTGGGCTCAATTCACAAAAGCAGTATTTGGGTCACATGACACATTTTCCCCAGATATCACATATGATACTGAAAATGACAATTCACTATCCTTTTATGCGGTATTTACCGCAAAAAGCAAAAATGCATAGTAAATACCACATAAAACAGCATTAAGGTCAATTCACTAAAGTAATTAAATAAATGCATGTATGAAATTTCAGTTGGTTGTCAAGGAGCCGGTGCCCGCCGGCATCCTTAACAACCAGAGAGTAGCTGGTTGTTAAGGAGACTGCAGAGCTAATGGAATGCAACTGATGTTGAGAGGAGTCAGAAGGCTCAGTGGCAGCTGGTGCTCAAAATTTTTTGGGGGCGTAAACAAACATCAATTGCAGCTACTGTGCCATTAAATGCAGCCACTGTGCCCATCAGACGCAGCCACTGTGCCATCAAACGCAGCAACTGTGCCATCAAACGCAGCCACTGTGCCCATCAATCGCAGCCACTGTGCCATCAAACGCAGCCCCTGTGCCATCAAACGCAGCCACTGTGCCATCAAATGTGGCCACTCTGCCATCAAACGCAGCTACTGTGCCAAGAAACGCAGCTACTGTGCCATCAAATGCAGCCACTGTGCCCATCAAATGCAGCCACTGTGCCCATCAACTGCTGACACTGTGCCCATCAATTGCCACTACGGTGCCCCATCAGATGGTGCCAGGGTGCCCATCAAGTGCTGCTACTGTGCCCCATCAGATGCTGCCAGTGTGCCAATAAATTGCCGCTACTGTGCCCCATCAGATGCTGCCAGAGTGCCCATCAATTGCCACTACTGTGCCCCATCAGATGCTGCCAGTGTGCCCATCAATTGCCGCTACTATGCCCCATCAGATGCTGCCAGTGTGCCCATCAATTGCCGCTACTATGCCCCATCAGATGCTGCCAGTGTGCCCCATCAGATGCTGCCAGTGTGCCCCATCAGATGCTGCCAGTGTGCCCCATCAGGTGCCGCCAGTGTGCCCCATCAGATGCCACCTGGCACTTACCTGTCTCGGAGCTGGTCAGCGGTGGTCTCCTGCATGTCCTCCATGTCTTCTATCATCCTCTCTCAGGCGTCCAATCACATTGCCTGACGTTTCAGCCGACCGGCAACAGACCTGGCAACCTGATTGGCTGAGAGGCGGATTCAGTTTTAGCAAATCAAATTCCTTCGCTTTGCTAACACACAGCTGAGTGAACAGCGAACGCACAGCATTGCTCCCGCTGTTCACATTTTTGGGCACAAATTAGAGCTCTAATCAGGTGCTTCTAAAAAACACCGCCGCCGGTGTAATTCAGATGCCTGGCGTTAGAAAATTGTCCGGGCACCTTAATAGTGGGTGTCAGCAGCGACCATAGATAGATTCATGCAATGCATGAATCTATCTATGGTGATTAGAGCGGTGCAGGAGAGAGGGGGCGGCACTCCTGTGCCCTTTATGGACTCGCCGCCACTGAGAAGGCTCCTTATATTTCAGGAAACTTGCAAAAGTAATCTTCTGCCTCTAATAGCACATTTTAGCAGTACTTTGTTCTAAACTAATCACATGACATGAGGAGTGGAGAATTTACAAAAAGATGTCATAATTCAAGTGTGCCTGGGGCATAATATCTGTGCTGTTTATAAAAAATGTGCTCTCTCTTTAAAAGAAACTTGTACAAAAAAAAAAAATATTGAGACCACCATTGCTGATCACTTTTTGAAAATGCCATACCTTGCTGCCTGTGATTTCAATACTTCATGAGTCACAGGCCTGGAACAAGAATGGAGATCAGAAAGGAAGAAAGTTTAATATACAGTATATTTTGTTCATTGTCAGTGACTCCGAAAATGCCGAAGCCTCTATATTAGTATGACAACCGAGGAAGTGGTATTTACAGAAGTGTGGAAAGGGCCACTGCCAACAGGCCTAGAAGAACAGAGTGGCTTCATGGAGCAGACTTGGTATTTTAAGCTGTATGTGAGCGATTTAATATTTGCTAATTTAAAAGTAACTTTAAAGTTAGTGTCTTACACAGTAAATTCTTTCTTTTTCTTTTAAGTATTTTAGAAATATTGCTTTTTCTTTATTTTGTGAAGGCCGTATGAAACCCTGAGACTAAAATGTAGTGAAAAATGTCTTAGTGACTGTACGTCTGCCATTTCTATTATTATCAATGAGTTAATCAGGTCATGCGATAATGAAGTAACTGTTATAAGAGGTGTTTCTTCAAAAAGGTATATAAATGGCATTAAAATTAAACTGAATTGTCACTGTATTAAGCTTCATTTGTTGAACTTTCTCGGTACAGATTTCCTTTAACCACTCACACTAAAATAGAACTAAATGCCACAGTGTGTGAGCAGAGAATCAAGCAACCCAATAGGGAGGCAAGGTCTATCAAAAAAAGGCCTTTAAAAAAAATGGCTTCTGTATGCGAGGGGTGAGGGTGCCTTAAACAATGAGTCGTTCATATTGATGGGGGTGATCCAATCTTTTTATGGATAAAACCACAAAAATATAGCCAATCATTTTGCCAGTTATAAAAAGACCCTACTCTACAGCGTTCAAGTTCATAAAAAGCAGGTGAAACGATCTCAGTGTGCGTCAGGGTTTCTAGGCAATTAGTCTATGTGACATTGGTTTGTAGCACAGCAGATTGGTGGGTGGCATGTACACTGGTCAGCCTATACTCTGCAGAATGGACACACACTGTTACAGCTTCTACAGCAGCTGCTCTGTGTACTAAGAAGGCCTGACGAAAGGAAACTTTTGAACCCCTGAAATGCGTTGGAGGTGTTTTTTCTAGTTTTATCAATAAAAGATTGTACAATAATCATCAAGATGAATGAATGAATGACTTGTATAGCACTATCTATGCGAACTGAATCGCCTCAGGGCGCTTTTGTCACCGGTGTCCATCTGCAGTATAGCGTGGTCCTTTGCCCCATGGGGTCCCGACACGCTTACAAACAACATACATATATTTGGCCAATTTTTCTCGACAGGATCTAATTAACCTACCAGCATGTCTTTGGAATGTGGGAGGAAACCAGAGTACCCGGAGGAAACCCACGCAGGCACAGGGAGAACATGCAAACTCCAGGCAGATGGTGTCGTGGTTGGGATTTGAACCAGCGACCCTTTTGCTGCTAGGTGAAAGTGCTACCCACTACACCCCTGTGTATGGCTCGTTTGTGTAAGTGATCCTCGGACATGGACATCATTTTCCCGAATCGGCCTCCTGATAGTGACAAAGGTCGACTATGCATGCGCAGTGTATGGCAGTACTAGTGATGAGCAAACTGGCCTGGATTCAGTTTGTGGGAACATCCGAGAACCCAACCTAAAATCGATTAATCCTAACATAGCGCACCCAACCTCATTGAGGTCTATGGGAGTTGAATCTTATTTTTTTCTGGCTTTTTTCAAGGCCAATTTTCACACTTTTGGTAAAAAAAAAAAAGGCATGGGTAGCTGGGCATTGTCACGGGAGGCATGTACCAATGCAAAAAAAATGTAAATGAAAATACCCTTTAGTGGGGAGCAGCATTAAAAATACACAACTTCTTTATTTGCTTCCTGTCCAGCCAATGTACATTTACGGCCAGATGGGAGCAACGCAGATGTGGGTGGATGTACTTGTATATCTTCCCACATCAGCCGCTCATGTGCACTTGGTGACCGGTGGACACAGCAGATTAGCTGCTGTGATTGACCCTGTACCATGTGATCACTGTGACCAATCACAGCGCTTACACTAGTAAACAAAGAATGCATTCATGAATGCAGCTCATGTTACTACTGTGATTGCTGTGGTCACAACCTTTGAAAAATCTCATTTAAATGGTTGATTATATAGTGAGAATGTAAGCAAAAAAAAAAAAAACACAATCACCCCTCAAAGCAATACAGTGTCATATATATGGGAAAGATGTCTAGCTCAGTGGTAGATGAGTTTTTCAGTGAGTTTACAGCAAACAGGAATTTCAGTTTTAGGGCGTGGTAGCCCACTTTTATTAAGAGTAACAAAATTAAAGCGGTTGTATACTCAAAATTATGACTTTTCATTTTATACAGTATTATAATAATACCAATGTATTGCCATTATTTATTTTTTACCTCCCTGCTTCTTTTCCGACTTATCGATATATTGCACAGTGATTACGTCTAACGTGCATGCGCCGTATCCTCGATAATTCCAGGAAGCCGAGACCCTGCCGGAAATATTCTGTGTCTATGTCGGGGCTGCGTCATTTCCTCCTGTAGACGTCAGCCCCGACATCCCACGATGCTTCCTCTGAATTTTCATCCCCAAGAGGATAATGGTGACCTTGTGACTCGTACGTAAAAATGCCACCTGGCTCTCAAGGCTCACTGGTTGCAGTACCATGCTGTGCAGGCCCACTTCTGGCCTCTAGGAAGGGGTTCTCCTGACACTCCAAGGCTTTCTCACTCCTCCAAGACTCAAAGTTTGCTCTGGTCCCCAGGACTCTCTCTCCCAGTTGTCTCAGCTATGATCTCCCAGACACTCTCAGCTGGCCCAACTCTCTCAGTCCACTGACCTAAAACCTCTCCGACACGGAGTGCCGTCTCAAGGATATCGCCTTGGTTCCTAAACAGAAGTACACCACCATCCTGGCTGCAGAAACTGCTCCAACACCAACTCCTACTCCACCTCCCCTGAGCTGTGCTCAGACCTGCCTTATGACGAGTGGGTGCACCTGGACACCAGTGTTAATTTTGACATCAAATTTCAATTTAGTTTTAGTTATAGTCTTTTGACTAAAATGCCATTTTAGTCTTATGCCGTGTACACACGAGCGGACTTTTCGACCGGACTGGTCCGACGGTCTATCCGATGGACTTTCGTCGGACTTCCGTCAGACTTTCCGAACAAACGGACTTGCCTACACACGATCACACCAAAGTCCAACGGATTCGTACGTAATGACGTACGACTGGACTAAAATAAGGAAATTGATAGCCAGTAGCCAATAGCTGCCCTAGCGTCGGTTTTCGTCCGTCGGACTAGCATACAGACGAGCGGACTTTTTGATAGGAATTTTAAACATGTTCCAAATCTAAAGTCCGTCAGATTTTTGACCGAATAAGTCCACTGCAGGTCCGATGAAGCCCACACACGGTCGAAATGTCCGCCGGACCAGTCTGGTCGAAAAGTCCGCTCGTGTGTATGCGGCATTAGTCGTATTTTAGTCTTTTGACTAAAATGCCATTTTAGTTGTATCTTAGTCATCTGACTTGTTTTGGTTTTAGTCGTATTTTAGTCGACTAAAATATCCAGTACATTTTAGTCTACTAAAATCGAATGGGTTTAATTAAATTTTAAAGCATTATTTAAAGTGATTGTAAAGCTTTGTTTTTTTTATATTTTTTTTAAATAACAAACATGTTATGTTACCTCCTATGTGCAAGGTTTTTGAACAGAGTAGCCCTGATCCTCTTTTTCTGGGGTCCCCCGGTGGCGCTCCTGGCTCCTCCTCTTCTCGAGTGCCCCCACGGAGAGCCACTTTCCATGGGGGCAATCGTACGGGCGTGCCCGAGTCCTGCTGCTGCGTCCATTGACACAGACAGCAGGACTCCACCCCGCCTCCCGTGTCACTGGATTTGATGGACAGCAGTGGGAGCCAATGGCTCCTGCTGCTATCAGTTTATCCAATGAGGACCCGAGACAGCGTCTGGAGCTGCTGTGCTCATTCTCTGGAAAGATCGGGTTCAGGTAAGAAAAAGGGGGGGGGGGGGGGTCTGGAGGGCAGTTGCAGCACAAAAGGTTTTGCACCTTAATGCATAGAATGCATTAAGGTGAAAAATTGTGAGGGTTTACAACTCCTTTAAGCTTTTCTTTAGACTTGGCAAACTCATTATATACTCCTGGAGAAAACAATCTAATAAGATGTTATTATTTATGGTATTAAGGTTTTAAAATGCACTACAGACTACAGATTTAGCCGTTGCGATATATAACGTCTTTATTAATAAAACCAAGTTTCATAAACAAACAAAAATATTGCTTTTTGACAAGCAGAAGTACAATATGAAAATATAAAAAATCCAAAAAACTGTAAACTCTATTGGCTGTAATGCCATTGCACGTACAGTGCCTTGCAAACGTATTCACCCCCTTGGCTTTTTACCTATTTTGTTATTTTGTTTGACTTTAGTTCAGAACACAATAGTCTAAGTTGGTGAAGTAAAATTAGAAAAATATATACATAAAACTATTTTTCAGAAATAAAAAACTGATAATTGGCATGTGCGTATGTATTTACCCCCTTTGTTATGAAGCCCATAAAAAGCTCTGGTGCAACCAATTACCTTCAGAAGTCACATAATTAGTGAAATGATGTCCACCTGTGTGCAATCTAAGTGTCACATGATCTGTCATTACATATACACACCTTTTTGAAAGGCCCCAGAAGCTGCAACACCTAAGCAAGAGACACCACTAACCAAACACTGCCATCAAGACCAAGGAACTCTCCAAACAAGTAAGGGACAATGTCAGGGTTAGGTTATAAAAAAATAAAATATCCAAATCTTTGATGATCCCTAGGAGCACCATCAAATCTATCATAACCAAATGGAAAGAACATGGCACAACAGCAAACCTGCCAAGAGACGTCCGCACACCAAAACTCACGGACCGGAAAAGGAGGGCATTTATCAGAGAGGCAGCAAAGAAACCTAAGTTAACCCTGGAGGAGCTGCAGAGTTCCACAGCAGAGACTGGAGCATCTGTACATAGGACGACAATAAGCTGTACGCTCCATAGAGTTGGGCTTTATGGCAGAGTGGCCAGAAGAAAGCCATTACTTTCAGCAAAAAACAAAATGGCACGTTTTGAGGTGCTCTGGTCTGATGAGACTAAAATGGAACTTTTTGGCCATAAAAGAAAACGCTATGTTCTAAACAACCTCCTTGAACATTCCTTTGAACGCCCTTTTTTTGGTTCCATTCTTCAATACTTTTTGCATTTCCGTTTCCTCAGAAATTTTTTGGACGAAACGATGTTGCTGTTTTGGTTCTTTCAGTTTTTGAATCTGCTCCGCTCCTTTTCCGGGGTAGAACCTTTCTCATCCCATGAGATACATTCACTAAAGGTTTTAATATTTTGAGTGACAAACATATCTGTTTTACTTGTTAACCTTACTTTTCCCTAAGGACCTACTGGTTTTTCTTTTTCCTTTGTTCTTTCCACTACCAAGTGCAAAAGGTGAGCAGCGGATCCTTCTCATCTCCTCAAGCAGAGTCGCCAGATGGAAGTCCGTTCATGTCCCTACCAGGCCCTGGTCTATGCCCAGGGCTTCCTGAGAGGCTGTTTTCTCTCAGGCTCACAGAGTTTTTAACTCTTTTTTTTCTTTTTTTCTTTTGATTTTTCTTTTTTCTTTTTCTTATCCATGTCTAATGATGTGTTTCACAGATTGAGACTCCATGATCGTTATTACCTCAATTTAAAGGAGTTTCACCTTGGGGTTTGTATTTCAATAGTTAGAGGTTGGAAAATGTTTGCTATTATTAATACCCATAAACTGCAATATGTATACTTTTATTCTCTTAATACTTTCATGCTTATAGTAGTGGATGTTTTGACACTAGCCTTCCTAGATAGACCACAACCATGGCTCTGAAAATTATGTCCTACAATGTGAAGGGCCTGGGCTCTATTAGTAAGCGCTGGATGGCCCTGAAAGATTTCAGGGCCTGGGGCGCAGACGTGGTGATGATCCAAGAGACCCACTTTCGGGCAAACGGATCATTAAAATTTGCCTCAAGATTTTTTCTCACTTCCTTTCTTGCCTCTGGCTCCACGGGCAAGGCAGGAGTGGCAATCTTGATCAGAAAAGCATGCCCTGTCATTGTTCGGAGGTCTCATGTGGACCCTCATGGGAGATTTCTTATCCTAGAATGTGAATACATGTCTACCTCCTTTACACTGGTTAATTTGTACGCTCCAAACAAGGGCCAGATCGATTTCCTCATCAAACTTTTTGATACTCCCCAATATCGCTCACAACCTTTTATGATAGTTGGTGGGGACTTCAATCTGGTCATGTCGCCCACTAGGGACAGACAAACACTTTTCAGTACTACCCCATCTAAAAGAGTATTGTCCCAAGCCAATGCCTTCCGTAAATGTATTGGGTCATACAGACTCTTCGACTCATGGAGGATAAAACATCCCTCTGCTAAACAATTTACGTTTTATTCACCAGCTCATAAAATGTATTCCCGCCTTGATCTTTTTTTTATCTCGGCCCCTCTCATCCCTTATGTAGTCGAATCAGATATTTCTCCCATTACATGGTCAGACCATGCGCCCATTATGCTAGATCTTATGCTATCCTAGACTGAACTGAAGAACTAGAACTGAAGAACTCTTTGCTATAATTAAAAATCTCCCATTGCACAAATCCCCCGGCCCAGACGGCTTGCCCTACTCATACTACAAATCTTTTTTTGACATTCTATCTCCTCATATGCTAGCTTTATATGATTCCCTCCTCAAGGGTACTCCTCCACATCCACAGTTCTCCCATTCATTTATTTCGGTTATCCCTAAGCCTGGAAAGGATCCCTCTGTCCCAGATAACTACAGACCCATAGCCCTCCTAAATTCAGACTACAAGTCATTTACTAAAATTCTCACTTCCCGACTTTCCGCGCTCATCCCCAAACTGGTACACAGGGATCAGGAGGGTTTTGTCCTTGGTAGACACGCGGGAGATAACACCCGGCGTACAATAGACCTAATAGACCTTTTGGCTAGAACCTCCCGTTCGGCATTGATTCTGAGTTTAGACGCAAAGAAAGCTTTTGACAGGCTAAGTTGGCCCTACATGTTTGCCACCTTAAAAATGTATGGCTTTGATGGTCCTTTTTTACAAGCTTTAGAGGCCTTATATTCAACTGTCTCAGCGCAGGTGTAAATGTCGTCCTTTCTGTCTCCTGGCTTCCCCATGACAAATGCAACTCGGCAGGGTTGTCCCCTTTCGCCATTGCTTTTTATCCTGTGCCTAGAACCACTAGCCGAATCTATCCATGTGCATCCAGATATACGTGGGGTGGTGATGAGACAGGGGGAATATAAATTATCGTTATTTGCAGATGACATTTTGCTCACTATCACTAACCCGCTGATATCTCTTCCCTCACTACATAAATTATTGACCTCTTTTAGTGCTATTTCTGGGTATAAAGTCAACACTTCTAAAACCGAGGCCCTCCCTATACACATTCCAAAGCCATTATTATCCCAACTCAAAGAATCATACCCTTAACAATGGTGCAATACCTCTCTCAAATACTTGGGTATCCTACTTACCCCTTCCTATTCCTCCCTTTATAGCACTAACTTCCCTCCTCTGATACTGGATATTAATAAGTCTCTGTCGAACTGGACCAAATACCCCCTGTCTCTCTTAGGCAGAATTAATGTTTTAAAAATGTCTGTTCTACCCAGGCTGCTTTATTATTTTGAAACTCTCCCAGTAGCTGTACCTGCTTCACAACTAAAAATACTTCACAGGATTTTTCTAAAATTTATATGGAATGGCAAAGCTCATCGCATAGCAAGCTCCGTAATGTTTTCCATTAGATCCAGAGGAGGTTTGGGAGCTCCGGACATTACTAAATATTATCATGCTGCACATTTAAGGGCCATTACCTCTTGGGCTTCCTTACATGCACCAAACCAATGGTCTGCCATTGAGAAGGGGGTACTTTACCCGGTTCATCCGGGCTCTTTGGTTTGGGGTGCCCCAACTGTTTTAGATCCTATATATAAACGTCAATGTACTGGCCCAATGACACTAACTTTAACCATTTGGCGTAATTGCCTCAAACGCTATCCCCTTATGTCCTCCTGCTCTCCTCTTGTAAATATATTATTCAACCCTCTCATTCCAGATAGTATGTCCATAGGCAGGATTTTTCCATGGATAAATGTTCACCTCTTTCAGCTCCGGAACCTGGTTCATCCCATAACGAGGAAGTTGCATACCTTCAACACTTTAAGTGAGAAATGTGATTTACCACCACATCTCTTCCACTTTTACTTACAGGTTAGACACTTCTTTCACTCTAAATCGCCATCCCTGACCCTAGATAAGCCAACTACTTTTGAATACTTGTGTGCTCAAGGCCCTCATCAATTGCACTTAATTTCCTGTATTTACCGTATCCTCCATGAGTCGACTCCAATCACGGAGACATTGCACCATTACATGCGCAGGTGGTCCCATTTAGTGGGCCGTCCTGTCACAATACAGATGTGGGATAGGATTTGGTCCTCTACTTTTAGATCTTTCAAATGTGTCACTTAGAGGAAGACAACCATTAAGATTCTTATGTTTTGGTACAGAACTCCTGATGTAATTCATAAGTATGATCCATCAGTTCCGCAGCATTGTTGGTGGTGTGGAACTGACATAGTCTCACTATTCCACATCTTTTGGCAATGCTCCCTAATTCAACCCTATTGGTATGATGTACATTTCCTTATACAAAAGGTAACTGGGGTGTCCCTTCCAATGGATCCTTTGAACTACCTATTGGGTCTACCTCCTTTAGGGGTATCTAAAAAGACAAACAAACTGATATCTTATATATTACTAGCTGCCAGGAGGCTTATCCCATTGTTCTGGTTATCCAATACACCCCCTCCATGGTCCAGATTTCTACATTTGGTGGCTGAGATTCGGACAATGGAGTTTTTGACGGCCTCGGTACATGACTGAATTCTGGACCCCCACAATACCAAGCACGTCCTAATCTTAATTTAATTCTACACTGCCTATGTATTTGTCTGGGCCTGATCTTAAGGTTCTAGGCTCTTTCCCATACTACGCTTACTGAGTACATCATAAGGAATTGATTCAATATACACATATGCCTAGTTTCTATGAACACTTTCCTATTACTTATACTTGTTACTTTTCATTTTGCTTTCCCTTTTTAATATGATTGTTTATAATGCACTTATATTGATAGTGTACTGTACATTTTGTTACAATTTTGTACTTGTTCTTTGATATCCCAATAAAAATACAATTTTGAAAAAAAAACGCTATGTTTGGCACAAACCCAACACAACCCAAAGAACACCATCCCCACAGTGAAACATGTTGGTGGCAGCATCATGCTGTGGGGAAGTTTTTCAGCAGTCGAGACTGGGAAACTGGTCAGAGTTGAGGGGAAGATGGATGGTGCTAAATACAGGGATATTCTTGAGCAAAACCTGTACCACTCTGTGTGTGATTTGAGGCTAGGACGGAGGTTCACCTTCCAGCAGGACAATGACCCAAAACACAATGCTAAAGCAACACCTAAGTTGTTTAAGGGGAAACATGTAAATGTGTTGGAATGGCCTAGTCAAAGCCCAGACCTCAATCCAATAGAAAATCTGTGGTCAGACTTAAAGATTGCTGTTCACAAGCGCAAATCATTCAACTTGAAGGCGCTAGAGCAGTTTTGCTAGGAGTAATGGGCAAAGATCCCAGAGGTAAGATGTGGCAAGCTCATAGAGACTTATCCAAAGTGACTTAGAGCTGTGGTAGCCGCAAAAGGTGGCTCTACAAAGTATTGACTTTAGGGGGGTGAATAGTTATGCACATTGACTTTTTCTGTTATTTTGTCCTATTTGTTGTTTGCTTCACAATAAAAAAAAAATCTTCAAAGTTGTGGGCATGTTCTGTAAATTAAATGATGCAAATCCTCAAACAATCCATATTAATTCCAGGTTGTGAGGCCACAAAACATGAAAAACGCCAAGGGGGTGAATACTTTTGCAAGGCACTGTATTACCTGAATATATTACCAACATTAAGTATTAAGAAAAAATAAGAAAAGCCTTTTTCTTTTTTTTTTCTTTTAGCAGCTTAGATGTCCCCAGCATATTCTAATTTGGTAGTGCAGTGTTAATTTTGACATCAAATTTGCAAATTTGCAATTTCGTTTTAGTCATAGTATTTTGACTAAAATGCCATTTTAGTTTTAATCATATTTTAGTCATCTCAATGTTAGTTCAAGTCATATTTTAAACCCCCCACCCCCATTTTCTATGTTATATACAAGGGGTGGAAGCATGCGTTTATGGAGAGTTATCTTGACTCAATTTATGCACAGCACACATACAGGTGATAGGATATACATCTATATATTTTTTCTCTTTCCCCTTTTTACATTTGTGGGCCATGACACTACATAGGTCATGTGGGGTGTATACCTTCATTTCTTCTATGTATATATGCCTAGCAACACTCTTTCTATACATATGGTCTAGTGCTCGCTTTGTTTGTGGTTTGAGCTGTTTGATTGGGCTGGAGTTTCTTCAGTTTCGGGAGCTGTGATGCACATCCGGACCCCTCCCCTTTCTCCCTCCACCTCTTGGTGACACAAAGATTCGGGAGGGCGTCCCAATGCACATCGACGCCATGCCTCCACACTGGCACGTATGACGTCAAAACACGTGGCGCCATGGCGCCAGCGCTTTGTTTTGACATCGATGTTCACATAAAGCAGTTCTTAGGCGCCAATTGCCAAACAGTTAATCCCGCTCCAGTGATGGCGTCTCCCCTTTTCTTTCACCAGCGTGATGTTCAGTGGTAATGCCTCCATTAAGGGAGCAAGGGCGCTGCCCCATCTCTCCAGCCACCTCCTCTATGTAAAATGGAAAGATTCATGCATTGCATGAATCTATCCATGGCCGCTGTAGCCACCACCTATTCAGGCGTCCGGCCCCTTTTTGGATGCCGGGCACCTGAATAACAGCAGCAAGGGTGTTTTTTTGAAGCACCTGATTAGAGCCATAGGCTCTAATAGGCTTTAAAAAAGATGAACTGCGAGCGCCCAGGCATGTTAGAAAAGCAAATGTATATTTGCTTTTCTAACGCTGAATTGCCTCTCCGCCAATCAGGAGACGCGGATCTAATACCTGATTGGCTGAAGGCAGAGGCGATCCCATTGGCTGCCTAGCAGAAGAGGAAGAAGAGACAGAGGGAGGACACAGGAGCCATCGCCTGACCCGCGCTACCCGTCCCATAGCTCGCCGCCATCACCCGCTGACTGACCCACCACCATGATGGGGTAAGTGCCTGGCAAACAGTGGGTGGGGGGGCAGAGTGGCTGCATATTATGGGGACAGAGGCTGTATATGATGGGCACAGTTGGCTGCATTTGCTGGGCACAGAGGCTGCATATGATGGGCACAGTTGGCTGCATATGATGAGCACAGTTGGCTGCATATGATGAGCACAGTTGGCTGCATATGATGGGCACAGTTGCTTGCATTTGCTGGGCACAGAAGCTGCATATGATGGGCATGGTTGGCTGCATTTGCTGGGCGGAGTTGGTTGAATTTGCTGGGCACAGTTGGCTGCATATTATGGGCACAGTTGGCTGCATATGATGGGCACAGTTGGCTGCATTTGCTGGGCACATTTGGCTGCATATGATGGGCACAGTTGCTGCATATGATGGGCACACTGGCTGCATATGATGGGCACAGTTGGCTGTATTTTTTAGGCACAGTTGGCTGCATTTGCTGGGCAAAGTTGGCTGTATATGATGGGCACAGTGGCTGCATATTATGGGCACAATTGGCTGCATATGAAGGGCACAGTTGGCTGCATTTTCTGGGCACAATTGGCTGCATATGACGGGCACAGTTGCTGCATATGATTGGCACAGTTGGCTGCATATGATGGGCAGAGTGGCTGCATATGATCGGCAGAGTTGGCTGCATTTGCTGGGCACAATTGGCTGCATATAATGGGCACAGTGGCTGTAATTGATGGGCACAGTTGCTGCATATGATGGGGCACAAGTGGCTACATATGATGGGCAGAGTGGCTGCATATGATGGGCACAGTTGGCTGCATATGATGGGCACAGAGGCTGCATTTGATGGCACAGTGGCTGCAATTGATGTTTTTGTTTCAGTATTTTTCAGTTCGTTTGCGGCCCCCCCAAATAAAAAATTTTGAGCACCAGCCGCCACTGGTGACGTTGGCGGTTACTAGAGGTCGACCGATATGAGTTTTTCTTTGGCTGATGCCGATATTTAGAAATCGCGGTGGCCGATGGCCGATATAAGATGCCGATTTTTTTGGGCCGATATATTAGGCCGATTTTTTTTTTTCTTTTCTTTTTTTTTTCCCTTCATCTCATAAAATCTAACAGTTAGACCCCTTTCACACTGGGGCGTTTTTCAGGCGCTTTTGGGCTAAAAATAGCGCCTGTAAAGTGCCTGTAAAACGGCTCCCCTGCAGTCTCAGTGTGAAAGCTCGAGTGTTTTCACACTGAGGCGATGCGCTGGCAGGATGTTTAAAAAAGCAAATTTTTGTCGTCGGAAATTCCGACAGCAAATGTCCGATGGAGACATTGTCTTTTATTCTTTTTTCCCTTTACTGAGATATTGATATTATGCTACACCATTCTCCTCTGGCCAGCAAGGGGAGAGCTAAAGCCAAACAAGCCCATACACTTCTATGCAGAGTGCTGAAAATACGAATTAGAAGAATGGACTCCTTTTACTACAGATCCCAACATACTTTGTGCAGTAGGAGGAGTGGAGAATGGATTTTTATTAGACTGCCTGGGAAAGTTCTTCCTCTTAGCACCGAGGGACTTAGATAGAAAGCACCTCTGACTGGATATTCACCTGCCAGTGAAGACCAAACCAGACACTGGGGGCACGACTGCTGCAGGGAAACATCCACTCACCCTCTGCTTCTAACAGCTGATCACCAAATACTTTTGAGGAGAGACTGAGGGCCCCCCTTCCACAAAAAGAGGTCACTGCAGCATCCCAGGGAATTTTAAGAGGGCTATTCACCCTTTGCTGATACTACAAGCAAGAACTGAGCCACTGAGACCAGGACACCAAGTGTACCCAATCTATATTGCAAACATACTGCCCTCTATACCACACTTATTCCAAACCTATAGTGTACCACCACCAACCCTATACTGCATTACATCGAACCTTTATTGCATCTAAACCACATCTACGAGACTATACTGTATCTACACTGCATGCAGGTTAACTGGGACTGTCGTTAAGTGCACCTATGCACTTTATGGGTCCAAATGACAGAAGAACATCTGAAAGGGCTGCCCCTCCCCTAATAATTATTCTGCGAGCCCTCTTTGTTCCCCTGCCCAGCATAGCTAGAGTAATGACCACAGTGTGTTCTCCAGCTTAGTGTGGTCAGTTTTTAATAGGAAAGCAAGGGGACTAGCAGGAACATCAGGGATTTCACATAAAGGAAGCAATACAAAGAGAATGGGATACTTTCTCATATACGTAGATGATATAGCAGGCACATTTCAGGAAAATTAAGTGTTGGAGTAACAAACGCTTTAAGTTTGCCTTTACTACCTGATTTGATGCCTGTTCTCTTTGATATGGCGCTACTACCGGGTACTAAGTATTACTTTCAATGATTTCCTGTGATATTTTATGTTTGTACATTCAATCTGGTGTGTTAGAGGGGCTGTGGTTTTTTGGGAAAAGGTTTTTCGGTAAAGAAAAGAGGACCCATCCTAATCAGTGCCTCCTTTTGGGGTAGTGCTACACACATCTCAATGTCCCTTACACATGCTTGACTCTTCTTGTTAACATTGCATGTATACTTGGTTTGTACCCTGTACCTGTGATTTGTGTATTATATATCTGTACCTGTAGTGGCATCCACCATTGCTAACATGTATGATACCTCTTTGTGATCTCTAAAAAAGAACACGTAAACTATAAAACCAAACTGAGGGTGCCCTGTAGCTTTCATTTAGTGGTGATAGTAATACCTCCACTAACGGTATGACTTCCAGATGCGGTCACTAGAGGTTCACACAGATGGGTAATTCAGCCAGATCTTGCCCTTTGGTTTACCTGTTCAGCAAAGTGCAAACCATTTGCGTCTCAGTCAAACTAATGATCAACCTAAACCCGAAGGTCATCCCTAGTCAGCACCATTACTTGTATTCTTCATCAGGGGAACATATGACAGGGGTCACAATGCAGGAGCACAATGAGTAGACATTTAGCGCCTCAACCCTTATGACTGGCTGAAAGCTGTAAAAACCTTTATAGGGTGGCACAGTGGTGTGGTGGTAGCACTCTCGCCTAGCAGTAAAAAGTGTCTCTGGTTCGAATTCCAACTTCGACACTACCTGCCTTGAGTTTGCATGTTCTCCCTGTGCCTGCGTGGGTTTCCTCCGGGTACTCTGGTTTCCTCCCACACTCCAAAGACATGCTGGTAGGTTAATTGGCTTCTGTCCAAAATTGGCCCTAGTATATGAATGTGAGTTGGGGACCTTGAATTGTGGGCTCCTTGAGGGTAGGGACCGATGTGAGTGTGCGATGTATGTGTGGAGCGCTGCGTAAATTGACGGCGCTATATGGGTACCTTAAATAAAAATAGGGATGATTGTAGACATGCACCCACATTCACTCAGGATGGACTGGTGTCTTTATTCAACCGTACTAACGATGTACACAACTTTTTAAAATGCATTCTCGTGTTAAAGATTACAGGAGACTTTAGTGATTGAATTTGATTTATTGCAACTACAACTTTATAAGCTGATGTGTACTTTTTTAACATATTTAAGATTAAGCTCCATTTGACTTTTGTTTTAAAAATGTCATGCATTGATTTTTCATTGTAAGCACCAGACTGCACCAGTCTCCAGACAACCTTGTTAAGGTTATAGCAGTTAATACTCTAACAACCTTATGTTCCAGTGTGCCCTGACCTCAGAATATATAAATCTACCAAAGCCTGGCCATCTGCACAACTAGTACCATTGTCATTGTTCACTCAGTTCCTAACTCCATTATCCAGTGATGCAGAACATTCTGATGCTTTTCTGTGTATGTGACACTAATATGGTAATGATGACAGTGAAAATTTAACAAAAACACATATTCAAATATATTTACTGTGGCATGACTACAGTGGTATACCTAGCATATTTAACAACTAAGCTGGCAATTTTTCGCCTTCATACCCCTCTGCTCTATAAATCAAAATAATTTCCAGTAAAAAATATAAAAAAATATACTATTAATGGCCTAGAAAGAAACATAAACTATTAAAATTGTGATTATCTAAATGTAGTGTAGACAATCATGCAAAAATAAAAAAATACATTTACAGGGTTTAATAGTAGCAAGCCTATATTATAGTAATATTGTCGTCCTTAACGTTTAAAATACGTGCACACTATCACACATAGCATGCAAAATTCTGTTTTAGGCTCGGTTGACATATATGCGAATTGGATGCATTTTTAATGGCATCCGATTCGCATAACATGTGAAGCGGAGCGGCTTTCAATGGAGCTGGTTCACACATGTCTGGGGTGGCCATGGTCCATTTCTAAAAAGGGTCCTGTGCAATTTTGGGTTCGATTTAGGTGAAAATTCAAGTAAGTAAAAATTCACACCCAAATCACACCCGTACTGGTAAACAAAACAGTACCAGACTCCGGACTGCAAACCTCAGCTGGACATGTGTGAACCCAGCCTAAAGGTGTGTAATGTTAACTGTGCGTGCATCCTTGATAAGCACATTAAAGACCTAATAGGCCTACATGCCATGTATGTATGAGAACAAATAACTCAGGATGGATAATAAATCTCAAAACTGTATTGCTTTTAACATAAATATTTTAATGTTAATAAGGTTGCTATTTGAATTTTTACATATCTTGTTGAATGCAGTGAAAATTCACTTTGCAAAAAATACACAATTACTGGTGTAGCACCCTCTACTGCTAGATTAGTGTAAATAGGTTTGCTAGTGTACGTAAATTGTTAACTTGGCTGAGAGCAAAGCTGGATTGAATCTGGGTCAGGATGAGGGACTCAGGGAGGCTGGATGACTCATCAGGCCGCACCTCTGGTACCTCCCCCTACTTGCTGGAACCTTGAAGAAGCTTCCAGAAGAATGGGTGGGAGGTAAGAGGAGCTGCCTGGAGTATTGAGGAGGGGCCCAGCCAATCCCCAGGAAGTGGGCTGGCAGGGGGTGGTCACCTCTTAAATACTCTAAATCATGCCAGCAGGGGGGCAGTCAGTGTCTGGTAGAGGATTGGAGATGGTATGCTGAGGAGGCTGTCGGAAGCCTTTGAGGGAGCCCCCTAGTCTTGGGCCTGGGGCATGGGTGCTAGGGGGACCCTCTACAACACAGACAGGACATCCTTCCTGGAGGCACGGGAGCAAGGGGAGGATAGCTGGAGCAGGTCAGCATGTCTGGCAGATCTCCTGAGTGACAGTCTAGGATGGCTAGGAGCATCAGTCTGGGAGGACTGTGGAGAAGTAGCCAAGAAAACTAGTGAAGCTAGTGAAAAGGGCTGCTGCAGCCAAGTTGGCTGGCAGAGCCAGAAGAGGTGGTGCTGGGATCAGTGACTACGGAAGAAAGTTGGTGATTTTTGCTGGTGGTGTCACTCCAACCTTTGCAAGTCTAGTGGCCCACATGCCCTGCCTGTAAAGGGCCTTTGCTAGTGACTTTTTGTGACCTCAGTGAGTGCTGGAGGAAGAGGAGTGTATATAGCTGTATTTATGCAAATGAGTATCCCACAATTTCCAATCCAAGTTTATTAACGCCCAAATAAAACACAAAAACACAGCTGCTGGACTTTGTACTATCTCAAGTGTGCCTGTGAAGATTTGAGTGTCTGGCTGTGCAGGGTGGGGGATCCCTATTCATCTGCGGCTGCTTTGGGGGTGTGCTACACTAAGCAAGGAAAATAAAAAAACAGCATTTTTGCTTGCACATAATTGGATGATTGAAGTCAGCAAAGTTTCACTACATGCACAAAGTGAAATTCCGTTGGCAAAGTGAAAATTCACTTTGCTAAGTAAACAGCCTAAAATCCTTTAGTAAATCGATCCCATTGCGTCATTTCTACATTTCTGCAAGAATTCAAGCTCTAATGAGTATATCAAGGATTCGCACATTCTTAAAAATTGCCAGAAAAATTACCACTTCATTTTGTATTTCAGAGGACCATGAAAAAAGCCAAAACAACTAAGTATTGTATCCTCTCAATATCCCATACCTTGAGACATCTGCCTGCCTACACTGCAATTATTTAGTCTATCTTTTGTCTCTCAAATTACTAGTGTTAGCTCATTCAAATATCCCCGGACCTGTCTGAATACCCGATGCTTAATCTAACTCCCTTATTTGACAGACAGCAAATGAAATGCCAAGGTTGGTGTAAGCTACCATTGTCAGTGGTGGGGCGGGTACATTTAATAAAATGATTTGGGCTCCACAGCTCTTATATATCTTCCATAACTCACCTATGTGGATATCTAACAAATGGTTTAAACGGATTGACTTCCAATTTTGTGATCTTATATGGAGGAAGAGACAGGCCCGTATTAGCTAGAGTACCCTACAATATTGCAAGGATAGGGGGAGACTAGCTGTTCCACATTCCACGATGTATTTTTTGGCATCCCAATTGCAACAATTCGCAGGCTGGGGTCATGGGGATACTGATAATCCTATTGTTCATTTAGTGTCTTTATCCAACCCTACACTAACAGCTGGTTCCCATCTGGAAATGTATCCCATAGTATCCCCCCTTCCTCTCCAACGAAGACTCTGCTCAAGAAGGTTTGCTGAGCAACCAGGGAGGCACTGTCCATTAACGGCCCTATGGAGTTTACTCCTTTATGGAATAATCCTAACTATCTGGATCATGGAAGAACAATGTATGGGTACCCACTCTCGTGTAATGGTGATCAGATGAATGTCAGTTGTCACAGAAAAGGGTGATACTAGTGATGGCCAAGTGTCTGTCAGATGGCAAAGAGAGAGGAGCTCTGATATGTGTGCCATTGCTTCCTCTGGCCGTTGAAACGCACGCTGGCCCGATTCCTGGAAGAATCTCTGCACTGTGCATGTCAAAAACTGGCTTGTGACCCGCAAAGGTCAATTCCAGTGATGCGGGACTAGGTCACATCCAGCAATCTATAGAAAAGAGTCGGAAACGTCATTACCAATGACGTAGGGATGAATCAGATCCGGGGATCTGTGACAGACAACTGGAAGCTGTACTGCTGGTGCTAGCAGACATCACATTCGGACGTGCCATAGCAGGGGAACACCCAGGGAGACCCAGACAAGCCACCACCATCCGTGCATGGCCCACCAGAGGACGACTGGAAATGACATGTCCAAGCCACAAAGGGGAGAATTACAGGAGCCACATTGGAACACGTGCAGCGCTGACCAGTAGCGTTTTGAACAAGCAAGATATACTCTTGTGAAACGCGTCAACTGCATTCCCTGTTACTTGTCTGGCTTTGACTATAAAGATTCTTATCAAGCAATTTCAAGACTTCGGTGTACGACCATTTTGTTTGTTTTCCTATTTGTTGACCAGTAGCGCGCACATCCCCATAATGCTCCTGTAAAGCATGAGACCAATAAAAAATGTATAAAATTAATAATAAATATGTTTGTACTATCAGCAAAACAACACTGTGCAATTGTGTAATTATAAAAAATAAAAAAAAAATAGACAATATATAAAATATAAAATATTTATACATCCACACTGGGTGCACACACCCATATATGTGCGAATGAAAAAGGGGGGAACCATCAGGCGACACAAAGTGCCTAGTGTTTTGCTGGAGCAGGACCAAATACCTGTTTAAGGTGTCATACATTAATTTCAAAGAATTTAAATATTCTACGAAATGGAATGTACAATTATACTACAAAATGTCATAACAGACATAAAAGTGATAATGATTAATTAATTATCGTAATTAGGAACAACTACACTTCCGGACATTATATTAATATATAAATGTCACAAAGGAAGTGGCAAATAGGAATTAGCTATGCACTGAAAGAGAACTGTATATATCCTAATCTAAAAAGAGGTGGGTGAGGGGAGGGGGAGAAAGAAAAGGCTTGAAATTAAGGCCGATGAACACTCGAATTGACAATAAAAAGCCCATAAGGTATGGAAGAGAGTAGTAAGGAGACCCCTTCCATTACTCCATCGACTGGGGGAGGACTATAGACCTGTGTATAGAAAGGGAGATCAGACCTGGAATCACATATTATAGTATATTAATGCACTAAATTGTGTACTTCCAAATATTAATTTAACCCTTTTGGGGCCAGGCTAGCAAGGGTAAATATCCAAGAACGTTCTCGTTTACAGAGCATTTGGTATCTCCTCCCTCTATTGAGTTCATCGGAGATATTTTTGATGCTGAAGACTCTCATGCCTGTGGGGTCCACTCCTTGTTTCTCCTTAAAATGACATGGAACAGAATATTTGTCCCTCTCATTTAGCATACTTTTTCGTTACACAGATTATTTCTGATTTAGCTCAAACACCCATGCCTCTTACAACATTGGTGTGCCTGTTGGGGATGCTTGGTGCTGAAATGTATCCAAAAGGTATATAAGTTATGGTAACCAGACTACTGTATCTCGCTAGGAAGTTGATTGCCTGCTTCTGGCTGGCATTCACTCTGCCTACCAGGGCTCCATGGGCCTCCTATGTTAATTCTCTTCTAATTTAGAGAACAGTTGGCTTATCGTCATCGCAATGCGGTTAAAAAGTTCAACCTCATTTGGCAGAGCTGGCTGGATATTTCTAGTTTTTCCCGCAGTTAGTAATGGATAGATTACTACGATTCTAAACCCACCTAATTTTATAGGGGTTCTTCCCTGAGCTTGGGACTTTCCTCATGTTTTATATTAGCGTAGATAAAACATCATCCTGTGCAAACGTCCATAAACAATTTGGCTGGTTTTGTTTTGTTTGTTTTTACTTTTGTTTTGTGTTTTTGTGAAAAAAATGTTTATATGAGCTATGTAATAGGTAACTGCTTGTTATGTCTCTACTCATATGCATATACATTATGCACATTATCTTTGTCCTGATGGTTTTGCATACCTTCTTATTGTACTTAACAGTTACTTACTATCCTTGTCAATAAAAACATTTTGATTAAAAAAAAAATAAAAAAAAAAATAAGCCTATCTTTTGTCTATTTGTTCCCTGATCTTAGGAGTTCCTTAGTTCAAGTGAAATGACTAATCTTCTGGAATTGAGAAATTCGAAATACCGGTACTATAACATAGATTTCCATTGTGACATTTATGCCTCGTACACACGGTCGGACTTTGTTCGGACATTCCAACAACAAAATCCTAGGATTTTTTCTGACGGATGTTGGCTCAAACTTGTCTTGCATACACACGGTCACACAAAGTTGTCGGAAAATCCGATCGTTCTGAACGCGGTGACGTAAAACACGTACGTCGGGACTATAAACGGGGCAGTGGCCAATAGCTTTCATCTCTTTATTTATTCTGAGCATGCGTGGCACTTTGTCCGTCGGCTTTGTGTACACACGATCGGAATTTCCGACAACGGATTTTGTTGTCGGAAAATTTTATCTCCTGCTCTCCAACTTTGTGTGTCGGAAAATCCGATGGAAAATGTCCGATGGAGCCCACACACGGTCGGAATTTCTGACAACACGCTCCGATCGGACATTTTCCATCGGAAAATCCGACCGTGTGTACGGGGCATTACAGTGTAGAGTGACTTTATACTGGAACAGTTAAAGATCTTCTTCTTCCTCCCCAGAAAGTATGTACTTATGCCTAATTCCAGAGGAACATTATTTACCTAAAATCTACCCTTTAACATGTTTCTTTTCTTTTCTTTTTTTTTTTTTTTTTACAGCTTAAAGTGATTGTAAACTATTTGCTGCTACTGGCCCCTCCTATCGAGTGCCCCCACAGCAAGCAGCTTCCTTTGGGGGCACTGGAGCCAAGTCACAGCTCCGTCTGTCCATTCAGACTCAGAGCCCGGCCCCGCCCCCTCTCTGCCCTGATTGGCTGATTGACTTTGATTGACAGCCGCAGGAGCCAATGGTGCCAATTAGGAGGATGCTGTGTCTCAATTAGGAGGAGTTTCCCGGACGGCTTAAATATTCGTGGACATCGCTGGAGAGAGAGAGGGGGCTCAGGTAAGTAATTAGGTGGGTGCTGGAGAGGTTGCTACACACAAGTTTTTTAATCCTAATGCATAGAATGCATTAAGATAAAAAAACCTTCTGCCTTTACAACTCCTTTAAAAGAGATCTCCAGTACCCAGCAATCTATAATACTACCCCCTGCATGCTGTGCAGCTTTAATCTCTTATTTTAACATTTATCTGAAGTTGTCTACCTTAGAAATGGAAGAAAAAAAGAGGTCACATTACCATACTTGATGTTTTCACATTAGCCACTTGACCTCAGGAAGATTTAACCCCTGACCGGGTCATTTTTTTGCAACATGGCACTGCATTGCTTTAACCACTTAAAGTGGAGTTCTAACCACTTTTACAACTCTTCAGCATCCCTCACTAAACTATGCACTGTAAACGAATTGGATATTTTTACATTTTTTTTCTCAGCACCTACTGTATATCTGCTGTATTCATTTTTCACTTCCTCCTCCCTGGCCGTGGCCCATCGCATCATTTCCTGTTTGCAATGCCTTCTGGGAAGGGGCGGCAACTTCCTCTGACACTGCCGTTGCTATTGGAACCTGACCTGAAACCTATTACACTGCTTGTGCTGCACTGAGCATGTGCGAGATCTGCAAGGATGAGATCCAGGAAGAAACACAGTCTGGCTTCAGATGCCCACACTTAAGATGGCCACGGCCTGCTGTAAGTTTATAAAATAACAAACTACTGCTATAAACTAACAAAACAGACCTTAGTTTACAGACTAACTTTACTAAAATACATTAAGCTTGTGTATTATAGGGGTATTTTTATTTAAAAAGTATAATTTCGGCCGGAACACCACTTTAAGAACCAAGCCTATTTCTGACACTTGTTGCTAACAAGTTAAAATCAATATTTTTTGCTAGAAAATGACTTAGAACACCCAAACATTATATATATATTTTTTGCAAAGACTCTGGAGAATAAAAGGATGGTCATTGCAATATTTTATGTCACAAGGTATTTGCGCAGCTCTCTTTCAAACGCAAAAAAAAAACAAACACTAAACATTAAAGTTAGCCCAATTTTTTGTATATTGTGAAAGATGATGTTATGCCAAGTAAATAGATACCTAACATGTTACGGTTTAAAATTGTGCACACTGGTGGAATGGCGACAAACTACGGTACGTAAAAATCTCCATAGGCGACACTTTAAAAAATTTTAACGGTTACTAGTTTAGAGTGACAGAAGGGGTATTTTTCTAGAATTATTGCTCTCACTTTGATGATCGTGGCGATACCTCACATGTGTGATTTGAACACAGTTTAAATTTGTGGGGACAACTTACGTATGCATTTTGATTGGTGCGCGAGCACGCGGGGGCGCTTTAAAAATTTTTTTCTTTTTTTTTTTCTTTTTTACACTCTCTTAAAAAAAAAAAATTTGATCACTTTTATTGCTGTCACAAGGAAAGTAAACATCACTTGTCACAGTAATAGGCTGTGACAGGTACTTTGGATTTTTTAAAATCAGGGCCATTGGCAGCTGAGTAAACCAGAAGTGACGTCATGATGTCCTTTTCGCATTACTACATTGGAGACCCGATCGAAGCCGATTCCGGCTGTGTTTGGGACTCCAGTCAGCCGGCGGGATGGGAGACCTGGGCGGAGCAGCGGGAGGGAGAAGACGTCCCCTCCGGCACCTACTGATAACGGTCGAGCGGCTGCTTAGCCGCATCGGTTGTTATCACCAGAACGATAGAGCTTTCTTTTGGTGTTGTTTGATCATCTCTGCATTTTTTTTTTCCATGCACTATAAACAAACAAGACCGACAATTTCGAAAAAAAAATAAAAAAAATTTTTACTTTCTGCTGTAAAACATATCCAATAACAAGATTGAAAAAATCAAATGTATTCATAAATTTAGGCCAATATGTATTCTTCTACATATTTTTGGCAAAAAAAAATACCAATAAGTGTATATTGATTGGTTTGTGCAAAAGTTTAAGCGTCTACAAAATATGGAATATTTTTATTTATTTATTTACTACTAATGGCGGTGATCAACAACTTATAGTAGGACTGCGATATTGCGGCGGACATTCTGACACCAAGCCTTCAAT